>BTHU01000006.1:80612628-81812628 GCA_036184795.1 Tokudaia tokunoshimensis
CAAAACATAACATTTGAACCACAATTGAGAAATGCACCAAGAGAGTCACCTTGCCCTCTTGCCAGCTATGTGATCCTACATAATAATCACATGGAAGGAGCCGTCAGTCCTGAGACCCGAGAATCCAGAGAAAGAGAGAGATCCTCTTTGGCTACAGGAGCCCAGGGACAGCAGGCTCCCCCCTCACTGCCCCCAGAAGTCTATTCTGCTTTAAGATTTAATCTTTCTGATGTTATTAGCATCTTGTTCCAGAGCCTTCTTCAGATACAGCCTTCTTTATTGTTTATTGGTTTGTGTGCAGGAATGTGTGAGCATATGATGTAAGTGCACATATGTGATATGTGTGTCCATCCACACACTCAGGCGAGAGGAAGATGTTGGCTGCCCTACCATATCATTCTCTGCCATAGTCCCTTGAGACAGAGACTCTTACTGAACCTTGACATGGCTTGATCGTGTGTGTGTTGTACATATATATGTGTGCGTATGCACTATGTTGGTGAAGCTCCTTCTGTATGTCACGCCTGCCGTGTTGACATTCATCATCACATAGCCTGTCCTGGAATTCCGCTTCTGCAAGGCTTGTCAGAGTGTTCCATACCCTGTCATGTATCATGAAACCTCATATCTGACAAAGGGCTTGTAAGTTGTCAAGAACTCTGCTGTTTCTGGTCACCAAGTTACCTGTTTTCTTGTGGCTGTCAAGTCACCTTGGGGGGCCTTCCGTCACCTTCAGAATTCTTAAGGAACATGTTTCTGGTGAGTAACAATTAAACATGAGCCTCAGACATGCACTGTGACTCTCTCCTAACTGCTAAGTACAATATACCACCCTTCTATGGGGGCTGAGACACCACAGAAAACTAGCTCTCACCCCAAAGGGAACAAGAGTTTATTCTCAAGCCAGATGTGCATGACCATGGTCCAGGAGATTCGGGTCACCCTAATACTATGTTTCAGTGTGCTAACAGTTTTTTGAGGTTTTGTAAGTACAAGATAAAAGGAAGTCACAAATCAAACCAATGTTCCAATGCATGGATGGATACACAAGGTAGGGGGGTTAGAGTAAAGTGGGAAATCCTAGTAGAGGGACCAGATGCTACCTGATGATATCATTGGCTTTTAGTTGGTGAAAGTTAGTGGTCTATAAATACATTATAGAATGATTCATTTAGTAGTCACAAAGAAGTTGGGTCACACACAGAGGTGGGCTAATGCATGGCCATTAAGGGGTTAAGATAGCCTGGGGCTTAGTTGGTTCCAGATAAACAATATTGCAATTCTCCACAATCATGGAAATGCTGATCAATCAGTCTGATAGAAGCTTTTAATACAGATGCGGATATTTTTTTCCTGGGGTCTAAGGTTCACAATAACAGCCAGTCTCGGTATGACTGTGACCTGTGGGGCTAAACTCTAAAGTACAACCCGGGCTTTCTTTATGTCTGAACACTTGAAACGTGGAACTTTTGCTCACTGAGCTATGGATTGCTGTCTCAGAGAATTAGTGCCCCGTGTGTTCCATACTGCAATGGAATCTTAGGAAGACGTCTCAGCTCAGAAACTTGCCACAGCGTTCATGGAGTTTTCCAAGAAGAATCATTTGTAGATTAAAGACGCTGTCCTCCTCTGGTTGCCAGATAGCCTCCGTCCCTATTCCCTTTCTTCAAATCCTTCTAAAAATGAGAAACACAGCTTCTCCTAACCCACGGAAGCAGTTCTGCCCATGCCCTGCCCTCTGCTGTAAATGCGTGTGGCCAGTATACACAGAAAACTATCGCCCCACACAGACCTCATCTCAACAGAACGGGGTGAAGACAAAAGGGACGGGCATTGACTTTAATAAGTTCAAGGACTGCAGCTGTGGCATGGGATACTTGGTTTGTGACACAGGTGACTTCAGAACATAACCTGAATGAGAAACCAAGCCCTGGCACATCAGGTCACTCGGTTATGTCTGGTGCCGAAGATTGTGCTGGGTTCACTTTTATCTATTACGGTTTGAATCTCTGATATGTTTAAATATAAAAATGAAACAAAACAAACCATCTTAAGCATTTCTCTGTGGACACACACTGTCCTGGATAGTTTTATGTCAACTTGACACACAAATTGACATAAAACTTCAGAGTTGTCTGAAAGGAGAGAACCTCAATTGAGAAAAGAAAGTGCCTCCATAAGATAGAGCTGTAGGGCATTTTCTTTTTCTTTCTTTCTATTGATTCTTTGTGAGTTTCACATCATGCACCCCAATCCCACTTGTCTCCCTGTCCCCTCGTATCTGCCCTTTGCCCTTGCAACCTCCCCTCACCAAAAGAAAATTTAAAAAAAAACCACAAAGGCATAAATAAACAAAAAGCATAGAAAACATCTCGTGGTGAAAGCTGTAGTGTGTCACAGTGTGCCCCACAGCACACCCCTCTGTCCACACATCTTCACTTGCAAATGTTCATTGCAATGAGTCACTGTTCTGGTTCAAGGCCTCTGGCTTCTACTATACCATTCTCACTGGGACTCTTCACAGTTACCCTGTTGTTGCCCCGTGTCATGGAAATACTGCAACTTTGAATCAGCAGGACTGGCCCTTTCACATGCTCCAGCAGTTCACAGGTGACATAAATTCTGAGGTGGGCGAACTCAAAGCCCTGGATCTAGGCCTGAGTGGTAGCTGAACTGAGCAGCCTGCCATCTCTCCTGAATCTATACAACCAGGGCAAGCTCTCCAACTTTGTTCAGTAAGACACCCAGTGCTGCCATCAGCAAGAGGCAGGGTCAGCTCTCCTGCTCTCATGCCCTAGGGACCAGCTCACCGGTACACACCCCTCCAGAGCCAGCTCCACTGTGCTGCCCATTGGAGGTTTGGAGCCCACTGCCCCAAGCGCCGCAGCCAGTGACGGGCTGGGCCAGCTCTCCATCTCTCACAGCCTCAGGGCTGGCTCACCTGTGCCTTTGGCATCAGGACCAGCTCCACTGTGTTGCCCCATGAAAGGCAGGGTCCACTCTCCTGGGTGCTACAGGCGATGAGGAGCCCTGCTAGCTCTCTCCTTCCTATGACCTCAGGGCCAGCTCTCCTGACCACCACAAGTGGAGAGGCAGATGGGGAAGGGATCACTCCCCACTCCCCCTACACCTCACAGTAAAGGAGTGGCAGGGCAGGAACAAGAAGTGTAATTTTTTTTTAGCTTCTAAGATATGGAGAATTTTGTAGAGCTCTTTCTGTTATCGGTGTCAAATTCAATTCCATTGGGTGAGAAAACATGAGTAACTAGAATCCTCTTTGATGTACAGAGGCTTGGGCATGGGCTGTCTTAATAAATGTTCTATGTGACAAGACTGTGTACAATCCTGTGGCTGGGTGGAGCATTCTGTAGATGTCAAAAACCAAGTTGATTCTTATAGTTGCTCAGTTCTTCTTCACGTCTCTGACAGCTTTTCCCCTCAGCTGTGTCTGTTCATTTGTGAGGATGGTAAATTGAAGTCTCTGACAGGACCGTGGTGAGTCTGTTCCTCCTTCCAAATCTGCCAGTTGTTATGTCATGTGTTCCAAAGCTCCCTCCTCCGAATACTTTAACAGTCATGATTACAACCTCTTGATAAGTTGGTCCCTTTATGAATACTAGGTTTTGTATTTCAGTTCACTGACTTCACTCTGAAAGGTACTTTGATATCTATGCAGCCGCCATTTTGATAAGTATGATAAATAGTTTGCAAAAAAAAAAATTTTACTCCTATTTGGTCAAAATGAGAAGTCTTCTGATCTTCCCTCCCTCACTCTTTCTTCCTTAACCTTGACTGAAAAGACAAATTGGCAATGACCCCCTGGGGCTCAGCTACAAGAGACACAAGGGCTACACGCACGACAGACTTCTCAAGTCGTGGTGCTTCACGTCTGGCGCGTGTCAACTAGAGGAAGTGGAGATGGTACGCCTGCCTTCAGCTCCACTGGACCCCAAATTATCTTCTTCAAGTGCAATAGGGCTCTGCAGCTATCTAAATGTTCACTCCATTGTCCCACCTATGACTCTGCCCCACCCGGTCTAGCCAGGTCAGACCTTTCAACGTATTTTTTGGACCGTGCAATATTTACATCCTTAACTCACAAATTTTAAATTTGACCATGGAAAACATGAATTTGCAGCATGGATCAGCTTATCTCATGGCAACTGACATGTGCTGTTGTATGGCTGGGATCCACCTATCAGCTGCCTTCACATACATCGACTGTTCCTTTCCATAGTCCTGAAGTACAGACCATGAAGACAACACTCATGACTGGGTGGTGAGAAGTCCCACACTAAGCTGTCTGCTTTAGGCTACTCCCCTGCCTCAACTCTGAGAACCACGATGCAGCCTACTGTTCGCTCCTCATAATGGTTTAATTTTTAAAATATTTGTTTAGGACACTTGTATACTGACAAATTAAGAGATTTGAACCATAGAATTTTAAATCAGAATGGTATGGAAAGAACCTTTCAGGGTAAATTTGAACCTTAAGAAGAGTTCCATCTTGACACATGTTTCCCGTTAGTGTGGAATGAATTGGAAGCTATGGAGACCAGGTTTGGCACTGTGAGTACTTGGCCCGGTGACCTTCCCTACAGTCTTACATCAATGACACAAGCCAACCTCCTGAGCAGTGTTCTGAGGTCAGCTTCCAAGTGTCATGTGGCCCAACCCAGACTCTTTACAAAGAGAGGAAAGTATGTATTATGAGCCCCTCCTGCTCAGGCCCCAGCGAATACATCAGGATATGAGTTGCAGATGCTTCATTTGTTCCAGAGGTTTCATCCCCAAGGTGCCAGCTGCCTTTCTACCATCTTCTGGCTTTCGTTCTTCCTGGGAAACAAAAAAGGCAGATTTGGACAAACTCTCCTTGTTCTATACATGTTGCCTTATGAGAGATGATTTACTTTCTGCCTAGAGGAATAGCCTCATCTCCTGAGCCAAAGGCACACTGTTGTTTGCTAGTCAGACATAGTGTGCATCTCAACTGAGTCACAGGAGACATGCAGGGAGGAAGGTGAACTGGTGTGTCCCAGAGAGACCCCAACGTCAACTTTTTAAGTTAATAGACTCCCGACCATGCCTCAAGGGACCTGACTATGACACACAAATATTCAGGGACTCACGAAGGACTCACAAGCCAGGACTCCATCCAGGCCCCAACAGCTTCTTTCATTCAGTTTGATATGTGCTCATACAGATATGCTAAAAGGAAAACAAACTGGTACACTGGGGGCATGGCTCAGTGGTAGGGCATTTGCCTAACAGACACAAAGCCCTGGCGCCCATGCCCAATGTCTCAGAGAATAAAAGGAAGCAGGAAACCATGGAGGATGGGCAAGAAGGAGGAGTGGAGGGAGGAAGATGGTGGGGAAGTAAGAGGAAGAGAAAAGGAAAAATTGGGAGATTGGGTTCTCTAGAGTAACAGAACATGTAGAATGAGTATGTGTATGTATATCTATGTGTCTGGGGGGGGTGTTTGGGTGTGTGTATCTGTGCCTGTGTGTATATGTATATGTATATATACATATATATGTATATGTATGGAATTTATTAGAATGACTTACAGTCTGTGGTCCAGCTAATCCAACAAAGGCTTTCTACCAATGGAAGATCCAAGAATCCACTCACTGTTCAGTCCACAAGGCTGGATGTATCAGCTGCTTTCGGTATATTCTGGAATCATGAAGATGTAAGCTCTAATGCCAGTGAAAGAATTAAGGGCAAGCAGGCAATGAAAGAGCAAACATTCTTCTTTCACATCTTCACATAGACTTCCAGTGGAAAGTATGGCCCAGATTAGAGGAGGGTCTTTCCACCTCAAAAGATCTGGGTTAAAAGTGTTATCTCCCCACCTTAAAGATCTGGATTAGAAATAGAACTTCCCACTTCAAATTAAGCAAAAAAAATCCCTTCCAGGTGTGCCCCTCCATTTGGGGGGAGGTTTTGGTTAATCCCAGACGTATGTAGTCAAGAATACCCATCTCAGTTGGCGTAAGCCCTCGTGGCTTTACAATTCCTGTGCTCTGCGTGCTTGCAAAGATAGCACCACACAGACAATGTGAAATTCCACTGCCAGCTAAAGATGGCAGAATGTTTGTGGCATCCAGAACGCTTGTACCACAGATGTAGTGACTGGACTGATTAAAGAAATAAATAAATAAGACCTTTACTGGGCAGTCCCGCTAAATCAGAACAGCGCTGCAGCTCTCTTTAAGTGGAAAGTCTTTGTCATGGGTTTGCATTTTTACTCCTGAGAACCTTCCACGTGGCTCTGTGACCTTGCCTACGGTCATAGTTCAAAGCACACAGCTTCTCTTTACAATGTTCTCACAGTTACAACCACTTTGCTTTGAAACACACTTTTCCTGTCCAAACATCATCTTCTTCTTCTTCTTCTTCTTCTTCTTCTTCTTCTTCTTCTTCTTCTTCTTCTTCTTCTTCTTCTTCTTCTTTCTTCCTCTTCTTCTTCTTCCTCCTCCTCCTCCTCCTCCTCCTCTTCTTCTTCTTCTTCTTCTTTCTTCCTCTTCTTTTTCTTCCTCCTCCTCCTCCTCCTCCTCCTCTTCTTCTTCTTCTTCTTCCTGCTCTTTGTTTTGTTTTCTTGACCTAATTCTTAATATAAACCTGCCTTAAAGTAGTCAGAGATAACCTGTTAGACTGTCTTGAAATTCTCCCTGTCAATTAACTGCTGGTCTGTTACTTTTTAATTCAGAAAGACTCCATTTTCAGAGCATGGTCCAAACGCAGGCAGATTGTTAGTGATGGAGCTAAAATGACCTCCAGTTTAGCTCCCAGTAGTTCCTGTGTGATAGCTCAAGAGCAATCTCTCCTGTCTACATGTTCATCCTAGTTTGTTTCCTGTTGCTAAACACCACAACCAAAAGCCATGAGGGAAGGAAAAATGCTTATCTCATCTTAGAGGTTACAGTCCATCAAGGGACAGGAGCAGACGCCTGGGGATAGGAACTGAAGCAGAGATCATGGGTGAATGCGGTTTACTAGCTTGCTTCAGACTCACATTCAGATACCTTTCCTATACAGCTCAGGCCCACCTTCGTAGGGATGGAAACGCCCACGGTGATCTGTACACTCATGTGGCATACCCATGGAGCATTAAACAAGAAAACGTCCCACTGGCTTCCTGTATTAGCCGCCATTGGAGAGCAGCAGTCATGGTCCTGCGCTACCCCATGGCCGTGGGCCTCAACAAGGGCCACAAGGTAACGAAGAAGGTCAGCAAGCTGAGACACAGCCGGCCGCGGGCACCTCACCAAGCATGCCAAGTTCATGCGGCACATGATCCAGGAGGTGTGCGGCTTCACGCCCTATGAATGGCACACCATGGAGTTGCTCAAAGTGTCCAAGAACTAGCGCGCACTCGGGTTCATCAAGAAGAGGGTGGGCACGCACATCCGGGCCAAGAGAAAGTGGGCGGGGCTGAGCAACATGCTGGCAGCCGTGAGGAAGGTGGCGGCGGCCAAGGATTGATGAACCCTCCCCCAATAAAAGATCTTTCCAAAAGAAAGAGAGAAAGAAAGAAAGAGAGAAAGAGAAAGAAAGAAAGAAAGAAAGAAAGAGAGAGAGAGAGAGAGAGAGAGAGAGAGAGAAAGAAAGAAAGAAAGAAAAAGAGAGAGAGAGAGAGAGAAAGACCCTCAGTAAGGGTGTGGTCCCACTGATATGCACAGGCCAATCTAATAGTGGCGATTCTTCAACTGATGTTCCCTTTTCTAGGAGTGTCAAGTTGACAACCAAGACCAGCCAACACAAGCCCCTCAGTATTCCGGTCTGAACCCCCACCACAATGGCTCCTTAAGTGCAGCTTACAGCATTCTCCAGTTTCTCTAGCTCAAATCCCCAAACTCTTCAACATTCTTCTAAAAGCCGGTTCCAAAGTCCTAAGAAGCAGATAGCCAGGTTTGTGAACACGGCCCTAGCTCTCTCGTCCCGACTTTCTGTGTTGTTTTTGTTTGTGTCGCTGTGACCAAAATTGCTGAGAGAAACAACCTTAGAGAGAAACAATTTATTTGGGCTCATGGTTTCAGAGGGACTTCAGTCCATCACAGTAGGGATCCCTGGGGACACCGGGGATGGCTAGAAGAGAAAGCTAGGTTGGAATTAGGACCAGGCATCAATACAAAGACCTATCTCCCTACAGACCTAAAAGCCAGGTCCTACCTCCTAAAAGCCCTACAGCCTTCACACTAGCGCCGAGTGATCTAGAACTCAAGACACAAACAAGCCTGTGGGGGACTTTTATTCAAATCATAACATTCATCTTGCAGGCTTGGGCACAGACTAAGGGGATGTTTTCCCTTGCACCTAGGAAAGAAAATTCAAGGGGAAAAGGGAAAAAGGAGTGAGAGAGGAAGGGAAAGAGGAAAGAGAGGGGAGGAAGGGAGAGAGAGGAAGAAAAGGAAGGAAGAAGAAGAAAGAGAGGGAGAGGGGAAGAGGGGGAGAGGAAGACAGGCAGGGAGAAGTTAGTTTGTGAAGCTTCTTTTAGAAGGAGCTTATTTCAAATTGCCTATTTATATGTAATTTGGAAGATATGTATATATTTTGAAGGGATAAGCAGATGTTGGTTTGGCAACTTTGCCATTTTAAAATCTTATTCCTGTATGGAGTTCTCTTTAAAGATATAAACATTTAACTAGTGCATACTATTCATATTCTGTAATCCTGGTGCCCAAGAGGTAAAGGAGTCCAAGGCTAGCCTGGGCTACAAAAGACTGTCTCCAAAGGAAAAAAACACTTGAACTTGGATCTAATTTGGAATGCATTGGCCAGAAGATTAAAATAAAGGTAGAACTTTTTTTTTCTGAACACAAAGAAAATATTTAGAATAATAAAATTATACTTAGAATGGACAAAAAGAGCCCAGCTGTTACAAATTCAAATTTGAAACACATTACTACTTTAGGATTTCATTCTTATTGAAGTTGGTAAATTATTTTAAAAAAACATGACTAATTACCATTCTCTTTGGCAGTGACTTTCTTGCTGGGTTAAAATACAAGTTTGGGGTCATTAAGATGTCTGCAGCAGAGCAGCCAACTCCTGAGACTTGGGGCTCCCCACACTGGCTCCTAGTAGCATCGGGGTAAACATGAGGTTAGCTAACAAAGCAACCATTGTCCAAACTCCTTCCCCGATGCTGAGTAAGACAGAGAAACACAGCCTGTGCTTCTTCCTACTGAGGCAGCTGTGAGAAGCTCAAGGATTAGCCTTTGTCAGGCACAGGGCTCTGCGCCCCGCACGTGATAGTCTTACCCTACTGCCTCTGGTTGGTACTATTTTAAAATTCTGTAATATCACTCACAGCATTGAAACGAGTCAAAATTTTGTTTCTAAAAAATGTTCAGACGGGATTGCTGTAGAGGCTGGGAGGATGGTCAAGGCACTGGTATCTGGCCAGGGCCCTCTTGTTGGGGCATCCCGTGGTGGAAGGCAGGTGGAAGGAGGTGAGAGCAGAAGGAAAACTCATTGTTTCATAAAGAATTTATTGTCACAATAACAGCAGGAAGCTATTCATGAAGGAGAGTTTCAATGACCCAAATGTGCCCATTAGATGCTACCTCCGGATATTAGATGCTGCTCTGAGAGTAGAGTTTCTTGGCACGTGACCCTCAGGGACAGAGTCAGGCGGGCACACACAGTGAGACTTTCTGCATCTGCACAAGTCTCTCCTGCCTGCTTGCCCAGAAGCACCGTGGCTCCCCATGAGAGGAAAAGGAAAGGGGAAGAAAATATTTAAGATCAAGCAAAAGCCAGACTAGGTGCTGCATGCCTTTAATGCCAAGTACCTGGGAGGCGGAGGCAGGCAGATCTCTGAGTTCAAGGCCAGTTTGGTCTCCACAGAAAGACCTTCTCTCAAAAATGCAAGTGTTTGACATTCGGTTGCATAAAAAGAAAAACCACATAGAGTAGATTATCTTTGTTTTCTCCCCCACCAACCAGAATTGTGAGGCAGCACTTTGGATTCAAGCAACATAATTTGTCATCAAATCTTCAGGTCCCCTCACCAACCTGTGGAGGGAGGGGAGAGGAGAGGTATGGGAGTGAGGGTGGGGGAGTTGACTTCCACACCTTCTGAAGAACTTGAAGGGACCCTGAGAACAAGTGAGAAAGCCACAGAGATGATTGTACTGATATGTATTGATCGATACATATTGATGCTTATCGATACTCTTGATACATATTGATACATATCAATACTCTTGATACATATTGATAAGGAGGCAGCATAGATGTCAAATGTAGGCTCCTTGGAGCCGCTGCCTCCAGGGACTCTGCACATGGTCCTCAGTCCATGCCTGTGTGATCTACACAATGCCCCCTAGTTAAAATAAAATATGGGGAAATGGGCTTGCAGAATGCTTCTAGCTTTTGATAATATTTACAATAGAAAAAATTTGAAACAACCAGCACACAGTAGTCTCACAGTATCTGAACAAGGTTATTTCCAGGATCTCACAGATACCAAAGTCTAAAGATGCTTGAACCCCTTTCTACAAAGCAAGTGTAGCATTCATATAGAATCTATGGGCGTTGTCCCACGCTCTTTAAATCACCTCTAGGCTGTTTGTCACACCTAGTTGTGGTGGTTTGAATAGGATTGGCCCCCAGAGATTCAAGTGTTTGAATACTTGGCCATAGGGAGCGGCACTATCAAGAGGTGTGGCCTTGCTGGAGGAAGTATGTCACTATGGGGGCGGGCTTTCAGGTCTTACATTTCAAGCTGTGTGTGCCCAATGTTACACACAGATGTGCTGCCTGCACATCAAGATGTAGAACTCTCAGCTCCAGCACCATGTCTGCCTGCACACTGCCATGCTTCCTGCCATGATGATAATGGACTGAATGTCTGGAACTGTAAGTCAACCCCAATTAGATGTTGTCCTTTATAAGAGTTGCCTTGGTCATGGTGTCTCTTCACAGCAATGGAAAACCTAACTAAGACACTGATATAATGTAAATGTTATGTAAATAAGCTCAACTGCTTAAGGAAAAATGACAAAAATGAACATGTTCAGTACAGATGATCTTTTTTTCAAATATTCTGGATTCGCAGCATCTTGAAGGATGTCGATGGCTAACTCTGTATAAAAATTAAGAAATAATTCAAATGTGCCATGCCACCCCGATAAAGGGTAGGATGTTTGAATTGGTGGCGACAGAGGCTCTGGAGAGTGGGGAAATCAGAGCATCTTACGCCTTGAGCTGTGGTGGTCAGTGTGGAAACACAGGGACGTAGACCGGTGAGAGCCGACATACCGTGCCACGTTCCATGTGACTTCTGTCACCGTTACCGGTTACAAGGAGCTCAAAGTAGGATTAGCTCCTTCCTACAGCTGTTCCTGAAGCAGCAATGTGCCACCTCACACCGTCTACATCGTTTATTTTCTTTTTTAAAAAATTTGTTTATTTTAATTTATTTGCATTTCAAGTGTTATCCCCTTACCCAGTTTCCCCCTCCCGGAAACCCTCTCTCCTATCCTCCCTCCCCCTGCTTCTATGAGGGTGTTCCTCCACCCACCTTCCCACCCCCACCTCCCTGCCCTCCATTCCCCTACACTGGGGCATCTATCGAACCTTCATAGGACCAAGGACCTCTCCTCCCATTGATGCCTGACAAGGTCATCCCTCCTACATATGCAGCTGGAGCCACTAAACCACTCCTTGGTTGGTGGTTTAGTCCCCGGGAGCTGGTGGGGGGGGTGTCTTGTTGGTTGATATTGTTGTCTTTCCTATGGGGTTGCAAACCCCTTAATCTGTGCGTGTCCCAGGAGCCGTGGAAGGCACTCAGCAAGCAAGCAGCCCACTCCCCTTGGTCACAGAACTGCTCATCCTTATGATCTCTCTGGACTGTAGTGGCTAAGTGGAGAAGGCACATCTGGACAGACTGGGAGACCTGATACAAGAGGGAAAGAATGATAGGGTAAACTTGTTCTCCCTCCCTCTCCCCCTCCCCTCTCTCCCTCCCCCTCCCCTGTCCTCCCCCTCCCTCTTCCCTTTCCTCTCTCCCTCTCCCTTCCCCCTCCCTTCTCCCCCTCCCCTTTCCTCCTTCCTCTCCTCCCCCTCTCTGCTTCCTGGCCAGCATGATGTAAACTTCTCAGCTGAGCCACACCCTCTCAGCCATGATGGATCGAAACTGCTAAAACTAGGAACAAGATAAATCTTTGTTGTTCTCTCAGGTTCTGTGTCACATCAACTGCTGGACCTTTCATCCTGTGATAATGACAGGCAGTGAAGTGGCGCCTGTCAGAATCACCACGTCTGGACCTGCAGGATGAGTGCATTTCAGGGAGGAACTTGAGAAAGAGCTCTGAGGAGACACACTATCCATTTGGGAAGTGTCTTGCCCAGGCCACAGGGATGTTTCCTGCCCCATACCAGCTCCTCTCCTTCACTCCGGGTCTGTTTAGGCTTTATATATCTGTAGCAGTTGACGTGACCCCTTGACGCTTTCCTGTGAAATGGAGTGAGTATAAGAACAGGCAGAAAAGGCTTCCATTCCACTATGGGAAAACACATGGGGAGTCATGGCCCTTGGATCCCTGAAATGATATGGTGATGGTGGTGGTAGTGGTGGTGGTGGTGGTGGTGATGATGGTGGTGGTGGTGGTGGTGGTGGTGGTGGTGATGATGGTGGTGGTGGTGGTGGTGATGATGGTGGTGGTGGTGGTGGTGGTGGTGGTGGTGGTGGTGATGATGGTGGTGGTGGTGGTGGTGGTGGTGGTGGTGGTGGTGGTGGTGATGGAGGAGAGGTAACAGTAGTGGTGGTGGTGGTAATGTGTATGTGTACGCAGGATGCATGTCATTTCTGTGCAGCTGTATACCCACATAGAGGCACAGGAGGACTCCAAGGTTATCACTATATAACTCTCCACACTATTCCTTTGAGACAAGGTCTCTCACTGAACCTAGAGCTAGACTAGCTGCCAGCAAGACCCAGCGACCCTCTGTTTCTGCCCCCACTGCCCCAGGGTTACAGGTACTTGTACATACATGCCTGGTTTTTAACAAGGGATGCTGAGGGTTGGAACTCAAGTCTTCATGTTTGCCCCCACAAGCACTCTTACCAACTGGTCCGTGGCCCCAGGCCCCAGTGGTTTTAATCATCTACAAAGTAGTTATGATATTCTAGCCATTCCTGGATTTTGGGACCAAGAAAGGAATTGTAAACCCAGAGGAGGAGTAAAGACAGACTGGTCCTGGAGGGAATGACTAGGCCAAAGGATTATCTCTGAGCAATTTTGAATTCGTGTTTACAACAGAGCCAGCCCAAGAGGTAGTCATCTGACTCGCTGCTACATTGGTCTGGCTGACAAATTCCTCCCTGTGGTAGGTTGTTCCCAGTGTTCAGAGCGGACTTTCCTGTAGGCACGTTCCAGGGTCTTGGGCTGAAGGAAGTAATTGGAGCCTCTCTCCTACAAACATTAGCCACAGATCATCATCGAGCTGGCACGGGGCTGGTCTGGGTGCCTCTCGTAAGCTTTCCATGTTCCCTGTTTTTTCCAAACTCCAAGTCAAGATTGCTGTGCTCCTCTCGGCTTTCTCCGACATATGGGTTTTGGAAATGTAACAAAAAAGAAAGTCTGAGGAGACTTTTTCTTTTTTTAAACTGGGGCCCAGCAAGAGCCAGAGGAAATGGAAGGTCGCAGCGTGTTCTGCTGTTCAGCACGGCTGTGTTACCATGTCCAAAGGCGGTTTTGGCGCTCACACAGTATTTAGCTCATATCCCTGGCCATGTTCCGTAGACCCACAGACCTGACTTGTCGACTTGGCGGAAACAGCCTGCTCTGCTCTCCACCTCTCTCTCTCTCTCTCTCTCTCTCTCTCTCTCTCTCTCTCTCTCTCTCCCCTCTCCCGTCCCCTCCCCCTCTCCATTTCTCCCCCTCCCTCTCCCCCTCTCCCCTACCCCTCCCTCTCCCCTCTCCCGTCCCCCTCCCTTTTCCCTCCCCCTCCCTCTCTCTCAATACAGCTGCATTGTTCAAAAATAATTTGTCTCATTATCCTGTTGTTTTCTCATTTGGGTGAGTAATCTGGTGGGTGGTTTGGTGGGCAGGTTGGTTAGTTGGTTGGTTTTAAGAGCAAACCCTAGTACCCCAGAAAGTCAATCACTGAGTAACAGAGGCTGACCTTTGAACTCCTATTCCCCTACCTCCACCTCTCAGAGACCGGGATTATACACATGCACCACTGTAGGGAGCCCCAGTTGGGTTTTCACTTGGTTTTGGTTTGTCTGCTCACAACCAGAGTTAACTACCTCTCCCTCCACAGCTTTCAGATGTTTCTTCCTACCTGCAAGGCAAGTAATACATTCCAATTCCTCTTCTTTATATTAATAAACTGTTAGCCGGGCCGTGGTGGTACATGCCTTTAATCCCAGCACTTGGGAGGTAGAGGCAGGCGGATTTCTGAGTTTGAGGCCAGCCCAATCTACAGAGTGAGTTCCAGGACAGCCAGGGCTATGCAGAGAAACCCTGTCTTGAAAGGTCAATAATAATAATAATGATGATAACAATCCAGGACAGCCAGGGCTATACAGAGAAACCCTGTCTCGAAAGACTAATAATAATAATAATAATAATAATAATAATAATAATAATAATCTGTCGTATTATTGGGCTCCTGAGGAGACGTACTTGACTGTCCTCCCTAGATCACAACCATGTGGTGTCCAATAGCAATAACAAGCTCACCTGGAGCTCATTGCACTCCAGACACCCTTGTGGTTGTTCCACTCTCTGACATAAGCATTGTTTTAAAATGTCATAGATGCAAAAGGTAAACTATAGAAAAGCTAAATAGCTCACCAGATACCATCCAGCTGAGGCCCTGACAGATCTACCGTAATCTTCCTCAGAGTACAACCTCAGGAATAAAATTTGATCTTTCCCGTGTTTTTTTTTTATCCAATTCCTGTTTATGGTTTTTCCAAAAATTGGGGGAAAAAACATAGATCTATCCTAAATGATCGTGAACACCCTCAAATTGGGAGCAGCCACCCACCCTTGCGCTTGATGAGAGTGGATTAGTGGTAATTCTGCTCTTCTAAAAATGTGGGTCGTTCACATATAAGGAAAAAACTTGGCTACATTTGCTTTTCCAGGCCACTAGGCCTGCTATAACCTAGATCTGGAATGTTCCTTAATAGCTCATGTGTCTCAAAAAGACAAAAAATGAATTTTGTTTATTTATTTGTTTATTATATGAGCATTACCTAACACATGCTAATAAAAAGGAAAAGAACCATCTCTATTCAATTGGCATTTAGGAAAATGCAAAGAAAAGCCAGGAGAGTGGGGTAGATCTTGGAGGAGTTAGGAGAAGAAGACGGGTAAGATCAAAACTCATGGTATACATGTATGAAATTCTCAAAGAATTAATAAAAATATATTATTTTTAAAGTAGGAGAGCACTTGATTTGTCACCTATGAGACTAGTAAAAATGTATTGTGAAAACAGGGGGCTGGAGAGATGGCTCAGTAGTTAAGAACACCATCTGCTCTTCCAAGAGGTCCTGAGTTCAATTCCCAGCAACCATGTGGTAGTTCACAGTCATCTATAATGGGATCTAATGCCCTCTTCCAGTGTGCAGGAACACATGCAGACAGAACATTGTGTGTGTGTATATATATATATATGTAAATTTTTTTTAAAAAAAGAAGAGGAAGAAGAAGAGGAGGAGGAAGAAGAGGAGAAAGAGATAAACCCAATGGTCCATACCTGCTGAGGCAGGAAGATTATGACCTTGAATCCAACCTGGGCACACAGAAATTCCTAGGTCAGCCTGACCTGAGACAGAATAAAACTGTCTCAAATAAAAAGGGGAGTAGCTATTTCCTCTGAATTGAAGTATACAGAGGAAGGGAGCTTCCAAGACTTAGGAAATAAAGGAAATATACAAAGCTCAGGAAGTTCCTGAAAGTTAGGATTCACACATCATACACATACATGAACACACACACACACACACACACACACACACGTACATATGTACATATGTTATTTAAGTAGTAACAAATTCCAGAAGAAAGAAAGTCTCTAGTGGCAGTGAGTCACAGCCCAGGATGTGCTTGAATGATCCATGCTTTAGAGGATCATTTACCACACACTAAAGTGTGACTAGTAAAAAGGTAATGTGAAATTATCAAGAATAAGAAAGAAATTAAAGAGGGGGCTGGAGATGGAGAGATGGCTCAGTAGTTAAGAGCACCATCTGGTCTTCCAAAAGGTCCTGAGTTCAATTCCCAGCAACTACATGGTGACTCACAGCCACCTGTAGATTAGATCCTAATCTAATGCTCTCTTCTCTTTTAGAGGTCCCTGTCTGGTTCTTATTTGTGTTGTTTAAGGGACCTCTTACCCTCACTCCAGTGAATAACCACTGGTTCACTCAGCTAGGGTTGAGTGGAATGATTTCTTTGGTTTGTCATCAGCGCTCTCTCTACCTTAGGGTTAATAGATGTTTGTTGATGCTTCCTCCAGTAAACTCACTCTAATATGCAGAACATGAGAGCCCTAAGTGGGGTGTCTTTATCACACCCCTTCCTTCAAGGCTCAGGGATCTCTGTAGGAGAGGAGGCAGAAATAGTCTAAGGGTCAGAGGTTTGTTCTGTTGCTATGCATTGCAATGCTAAGTGTGAATCCCCAAGGCCTGGTTGCCCCAGAGTCTCCACACTAGACCCAAGTGATGCTATGTGACTTTGCTTCCAAGTTATTTCTGATTGGCGAATAAAAATGCCTACAACCTATAGCTAGGCAGAATTTAGATAGGCAGAGCTTGGTGTTCTCAGGCTTGGGGAGAGGAGACTACAAAGGGAGAGAGAAAAGGGGGAAGAGGGGAGAAAGACACCATGGGTTAGGAGTCATGAAAACACGGCCCTGAGGGCTCCCAGTTGGAATTAAGATCGGTCCAGATGTAACATAGTAAGTAATAACTCAGGGTCATCCATAGGACATAGATATTAATAGCATAAAGGGTAGAAGTCTGCCCAGCATTAGTGCTCTCAGAGGCTTACTGTAAATATAAAGGTTGTGTGTGTGTGTCTTAACCAGAAACTGAATGATCAAAGGCAGGGTAGAAGCCCCTGGTTGAGATTCAATATTTTCTACAACCAATGGACAAGGAAAGAGCATTTTCTAGACACAACAGGATTGATGTACATATGATAGGAATTCACAGATACTATGAATATCACAGCACATGCAAGGTCTGCACAGCTTCAGACCAGATGGGGTCCCAGCACTGAGAGGCAGACATGGACTCAAAATCCTCCCCAACAAGAAGCTATTAACAATAATGCCTTCAAGAGGAAATAAATCAGTGTTCTCCAATGGAGTTTTATAGAGCTGGCCTCATGCTCAGAAGCAGTTGGTCAACACAAAACACCATAGCTTTTTGTTTGTTTGTTTGATTGATTGGATGGTTGTTTTGGTGTATGTGGGGAGGGTGTGCATGTGTGTGTGTGATGCATGTGTGTGTGTGTGATGCATGTGTGTGTGATGCATGTGTGTGTGTGTGATGCATGTGTGTGTGTGTGATGCATGTGTGTGTGTGATGCATGTGTGTGTGTGTGATGAATGTGTGTGTGTGATGCATGTGTGTGTGTGTGTGTATGTGTGTGTGTGTGTGTGTGTATGTATGTGTGGTAAACATCTGTGATTGATAGATTGATTGATTTGAAGTGCTATTTTGTTTGTTTTTTGGTTTGTTTGCTTTTGAGACAGGGTTTCTCTGTGTAGCCCTGGCTGTCCTGGAACTGACTCTACAGACCAGACTGGCCTCAAACTCAGAAATCTTCCTGCCTCTGCCTCCCAAGTGCTGGGATTAAAGGCATGCACCACCACTGCCCAGCTTTGAAGTGCTTTTTAAGAGCAAGAAAGAACATGAGGTTGGTTTGGGGGGAGATCTAGGAGTAGAAAGGGAAAAAAATATAGTCAGATTCTATTGAACAAATTTTTTTTTAGTTAGCCAATTAGATTTATGTATATTTAAAATCACAATTTACAAGATGCCAATACAGTAATTTACGAGTCAATTGATAATGATAAAAGCTTTATCCCAATATTTCTAACCTTATAAAAACTTAGCTATTTGTGGCTAGTAAGTACCACACAGGTCCACATCCGAAGCCATCTCGAGTCCCGAACAAATTTTTTTAAAAAGAGAAAAGAAATAAAATACTACAATACAATTGGCAACCAAACAACGCCCAGCTAAGGAAATCAAAGGTACTTTAGGGAGAAAGAGTTGCGCGGGTGAGGAAATATAACTAAAGCTAATCCTTGTGAGGATGGAGTGTTTACACTGTGGCTACCTGTCCCTAGGTGCTGTAGGAGGCTATGCCTCTTGGCCATAGGGGTGTCTGTATGCTCCTTGGTGGGTATAATAGGCTAAGCAGTCTGAGAGTGAACCTTCCTAGGGGCCACAGGTGGCTACTTTCCTGTTCTTGACATGGGTGGCATGCTCATGATGGGGTAGGTGGGATCCACCACATGAGCATAAAGGTACCCCTAAAACTGATGATGGTCCAGAGAATATGTGGCAGTCCTTGAAAGTAGCATCTAGGGAACATGATCATAAACAGGTTTGTGGGTCAATAGCACTCCTCTTCTTGGGAATGATAAGACTTGGTGCTGAGGTTTGTCTACCTTCCCACAAAGAACTTGCCTGTGTAAGGTAAATTACGTGGCAAAGACACACAGATGCTAACATCTGCGTTAGCTTCTTGTTTGCTGGAGAAAATCGAAAAGGGGATGCTGACAGGAGACAAGCGAAAGAAAGCTCAAATCAGAACAGAACTGAAGAGTCCTTCTCGGGCTCTCAAACCTTAGAACTGATGGGAAGAGTTAGATAAAGAGGAGGAGGAGGAAAAGGGGTGGGGGGAGTAGAAATTATAGACAGTAACCCTCAGGTCCAACCTTTAATAGAGAGGAAAGCAAAATATATGATTCAGTGCCCAAGTGAGTGCCTTAATAACAGTCTAGTACAAGAAACAATTAAATTCAAAGAATACTTTGTATCTAAATTGCTTGAAATTGGGGAAAACATTTAAATAAGCAATGGGAGGGCCTCTCACGAGGTGATTCCTGGGCTACAGGACACAGGATGATGGAATCTAACTGCTGCTGACCATTGTTGGGAGTTGGACTACAGACTGTAAGTCACCAACAAATTCCCTTACTATATAGAGATTACCCAGACGTTCTGTGGCTCTAGAGAACCCTGACTAATACAGGCACCCTGCGTGAGTGGGAAACACCCTGCTGTGTGTTGATGGTGAAAACTGTTGGACAGTGAGCTACACAAACCAAGGAAGCTATGACATTACTCCTGGTTGCATGCAAGAACTGGATGGTGAGCGCCTGTTGCTGAAGACATTACATGCAGTGGCTTTGGAGCATGGAGAAGTCAGGTTTCGGTTGCTCTGGAAGTTCCCCCTTATGGCTGGCTTTCATGGTGCTGGAAGGAGCCATGGGAATTGCCGGGGGAGAAACTGTCACCACTCATCCCGTCCAACTACAGACTCTCACACGCTAAGTAAGGTGTGCCCACTGGTTACAATAGTGGCAACTGTTGATATCTGGCTTGTGATGGGGGCAACCAATTGATTTCTTGTTGAATTTAACAACCATTTCACAAGCGGAAATTCCTATCTGTCACTATATGCCAGGGCAAAAGCCTATGGTTGGAGGCTGTGATGACTCTTCCTGGTTGTCACCTTGACTATAACTGGAATGAACCACAATCCAGAATTGTGATTCATTCACCTGTGATCCAGACTTTGAGGCTGGAAGACACAAGTTTCTGGCCTGGATCTTGGCATGGAGATCTTGAGGCACAGTGGCCATGTAAAGCTTAGGCTTAGACAGGGTAGTCCATGCCTTTAATCCCAGGAGACTGAGGCAAGAAGATCTCTGAGTTCAAGGTAAGCCTGGGACAAAGCAAGTCCCAGATCCAGTGTGGTGGAAAACACCTTTAATCTGGGTCACACCTTCTGTTGGAGACCTACATAAGGACATTGGAAGAAGGAAGATTCCCTCTTCTCAACTGCTTGCATTTACTTGCAGCCTATCTATTGGAATCTACATCTACAAAAGACCAGCTGACTCAACTAGCCTTGTGGGACTGAGCGACTACTAGATCCTTGGACGTCCCCTCCACAACTTCCCATTGTTGGGTTACCTGGACTACAGACTAAATCATCACAATAAGTTCTCTCAATATAAGCCGGGCGGTGGTGGCGCACGCCTTTAATCCCAGCACTTGGGAGGCAGAGGCAGGCGGATTTCTGAGTTCGAGGCCAGCCTGGTCTACAAAGTGAGTTCCAGGACAGCCAGGGCTACACAGAGAAACCCTGTTTCGAAAAAAAAAAGTCCCTCAATATAGAGAGACATTCCATAAGTTCTGTGCCTCTAGAGAACCCTGACTACTACAGAAGCTCATGGGCCCAGTGGGGTAGCCACTGATATTGTCTTGCTAAATGGATGATAGGTCTAATTGTCTTCTAAATACTTGTTTATACACCTTAGATTTCTGCTGCTAGCAGCTGGTAAAGGAGACTTCTTTTTGCAATGATTGGTATACTTCAGAGACTCCTCAAGGCCTTGAGAAGAAATGACTGTTGCTATGAAATGGTGACTCAGTGCTTTAGCCATAGATGGAATGACATAATCAGGTAATATTGCCTCCTTAAGAATCAGAGAACATTGTATAAGAGGAAGCTAAAAGAATAAAAGAATGCAGGAAGGGGTGGAATGCTATTTAACTATCTCCTCCTGGAGGGAGGAGGGAGGAGGGAGGCTCAGGAAACTGGTGAAACATGCAAGGCCCAGGAAGTAAATGAAATCTACAAGACCAGGAGTTCCCAGAAGTTGTAAGATTCACAAGATCCCTCCATCCCTGAGTTATATAACAGTAATAATTACTGACTGTGATCTCCTGAGATGCCTAAAATGTGCAGAATGGTCCAGGTATACAGTTTTAATAAATCACCATCTATGCAGGATGGGGGAGTGCTATTACATGATATCATCCATGCTGGGTAGGTTATTCCACGATGCAGCTGCCTTTGGGCTATCCATGCTCCTGCCAGTTGTCCCTCATTCATACCCTTGTAAGTAACACTAATAAACTCACTGGTTCACTAAGTAGACTTGGGTGGAATCATTCCCATGGCCTGTTGTTGGCACCCTATCTGAAGTGAATGGATATTTGTCAATCTCTTCCCCAGAGAAGATCAATCAGTGGTGGAGGGGAAGAGGAAAGGATGTTGAGAAGTAAGAATCATACAATCCTTGGTGAATTTTTAACTACATTCAAGATCAAGCTGCCCCAGCTAGTAAGACTGAAAATAGCTGCTCTCACAACTCAGCAATTTCATTATTGAGCCAAGGGTACACAGTTGGGCACCCAGCTTCAAAACATAAATAAAGTAACGATGGCCAGAGAGTTTCCCCATCTAGGCTGTTCTTCCCAGTTCCAAATCACAGAATGCATCTTCCTGGCCCTCTGAGAAAGGAATCATGGCCAAGCAGAACAGCACAGGACCAAATGGAAACCAAAAGACTGACTTCTTGTGATCCTGAGGTCTGTCATTGCGCCCCTGCATTCTCCCTCTAGAACCTTAGCACAGGCCTGTGGGTTCCTCCTGCTCCCTACCCCACTGTGAACACAGTTTTCACTCCATGTTTGTGGCAGCAGCCATTGTGATGTCCCTCTCTGTCACACAGTACAGAACACACTGAATCTAACACAAGATGTTTATCAGAGCCGGAGCCCAAAGTCTAATTGGATGAAATATACAGGAGATAGCTTCGTCCTGGCCAGCAGGACTAAACACCATGCCCCACTCAAGAAAGTAAACAACCAGACTTTTTGTTTGTTGAAGGCATCCAAAGATAGATTGGTCCTTGTGTGACATCAAGCACTTGGGCTTCGTGGAAGACCATGACGCTGACCTACCTCATCACAGTGAAAAGTGACTTGTGTCCCTGGGAAGCTGGGCCAGTGTAGTGTCTTGGATATGTGTGTTAGACAGAACAAACCTGATGACCATGCAGAGAGAGAACGTATGGCTCTGGCCTCACCCACACCAATGCTGTGACCAGAGTCACAGAACCCAAGCATCAGTCCATGCCAAGGAGATGGGTCTCCATGGTATCCATCATGTTATGATTTACAACACAGAATTACTGCTGTCCGTCTGTACCTACCTTAGCAAGACGCTTAATTATTCTGGTTGGGGCAGTTGATAGCGACTAATTTTATAGCAATAGGAGTATATAGATGAACATGCAAATATGTTCGTGGTTAATTCATTCCCATAGACAAAGCCAATGCTTATGGAAAAATAAATAAGGAACTGGGTGTGGCAATGCACACCTGGTATCCCACAGAGGCAGGTTACTTGAGTCCAAATGAATGTAGAAGCTACCTTCAAATCACTGAAAAGGAGCCCAGTTACCATCAAACCACATGCCAGAGGTATTACCTACAAGGTTAGCTGCACAGTTGGGGCAACTAAAAGCACTTTTTTTTTTACAGTCAACTAAAAGCCCATAGTTACAAACAAGGGCAGCCACACGCAGGTCATACAGGGTTGCTCTCACGTGCACAAGGTACTTCCTGCACTGGGTGAGCCAAACCTCTACTCTCCAGCAACTGAAGGGCTCTCCACCACATTTCTGATTGACCACAGTGCTCTTGATGAGTTAGATCCCTGCTGGGGCCAACCTGTCCTTAATTCAAAGCTTTGCTGTAGGTTATACCTTACCGGGAGCTGTGGTTATCACCAAGAGGTCATGGGTAGAGAATATGAAACCAAGTTTCATATTTGATTTTCATCCTGTAATTGATCTATAATACAGTTCTGTTCTTTGCTGATGTCAGGATTAAATTTTATGAGTACAATTCAACATTGCTAATGAAATGTTGGGTGATGGTTTTGTATACTGTGTATTCAGGTGCTGTCTCAATGCCCAGACATCTACTTTGCAGTCCCGGTGGTGGCATAGGGCATAGTTGAGCATCTCATATCTCAATGTTATGTTCAAGTTGTTTTCCATCATCTCTGGTTGGTTACTAAAGAGCTGATCAGCCAATTAGCTGGGTAGAAGAGAATAGGGCAGGACTTCTGATCTGAGTCAAGGGATCCCAGAGAGAGAGAGAGAGAGAGAGAGAGAGAGAGAATGAGGAGAGGAAGTGGGGGAAGGCCATGAGGAATTGTCTTGAGTTGGTCTCCATGAAGACACACATGGAATGGAACAGAGCAAGCCAAAACTCATATTAAAGGTAAAAGACCACATGGCTGGTAAATAGCCTTAGAGGGTTACAATAGCACAGAACCCACAATAGTAGGTTCTACTATTAATAGGGTTACAATAATAGGATTACAATAGTAGCCCACCGTAGTGCTTGCAACTTGTTAATAAAAGTACCAGGGTCTCTGCATCTTTATTCAGGAGGTAATGTGTGCTAGAGCCTATATAGAAATGCCCTACAGTTGTTTGGGAACTAGGTGGGGGGGGGGAGGCATAGCAAATCCCCCAAGAAGTACTTTTACAATGAAGAGCTGGTAATTTACTTGTAAACCACCCACCCAACAGAACAAGAATACAAAATAGGGAACTGACCTGTAGTCCCAAGTCCCTTCCTTGCAAAGATCACCTAGATGCCTCGGATTCTGTTATGTCTTCGAGACGTCAATTCCCCATCAGTTCACAATCTAATTTTAAAGTCAAAGTTTATCACAAAGGTTCACAGATATTAGAGAACAAAAGCTCAAATTTACAATGCATTCATTCCTCAGTGGTAATGAATCCATGCTGTATTTCTGAAGAATTCACTTCAGTCAATGTTTGTATAAAGTCAAGTGAAAAAAGTAACTGCCATTTGAGCTACGGTAAACCTCGAGACAAAGGAGAAAGACTAAAACCACATTGGTCACTTGCTTATCGCAATCTAAATAAACACAGCAAATTTCAGATTAACAAGCCAACGAGTAGTCTGAGGTGTAACCACATGGTAAATATCATCTCCAAACAAAATGTTAAAGTCGTTGGCACTCTCCCAAGACATGAGTTCACAAATCCTTGAATTTATTTACTAGGTTGACAGAAATGTTCTCAGAACTTCCAAATAAATGTTGAAAGTCCTGAAAGGAACCAGGGCTCCTTCTCCTGATTCTCCTAGAAACCCTCTAAGAATATGTGCTCCAATCAAACATATAACAAGCTAAGCTAATCAATCACTTTTTTAAAATTGACTTCTCTATCTCCCCCACCTGAGGAAATATGTAATGTTTAATTTTTTAAAGTTTTATGAGTATGAGTGTTTGCCTGCATGTATACCTGTATACCATGTATGTGCCTGGTACCAGCAGAGGCCAGAAGAGTACTAGATACCCTGAAACTGAAGTTACAGGTGACAATGATTATGCTCTGCCATGTTGACACTGGGAACCCAACCAGGGTCCCTTACAAGAAGAGTAAATATTCTTTTAACAGATGAAGCATCTCTCCAGACCCAAGAATTTTTTTTAAATGACACTACACTAACATATTTTTAGATACAGCCAGTTTTTCCATCTTAACTATTATTTTTTTCATTGTTTTAATTTCAATAGTGAGCTGGAGAGATGACTCAGTGGTTAAGAGCACTGACTGCTCTTCCGAAGGTCCTGAGTTCAAATCCCAGCAACCACATGGTGGCTCACAACCACCCGTAATAAGATCTGATGCCCTCTTCTGGGGTGTCTGAAGATAGCTACAGTGTACTTACATAGAATAAATAAATAAATCTTTAATCTTTTTTCAATAGTAATTGTTCTACCTAGCTTTAACTGTCAACTTGACACAGCCAAAATCACCAGAGAAGGCAGTCCCAGTTGAAGGATTACCTAGATCAGATTGGCCTATGGGCATGTCTGGGGGAATTGTCTTGATTTTAATTGATGTAAAAGTACCCAGTCCACTGTGGGATGCATCATTCCCTAGGCAGGTAGTCCTGGACTCTATAAGAAAGCTAGCTATGATACAGGTATTAATAAAATATGTCTGTGGCTCTGGGCAGAGAGCCAAATGGAAAGATGGTATAGATTGTTTAACCAGTCACAGGAAGCTCATATTCTGTTAACGTGGGCTCCACGGGAATCTTAAGTGTCTTTTCCTACTTGGTAAGATAAGAAAGACCTAGTAAAGACACATACAGTATCTTAGTTTACTTCATTTGTTTTGGATTGTCTTAACTTTTAAAATGGGTGTGATGTTGAGGTTTGCGGTTATATTATTCCTCTGGGAGAGAGGTCAAAATGAAGATTTTTCTGGTTACTGGCTCAAGGATATGACTTGGGAAAAAGACTTTTGTCTTTGTGTTTTTGGGAAAGGTGACTAAGGTATTTACACCTTCCAGAGTTATATGGATCAGATTTGATAGAGGGAGATCCCCTGAAGAACTAGATTTCAGAGAATCAAACAAAATGGTTATCGAGGCAGAGGCAAACAGATCTCTGAGTTCGAGGCCAGCCTGATCTACAGAGTGAGTTCCAGGACAGCCAGGGATACACAGAGAAACCCTGTCTCGAAAAAAATTGTTTCGAGATTTATATATTACAGCATATACAGCCTTGGTGAGTCTCCGCTTGAACTCTGGATATCTTGGATTTTCAGTCAGTTCCAGTCAAGACACAGACATCAGAGACTAAATGGATTATTGGTGTGGCCTTCTTAAGGCCAACCAACTCTATTTTCCCTACCCTCCCCCACCCCTTAAAAATATCTCAACACCCATATTCAGCTTGAAGAAGTTATGAAGAGTTGTCGACCCAGTTCCCTGGGCTTTGGGGCTGGGCGTGGTTATTATAGGTCGTGTTTCTAGGAAATGTAGAAATGGTCATTATTGGCACAGGGAGGAATAGCTAAAATTGATTATATAGCCATAATCTCATTTAGTAGAAATCTGTTTTTAATTGTTACTAAGCTGAAGTCATAATTTCTTAAATGGTACACAATTTATTTTGATGCAGAATCAAGGGTTTCATTGGTATAAATTTCTTCTATTGATACAAAAATTTGTAAGTACAGGGCTTAGACCCAATCCTTCCATAACTGTTATTTTAATCTGATCTGAGATGTTTAAGCCTGTGAGTTTAGGACCAAATAACAAATTCATGGCTCTGAGTTTATGGTTAGGGTGTTTTCAAGATTTTAATTAGAAATAGCTGAGAGTAGTTAACGAACAACTGTCCAGATTACTTTACATAGTTGGTTTTCAAAAATGTCAGAAATCCACAGAATGTGACATTTAATACTATTTATTCACTTGTTGAGACTAGTCTGCTCCTGACAGCTTTTCCTGTCTTGAATTCAAAGAAGAAATTGAGCATCTATGCGTTACTCCAGTTGTGGCAAGACAGCCACTAGGCATAAATATCGCCTCTTTTCATCTACAGACATATTACTGTCCAAAGAAAGGACACAATTCCAGGTTTAGGACATCTTGGTTCTGCCAAGACAGAATAGGCTAGTCCTTAATATTCCTGTATCTCTGTCTGTCAGATTATCCTGGCCAAAATCCTAAAGACCAATGCTCCAACATTTTGAAATAAGGAACTGTCCAGGTGATCAGCAGTCTCTATAAATCGGCTAAGTTTCGGAAGCTGTGTTAGACTTCCTATACATTTTCAGTTAATATCAGTCGTTCTTAGATTTCTGACGGGGTTGAAGACTTATATTTTCACAGCCAACCCAGGCTATTTACTTTGAGAGAATAGATTTGAGAGGATAATTTTCAGATGGCTTACACTCTAAAGGCAGGACATGAGTCCAGTGTAGAATGATAAGTCTTTTAATTTAGGATAGATGACAATGTTCTGTCTTAATGACGAAATTGATGGATTGGGTGTTCGGTTTATCTATACCTTATAAATTAGAAAATGGTAATAGTTGTGCTCAAGAAAGAAAGAAAGAAAGAACAAAAGAAAAGAAAGAAAGAAAGAAAAGAAGGAAGGAAGGAAGCAAGCTATGCGTAAGCCTGTCTTCATGAGCCAGCTAGCAAGCAGGCTCCTCCACGGTTCCCGCTGTGAGTTAAAGGTAATGTTTCATGGAATAGCACAGTCTGCCTTCAAGTACCTGCTGGAATTTCTTCCATGACTTCCCTAAATGATGGAGCCTCATGTGGGAGTGTAAGTCGAATAAATCCTTTTCTCCCCTAAATTGCATTTTGTCAGAGGGTTTTATTATAACAGAAAGAAAACCTGAATAGAAATCTAAACTTTTAAATGGGGGTGGATTCAGGTAGTTTGGGTGCCTGCTTACTATTTAAAGATGGTAAGATGATGTCATCTGTAGTTGTGTGTGTGTTGGTCACATGACTACCTGGCAGTGCATCATTGTTTGGTAGGCTCAGCACAGGTGGACTTACTATAAGAAACTATTTTCAGGGTTGGAGAGATGGGTCAGCTGTTAAAGGCTAGGCTCACAACCAAAACTGTAAGAAACTATTTTCAGCTCAGTGGGGAAAGAATACCTTGCATATCACAGAGTATTCCAAAACACAGGGAAGTGCTAGAGAAACATACTACCTGGAAGAGAGGCATGTGGCTACCTGAGGAAAAGCAGAAGAGGATACAGAGAAGAGTGGACTCATTGGGCAGACATTAGCTACACTGGGGGAGTTCATTTGTCTGTCTCTCCTCATTTTGTCTGTGTTGTCTGCTACATCAATTTCATCTTACAGCTACATGACATGAAAGCTCAGATAGGCTTATGCTTTTATAAATTCCCATTAGATAGAATAAACATAAGGTTTAAAAGGTTAACCTGGGGGCTGGAGAGATGGCTTAGCGGTTAAGAACACTGACTGTTCTTCCGGAGGTCATCAGTTCAATTCCCAGCAACCACATGGTGGCTCACAACCATCTGTAATGGGATCTGATGCCCTCTTCTGGTGTATCTGAAGACAGCTACAGCATACTCATCATATATATAAAATAAATAAATAGAATCTAAAAAAATATTTTAAAAAATGTTAACCTGAATGTCAAAATAAAAAGGGAGGGCTTTCTTTCTTTTTCTTTTCTTTTTTCTTTTTCTTTTTTTTTTTTTTTTTTTTTTTTTTTTTTTTTTTGAGACTCTCATTGTTCTGAAATCTCTGCCTTTATAGGGCAGGCAGAACAGTTCAGACAACTGCTAAGTCTTGGTCATAGCCCTGTGACCCACATCCCGATGTCAAAAAACGCAGTGTTACAGCACATTTTCTAAATAGTTAGCTTTGGGCCCAATGACACAATTATCTGTGGTCCTAAAAACAGAGATTTCATGATGCTCAGCTCAGCAGCTCTGCCCCACAACACCTGTCACCACATTTCACCAAGAGACCATGCCCTGAAGCGTCTGAAACCACAAGGCAAAATTAACCTTTCTCCTTTAAGCTGATTTACTCAGATATAGTGTCACCAAAAAAAAAGAAAAGGTATCTTTTCAGTACAGCAGAAGGAGGCAGATGCTAATGGCAGTGAGAGAGCTGGGGGAGATGGGGGTGCGGGGACACCACTCACCAGTGACACATTAAGAAGGCATGCTTCAGGGTGGGAGAGATGGCTCGGTGGTTAAGAACACGGGCTGCTCTTCCAGAGGTCCTGAGTTCAATTCCCAGCAACCACATGATGGCTCACAACCATCTGTAATGGGATCTGGTGCCCCCTTCTAGTGTGTCTGAAGAGAACTACAATGTACTCACATACATTAAATAAATAAATAAATAAAAATTATTTTAAAAAGGCATACTGTAAGACAAACACCTGCAAAATCCAGCGTGATGCATATTTCACTATGAATAATAGTAAGCCCCCCCCAAACTCTATGAAAGCGTACAAATAATAATCATGAGATAGCTAAGCAGTTAAAGGTTCTTGCTACCCAACCCAAAGTCCTGAATTCGATCTCTGGGACACACAAGGAGAGAACTGAGTTCTGGAAGTTATCTTCTAGCCTCTGCGCATGCTCACACACAACATATACAAAATAAATCAAAATACGTTTAATGTTAACTTTAAGGAGAGGACATGATGATAGCTAAACAAGGTGCTTCTGGCGTGGGTCTTTTTGCTTTATAAAGGGCACCTAACGATTTCATGTAGCACCATCAACATTAACGTCTCATTTCAGCGTCTGTGCGGTATCTCCGTAGGAAAACATCCTTGCTTACTAAAAAACATGGGAAGCATTTGGTGGCTGGGAGACATCACCCCAGCAACTTAGTCCCAAGTGATGATGGGAAAATTGAGGGTCTTGTACTGTAATTGTAGTTGTTATGCAAATTTAAGATTGTATCAAAGCAAAAACTAATTTAATAATTTAGTACATTTTTAATGACCAGTGCTCAATAAAAAAACAAAAAACAAAAACTAAGAAGTTTCGGGTAATGTGCATTTTCGAAAGGCCTCTTCCAACAAAACGTGGAACATACTGGGGTTTCTAAATAAATCCTGGGCCAAGGCTATAGCACAAAAATGTAGAAAGCCTGCCCCCTGCTGGTCATGTCGTAAATATGTTTCGGTCTAAGAGAAAAAAGGACAACTTTAGGGTTTCCATGGGCAAGGAGATATAGAGCATCTCAACTAGGGGTGGCACACTCCTGCAATCTCAGCCCCTGGTAGCAGAGGCAAGAAGAAATGGAGTTCCTGGGCTATATGAGACCCTGACTAAAGCAAAGGGCTGCGGTTACTTATGGACACCAGCCCTCGGACGCCAATCTGTGTAGAATAAGGTACTGACCCAAAAGTAAACTCTAGAGACTCCAAGCAGAGGGTGGGGCACTCTTAGATTTTCAGATGAGTCCCAGAGCATATTCTTCATCAGCATGTTCATGCGAGAGAGTACATTTGGAAGACATAAGAAAGTAAAACAATTTCTTGTTCCTCAGCAAACCCAGCAGAAAACTCCTCCAAACCCCATGGAGAAAATAAACTCCTTTCCCAGAGGAAAAAAAAAAAGAAATGGAACAAACTAACCTTTCCACTGAGAAGGTACAACTCCATGCCAGGGTGAGACTGGATCTAACTTGATACACTGTGTGGTGTTCAGTTGGCAGACTTCACACAGCATTGGCTCACTGCCCCCCACCTCGAGAATTAGGTGAATATTTAACCACTTAGCTTTTTTAAGTTCTAATGATTCTATTTCTATTAAATAAAACAAGTTGCCACCAATCATATTTTTTACTCTGTCCAAATGAATTTAAAAAAAAATCTGATGACTGCTACAGTAGCAACATGGAAAAAAGCAAAATAGTTTCAATAGATGGCAGATAATAAAGTGGTACAAGGATCTGGGCAACAGACTATCATTAAGTGCTAAAAAGAAACAAGATGTCAAAGGGTCAGCATGGCTGGTAAAGACATCTGTCAACAAGCCTGACAATCTGATTTCAGTCTCCAGGATCCTCATGGTAGACAGAGGAGACCAAGGTGGCTTCTAACCTACACACATGAAAGAAAGAAAGAAAGAGAGAGAGAGAAAGAAAGAAAGAGAGAGAGAGAGAAAGAAAGAAAGAAAGAAAGAAAGAAAGAAAGAAAGAAAGGAAGGGAGGGAGAAAAAGAAGAAGGGAGAAAGAGAGAGGTAGAGAGGAAAGGAAGGAAGGAAGACAGTAAGACATTGAGAAACTTTAAATTTATTCTGGAGAAAGAAATGCATGGCAGAGCAGGAGGGAGTGACAGAATTCTGTTTTCTTTCTAAGATCCTTAGAGAAAGGGGAAACTGTAGGTGTGTATATTTTTCATAGCCTACTTTAATAGGGGTTCAACCTCCCCTCTACCTCACTACCCACCAGACTTAATGGAAAAGAAAGGTTATTGGGATACAGGGGAAGCAGACCTGTTCAAAAAGTAGTTCTTTGGAGATCTTCCAATCTTTGTTGTTCTCAGACCAGTCCACTAGAAAAAAAACAAACATGAACCAGCAAGTCATAGTCCAGTACACTCCACAGACACCACACACAAATCAGCAAGGGCAGTTCAACCCAGAAGAAACTGTGAGGCTCACCAACTGGCCCAAGTTCTCTACAGAGGTGGCAAAAACCCAGAGGAACCTCACAAGAAGTTCTTTGTCGAGTTTCTCTCTAACAAGTGAAGATCAGCAACACAATGTAAGGCGAACCAATACATGCAGGTTGTCAGCGAAGACTAGTGAGGTGGAGCAAGGCAAACCAATGCTCTAGCTCCCACTGTCTGTGGGGTCATATTTATATTCCTTCTAAACATCACACATCCTTTCACACGTCTGCTATAGCAAAACATCCTTTTTTAAAGATTTATTTATTTTATGTATGTGAGTACACTATAGCTGTCTTCAGACACACACCAGAAGAGGGCATCGGATCCCATTACAGATGGTTGTGAGCCACCATGTGTTTGCTGGGAATTGAACTCAGAACCTCTGGAAGAGCAGTCAGATAGCTGAGCCATCTCTCCCACCCGCAAAACATCTTTTCACCTGTGTGCCTCAGCAAACCATCATTTGACATGACTGACTTTCCAAAGAAACCAGAAGCTTCCATTTCCGTTTCCATGTGATTGGATCCATGAGTTGGTTTGAAGTATCCATCTTCATACTGAAGATCTACACTACTGGAACACTTCTTTGCTGTGTCTCCTGTATTCATAGGAGACTGAGGGATTGCCCCCAAAGAAGGCTTAAATAAGACCATGCACTACAAAGACTAAATTATAGCCCCCACCCTGGATTCATATTAAATATGAGGTGTTTTGAATTGAACCCATGCTCCAGCACAGCCGAAATCTGGAAAGTCTTTTTTTTATTTTAAAGATTTTTATTTATTATTATATGTAAGTACACTGTAGCTGTCTTCAGACATACCGGAAGAGAGTGTCAGATCTCATTAAAGATGGTTGTGAGTCACCATGTGGTTGCTGGGATTTGAACTCAGGACCTTCGGAAGAGCAGTCAGTGCTCTTAACCGCTGAGCTGTCTCATCAGCCTGAGAAAATCTTTAGGAGGCTAAAGGAAGAGTCATAAGAGCACAAGAGCAATCAGTCTGATACAACCTGTGACCTCAAAGGGGAGAGGGCTGGGGAGGGAGCTCAGCAGTGACAAGCACTTGCTGCTCTTGTAGAGGACCTGGGTTCAGTTCCCAGAACCCACATAAAGGCCCACAACTGTATGGAACTCCAGTTCTAGGGGATCTGATACCCCTTCTGGCTTCTGAAGGCCCCTCCATACATGTAGTACAAATAAACACATGCAGGCAAAGTACCCATACACATAAAATATTTTTATATAACATGTTTAAAGGGCTATCCCTTTCCCCCTTTCATTCATCTGCTCTCGTCTCCCTTATGCTCTCTCCTTCCCTCTACCCTCCTCTCTCCTCTCCTCCCCTCTCCCATCTCCTCTCTCTCCCTTCCCTTCTCTCTCCCTTTTTTATATTACTTACACACACACACACACACACACACACACACACACACACACACACACAAGCTTCCTGTCATATATTATAGACTATGTCACAGCAGATGTCCTGGTCCTCTGACTTACAGTCTTTCCACTCCCTCCTCCCTGAGCCTCAAGTTAGGGCCTGTGCTGTAAATGTATTTATTCATTGGGAGCCAGCAAGCCATTGGTAAGTTGATCCTCTGCATTATCAGTTGTGGATTTCCATCTGCTGCAAAAAGAAGCTTTTTTGATGAGGGGTCAAGCTGCACTTACCTATGGATGTAAGCCATAGGTAGTTGACTAATTTTACATTACCAAGTGTGAACTCTCCATAGAGTGGGCCTCAAGTCCAATTAGGTGACTGTTGGCTATCCCAGGATATAAGTGCTACTACTGCATCATTTGGAATATCTTGTCATGCTGGTCATTGTGGCCCATTGGTGTTAGAACAGGATAGACCGCTGGATGTTTTTCCATTGGCAGCTCATTATGTAGGGAAAGTAGTACCAAGCAAGTTCCTATTTCCCAATGATCAGAGTAAAGGGAAATATCAGAACTTTATGAAAATATGCAATAAAAAGTTTGGGTTTTTTTTTTCCAGATGTGGTATTTCCTGCTTTTAATCTCAGCAACCAAAGACAGAGGAAGAGGCATATCTGTGAGTTCAAGACCAGTCTGATCTACAGTGAGTCACAAACTGATCAGAGCTACATGGTGAGACCCTTTCTCTTTTTTAAAAAAAAAAAAAAAAAAAAAAATTGAGTACACTGTAGTTGTCTTCAGACACTCCAGAAGAGGGCACCAGATCCCATTACAGATGGTTGTGAGCCACCATGTGGTTGCTGGGAATTGAACTCAGGACCTCTGGAAGAGCAGTCAGTGCTCTTAACCGCTGAGCCATCTCTCCCGCCCGATACCCTTTCTCAAAAGAAAACATTTTTTTTCCCCAGAGTCAATGTGGCATTCTGTTTGGTTCCTGTTTTAAGATGTTATGAGAACTTTATAATTCACATATAAAACATTGTGTGAAGCTTGATTTATATTAAAAAGTAAATATTTGTTCTTCTTCTTTGGCTTTGTTTCTTGGCTCTCAAAATCTCTGGGATCTCCAGCAATGACTATCTTATTCCTAAACTTCAGCAAATGAGTATGTGGACTGTCTTTTCTGAAAAACAATGGTCACACTGTGTGAAGAGTCTCTTGCAGACGATATGACTGAAGACTAGTGACCGTAGCTATGGGATAGGGGCTACATACCAAAAACCAAGGCAAGATTAGTGCTGGGACTTTGAACCCTACCCCCTAATCTTCCAGCAAAGGAAAAAGGCAGACGGGTCAAATGATTACCAATGACCAGTGAAGGATTAGAGTCATGCCTATTAATGAAGTCTCCAAAAAGCAATTTATGTGCTTCAAAATAGGTGAACGTGGGGGAGCTCCTCTGAACACCTCCCCCTGTGCATCTCCAGCTGGCTATCCATCTGTACCCTCTCTGAGACCTTTAGAATGGGTAAGTTATGTGTCAACCATCCCCAAAGGAGGTAGTCAAATTGGGAATACCAATATGTGTTACCTCTCTCACCAATGTGATCAGACTGACAAGAAACATCTGAAGAGAGATTTGCTTCGTGGTTGAAGGGACGGTCCCTCGTATCGTGCAGTGGAGGGACAGAACAGTTGCCAGGTGACAGCTGGTGGCTGATTCCTCACCTCTGTCCTCACCGAGCAGGACGCTGCTCAGCTGGTTTCCTCCTCTTCCTTTTATTGCGGCTGGGTTCCATCGACATTTAAGGCAACTCTTATCCCTCAGTTAACGTTTTCTGAAAATATCCTCACAGGAAATCTCTCTAATGTTCTAGGCACATCATAATCCAATCAAGTGGACACTCCATAGTAACCATTATACCCAATATACAGATAGCTGCTCTAAAATACACATGTGACCTGGGATCGCAGAGTATCCGCAGTGATAGCTGTCTGGGAGACAGTTAACGGTTATAGAACAAGCAACTGGTTACCCTGGGGAATCTGGTGCCAAAGTGTTGAGGGGTTTACGAACATAAACACAGTTTAGTCCTATATCCCTAATACACATTCTATAATTAGATCTGCTAATAAAGAATTTATATGACTTCTGGATTTTAAAAGTAAAATTTCAAAAAAAAATCTTCAACTGCCTATTATTTACTAATCCTCTTACAGAAAGCAACAGAAACGACAGCATGATAGGATTGTTAATGTTCTGACACATATGCATCATGCAGACCTCTTGATAGTTGACAATATTTTTTTATTAACAATCAAAAAAACACGCTGTACTTACAATAGGAAAATAAACACTTCTTTGATCAATAATTAAATGAAAACTACCCAGAACCTTACAGGCCTTTCAGCAGGTGGCAAACATGATGTTCAGAAAACAGATGTTAGCTTGCTGGGATCAGTAGGACAGCGTCGTGTTGTGATTTATTTTAAAATGTACCTAACAGCGTTCCTAACAGTAGTTTGACTGACAGCACAATAGAAAAAAAAAATCCCAGCATTTATACCTAGTTTTTGATATGACCTTCACAAAACACCTAAGTTCTAACTATATGGCTTTGACACTTTTTATAAAGGTGCTCAACAGAAATTTGGATCTCACTTTAGCCTGAGAATTTCAGATGCAATAAGGCAATTTCTGAACTCCAAAGTTTAATTAACACACAATAGTTCAAGCAGCAGATACTACCTCAAGGGAAATATTTGCTTCCTTGTTTCCCTCCAGTGTTAGTCATGCTAATGTCTGTTAAGTTCAACCACGACTGGAACACATGCTGCTGATCTAGACACACACACACACACACACACACACACACACACACACACTCCTTCCCAGATGAACAATACACATTTTACATAGTTCTTTCAGAAGAAATGTCAATTTACTTGCCTCTATTTTGAAAAAGACAAAGTTAAATCATCTAAGCCTCATTTTCTACTGGATGATTTTAGTTTGTAGATCCTCTTGGTCTCTACACATCGAGGAGGGGACTTATCGGACACAGCGTGACCCCTCATGCTCACCAACAGAGACCCACAGCACAAGTAGCGCCTCATAGAAACTTCATCATTGTTTTTTAATCTGAAAGCTTAACAGGAATCGAAGCTCTGACCTCAAGACTTGTTTTCAAAAATCCATCAAAGACCTTTCTAAAAGGTCTGTTTAAAAGAGTTCACGGCCTTGTAAACACAGCTAAGTGGAACCACGTCCCAGTTCCATACATCGGCTGTCACTCACAAGCCCTTCTTCAGCAATGACACTCAAGACACCTGACTAGCTTCTACGCCGAATGCCAAAAAGTGCTTTGAATTTAACTTGTCTTATTTTTTTAACTCTAGTCTTCAATATTGAAACTGCTAAGTCACTCCATTTTTCCATTACAAAAAAAAAAAAAGAAAAAGAAAAATATACTTGAGGGTAGGATTAGAAAATAAACTTGGAACAAACTACAAAATAAGTTTAAGAAAAAAATCAATATTTAAAAAAATACCAATCCGGGGGCTGGAAAGAAGGCTCAGTGGGTATGTGCTTACTGCTCGCGGAGATGGTCGCAGTCCAAGTCCCAGCTCATGGCCATCTATAACTTCTCTAGCTCCAAGGGACCCAGAACCAACAAGTTCTGCTGTCTTCCATGGGCACCATGAACAGAACATACATAGGCACACATAATTAAAAAGAAAATAAACCTTTAAAAAAATGCTCCATTAAGAAGTAATTTGCAAGCATGGGGATGCTGACCTCAGCCTTTTTGGTAATAAACAACAATTAAACACAAACAAACTATTCAGTAATGTCTGACTGATAAAACATTACATAGTCATTAAAGATGACAAGGAAGATGGTGAGACAAAATGTGAAAAGGCAAATTCACAAAGGGTCCCTGTCGGCATTTCCACAGGGCACAGCTCCACATACAAACACTGCACAGGAACACAATCAGAAACACTGTGTCACCTTGTCAGGGAAAGGGCATCCTTCTATTGAATAACAATACAAAGGCCCTCTGTGACTGTAAGTTCTTGAAACTGCAGAAAAAATGAAAACCCATGTCTCTGAAAATTAATGTTCGGAAGACAACCCTCTTGACCTCACTCAGAAACCCATTTGCCGCTACTGAGAAAGGTGCCACCACACCCAGGGTTCAGTTCTCCCGAGATACACAATTCATGGGGCTGCATGGCTTCCCAGAACGCCCTATGGCCTGGTGCCCGTGGTTGACATCATCAGACAGGCCCTACCTGCTTTGTCTATCTTGAGCACATTCATACAGCACATGGTTGGTTTGCATCTCTGCCTAAAGAAAACCCAGAGGCACCAATACACTCCTCTCATAATAAAGTCCTCAGGCAGGAACCAAGCTATGGGTCTGTTGACTTGTTTTCAGTACAAAGATAGAGCCCAGGGCTTTGCATAAGACAGGCAAGGCTCTACCACTCAACTCCATCCATAGCCTTGAGTTACAGAGTTCAAGTGAAAAAATAGTGTTTCTGTGAAACTGTGACCATAAACAAAGACCACTAGGTGATATCCACTAAATAGAGGATTACTTACAAAGAAATAGCATTTTTTTAATAGAAAAGAGAATTATTCAGTTCTCTATTATTCAACAACTAGGGGGGAGGGGGACTCAATTTTTTTTCTAGCTGCAGTAGAACAGGATCACGGACACTCCCACAGGCCCCCAAAACAGAGGTGGAATATTTCTGATGGTCTTATAAGGACAGTTATAGCGTCCAAGCAATGAGGCGCTAATGAAAACGTTCAATCAAGAGCAGTTCACACAGAGTATACGCACTGTTCTCAAACAGTTGCCTAATAATAAATTTAATCAAAATAAGAAATTATAACACTATGCTCATAACATATGTGGATAGACATCAATAAAGACTGCAGCACCTCGGTCACAGTGCTGCAGTGCTCTACACTACTACAAAACGGCCAAAGGCCTGGCACACTCGACGTGGCCGTAGGCTTTACTTCTTGCAAGCCGTGTATCTCTCAGCAACATTCTCCCAGTTGATTACATTCCAAATGGCTTTCAGATAGTCGGGTCTGACGTTTTTATACTGAAGGTAGTAAGCGTGCTCCCACACGTCAATCCCCAGCAGTGGAATAAGGCCTATCAGAGAGAGGGAAAAATTATTCTTTAATATAGCATCATTCGCTTGCTTCTTAGATAAGAGAAAATGTGCATATCCTTGCAAGTTTTTATTTTGGAAGAAAATATAATAAATAATATGAAAGAGTCCCTGAAAGGTCAAGTTAAACTACAGAACCTTAATCCCTGCTGCTAAAATAGCAATGGTAGCGCTTAGTGTTGAAGCCCAGCCTTACTCCCAGTCTCAGTCAGGTGCCAGAAGGGAGGAGGCTGAGAAACCAAGGGTACTTTCAGTTTTCTGGAATAAACATCAGTGAGTCACTAGAGAGAACAGGTTAACAAGAAGTTAAAACAGAACCAAAGAAAATGAACACTACTTTCAGAAATTAAATGGTATAAATGAACTTAGTTCCATATGTAAAAAAAAAATGTTAAGTCCTCAAGTCAGGTATGGTAGCATATGTAGGTCTGTGCTCCCAATACATGGAGGCTCAGGCAGAAGGATATGAATAGGCTAGACCACCCTGAGCCACTAAGCAAGACTCGGTCTCAAAGACGCTTCTCAAGCCTTCCTATGAAAGCATCTCCACCACTTTATCTAGGTCAGTTGTGAGGAACATAACTCATTACTAATAAAGTAGCAATATTTAGAGTGATATTTCATTCCAGTGTGTTTTCTGTGTGTGGAGAGAAAGGACTGTGGAAAGCACACCTCTTGGTGGGGTACCTGAGAAGCAGGTCTGACTGAGGAACTCACTGGATGCCAGTTTACCATTGGCTTTAACAGATTTGGTGGCATCTCGCCTCCCCCAAATCTGAGTTTACATGAAGAATGAGTGGCACAGTGGAGCTGAGGAGAGAGGCGGGAGCTACTGTTTGAGATGTCACAGCAGAGATGGAAGCCACAGCCAACTGCTACATACCGTGGTTCTCCGCTTCCCTCAGTCTTCGGTGACATAAAGGACAACCAGTTCAATCAGACCCAGGGAACAAGAAAGTGTTTGCTGAGTTGGGAGTGTCACGCACTGAAGCCATGCAGGAAGCAGGACTGAGGGCTGAGTTCTGGTCCCAGCTTAGACACAACACTCACCAGGAGAGCATGTGTTCCGGGTCACCCTCAGCCCAAATTTCTTACTTCCCTTACTGCTTATCTAATAATCTTAGGTTTTTATTGTAGTGCATACAATAAAACTGACATTAATTTTATATAGAATGAAGCAGAACTTATTATCAAAAGTCTTATTAAAGGAGTCTACAGAAATCACAATGCTTATTTTACAGACTATCAAGTCAGTTTTTATTATAAAGACTCTGGGTACGATTTACTAACATTTGCTCGAATTATCAAACATTCACACATTTAAATTCTGCTAATTTACCTTATTTCTAGCTTAATCCTTTCTAGGAAGCCACAGTTCTGAAATGGAAAGATTAAGAGTTTAAAGCTCGCCCACCTGTTGTTCCTTGCAATGGGTCCTGATTAGAACAGGCAGCAATCTGTAAGCGACCTTGCTCCTTATTGAAGCCAAGCCAGCCCCAGCCTGAACCTTGGACTCCTACAGACACGGCTGTCAGTTTCTCCTTAAACTTCTCAAAAGACCCAAAGTCACGCTTGATAGCCTCCAGCAACTCTCCTGAAGGAAAAAAGCAAAGTCAGAAAAGCCTTCAAAAACTACAATAGAATGTTAGGTTCATGACACTAAAATATGCTTGTCAAAGGACCAACTGGACCACACCTGGGAGAAGATGCCAATGTCCTGCCACAAGGACACTGGGCTAAGGTTGATTAGTGAGTGCAGTGTAGGAAACCAGGAAGCCTTCTCCATGGGTTTCCTTTCCATTTGTTCCCATTTCATAGTTTTACCCCATTTGGAAATAGAAAGTTACTGCTGCTATTAAACATTCTCCAAGCCTCAATCTTCCCATCTTTATCATCTTGTTCTTTCAATGAAGGATCCTCTCCTTTGTTATGGAGCTAAGGGTACACTGAAGAGGGCTGGAGCAGAGCTCGATGAACACACCTAATATTCATGAAGCCCTGGAGTTAACCCCAACAAAGGAAAGAGGGAAAAGACTAACAAACACAAACACACACCCACCTGAACTCAAACTTCTGATCCTCCTGCCTCTAGCTCCCAAGTGTTGGGATTACAGGCATGTACTACCCCATCCCTAGAATCTTTTTATTCTGCAGCAATATAGAACTGATTCTATGGGAAGCGTCTCAACTGAATCAAATGGGTCCAACATCTTCTCTCATTCTATTGGCTAAAACATAACTATCTTTTACAAATACGGATAGTGCTTCAGGTGGTACAAACTATGTAACAGAGCAAAGAGGAACAGGAGGAGGAGACCTCAACACACCCTATATCCTGGTCATAGCCCAGACCACAGAAGTACCAAGTCATGGTGGAAGCGCTTATCACTAGTGAGTAAGTCAGACTGCCTTTTACAGCAATGGTTAAAAAACAAACCAGCACGAGCAACACGATGCTGGGAATGTAGCTCAGTAGCAGAAGGCTGGTCTAGTACATGGAAGACCAGGGTTCAATCCCAGCATGACCACCACAGAGATAGGAACTGCAGAAGAACCAACAAAACCATTTAGGGCACATGCAAGAGGGAGAAAAATCAATCAAGGGAAGAGAATTATACTATAGCCCTGACTTCCCTAATCAGAGGATAACTGAAGTCACCTGAGCCTCCGTAAGCCACACAGGAAGTCAGAGGAACCATGGCAGCCATATAACTATCTAATGTCTTACAGAAAATATTTAGCATACAGAGTGACTAAAGAGTAGAGGGTTTGGTTTTTTGTTGTTTTGTTTTGGCTTTTTAGACTTTTTAAAATATATATATTTATTATATATATTTTATATATATTACATATATTTATATATATTCTTACAAATAATTATATATAATATATACATAAATATATATTTTATAAAATATATAAATATATATTATTAAATATATATATAAATACTGTCACTGTCTTCAGACACACCAGAAAAGGGCATCAAATCCCATTACAGATGGTTGTGAGCCACCGAGTGGTTGCTGAGAATTGAACTCAGTACCTCTGGAAGAGTAGTCAGTGCTCTTAACTGCTGAGCCATCTCTCCAGCCTGAGAATTTGTTTTTCTTTTAAGACAAGTAGACTGTACACACCAGTCTTAGTCAGGGTTTCTATTCCTACACAAACATCATGACCAAGAAGCAAGTTGGGGAGGAAAGGGTTTATTCAGCTTACATTTCCCCATTGCGGTTCATCACTAAAGGAAGTCAGGACTGGAACTCAAGCAGGTCAGGAAGCAGGAGCTGATGCAGAGGCCATGGAGGGATGTTCCTTACTGGCTTGCTTCCCCTGGCTTGCTCACCTTGTTTTTTTCTTATAGAACCCAGGACTACCAGCCCAGGGATGGCACCACCCACAAGGGGCCCTCTCCCCTTGATCACTAATTGAGAAAATGCCTTACAGTTGGATCTCATGGAGGTATTTCCTCACCTGAAGCTCCTTTCTCTGTGATAACTCCAGCCTGTGTCAAGTTGACACACAAAACCAGCCAGTACAACACCCTTCATTGCACAAACTTTTTCTTTTTGTTGTTTTTGTTTTTATTTTCCTGGAAGACTTGTTTTACTGGGGCAAGTGACTTCTTCACATTAGGAATAATGATCAAAAGCACTACTCTAAGCACTTTACATAGAAACGGAGAGCAGCCCCCCAATTACCCGTCTCCCATGGATGAAGCAAGTACAGTCCAGATGGCTACGCGTCCTCTTTCCCAGGGCCCAGGCCCAGCTGTGGAAAGGTCATCTTCTCTAAGTTACTAGGTTGTCCAGGTTTTCCCTAACACTTATCCTAGGAGTGGGCAGTGCATGCGGAACACGAGCGTGTGGGCATGCATGGTCTGTGTGTGTGTCTATGTGTGTGTAAGTGGATGACAGAGCTCCCTGAACACATTCTCTACTCCTTCCTTTGAAACTTAACTTGTGACATCCTACTGTAAAAAATACACCAATATAATAACTCAGGGAGAACTCAGGTAATAAGAAAACCATTGTCAGGTAATAAGAAAACCATTGTCAGGGGGCAAAGTCAGTGAGTGGACACATACTTGGCATACAAAAAAATGAGTTCAGTCCCTAGAATAAAAAGAAAGTCACTTCCACACACAGATATATATACAAAAAAAAAATAATCTGCCTCAAAAAAAATAAAGTAAATTTATAAAGACTGTCTATATATTGATTTCCAGGCCAGCAATAACTACACAGTAAGCCGGGCGGTGGTGGCGCATGCCTTTAATCCCAGCACTTGGGAGGCAGAGGCAGGAGGATTTCTGAGTTCGAGGCCAGCCTGGTCTACAGAGTGAGTTCCAAGACAGCCAGGGCTACACAGAGAAACCCTGTCTCGAAAAACCGGAAAAAAAAAAAAAGAACTACACAGTAAAACTCTTTTAAAGAAAAGAAAGTTAAGAAAGAGAGGGGAAAAACCCAACAATCATTCCTACTGCACACCAACTATAAAGCTGTACCAGCATATACCAACCTTTGGGTTCTCCACCACCCTTAGGGCTCAGGTTCGTCCAGAAAATGGTGTGATTAATATGTCCCCCACCATTGAACTTCAGGGCAGGCTGAAGAGCAACCTGAGTTGTAACATCTCCTGAAATATAAAATGTACACACCCTTTAAAAATCTGCCCTCAGGCAGGCAAATAAAGTCACAGCTTTCTTATTCTTGGCAGCGTTCACTAAACAAATAAAGATGGATTAAAATTAAGATGTTTCTACACCAAGAGGAAAGTTTCTTAGGTGTCTGATGTCACCTTCAAGGAAATGCTTTCCCAACTGGGATATTCCCCTGATTCACTATTACCACATCTTTCCCGAATCTGTTATTTCCTAAATCAGAGTTTCTTCCCGTATTCAAGATTTGTGTGATTTGCTTATTGCAAGTAAAATTTCCAGAATGTAGTAATTTCCTTCTCTTGGTTTGGCCACTTACACAATCACACTGAAATACCACACTTCTCCACTAGATGCCCCTAGTCAACCAGATTTTACTCAACCAATTTCCCAGACCTGAAACTCAGTAAAAGTACATTTAAGAAAAGGGGAATTTTAGTATCTGGTTTTTCAAGTAATGAGGCTAACCTAGAGACATGACTACAAACTATTCTCCTTGTAAAAACTAATAGATTAAAAAGACAACATACTATTGTGTTTAGCCATTAAAACAATATTCCCAGAAGTTGTGGTTGGCTCAACAGGTTAAAAATACAAAAAAGCTCTAGCCAGGAAAACCTGACACCCTGACTTGAAGTGACAATCTGAGCTCAATTTCTGGATACCATAGTGGAAGGAGAGAATCAGGTCCCTGAAGTTATCCTCTAACCTCCACCGGCTCCAGGTGTCAGCACGCATCCATTCACACACGTGTACTCAGACAGACAGACACAGACACAGACACAGACACACACACACACACATATAGAGATAGGTTGTTTTTTTTTATTATTATTATTACTATAGCATTCCCATATACATCGTCTGGGGGTGTAAACACAGAAGCCCACATACTATAGATTTTGTTAGCTGAGCTCTTAAAAATATAGGTAGCTTAACTACTGTTCCATTCAGTGACAGATACTCAGTGTCTCACAAAGCAGCTATTTTTCCTTGTGAACTTTGACCCCAAAAGTATCAAGTCTAGCCAGTTCTGCAGCTAAGTGCTAATTTCTGCGTTTTCCTCTCCCACAGGGTAAAAGGTGTGAGACAGGATGTCCATACAGAGATATCCACGGGGCCAGGGAGTCCAAGCCCTAGACTGAACTAATCCTACTGTTGTCCAAAACAGTGACAATAATCACAACTCAGACTGCAGTCTCCTGATGCCACTTCAGACCCTCTCCTGCACCTGCTGCCAGGCCACCAATATCGCTTGCTCTCAGCAAAACCCCAGCCACTTGTAACCCCGGCCACCCTGTCACTCAAGGGCACCTGGCTGGCCCAGCCTGGGCACTCTCAGCACTCCTGCAAATGGCTGCCAAGGCTACCTGGAAAAAAAAAGCAAAACAAACTTGCCGGAAGCCACGTTATGTAACAACGGCAGATTTTTAAATATCCCTATGCAAGACAAAAAGTAAATATTCATTACGCAAAAAAAAAAAAGAAAAGAAAAAGAAAGAGCGGCGTCGGGAAGCTGTCTTTAAAGGACTCCCCGATGTCCAACGCTAGCTAGCAACACGGGTGACCAAAAAAAAAAAAACAGGACTCACAATAGTAAAGTGCATCAAGTACTTTCGTGAGGTCCTGTGATTTCCGGGATAGTAAAGGACGCTTATGCAAGCCAACCCAGGTATTCCCCTGCATCGAAACAGACCTCCGTCTGGACACGGGGAGCCTCCGGTGCAGGGGCCTCGCACCTACCCTTGGCCAGCGCCTCGTGGTACTTCTCCTCGGTGGCGTTCAGATTGTTGACGTAGGTCGCGTGGTGCTTGCTGTGGTGCAGCTGCATGATCTGCGCGTTAATGTGCGGCTCCAGCGCGCCATAGTCGTAAGGCAGGTCGGGGAGGCTGTGCTTCTGCCGGGAGCCCGCGGCACCGGCCACCGGGCCCAGCCTCCTGCCCGCGCTACAACAGACCGAGAGGACGCCGGGTCATGCCACCGACACGGCAAGCCAGGCAAGCCCGCCGCCCCGAGACCCACCCCTGGGGGACACCGCGTCCCCGGATCCCGTCGCTCACCTGCACGCCGCCCGACACAACATCACTGAGACTCCCACGACCGCTGCTCCCCTCAGAACACGGCCGTTCGCTCTCAGGCGCGCGTCGGCTCTGCGGCGTCCGCCCGGCGTCCGCAAGGACACAGCGAAGCGGTGACCCTGCCGGCAGCGCCCATCAGCGGAGGGGAGGACGGCGACACCGACGGCCCGGCGCGTAATAGAGCGGCGTCCAGGGAAGGACGCGTCTCCCCCGCGCCAAATTGGTAGAGCCCGCGGGCTTGCCACGGCCACGCCCCTGATGTGGGCACGCCCCCTTGGCCCCGCCCCGCTTCGGGCCGCCCGGCTCCGCCCCCGGTGTGACTGCGCCCCACCCTCAGCCTAGCCTCGCCCCTCCTCGGGCCGCTCGGGCCAGCACTGGCCGTGAGCTGCAACGCTTCTACTCCTTTTCCACTCCTGCTTTGGGGAAACCCTAGAGACGTTTCTCCGGGAAGCCACGGCCCCGCTGCTGGTCAGAGTCATGGCGTAATCAGGGCCCCTCTGACCCAGTTAATTTCTGCCCGGAGTGACCTTCCCCAGGGCCTGATCTCCACGGGCTGCCCAGTGACAGGGCTGCTGAATTTAAATCACGGGGCAGGTTTGCCTGTGTTCATCTTTGTTGCCCCTGAGATTGGGGTTGATGACTCCAGGTGCAGCTTGCCAGCCTCGCAGTTAACCAGAGAGAGTCCGGATTAGAAGGCGAGGTTCATCTTTCCCGATTAAACTCTGCAACATTTTGTGTATTCAGTGACTTCAAAAACCAACCACTCGACCAAATTAAAAGGACATCACTTCCCTTGTCGACTTATATAGTCTAATAAGCTGTGGTTACCAAATGTTTCCATAACAATTATACATAGAATTTAAGACATCCTTCCTCTGCCTCTGATAGGGTTTAGGTTTTCCCTGATTAGAAAACACTAAGGAAGCAAAAGGGATGGTGGCCGTGTAGTTCCCGGTGGTTTTTTCCACACCCCTTTGCAGGCCTCCTAAGGATGACTGGGCTTAGGGTAAGGGGAATTTCAAATGGATGCTTTCCGGTAAAGATAAACTTGCCTCAGACCCTCAGAGTTGTAGTTTGGATGGCCTGGGTCAACATGGGTGAAAACAGAAGTTGACATGTTAGCCGAGGAAAGGTGGCCCTCCTCCCCGAGGTGATCTAACACTGTTACCATGAGGGGCAGGCTAGTCAGTTCCACAAGCCTGAACTCAAAATCTCTGCATGAATACAATGATCTCAGCTGTGTCCTCTTCGGGGTTTTCTTTTCTTTTTTTAATTGTTTAGGTTAGCATACAAAATAATGGGTTTCATTAGGGCTTTTTTTCATCTAGATTTATTTTTCTTTCATGTCATAAATATTACCCAGACAGGAATCTAAACAGAAATGATTTATACCATCTTCAGAGACACACAGACACAGTCCCAAATGCCATCCTTCCAAATGTTAAAGTCCCAAAAGAACCAAATCCCTAAAATGTAAATCTCCTATAGTTACAGTTCTGAAGACTGTAATGCTGACATTCTGAAGCCAAAATCCCCCAAATTTCAATTTCCGTGGATTTTTTTTAAAGCAAGAAAGGTCTCATAAAATGGGTAGAAACTGGATTCTAAGGAAATTTCTACTCAGAGAACATAGATCGCAACAATTTGCAAACATTGCAAAGCCATCTGCCCTGACATTCCTTCCAGCTAACAGAATTTTGGAGTTTTTATAGTGCATCAAAGATACCCTTGAAATAGGGAGGGAACACTACAAATGGAGGTGCCAACCCCAGCTCCTTAACTGTCACCCGTTGAATGCATATTCTCGATGCCACATAAGGCCACAATGTTTAAAGAACAGGACATGATGCAAAACTAGTGGGGCTCAAGATGGCTGCACAAATGACAAAAAGGAGGAGGAACTATGACAAGAAACCAGGTTGACAACAGTCCTAAAGAAGCTCTCTCCCACCGGGCAGTGGTGGTGCATGCCTTTAATCCTAGCACTTGGGAGGCAGAGGCAGGCGGTTTTCTGAGTTCAAGGCCAGCCTGGTCTACAGAGTGAGTTCCAGGACAGCCAGGGCTACACAGAGAAACCCTGTCTCAAAAAACCAAAAAAAAAGAAAAAAGAAGAAACCCTATCTAAGAAGCCCTCTCCCCTCAGTAACTCATTATTATTATTATTACTATTATTTTTATTATTATTATTTACTTTTTACTTATTCACTTTACATCTGGTTCACTGCCCCCTCCCGGTCAGCCCCTCCCACAATCCTTCTCCCATGCCCCCTTCCCTTCTCCTCTGAGCAGGTGGGAGCTCCCCTGGGTATCCCCCCACCCTGGCACTTCAAGTCTCTGCGAGGCCAGGCATATCCTCTCCCACCAGAGCCAGACAAGGCAGCCCAAGTAGAAGAACATATCCCACATACAGGCAACAGCTTTTGGGATAGCCCCTGTTCCAGTTGTTTGGGACCCACATGAAAACCAAGCTATGCATCTGGTACATATGTGTGGGGAGTCTTAGGTCCAGCCCAAGTATGTTCTGAGAGCCCCAAAAGTCTAGGTTAGTCGCTTACTTCTCTTGGTCCTCCTGTGGAATTCCTGTCCCCTTAAGGGCTGCAATCCTTCCTCCTATCCTTCATTTAATTAACTGAAAAACCATTAATTCTGGAGGTCATGTGACTGAGCCACATGGTTAGCCTCCTGCTGGCTTCGACATGTGGATTTGAGAACCGTGGCCAAGACAACCTCGAGTTTTTATCAGTTTATCCACTTAGTGGAGGAGTTAAAGGGAGTCCCGGGCTTGGCACCTCTGTCTTCATGTCCTCTCTGCCTTTTGTCTGTCTTAACTTTAGAGTCAGACTCAACTGGAGACATGCCAGTCACCTGAGAAGTGCTTTGCTGCAGGCCATGCCTGGCGCGGTGTGAACTTGGCCTGCTGAGCTCTGGAGCAGTTATGTTTTTTCTGTCCCTCCCTGTCTTTCTCTGGATCTCGAGCAGCTGCTGTGCCTTATTCCATGGTTCAAACCAAACCGTGAGGCTACAGTAGTTATGCAAGATGATGATGTCAAGAAAACCCCGAGTTCCCGAGCTAAGCCTCTGCCGGTCACCCTGAAACCTCAAGGGCAGTGTTTGCACACAGGAAGAACATCTTCTGAAACTGTTTATGACTCATGGACAATTACCAAACTTCAGTGTCCCCTCACCCCACAACTCAGTAAAGGCTTGCTGCTCTTCATTGAGAGGTCTCCTTCTCCATCAGGGCTGTCTCCCTTCGGCTTAAACTGAAGCTGGCTAGCTTAGGCTGATGTCCTGTCTTCCCATTTGTAACTTGAAGAAACCTCCTTCCTCTGCCTCCAGGGCACTTGGAGTACAGGCATGCACCACCACATCTAGAAGCTCGTCCCCATTCTCCCATGTGGCCTGGGATCCTATCATCTAGTATGGATAGCTTGAAGAAGCCGGCAGAGTCACTAACTAGTTGCAACGTAATTACATATGTGGTATAAGACACAGTAGTGCCGGGCGGTGGTGGCGCACGCCTTTAATACCAGCACTTGGGAGGCAGAGGCAGGCGTATTTCTGAGTTCGAGGCCAGCCTGGTCTACACAGTGAGTTCCAGGACAGCCTACACAGAGAAATTCTGTCTCAAAAAAAAAAAGACACACAGTAGTGACACTGTTATTCACGAGGCTGCTTCCTCTGATCTGTTGTCTGACATGCATAAGAAATGAAAAATGTACCTCACACCCAAAAGACAGAACTCCATCCTATCTCTCACACCCTTTTTGTATGTATGTGATGTATGTACATGGTCGTATGGATGTATGCATATGTGTATGTTGGTGCTGTGCCCATGGAAGGCCAGAGATCAATGTCCCGTGTCTTCCTAAATCACTCTCCCAATGAAGCTGGAGCTCATCCATTCCCTAACTTATTCCGCTACCCTAATAGCAGCGGAGTTACAGCCAGGCACTACCACACCCAGCTTTTGTGTGGATGCAGGGGATCTGAATTCAGATGCTCACACAGCAGATGCTTTACCCACTGTTGCATCCCTCAGCCAAGTCCCGTGTGTGTGTGTGTGTGTGTGTGTGTGTGTGTGTGTGTGTGTGTGCATGTGTAAGTGTATGTGTATGTGTATATGTATATGTGTATGTATATGTATATATCTGGATCCTTGAACTCCTAATCCTCCTTCCTTGCCTTCCAGAGTGAAGGGCTTACAAAGGTGGACCTTCCATGCTCAGCTGTCAAGCCTGTCTTTTGTACAGTCTATTTGGAAACTTTGCCCCGATGGCCTCTGCACACCTTCCCCAGGTATGCCTTTCGTCGCCTGACCCTCTCATTGTGTTTCTTACATTCAATTCATCATTAATCTTTTTAACCTGAGGCTTGCTACCCGCCCCTTGTTCCGACCTTAGGCCTAGATTACATTTGTGTCTCAGCTTCACTGAAGACTCAGTCTCCTGCCTTTCCCTTGGACTGGTCCCTGACCAACTCTTCCCAACCCTGCAAGGAACCCGAGAAACCAGAACTGAATCAAGCAAGGTTGAGAAGAAGGCTCATCCCATATTTAAAACCAGCAGGCCCTTCTAAAAGCTCCCCCGTTAATGACTATGCCATGTCCCCCAACTCCGTTAGAAAAATAAACAACAAACACTGCTCTCACATCTATTACTACAAGGAAAGATAGTTTGCGTCCGAGTGGCCTCCAGGAGGTGCTTCTTCCCAGAGAACAGCACTATACAGAGCTTTCAGCATAGCTTTTGTTGAAAAGGTATGCCAAATGACCACAATTCCGTGTGCCTGGCCTATGGAGTAGCCCTGTCCTGGTGTCTCAACAAATAACCACACCTCAGCTCACTGCTGTTGTTGGGCGACTTGATGATTTTTCTCTGGGGTTTGGCACGATAGAGCAGGTGGTACAGAAATGTTACAGAAATAATATGCCTTATCAGAGAGAAACCACCCTCACACTTAGTGATTACTTAACGAAAAGCTCTTCAATAGCCTTTGACTATCATTACCGGCAGCATAGACAAATAGTTATAGACTATAGACATAGTCCACAATAGCTTGACCCATAATGGTCAGCACAAGCCAAGTGAATTTTATAGTGGCATGATTCCTATGGACTTTTGGTGCTGGCTAATTAATCATCCTGTTTCCAATCCTGAAGTAGGAAGAAACCTACTGCATTTCTGGTTTAGTCTGTATAAGTAGGAAGATTCTCAAAGAATGGTGACATTGGATTGAGACAAAAGAGAATCTTGGCCAATGAACCAATTTCCAGACTTGAGCCAATTTGCAGACCCAGAAGCTGTAGAATGAAGGTACAGTCAGGTTCCCTTGAGGAAGGACCTTGATAAAATGCCTAAAAGTTTTACCATTAGCCTCTTCCCAGCCCTTCCCCAGAGATAGATGTAGTTAGAAGTTGACAGAATTCTACATGTCTTAGTTATGGTGTTATTGCTGTGAACAGACACCATGGCCGAGGCAACTCTTTTTTTTTTCTTTTTAAAATATATTTATTTACTTATCTATTTTTATTTAATTACATTCTTACTGTTTTTCAGACCCACCAGAAGAGGGCATCAGATCCCATTACAGATGGTTGTGAGTCACCATGAGGTTGCTGGGAATTGAACTCAGGACCTCTGGAAGAGCAGTCAGTGCTCTTAACTGCTGAGCCATCTCTCCAGCCCAAGGCTTACAAGGACAACATTTAATTGGGGCGGGTTTACAGGTTCAGAGGTTCAGTCCATTATCATCAAATCTGGAGCATGGCAGCATCCAGGCAGGCATGGTGCCGGAGGAGCTGAAGGGTCTTCATTTTCATCTGAAGGCTGCTAGCAGAACACTGGCTTCCAGGCAGCTAGGGTGAGGGTCCTAAAGCCCACTCCCACAGTGACACACCTACTCCAACAGGGCCACACCTACTCCAACAGGGCCACACCTTCTAAAAGTGCCACTTCCTGAGCCAACCAAATACAAACCGTAACGCTACATTAGTTCCCTGACCTGTGGAATGAGGGCTGTTATGGTTGGAAAGGCTAAATGGAAGCCGTTAGAGTTGCCTCTGCCAAGGAAAATGGTGAGTCAAAAACACTATCAAATCCCTGAAGGACTTGCAGAAATTGATGCCATCTTTCAAGGACTTCAAATATTCATAAGTCTGAGGCATATGTGAGTTAGTAAAATCCTCTGTTGACGGGGTGACTCTTATTTCAGCATTAGCCATAAACTGTCAAAAGTTTTATATACTGAGTCATCAAATCCATGACCTCTCACAATTGGTGGGTCAGGATAATCAAATGCATTTGTCTCCTTGAGTTTGTAAAATAGTTCCCACCATGGGCTTTCAGTTTCTCTGAGCTCCCAGGATAGGCTTCAGTAACTGGAGGCACTCGTAATTGTAAGTGTTGGCAATTTGGAAAGCCTATTCCAGATATTTAAAATGTTCACCCTTATACTTCTATGGCTCTAGGACCACTTCTGGGACCAAAATCTGTATTGGTTGGGGTTCTCTATCATAGCAGAATTTATAGGCTGAATCTCTGTATATAGAAAGGAGATTTATTAGAATGACTTAAAAGCTGTGGTTCAGCTAATGCAACAATGGCCATCTATGAACGGAAGATCCAAGACTCCAGTGACTGTTCAGTCCACAAAGCTGGATGGGTTGGCTGGTCTTTGGTATATGAGCAGAATCCCAAAGCAGTAGGCTCTAATGCCAGTGAAAGAACCGGCTTGCTGATGAAGGTTAGAGCAAACAGCCAAAGACAGCAAGCTTCCTTCTGCCGTCTTCTTTATACAGGCTGCCAGTAGAAGGTGTGGCTGGCTCTGGTTAAAGTTGGAAAAGATCTGGATCAAACGTTTATCTTTCCACCTCAAATCTTGATTAACAGTAGGTCTTCACACTTCTAACGATTCAGTTAAGAAACAATCCCTCACAGGCATGCTCAGTCATTTGGGTTTTTACTTAGTTAATCCCAGATGTAGCCAGATTGACAAATAAGGATAGCCACGCAGACATCTTCCATGAAGATAGAGGTCTATAGACTGACTACATGTGACACCTTCCATACGAATAGGTCCTACAGATTGACAGACTCCCAGGAGGGGTCTGTAGGAGGATATGGTGTGGTCTTGGCTACACATCACAAGGATTATCTTTTTCACAACCTCACCCGGTCTTCTGGGCACAAAACAGGTTAAGCGTCTCTTCCTTTGGAGAGACAGCCCTGTGTGCTTAACATTCCTGATTTCCCTAGAGCTTACCCGAGAGCACGAGGACCTCTGTGCTCCCACACCTGACACTGAGTGGCATCAGACACTGGTGGGCAGTACCGAGGGAAAAGGTCAGGAGGTCAGGAAGTCAATAAGGACAGTTGGGGTTGGTGAAAGAAAGGGGTCATCTTTCCCTGATGTTCTTAGTGACATGATGAATATCCCTACAACTAAAGGCAAGGTAGCAAGAAAATCCCAGGTTTATTTTTGGTGCCGGGTATTGAACACATGCTAAGCATGCAGTGTAACCCCACAAACAAACATCCTAACATACATAAGCACTCGGGTCATACGAAACATACAAAAGTGATACAGAAAAGCATTAAGAAGTCAAACAAAACCTCAAAGGGCCAGCCATTCGATTGAAACTTTTTTCTTTCCTGGTTTGTTTAGATAAGGTTTCCCTAGGTAAGACAGGGTGTCCCCAGAACAATCTATAGGTTTGGCTAGACTCTAGCTTGAAATCCCCCTGCCTCTGCCTCCTGAGTGCAAAGATTACATGTATGTGCTACCATGTAGAGATGATTGAGTTTATTTTATTTTATTTTATTTTATTTTGGTAGGGGACAGGACAGTGGGACAATTTTAGAAAGAGTGCCAATAAGCTCTAGAGGAAGTGAGTTCAGGACAAATGACCTGCACAGAGCTCCTCTGGGCTTGGGATGAATCTCTTCCTCTATGACAGGCAGAGGTGTGTCGGTGACAAGTCAGACTTTCTCTGTGACAGTCTGGTGTTTATAATTTATGGGGGGGGGGAGTCTTCTGTTTGTCGGTTTTTGAGACAAGGTCTCAAGGCTACTTGGATTCTCTATGCAACTGAGGATGACCTTCCATGCATGCATGTACCCCATGTCCAACTTAGGCAATGCTGGGGCTGGAAACCAGAGCCTTGTGCATGCTGGACGAGGACTGTAACAACTGACCTACACCTCAGCCCTCTTTTTTTGGTTTTTATGGTGCTCTACACTCCAGTTTTGCTTTGAGCTCACTACGTGTTCCAGGGTGGTCTCATACTTGAGGCCATCCTCCTGTACTTGAAAAGCTGAGGCAGGAGGACCACTAAGAGGTGAAGGCGATCATGTGCTACATGAGATCGTTTCTCAAAAAGCCTGGAACAGCAGGGCAGTGGTGGCGCACACCTTTAATCCCAGCATTTAGGAAGCAGAGGCATGCAGATTTCTGAGTTCGAGGCCAGCCTGGCCTACACAGTTCCAGGACAGCCAGGGCTACACAGAGAAATCCTATCTCAACCCACCCCCCCACACACACACACAGACACAAAAAGCCCAGAACAAAATATAAAAGGCAAAGTTTTAGGGAAGAGAAGGAAAAAGAAAATTGAAGAAAGGAGGAGGGAAGCCAACATTGGCTTATTCTAGGAAAATTATTCTGGGAATAATTCATGAAAATGAATTATTGGGCTGAAGATACAATGACTCAAACGGAACCAAGGCACTAATTGCCCCAGATATCGGGGTTCACACCGATAATCTGTATGCTTGCATTACCTGATCATGCTTTTGTTTGGAAGAATATGGATTTTGGGGACTTTGGATTTGGAAAGCAGTGGAATGCTTTAAATGGGGCTTACTGGGCTATCCTAGTAGTAATGTGGAAGACTTTGTTACTGAGAGTGAATTTTGAATTGTGCAGACCCGGCCCAAGAGGTTTCAGTGGAGAATTTCAATATACGGACTAGAGACCATTTTTGTGGTATTTTTTGGTGAAGAATGTGACTGCTTTTTGCTTTTGTCTGAAAAGGCAGGAGGTCTGGGAGCTCAAGGTCACTCTCATTAATATAGCAAGCTAAAGGCCAGCCTGGGTCATGAGAGACCCTGTCTATACACACACAAACACACACACACACACACACACACACACACACACAGGGGTTAGAGAATGAGTGCATTACCACCAGGAAGAACATGGCTCCCAACAGCATTTGCCACAGTTCTCCAGTAAAACTTGGCAGAAATGCAGTCAGACTTAGGCATTTAGACACTGGAGCCTTTTCTGGAAACTGATGATTTACATTGGGTGGCAAGGATGAACATGATAGGGAACAGGACAGGACAGGGAAATGACTTTCTAAGGATGTTGTTTCTTTTTCCTGATGCAATCGTTTTCCAAGCGATTGGATGTCCACCCCCCCCTCCAAAGGATAGTGTCTTGAATGCTTGGTGCCCAGGTTGGTAGTATTGGGAGATAGTAAGACCTGCTGGAGGTGAGGCCAGTGGGAGAAATTAGATTATTGTAAGGATGCCTGCTCTTGAAGGAGATATTGGGATCCTGGGCTTTTGTTTCTTATGCTTCCTGGCTGCATGAGGTGAGTGGGGTTCCTCTCAGTCCATGCTTTTGCAATGACGTATTGTGCCAGCCATCACAGCGCCCAAACACCAGGTAGTGTATAGAAGTAATTTCCTTATACTTTGATGTCCTATTTGGAATGGTTTGGATTTAGATACTCTGGTAAGTCAGCTGCTTAATATTCACTGGGACATGACATAGCTCAGTGGGTAAAGGGTAAATGTGCCTGCTGCCAAAACTGTGAACCTGAGCTGGGCAGTGGTGGCACATGCTGTTGTGATCATAAAAAGAGAAAGCTGCGTAAGAATATGTTCTATGGGTGTGTGGGGGAAAGAGGGTGCCTCAGTGGGCCCATGCCGAGGCATCCCTTCCCCCTGAGAGACCAAACACAAGATGATATAGTATAGAATAGAGTCTATTCACGGTATGGGGAGGGGAGCTAAGTGGGTAGTAGAGGCAGAGAAAGGCAGAGAGGAGGAGAGAGGAGAGAAGTAGAGGCCGGCCATGACCACGTGGAGAGAGTGGGGAAAGGGAAGGGGGAAGGGAAGAGCCCAAGAGGGCAAGAGAGAAGCTAAGAGCGTAAGAGGATAAGAGAGAGAGAGAGGAGGAGCAAGCAGCCCCTTTTATAGTGGGTCAAACCTTACCTGGCTGTTGCCAGGTAACTGTGGGGAGGGACATACCTGGCTGTTGCCAGGTAACTGTGGGGTGGAGCTTAAACAGAATCCTAACACATGCCTTTAATCCCAGCACTTGGGAGGCAGAGGCAGAGGGATTCCTGAGTTTGAGGCCAGCCTGATCTACTGAGTGAATTCCAGGACAGCCAGGGCTACACAAAGAAACCCTGTCTCAATAACAACAAACCAAAAAAACAAAAGCTGTCAACCTGAGTTTGATCCCTGGGACCCACATGACAGAAGAAGATAATGACTCCTTCAGGTTGACCCCTGACCTCCACAAGCATCATGACATGGTTTGCACACCCACACATGTCTACAGGATAAATACAATTTAATTTAAAAAAATAATCAAAAAGCCAGGCATAATGGTACATGCCTTTAATTCCAGCACTCAGGAGGCAGAAGAGGCTGGACCCTGTGAGTTTGAGGCCAGTCTGGTCTACATAGAGGGTTCCAGGATGATCAAAACTATGCAGAGAGACTCTGCCTCCACGAATGGATGGATGGATAGACAGACAGACAGATTTAAAAATAAGGGTGGTAAAGATACTGCTTAGCAACTAAGAACATGTACTGCTCTTCCAGAGAACTGAGTTTGGTCTAGCACCCAGGTCAGGCAGCTCTCCTACTCATCTGTAATTCCAGTACCCCTTCTTGCCTCTTCAGTCACCCCTCCACACATATACACATGCACTCTCACACACATATAAATAATTTAAAACAAAATTAAAACCTAAGCTGGGCAGCGGTGGTGCAAGCCTTTAATCCCGGCATTCAGGAGGCAGAGGCAAGTGGGTGGAACTCTTTGAGTTTGAAGCCAGCCTGGTCTACAGAGGGAGTTTCAGGACTATACAGAGAGATCCTGTGTTGATGTAGCTTCCGATACCCCGCCTAAGCTCCGGGAACAGGCCGAGCTACCAGCCCCACCGGCTTCCATTGAATCCACGGATAAAAGACACAGACACAATTTAAACTTGCCATCTTGACACAATTCCTGGGGCTACTATCTCCTGCCTGGAAAAGTGTGCCCTTATCAATATTCTTAGTTCGGCTCCTCTCCACCTGTCCTAAACTTTAGCTGCTCAGTTACATCTAGTCCTTGCTGTACACCCTGACCACCTGCCTGTAGAAGCATGGCAAACTCTGTCTCTCCTCCCTTGCGCAGTCTGCCTCAGGGACCCGGAAGTCCCGCCTATTCCTTCCGACCAGCAATTAACCCATGGCTTCTCTACTGGCAGATCTAGAACCAATTGGGGAACAGGACCTAAGCATCAGAACCACCCCTATGGCCCTTTCTTGAAAAAAAAATTAAAACTTAAAAAATAGAGGGCTAAAGAGAGGGCTCAGAGGCTAAAAGTGTGTACTATCCTTTCAAAGATATTCACAGACGGCTCAACGGCCTGAAACTCCAGATCTAGGAGATCCAATGCCTCTGGTATCTGTGGGCACCGGTACCCATGCACACAACCACATATACACAAATAATTGAAATAATGACAAACTCTAAAAGTAAACATTAATTACATTTACATCTCATAAAAATTTGAATTAATTTTGGTACCATCATTTAATTTGCCCTACAACTCCTACTCCTCCTCCTCTTCCTCCTGCTTTTTTTGGTTTTTCAAGGCAGGGTTCCTCTGTGTAGCCCTGGCTGTTCTGGAACTCACTCTGTAGACCAGGCTGACCTCGAACTCAGAGATCTGCCAGCCTTTGCCTCCCAAGTGCAGGGATTAAAGGCGTGCGCCACCATTGCCCCGCCCTACAACCCCTTCTTGGTTTATTTTTTGTCTTACTAAATTGACAACTTGCTTCATGCAATGAACACCAGAGGGCTCCACAATAAAGATGAGCTCCACACCACAGCTCTTCCCAGTGTTCATCTGTGAAGATTTTAAAACGTTTTAACGCCCATTTATAATCTGAGTTAAGCATTTCTCTGGGACTTACACTGTACTTAGTTTGTAATTCTACCATCATCTATTACACACTTACTAGGGAGAGTCTATTGTGAAGAGATCCTTTCCAGGCTAGAGAGATGGCTCTGTAGTTAAAGCTAGCTTCGTACACCAGAATGTCAAGAAATGTTTTCCTTCATTAACTGGAGGTGAATAATTGTCTTGTTGTTGTTGAGACAGGCTCTTTCTACGTAGCCCAGGCTGGCCTGAAACCTAGTATCTTCGACTTCAGCCTCTTGACAGAATGTCCCATCACCCTAGTACACATTTACGGCAGAATAGATGCTATTTCCTAATAATTAAAATTTCAAAGTGCTACATTAATTTAATTTTCCAAAGATGAAAATATAGCTTTCAAGCTGGACAGAGGTGGTGCACGCCTTTAATCCCAGCACTTGAAAGGCAGAGGCAGGTGGATTTCTGAGATCGAGGCCAGCCTGGTCTACACAGTGAGTTCCAGAACAGCCAGGGCTACACAGAGAAACCCTGTCTCAAAAAACCAAAAAAAAAAAAAAACCAAAAAAAAAAAAAAAAAAAACAAAAAAACAAAAAACTTTCCCTCTTTTTCTCTCCTCTCAAAAATATCTGGTGCCATGGTTGGTTTAGGATTTTTTTGAGGCAGGTCTTGCTAGTTTGGTGCTAAAATTGCCCCTAATTTGGCTTGTGGGAAATCCTCTAGGCAGGCTCCTGTGACTTCAAATTTACTTTTGGCACATATAATGAACAATGGCCAGACTATATACTGTATAAAATAGGATTGTAATGTATGATCTATAACAACTGTCTCAAGAAGGCAAATCATGGGCTGGAGAGATGGCTCATTGGTTAAGAGCACTGACTGCTCTTCCGAAGGTTCTGAGTTCAAATCCCAGCAACCACATGGTGGCTCACAACCATCTGCAATGGGATCCGATGTGTCTGAAGACAGCTACAGTGTACTTACATATAATAAATAAAGAAATCTTTAAAAAGAAGGAGGAGGAGGAGGAGGCAAAACATTGCCAGGCAGTGGTGGTGCATGCCTTTAATCCCAGTACTTGGGAGGCAGAGGCAGGTGGATTTCTGAGTTCGAGAACAGCCTGGTCTACAGAGTGAGTTCCTGGACAGCCAGGGCTATACAGAGAAACCCTATGTCGAAAATACAAAAAAAAGGGGGGGGGGAAGGGCAAAAACATTATTAACACTAACCAACTGACCTGTGGCACTCAGGCTGGTAGGAAGTCAGGCTGTGCTCTTTGCTTATCCTCCAGGAAAGTAGAGCATACCCTCTGTAACACCAGGCATGTGTCCCCGCCCCAATGTACAAAGTGCTTCATGAGCCCAAGGCTTCAGATATGCCAGGCACTCTACCAGCTGAACTACATCCCCAGCCCTTGTCACCACTCCCAGCTTAGCCAACTGTGCCCCTCTATGGCTTCCAGCAGTCCAGTGCCCAGCCTCCAAGAGAGGCCCAGCTGAGCAGCCCTGTCCCCACAGGAAGCACCCTCTGCCTGCCCTGGAACCTCTGTAAACCCAAGTCATGACTTGGACTGACTTCCTCCCTCCACGTACCAGACTCTCAAAAGACAACCTCTGCCTTTTAACTTTTATTTTTATTTCTACAAATGTATATTATATTTTGCTATAACTTTTAATTTAGTTTTGATCCTCTGCTGTTCTCATTTGGTTTATTGTGGGTTATTTGCAAGCTTTATTTACATGTAATTTACATGCAGTACATGTGGCCTTTGAGAGCTGGCTTGATTAGTTTTGATAAGTGTGAATGTCTGGGCAACAATAAAGAACAAACACGTAAACCTGGGTAACCGCACACAGAGTACCTACGACCCTAAGTTCCTTCATCTCCCTCCTCAGTGGCTTCCTCTTCTCTCCCACTTCCAGTGCCTGCTGTTCTCAAGACCATCACTGTGGGTTAGTCTGTCTGTTCTCCTAAATCATGTGGATATACCTACTCAACTGGAACCAAGAATTCTGGACGTGTCCCACCAGCAAGTATATATTAAAATATTTAGGGTTTTTCTGTTTGTTTGTTTTGTTTTGTCCTTTTAGGTTTATGTGTATGAATGTTCTGTCTGCATGTATGCATGTGTGCCATCTGTGTGCCTGAAACCAGCTCAGGTCAGAAGAGGACTTTATGGATGATTGTGAACTGCCATGTGGGTGCTTAAAATTGTGCCCGGGTCCTCTGCAAGAGTGATAAAAGCTCTTAACCACTGAATTATCTCTCTAGCCTTGACTGGGAGTAGTTAACTAAATAGCCATTGCCCCAGGAAATCACTTCAATACCTGGGAAGAAGGAACAACCCACCACCCTTCAAAGAGTTAAGATTTTTTTTTTAAAAAAAAAGGGTATATTTAATTGTACAAAATAATGGGCTTCATTATAGTTTTACAATGTTTTATGTATATACCTAGGTATCTGTGTGGTCAGACTCCCCTGGAGCTGGAGTTCCAGGTGGTCATGAGCCACCTGGCATGAATGCTGGGAACTGAACTCAGCTTCTCTGAGAGAGCAACACACACTCTTAACCCATGAGTACTTTGGTAATGCCTCCAGGCCCTCATTATTTGTATACACATATATATGGTACTTTGATCATATTTGTACCTCATTGCTATTTTTTTGTCTTTCCTCTTACTGGTCTTCGTTTTTTTGTTGTTGTTGTTTTCGAGACAGGGTTTCCTCTGTGTAGCCCTGGCTGGCCTGAAACTCACTCTGTAGACCAGGCTGGCCTCAAACTCAGAAATCCTCCTGCCTCTGCCTCCCAAGTGCTGAGATTAAAGCATGCACCACCATTGCCCGACGTTTTTTTTTTTTAAACAGGTCGTCTTAAGACACTGTGGTGGCTATTCCTGGTTGTCAACTTGACTATATCTGGAATAAACTCTGACCTGGATCTTAGCTTGGAGATCTAATGACTGCATCCTCACAAGGAAACAGAATTTCAATGTATATTTCCATTATAAACAAAGTTGATCCTTCTCCTATGGTATATTTAAGGATATCTTCTCTGTGAATCTCCTGTTCAGGTCCTTCATTTTCTTTAGTTTTCCAAGGACCCTGCGATGTAAACTGCAAATGTTTTCTCTTAGTCTAATGTGACACCATGGCTTCTTTGATCATCTAGTCTCTACTGTAATTGTATCCTCCTTATAAATGATCTAAGCCAGGATACCTTCGCTGAGAATTGATGGCTCTCATAAAAACGCCTAAGCCTAAATATGACTGTCCCATCTGGGAAGTGCTGAAGAGACTGCCGAGTAACGCCGTTCTTTTTTTTTTTTTTTTTTTTTTGGAGGCAGGGTTTCTCTGTGTATCCCTGGCTGTCCTGGAACTCACTCTGTAGACCAAGTTAGCTTTGAACTCAGAAATCCGCCTGCCTCTGCCTCCCAAGTGCTGGAATTAAAGGCAGGCGCCCGGCAAGTAACACCGTTCTTGCTGTAGTCCAGGCGACTGTTTTACTGGAGGGATTTCTCGAACTCCAAGGAGGCTCACCCGGCTGCCTTCTAGTCTGCAATCTGCCCTGGAACTGCCCACACGCGCAGCCTCCTTGCTCCTCGACTCAATCCCGGAGACGCCCCGGGGAGCAAAGCCGCAGGGACAGCGACGACTTCTAAGGCCCCTAAATTTAGAAGGCGGGTCGCTTAGGCGTGAAAACGCTGTCTCCGCAGTCCGGCACGGCGCGCGGAAGCATCTCGTGCCGTGCGAGTGAAAGCAAAAGCCAATCACACGTTTGTCGGATCGGATTCCTCCGCCCAGGCCGCGCTGCAGCCGCAGGTGGCCCCGCCGAGCGTGGCCGACAGCGGCCGCCGTCCCGAGATGCCTCGCGGGTGACCTCCGACCTCGCGGGCCCGCCCTTCTCTCCGGCTGCTTCCCTCCCCAGCCTGGCTGAGCTTGCAGAGCTCTTACGGGGCAGGTGCCGGTCTCCGCGGACGGTCTCGGTGCGGCGGCGCAGTGCCGGTGCCTCTCCGCGGCCCGACGCCCCGAGCGGGCGGGGCCGGCCTCCCCTCGCCGCTTCTCGCCGGAGTCTCCCGGCGCGGTGACCGAGGAGGCGCCCTAGAGGCGCGTCTCGGGTGAGTGGGCCACGGGCGGGGTAGCGGCGGCGCGCTCGGGGCGGGGCGCACTCGAGGCGGGGCGGGGCCGGCGGCGGGGCCTGGTTTCCTCCCTCAGCGCCATTTTGTGGCTGCGAGACCCGCAAATAAAGGCTATCGCCAGCGCTGCGGCGGGAGGAGCGCGGGGGGGCCGGCGGCGGCGGCGCGGCCTCGGCCTGTGTGACTGGCGGCGCCCGCGCAGCCTCGGGCTGGCAAGGTAGGTGCAGCCCGCAGCGGGAATGGCCACGAGGGCCCGCGGGGCCGGGGAGCGGGGCGCGACCGCCCTGGACCCGGGGAAACGCACTCCAGGCCCAAAGGGCGACCGGGCCTGCGGCCGCGCAGGCTTCCCGTTAGGCAGAGCGCTTTGCTGCCCGTGGGGATACTTGCACCGCTTCGCGGCCATTCTACTTCCGTCCCTGACGGCAGGGGACAGGGCGGGCGTTCCCGCGGCCGGGGAGGCGGGGAGGCCGGAGGCCGCCCTCTCGGGGCTGACTGGCCATGCAGGTCCTTTCCCCGCCTCTGTCGCCCCCTCCCACCTTCCAGGGTTCGTCACCCGGGACCCAGAGGTACCCACAGTTGCGTATGACACAAGAGAAGCATTCTGTTCTTTTTTTTTAAAGAAACGAATTTCACGTCACGCAGTAGCTTGTCATTGCAGCCACGTTCTCCTGTGGACTTCCATTTTTACATAAGTGCATGCATTGTGAGAGTAGTTCTTTTTTTTCTTTTTTTTGGACAGCTTCGTGGGATTTTCCTTGAACTTTTAGTCTAGTTTTGGATCTCTGTAAGGCTGATTTGACCATATTTAAAATTGTTTTTTTTTTTCGTAAGACAGTGAGTGCACAGTAGGAAAAGGCCTGTTTCCCAGTTTGTATACATGTTTTATGGGGAGGTGGGCGGCTAGGTCTTGTGCATGCGTACTAGGCCAGCATTCTGCCATTCAGCTATTCCCCGAGCCCACAGTTCTCGGTTTGATAATGAGGAAGTCAGTTAATTTGACCCCAAAGGACTAAGACACTGTAAATTGGATGTAAAGATCGGTGAGCCTTTTATAGCTTTAAGGAGCATGTTGTAGTCATAAAGTTTTATTTATGCCTTTTTCTTCGTTTTCACACTCTGGCTTAGCTTTTTCTTTTAGTTAACTTTATTGTTTGGGAAGATAAGTGGAAGTCACAGATCTACAAATTCCACTTTTTTTTCCCCTTTAGCTTATATATTTGAGTATTGGGGGTGGAAAGTTGGCTCAGCAGTTAAGAGCACTGTTTGCCCTTCCAGCACCCAAATGAAGGCTCATGGCCATCCTTAACTCCTGTTTAGGGATTTTGACTTCCCTCTTCTGACTTCAGTGCGTGGCCTCAGGCATGCACGTTATGCTCATAGATACATGCAAAACATAAAAATTTTTAAATATATATTTTTAAACCAAGCGTCAGGTTTTCTTATAGGTAAACATGTAGACGTTTGAAACTTGAAAACGACATTTTTGAGGTGGCTAGAATTCATTCATTCATTCATTCATTCACTACTGTTTGGGCAAGTTGGGGAAGGTTGCAGTCTACACGATGGCTTCTGATGTGATGAAACTGAATTTTAAGGATTTGGGCAGATGTGTTTCTAAGCATGCTTTAGTTCTTCACTCCTAAACAGATGAGTGTGTTTGTACACTATTTAAATTATGGTTTCTAATAGCCTTTTGATGTATTTGGACAGAGCATTACCATTTTCAAAATCTCTCCTGTCTTTTGTGTATATAATGTAGGCTCCTCTTGAAAATATTGTTAGCCGTCTAGATTGTTGGTGTATAGTATAGTTGCATTACTTGTATCATGCTCTTTAGAAGTTTTACTTTATTGGCTTTAGCAAAGCAAGATGTAAGATAGCATTCTTTTATCTCCCATTTTCTTCCTCTAAATATTTTATATTTCTTGTCACTTAGCTTGGGAAATTTTTTCAGTATTCCCATAATTGAATAAGCTATTGATATAAGGTGTTAGTCATTTTCATCAGACTAGAATTCAGTGTTCTTTGCCTTAAAGATGAAGTGGTAGAGTTTCTTTTCAATATTGATTGTGTTCAGGCAATGCTTGTTTGTGTAGTGTTCTTATGGTACCAATGACAGATCTGCTGCACTTTGTGCACCAAGCAACACTGCCATTCTCTTTAGCTGAGATGGAAACTGAAGCCCAAAGAATTAAGTGATTTGATCAAATAAACCTGTGAGACTGAAAGAGCATTCTGATTTCTATCGAATCCCCTCACTCCTGCAGTGCTGAGGCTCCAACGCTGCAAGATGATGCCATTTCTTACATCCATCTAACTGCCTTCCTGCATAACTTACCTTGGCCTGTGATTGCCTTTCTCCAGAAAGTACTTACTGAGTTGCCTAACTGAGGATCATAGTGTTATGAACTGGAATGCTAGGCACTTAGTCAACTAAAACAATTCCACAACCTAAGCTAGGCTTTAAGAATAGATGGCATTCTAAATTGAGATGTATTCTTTGAACTGTCTACACAAATAAATTTAAAAATACATTTATTCTGTTTTATGTTATGGGTGTTTTCTCTGTATGTCTGTCTCTGTAACATGTCTATGCTTTGCCCTCGGAAGTTCAGAAGATGTCAGATCCCAAGAACTGGAGTTACAATTGTTAGGAGCTACAGTGTGGGTGTTGGGAATTGAACCCAGGTCCTCTGAAAGATCAGTCAGTATTTTTAACTTCTGAGCCATCTCTCCAGCTGCTTCCCCCCCTGTGTAATTTTAAAACCAGTCATCTTTTAACCTGTTGGAAGGTTGTCAAATTATTTGTGTTTGAATTTTTCTGTTTTGCCTTTGTTTTTTGTTTTTTAAGGTGGTGTGTCTCTGTGTAGCCCAGGCTGGCCTGCAACTTCCTTGCTGTGTAGAACTTGAAACTCTCCAGCCTCTGTCTTCTGCGTGTTGTACTGAACTGTATGTGTTGTGCCACAGTGGACAGGTTTTCTGTGCTCTTCTGTTTTCTGAGGGTTTCACTGTAGCCCTGGCTGCCTGGAACTCAATAAGTCCTGGTTATTCAAAATGCAAAAGTGTGTGTATAATATTTTTTTCCCTCTCTCATTTGCAGTTCCAGAGCCCTGCATGTGTTTAGCATGCAGTATACAACTACATTACATCCTTAACCCATGTGATAACTTTTTCAAAAAATATTTATTAATTATGTGTGCCATGCTCTGCTCGCATGTATGCCTGCACGCCAGAAGAAGGCATTGAATCTCACTATAGATGGTTGTGAGCCACCATGTGGTTGCTGGAAATTGAACTCAGTACCTCTGGAAGAACAGTCACTACTCTTAACCACTCTCCAGCCCAATGATATTTTTAAATAGAGAAGATTTAATTTATGATATGTTCATTTAGAGTGTTTTCCTAAAATCCTGGTGTCTTCTGTACAATGGACCTAATTGAGAACCATGGGTTCAGTGGTATGACTAGACTATTTCATGCATATGGGAGTATATGTAAATAGACATTGGAAAATCTTTACTATGACAAGTCAAATATTCATTAAGAAATTAAATAGTTGTGGTTTTTTTTTGTTTTTGTTTTGTTTGTTTGTTTGTTTAAACAGTATAAATGTGGAGAGGCTGCTTGGCAGGAATCTGACATTAGGCCATGACAAAGAAGTAAGTTCAGGCAGGAGTCTTAATCTTAGGGTGGAACAAAAGAAGTAGGCTCCAGGCATGAATATGACTTTGAACTCGACCAGGGAAGTAGGCTCAGCTATTTTGACCATCCTATAAACCCTTAGAAACAGTGATCTCAGGAGTGGTCTTGGGATTTTTTTTTTTATTATTATTATTGCCTTGTCTGTTCCTAGACTATTTGTGTTTATTGCCTTGCTTGTTCCTCATTGTACTATCGGCTGTTAATACTGGCATGTAATTAAGATGGTATAAAAGCAGATTGGGGGAAATAAGCCTGCCTCAGCCTCAGAAGTGGCTGAGGTCATGCTGCAGCTTTGTCTAATTGTCTCCTCCTTTTTAACCCTCACTGCGCTGGAGAACCTGTTGATTGACTGAGCTTGGCCATAACAAAATGTTCAGTCAAAATCTTAATCGTTTAGAATTTTGAGACAGTCTCTATGTAGCTTTGGCTGTCTGGAACTCTCAAAGCAGGGTGGCCTCAAAATACAGTGATCCACCTGCCTATCCTTCCAGAGTGCTCAAATTTGTAGCATATGTTATCACACCCAGCTTATAGTTTAGAATTTTTGATAGAAATGGGTAAGTAAAATAAAGTGGAAAAAATAAAGATATAAGATAACTTTGAGAACTAGTAGCTAGGAATAACTGGCTCCTGGTTAAGTTTGAATATTAGAAAATATCAGAAGTGTACATAGGAATTTTCTTTTTAAGATTTGCTCTTTGCATATACAGTATTCTGCATGCTGGAAGAGGGCACCAGATCTCATTATAGAATGGTTGTGAGCTACCATGTGGGTGCTGGGAATTGAACTCAGGACCTCTGGAAGAGCAACTAGTTGTCCTAACTGCTGACCCATCTCTCCAGCCCCTAAAGATTTATTTTAATTCTGTGTGTGTGTGCTGGTGTGCATATGCTTGCCTGTGGAGGTCAGAGGTGCTGGTTCTCCCTGGAGCTGGAGTTGTGAGCCACCTTATGTGAATGCTGGAAACTGAACTCAGGTCTTTTTTGAGAGCAATTAACTGCTAAGCCATTCCTCCAACCCAAGAATTCATGTTTTATTTGTGCATAAATTATTGTTTCAAACAATTTAGATTTTTAAAAAAATACTGTGCCTCAAACTGAGTCGAATAATGTTCAGTTCTCAGACAAATGAAGGTTTTATATTTGTAAGGTTAGCCGTCCCTATTCTGTGTATTTATTTACCAACTTGTATTGTTTAAGGTCCATTTGTTACGTGTTTCTGTCTTTAAGGCATATATACTTTATATTTAGCATCATTAGAGCGTAGTGAATCGCATGATGGATCCTGCTTCACTGTCACAGCATAGTGCTGTAAACGTCAAGGCCAGCAGCCTAGTGGCTGTGGCTGCCCTTCTAATCCTTTAGCAACACTCCTCGGTGGCCTTCTGAGGTCTGACTTACTGTCAACACTTTTAAGAAATTACATAACCATGATGATGAAAGATGTTAGCAGAGAGGACATTTGGTTAACGTTACAGGGGTATGCTTGTTTTCGTGCCTTTTTTCGTTAATTGAAGCTATCCTGGGTTAACGCTTACCTAAAATGTGAAGAGTCCTAGGTTGAATCTCTATCACTACAATGAATGAAGGGACCAAAGTACTGTGAAATACAAGATTGTTTTAATAACTATTTAACATTAACATTTGCTAAAAAGAAACAGTTTTGTTTTAACTTTGAGGAGAAAAAACTTTAATTGAAAGAAAATCAACTGAAAATCTTTCCCCCAAACCCTCCCCTCTTTTTTTTTTTAGGGTGCAAGATGACCAACGAAGAACCTCTTCCTAAAAAGGTATGTTTCTGCAGCTTCAAACACTCATTTTTTCAAGTTTAAGGGACTATTCTATGTCCTTATTATTTTTCACTTCCTTGTGTTTGTTTGCATCAGGAGACCACAAAGCATTATGATCTGTTTCTGTATGTGCTCAACTTCACAGGGTTACAGCTGATTTTACGTATGTGTGTATGTGTATGTTCCTATTTGTTTCTCCTATTTTGTTAAACCCCCAGGGTTGTAATTTAAATCTATCCACCTGAGTATTTTTCAAGGCTACAACTAATTAGATCTTGTAGTCTGTTTTCTTCCTTTATTTTCTGACTTTTGATCTTCTGGTTCTATAGTCCTTTACTGAGTTTAACTATTACTACTTACAGATAAAACTACATATATCCTGAGGTTCTGTTAAACTGTGATATAGGCTATGGAAGGATTTGTAATTCATTTTGGAAAAGCGTAATGTTATAAAATTCTGCCTGAAGTTTTGGAGTCAACATTACTCAGAAGTAAATAATGAGCTAAGTATTTAGTGATGGGAGCTGTGGTTTGCTTTCTCTGGCTCAGTGTTTTCCTGTTTTGTATTGTAACAGTGGTGTTACTGGTTAATACTTAGAAACCTTTTAAAGAACGTGTTTTCTTGCTTCTAGTAGGCTTCATGCATATTATGCAGATACTTCTCCTTTTTTCTAGGCTTCCTCCTCCAAGAATTTTTTTAATAAGAAAAATGTAACAGAGCCTAGGAGAAAGCATTTAAATGTATGAAACTATTTCAGCTTATGTTCAGCTTTTTTTTTTAATATTTAATGTATGTGAGTACACTGTAGCTATCTTCAGACTCACATGGAAAGGGAAATCAAATCCCTTTACAGGTGGTTGTGAGCCACCATGTGGTTGCTGGGAATTGAACTCAGGACCTGGAAGAGCAGTCAGTGCTCTTAACCGCTGAGCCGTCTCTCCAGCCCCCTAGGTTCTACTTTTAAACTACTGGAAAGTTATAGATTGATAAGATGTTTTAAAAGATATTTAGGAATGTTCTATGAGCCTCTTTCAAAAATCTACATCTGGGTTAACAGTTTTAAACTAGGGAACTGGTACACTCAGAGGAGTTTTTCAAATTTCCTCATTTTTTCAAACATTCTGTTTGCAAAACTGCAGTTCTATCTCAAGATAAGCATCTGAATCCTCACCATGGCTCTCCCTTACAGGCACTTTGATCCACTCCCTCCTTCCCCGGTCTTCTTTAACTTCCTAAGTGCCCCACAAAAGAAATCATGCATGTGTCCTTCTAAGATTTATCTTTTCACTTAGCATAACTTCCTTGAAATTTGTATCAAGTATCAGTAGTCTTCCTTTTTAAAAAAAAAAATTATTTATTACATGTAAATACACTGTAGCTGTCCTCAGACACTTCAGAAGAGGGAGTAAGATCTCATTACAGATGGTTGTGAGACACCATATGGTTGCTGGGAATTGAACTCAGGACCTTCGGAACCAGTCAGTGCTCTTAACCGCTGAGCCATCTCTCCAGCCCACCAGTAGTTTTCTACTTGCTGCTGAAGAATATTGACTATATGGCTGGATCACAGGGGTTTTTTGTTGTTGTTGTTGGTTTGTTTTGTTTTGGTTTTGGGGTTTTTTTGTTTGTTTGTTTTCTGGTTTTTCAAAATGGTGTCTCTGTGTAGCCTTGGCTATCCTGGAATTCGATCTGTAGAACAGGCTGGCCTTGAACTCACAGAGATCCACCTGCCTCTGTATTATAGTTTCATAAGCATTTAACTGTTAAAGAACACTTGGAGGGTCCCAGTTTGGACAGTCACAAATCAAGCTTCCTGTGAATGTTGACTTTGTTTGGGTTGTGTGCTCAGGATGCAAAGCCTGACTGATGGGGCATACGCAGGTTCAATTTGGTTGATGTGAGTTTTTCACTTTTAGTGAGGATTTTTGTTTGGTTTTTATTTTTAATTTTTTGTGTATCTGTATGTTGGGGAAGTGGAGAATTGGTGTCCTCTGGAGCTGGAGTCGCATTCAGATAGGTGTGCACTCCCTGGCTGATGTAGGATTATGAACTGAACTGGTCCTCTGAAGAGTCCCAAGCACTGCTAACCACTGAGCCCTCTCCAGCCTTCACATTTGTGGAGACCACTTTGTGCTCCGAAAGAATGCTCAGTCCAATTTTAATTTTCTTTGTAGGTCCGACTGAGTGAAACAGACTTCAAAGTTATGTCACGGGATGAGTTAATCCTAAGGTAAAATGTTCTTTCATCAAAAATTCATAAACAACATACTGTGACTACTTTATGCCATCACTAGTTTGGGTTTGCTTGTTTTGTGGGGTTTTCTTGTTTGTGTTGCTTATGTTTGAGACAGGGTCTTCCTATGGAAGTTAAGATCCTCTTGCCTTAGCCCACCAAGGGATAGGAATACTGGCATGTCTCCGCTACGTGGTTGTTTTGTATTGTTTGTTTGGGGGTGGGTTTAGTTTGGGTTTGTTTGTTTTTTTTTTTTTTTGTTTTTTCTTTTTTGTTTTTTTTTTTTTTTTTTGGTTGGTTGGTTTTTGGGGGTGGGGATTGGGGTACATGTGGGGAGTTTTTTTGTTCTGTTTTGGTTTTGTTTGGTTAGTTTTTTTGTTTTGAAACATGATTTCTTTGTGTAGCTCTGACTGTCTCAGTACCTCTAACCCAAAAAATTCTACCTGTCTTTAAACTCCACTGCTGAAATTAAAGGAATGTGCCACTATTACCTGATTCAATCTGATTTTTTTTGGTTTTTCGAGACAGGGTTTCTCTATGTAGCTCTGGCTGTCCTGGAACTCACTCTGTAGACCAGGCTGGCCTCGAACTCAGAAATCTCCCTGCCTCTGCCTCCCAAGTGCTGGGATTAAAGGCGTGCGCCACCACTGCCCGGCCTGACTTTTTTTTTTTTAATAATATATCCTCAAGTCACTTGATATGTTTTTTGTTTGTTTGTTTTTTGGGGCGGTTTGGGGCATATTTCTTATGGTTCTTCAGTATGTAAGCAAGAAGAATGATAACATTAATTTAGGTGATTTCTAGATTGACATAAACCAAATTTTAGAGCTAAAATATTCAGATTAGTTATGCAGGAAGCATTTATATTTATACCTTGCTAGAGGATGTGTTTAGTTTAATTAATCAGCAAGCACAGGAAGGGCATGATGGCTCAGTGGATAAAGGCCATTTCTGTGTAGACCTAGCTGTAGCTTAAGCTTAATCCTTGGAACCCACATACAGCTGATAAGGGGGAAAAAAACCTCTACAAGACTATCCCATGTATACCATGGCAAATGTGAGCCCACACACAATGTTTTTACTAAAAACTATAGGCATGGATGTCTTTCTGAAACAGGGCGTATTCAGTTTGGCCTCAAATTGGAGATCTGCTTCCGTCTTCTGAATGTTAGAAATACAAGGGCGTAGTGTCATAGTCTGCTTAGTAGTCTTACTTCAGTACAATTTTTTTCTTTTATTATGTAATATTTTAAAAGTTGCAATCAAAGGATGATCCCTACCCCCACCTCCACCCCTAGGTTTTTCAAGACAGGGTTTCTATGTGTAATCATGGCTGTCCTAGAACTCCATAAACCAGACTGGCCTCGAACTCAGAGATATGTCTGCCTCTGCCTCCCAATGCTGAGATTAAAGTTACCACTACCTGGTTCCTTTTTGTTTTAACATGAGATGGTCTTGCTAAGTTGCCAAGCTGGCCTAGAGCATGCCGTCCTCCTCCAGCCTTTGTAGGGAACTAGGATTATAGGCCAGTTACCACCATGCCCAACCTGTGTATGTTCTTTTGCCTTGGTATAACTTTTACCTGTCTTCTGCAAATTGAGAAGAAACAGTAAAGCTAATGAATTTATTGCTCATTAAACTGTTTGTAATTATGTCAAAGTTAAAAATAATCCAGCACAGTTTTAACTCTTATGATTGTGGATATGCTTTTCTAGTGTATTTAATAAAGGTAATTTCAATGTAACCACTAATAGGAATTTGCTTTTTGCTTAGATGGAAACAATATGAAGCATATGTTCAAGCTTTGGAGGGAAAGTACACAGATCTTAATTGTAAGTTTGATCTTCCTAGATAAAGTGTAGTTGTCTTTTGAAAACTTGTTACAGAGTAAATGGGCTTTGTTGAAGCAGATACAGTTTTTTTGTTCAATTATTTTTATTATAATTGTTATAATATTGTTTATTGTTCTATTATAAGATCTGTGTCCAGACACTGTAAGAATCTTAAAAATATAATGAATGATGTTTGAGATAAATGGTAGTCAGCTTGTTTATTTGTTTCTGACAAATCCCTGGCAACGAGGAAGACAGATGTGTATTCTCAAAATGAAGTACAAATAGGATAACTTAACTACTTGGAACTTTTTTATTTTAGAATTACTTATTTATGTATGATTACACTGTAGTTGTCTTTAGATAAACAGGAAGAGGGCCTCCTACATGATACTAGGATGTAGGTCTTAGAGTACTGATTTTCCAAAATCTGCCAAACAGACTTTATGCCATAATACAACTGCTAGTCTGTTAGAGTAACGTATTATTGTAAAGTATAGTAACTACTATAGTTTTCCCAATCCAGATAAATGGAGCTTCCAGAACTGTACTAATTGCCAGTAGTATTCATAGGTGTGATGTAGAAAAGCGCTATTTGTTCGTGTCATCAGTGGCTTCTGTCTGTGTCACTTTTTGAGACAGGGTTGTTGCAGGGGTGTTTTTTGGTTTTGTTTGGGTTTTTTGTTTTTTTGAGACAGGTTTTTTCTGTGTAGCCTTGGCTGGCCTATCTGTCACTCTGTAGACCACCAGGCTGGCCTTGAACTCAGATCCACCTGCCTCTGACTCCTGAGTGCTGGGATTAAAGGTGTGCTCTATGCAGCAGAAGCTATCCTGGAATCTCCTGCCACAGGCTCCTGAGTGCTGTGATATAGACAGGTTAGCTCTGCCAGGCCAGTTAATGTCATTGTTATACTGAGTCGGTTAGAATGTATTATTGGGGATTTATAAGTACTATACTATAAATGAGTGTAGGAGTGTGGCTTCTGTGTTTCGGTGTGACTGAAGTAGAGAAGCAGCGCAGTGTGATATCATGACACCATTGCCTTCTTGAGGAACTCTCCTGAGCAGGAACAAATACTGCTTCAAAAACAATATGGAAACTTAAAGGCAATGAATTTTTTTTTTTTTGGCAATGAATTTTTTAATAAATCTTGACAGAGATAGAACTTTCTTTTGGTTAGTTCAATTTGATCTTGAGATTTGTAATATTTTGGATTTCTTTTACTCAGCAAACGATGTGACTGGTTTAAGGGAATCTGAAGAAAAACTAAAGCAGCAACAGCAGGAGTCTGCACGAAGGGAGAACATTCTTGTCATGCGGCTAGCAACCAAGGAGCAGGAGATGCAAGAATGCACTGTGAGTGTCTCAACATTAGTCTTTTGTGGGATCCATTCAGGTTATTTTTAAATAGTGATAATAGCAAATATAAGTGCATATGTTTAAAGGGTACAGTGGAGAGTGGTTGGGAATGGAGGTTCTTACGTTTGCAATCTTGATTGCTAATTTTGATGGAGTCTGTGTATCTTTTGCTAGCATTAGGCAATTTGAGCTACTCCCATCTGAATCTGCAACTGTTGTGTATACGGTGGCACTTTCAATCGCCAGGGCTTTGAGGATGGTGGCGCTCCAGCACTTTTTGAATTGAGTTTGTTTTAGGTTTTTGTTTTGTTTTGGGTTGGGTTGTTTTTGTTTTTTTTTTTTTTTAACCTTAACCTTTTCTTGTCATATTTTTGAAATTCATTTTATGTGTATGAGCATTTGACCTGCCTTTGACTGTACACTACATGTATGCCTGGTGCCTGTGGATGCCAGACATGGGCTTTGAATCCTCTGAAAGAGGAGTTTCTGATGGTTGTAAGCCACTGTGTCAGTGCCAGAGCAAGAGCAGCCAGAGCGTTAAGCACTGAGCTGCCTGTCCAGCCCTGACACATTGTTTATGCCTTCCCCTAGTAATGCAGCCATTGTTCTTCTAGCTACAATTCAGACGTGAGCTTTGCAGGCAGCACTGGGAACAAAACAGGGAAAGGACATCAAGTTGGAGTTATAGGTATGACTGAAACGTGGCTAAGGGCTTTTATCCTAGGTATAAGTAAAAGATGGAGAATTTTTTTAATTTAAATTTTCGTTTTGGTTTTTTGCTTTGTGTGGTAGTGTGTCTCTATGGAGCTCTGGCTAGCCCGGAGGACTCCCTATGTAGAACAGACTGGGCTTGAATTTACAGAGATCGACCTGCCTCTGCCTCCCTGATGCTGGGATTAAAGGCGCACACCACTCTACTCTGCACAGTTACCAGTGGAAAACTTTTCAGCAAAAGACTCATGGGGTTAAGTCACTGGTAGCCGGGAAAAATGTGTTAAATAGTCTTTTAGGCACAATCAGTAGGACCTGATCAATTAGATCTTGTTGGGCAAGGCATTTAAGAATAAGTAATAGTGAGTGGGTGGGTCTCATGTGTCTGTTGTGTGACTAACTGAAAGAGATTGAATGTAGGAAGGGAAGAGCATGATGTTAGGAAAGCAGGAACTGCAATATCGCCTCTTGCATCCACTCCACCACCAGTTAAGAGCCATTGATAGTGCTAGAGGGTAGGCCAGCTAGAGAGTTGGTTCAGCTGGTACGAGTACTTGTTCTTGAAGAGGACCAACCCAGCTTCAATTGCCAGCAACCAAATGGTGGCTTACAAACTGTAACTCCAGTCCCAAGGGATCTGAACCCTTTTTCTGACCTTTTTTGGCACCGGGGACACAAATGATGCATGTACACAGCATATAAGAAAATGTAAATATTTTTAGTTTAGGTGTGTGGGTTTTTTGTTTTGTTTTGGTTTGGTTTTTTTCCAGATAGGTTCTATATATGTAGTCCTGGCAGTTCTGAAACTCACTGTGACATATTGGCCTCAGACTCCGAGATCTGCCTGCTTCTGCCACCCGAGTGCCATGATTAAAGGTGTGCACACCACAGCTAATGAATAACTCTTTTAAAAAGTGTTGAGGCAAAAGTTAGTTTTAGTAAAAATAGGAATTGAAAATTGTTATGTTTAGCTGTCAGAAAGAGTAGGCCATTTGAGTGGGGCCTGTTGCTTTGGGGGATAGGGATAAAAGTAAGAATGGAGTAATTAGAGCAGGTGATAATTTCAAATAGTGAAACAGAACTAAGAGAACGTCTGTAGGGTTAAGGACCTGGGTTCAAAATCCCAGTCTTGCACATAGGGGTGTATTTGTGATTGCAGCCCTAAGGAGGGCCAGTGGAGTAAGGCAGAGCTCTGGGGCTTCCTGGGTGTAATCAACAGGACAGGACAGCGAGATACTTTGCCTCCAAAAACAAGGTGGATATTGTCTAGGGAGTGAACATACCAGAGGTGTATAGCCAGGCTAACACTCAAGATGGTTCTCTGACTTACACAGAAACACATGTTTACACCTTTAGTAAAATTTTATTTAATATGAAAGTCAGAGGACAGCTTGCAGCAATTCATTGTCACCATGCAGATATGGGGGTTGAACTCAGGTCAACAGACTTAGAAACAAGAGCCTTCACCCACTGAAAATCTTGCTAGCCCTTAAGATTTTTATTATTATATTTTGTTTATTTATGGATATTTTATGACCTGCATATGTAAGTCAGAGAGGGCAACTTGTGGGAATTGGTTCTCTTTCCATCATATCCTGGGAATTAAATTCAGATCATCAGGACTGACAGCAGGCACCTTTAGCTGCTTAGCCATCTTGCCAGCTCTAAAACTATCTTTCTTTCCTCGTGTTTTCTTCCCTAGCAAAGGGAGTTTGTCCTGGTTACATTCACCTCCTCTTCTTTTATGATCAGCAGCACTGTGCTGACTGTTGGGATTTAGTCTGAGTCAGTGTTGTGAGACTGTTGTAATTAATGAGGAGAGCATGAGACACACTATATGATGTTGTTTTACTCGCCTCTTAAAAGACTTCAGTAGATAACAGTACTTTGAATTAAACAGGTAAACTTTCTGTTTAAAGATAATTTCTCGCCGGGCGGTGGTGGCGCACACCTTTAATCCCAGCACTTGGGAGGCAGAGGCAGGAGGATTTCTGAGTTCGAGGCCAGCCTGGTCTACAAAGTGAGTTCCAGGACAGCCAAGGCTACACAGAGAAACCCTGTCTCGAAAAACCAAAAAAAAAAAAGATAATTTCTCTTACATTTTTCCATAAGAGGCTAGGCAAGATGGTCTAATGGTCAAAGTGTTTGCTTGCTGCTTGTGCAGCGGACTGGAGTTCTCTTCCCAGTACACTCAGTTCCCTATGTAACTCCAGCCCCATGGATCTGATGGCCTCTGGGATACCGGCAGGCAAGCGCTCATGCTAACATACACTACAAAAATTAAGCCAATACTGTTGAGTAAGCTTGGTGGGCTCCTGGCTCTACTGTCTGCTCTGTACAGCACGGATCTCTGAGTTTCAGGCCAGCTGCGTCTACGTAATTAGACTTTGTCTCAAATGAAAAACATAGCATCTCTATAAATTTTCTTCTTAAGATTTATTTATTTATTTATTGCATGTGAGTACACTGTAGCTGTTTTCAGACACATCAGAAGAGGGCATCAGATCTCATTACAGATGGTTGTGAGCCACCATGTGGTTGCTGGGATTTGAACTCAGGGCCTTCAGAAGAGCAGTCAGTGTTCTTAACTGCTGAGCCATCTCTCCAGCCCCAATTTATTCTTTTCTATTTGTGTACAGTGAACTCTTAAGTAAATGTAATCCCAAATCAATCAGTATACTTGTGCCTTCTACTAAATTTATGGTGGGGAATTTAAACTTTCATTTTATTAAAACTTAGGGTAGAGTAGAGTTAACTATATGGCTCAGTAGTCAAAGATGCTTGCTACTAAGCTAAATGACCTGAGTTCAAGCCCCATGACCTACATGATGGGAGCAAGGGGGGTGCACTCACCCTATAAGCACAAAATAATAAATGTAATTTTTTAAAACTTTAAAAAGCAAATGTTAGAGCACCACAAGACTCTTGATCCAGTTGTACTTTGGGTATGAAGAAGATGAGGGGAATTTTTTTTAAGATTTATTTATTATTATATCTAAGTACACTGTAGCTGTTTTAAGACACACCAGAAAAGGGTGTCAGATATCTTTTACGGATAGTTATGAGCCACCATGTGGTTGCTGGGATTTGAACTTGGGACCTTTAGAAGAGCAGTCAGTGTTCTTAACCACTGAGCCATCTCTCCCGAGATTAGGGGAATTTTAATTCATATTTTAGAAAAAAGTTATTTTAAAGCGCTACTAAATAGCACAGCTGAAGCTGAAATTGAAAGTTTCATCTGTAAGTAAGAGGGTTCTAGTACCATGTAGAAGGTTCTACTTTAGAAGTCAAGCATAAATGCTAGGAGTCTGCTTATCCAGCTTGCTTAGTCTCGATCTATTATGTACAGCATTGTTATTTTCTGAGTCAGATCTACCTAGAGAAACCACTTAAGATGCTATAGAATTTCAAGATAAAGATATAATGTCACTACTATTTTAAATTTAGAAGTGGAAATTGTATGAAATTTTAACCTTGTCTGTGGGAGTTTTATGTAGCTTAAGCAAAACGTAAGCTAAGACCTCACCAGTTCTTTATAATAAAATTTTAAACTTTGATTCTTTCTAGCAGTTGTCCTTAAAATAAAAAACTGTTGCTTGTTTTTTGGTTTTGTTTTGAGACTAGGTCTCACTTTAAAACCCTGGCTGACACAGAATTCACTGGATAGGTCAGATTGCCTCCCGTGCACCACTATGCTCAGTTTGGTTTGGGTTTTGGTTTAAGTATTATTTTTACTAATGCATGTGAATGTGGGTTTCTGCTGGAGGATGCCAGAGGTATTGGATCCACCCACCCACAGCCCCACCCCCAACCCTGCTGGAGTCAAAACTGCTACTGCAGTTTTGGGCTGTCCATTGTGGGTGCTGAGAGCTGGAACTCTACATCCTCTGCCTCTGTAAGAGCAGTTCATGCTCTTATTTATTAATTTACTTACTTACTTACTTCCATTTTATGTTCGTTGGTATTTTGCCTCCATGCATGTCTGTGTATGTCTGTGTGAAAGTGTCAGATTTTGGAGAGAACAGTCAGTGCCCTCAACCACTGAGCTATTTCTCCAGACCTCAGTTCATCCTTTTTAACTGCTGTGCGTGATGCAGCCTTGGTTTGGTTTGGTTGAGTTTGGTTTTCAGACAGGGTTTTTCTGGAACTTGTTCTGTAGACCTGGCTAGCCTTTAACTCAGAGGCCTGCCTCTGCCTCCTAAGTGTTGAAATTAAAGGCGTGCGCCACCACTCCCCAGCTTAAGACACAGCCCTTGTTTTGTTTTGTTTTAGTTATACAGTGAAAGTAACCCCATGAATTGTCTTAAACACCTCTTTTTTCCTTTGTGGTTGTAGGAACCAAAATCTTGTGCATATAACTGCTGGCTACATCCCCACCCTTTGGTGTCTTTGTTTTGTTAAGACACAGTCTTGCTTTGTTCTCCAGGCTGGCCTGGAGCTTAAAAGCTCCCTCTACTTCCTAAGGGTTGGGATCATAGGCATGTGCCATCGTTCTCAGTTTTGGTACTTTTTCTAAGGTTTGTGTTGTTCAAAATTGTGTGAGATTGGACTCAAGGGCCATGTCTGTTAAAGAGCTGCACCCTTAACCTTAGGGAGACTTAATTTCAAAGGGGTACAGACCTAACAAATTGACTGACTGACTGACTGACGTTTCTTTTGGTTTGGTAGTAATTGTTTCTTCTGCTTTGCACAGACTCAAATCCAGTACCTCAAGCAAGTTCAGCAGCCGAGTGTGGCCCAACTGAGATCAACAATGGTAGACCCAGCGATCAACTTGTTTTTCCTAAAAATGAAAGGTGAACTGGAACAGACTAAAGACAAACTGGAACAAGCCCAAAATGAACTGAGTGCCTGGAAGTTTACGCCTGATAGGTAAACAAATCATACTCCCCAGTCAAGACTTCCCTGACAGTCCCACCTCGAGAGAGCTGTGGTGGGACAGCCAAGTACTCGTTTCCACACCAAGACTCAGACTCTTTGAGCCAAAAAAGCCACATTCTTATACTGTCCAGCTTGTAATGGTTAATGTAAAACTTACCAGATGAACCTTGTGTTTCAGCTTCTTTCTCTTCCCCTCCCCCTTGCTTCAGAGGCCTGATGTCGTCGGACTATTCCGAAGAAGAGGCCAACTCCGAAAAATTCCCCTTCTAGGACATGTAGACACTTGAGAAATGTTTCTGTTTGAAGAAAATAGAGGGAAAACAGAAGTCTTAAGTCTGTGGCACACTGTGTCTTCAGACAGTTTGGAGGATTGAAAACCTAGAGGTTTTAAATCATGAATTGAACATGTAAAATTCCAGTAAAATGTAAAAATGGAATATGCATCGCTCTTAACCATGAGCATAGTGACTTAGAGACACTGTACATCAGTTATGCCAATAAGACTGTGGACTTCATGATTGTTGAACTACTGGGTCAAAACTCAAATGAGGTGAATTTTGCCTTTAAAGGATTTACTTGCTAAGAACCAACTTCTAATAGCCGTGAGACAATCACGTCATAGCTACCAGTACAAGTAGAGCATATATTTATCCATTTAGCTCTGAGCTCTATATTATATAATGGAGCCTTAAATCTATGTGGTTTTTATCAATGGTTTGTTTTTTGAATGGTTGTGGAAACTGTAGATAACCTTAACCGAGGACTGTACAAACGTGAAGGTGTGGTCTCACACTTCAGGTTTAAACTGTTTGAAGCATTATGCGCATTCATTTCACAACTAGATTGTATATGGTATTTGGCTGTGATGAGACGCCCATTATTCAGTAAACCCTCATCTCATTCAGCAGGCACATGTTAAACAGCGTTGTCGTTGGTGTTAAATGGGGGAATGTGTTCCTTCATTGTATTTGGGGCCTTTTGTATCAAATCTTGATATTAAATTAAATGTGCCTTGAAATAGTTGGGTTTTTTTTTTTTAATTCAAGGAATACTTTGATAATTTTGTTGTACTCAATATTTTACTTTGGGGGGGCTATGGAGAGCAGATCAACACTTTGGAAAAATTATTCTGTGCTCTTCAAAGTGAAGGAAAAGGCTGTCTCGCTTAAAAGACTATTCCAGATGGTATGAAAGACAAGGAGACTTGGTATTGGGCCCCAGGATATTGCAGTAGAACATATTGTGGGTCAGTCTCACAAGGTGTCTGCCAGAAGATGGGGAAATAATGTGTTGGAACTCTGGGCCGGCCCAAGTGAGATGGTCTGTGAATTGAAAAAGGTATAGTGATCATTTCTAGCAAACTCATTTGCTCATTTAGATAAGTGAGACATTATATTCTTCATGCTTCCATCCAATCCTCGAGGTGAATTTTTTTCGTCTATAAGTCACCAGTTTGAATTTTCCTTTGGTGATAATGGAGTCTGAGATGAGTAGAAGATAAATGTTCCAGCATGCCCCAACGTTTAAGTGCAGTTTTAACAAGGGTGACTTAAGTTCTCTCTTAATCGTTCCAATCAATTGTAAGTATCTTATATGTTTGTGCTTTAGTGAACTGATTGTGGGCAGGGGTGGGTTGGAGGAGTGATTTGTATAACTTTTCAGGAACAAGTCTGCTTCTAAAATTGTCACTGGGGGTTTGGAGGGTAAGTAACCAATCTGTTTAAAAGTAGTTTATTGTGACAAAATTGGGTCCTTTGTATTTATTTATTTTATGCATTTTCAGACTCATGGTTGAAATGGCCCTGAAGTAGGTTGAATAGTAATTCGTAAAATGTATTGCTAATATGTACTCACTCAGATTTAGGCAGCCTTTCTCTGCTACTTGAATACAGTAACTCTGAGGCCTGTGGGCTTGCTTTCTTGTTATTGTTAATCTCTCTCTTAATAAGACAATACATGTTCATGTATACAAATGAAATACTAGAGAAAGGTGGGAGATGGAAAGTGTCATCCTGGACCTGATGTCAAACCGCCCCCTTCTGCTCTACAGGGACAGTGCCACTATTAAATATCTTGGGTGTCATCAAGATAATTTGTGGATACACAATGGTTTCATGTATATTGGTTTTAAAGAAATGTAATCATACCATACATACACATGCTTCAAAGCTTTATTTTTTCCTTCATTTTTATCTTTTAGGGATTTTTTTTTAGCATATCCTAGATTACTACCTTTTTAATGGTTACTTAGTATTTTTTATATTAATCTTATTTTAACAACTCATCAATGAGGTTTCATTATATAAAACTAAACTATATGATATAATGAATCAAGTACTAAAAATCCATTATTAATTTGAAAATAAGTAATGCTTAATTAATAATCAGTGTGGGATAACTCCAATGATTGGGTTTTAAGGTTTAAGGTTTTTTTATTGTATTTGCTGCAGTTCTAATTTTGAGGGAATTTTTAGCTGGATATGGTGGCTTATGCCTTTAATCCCAACAGTGGTGAGGCTGCAGTAGGATGGGGAATTCAGGAGTACATTCATAGATTTGTGTCTCAAAGTAAACAAAAGAACTACTAAGAGATGGACTGTGGTTCCTTCACAATATGTCTGCTCACAACACATTCATTTTAAGAGTGTTTAGGAATATACTGGTTATTTTCAACTTGCACTTAGTCATTTAGGCAATTGTATGTACAATATACTAAGTAACTTGGCTTCCTTCTCTTGATAATTAATATAATAATGTCCCTTGTTTTTTGAAATCCTTAAGTATTTCCTGTTACTTTGTAATTATTTGGTTTTAGGAGTCATCTCAGCACTTAGGAGTCAAAGACAGGCAGATCTCTGGGAGTTCAGTGTCAGCTAGGACTTCACATTGAGACACTTAAAAATCAAAAGGAATTAGAGAGTTGGCCCAGTGGTTAAGAACACAGGCTGTTCTTCCAGAGGACCCAGATTCAATTTCCAGCACCTACATGGCAACTTACAGCCATCTAAAACTCCAGGCCGGGGGAACTACTATGCTTCCTGCAGCACCAGGTGTGCATGTGTTACATAGTTACATGTAGGGAAAATACCCACACACGTGAATAGAAGACAGAAGTATTGTTAAAATAGGAAGGCATTTACTTATTTATGTATGTATGTATATGGGTGCATGTCTGCATGTCTTTCTCTGCACCATGTGCATGTGGAGGCCAGTAGAGGACGTCAAATCCTTTGGGATTGGAGTTATGGAAAGTTGGGAGCCACCATGTATGTGATGGGGATCAAACCTGGGTCCTCTGGAAAAGTAGCCAGTGTTCTTAACTGTTTCCAGTCCCTGTTTTTTAAAAAAGGAGTAACCTCTATTGTCCATAAAAATAGTTACTTGTAGTGAAGTTCTCTCTCTTTCTACTTACTTTGTGGTGCTGAGGATTGAACCTAGGGCTTTGACCATGTAGATAAGCACTTTACAACAGAGCTATATCCTCAAGGATTGAGCCCATGGCCTTACTTGCTAAGTAAACTCAGAGTACACTCCCAGCTCCCTCACTGTTTTATGTGTTGAGTGTGTTTATGTGTGCTGTTATAACCACAACTACAGATTTTATACAACATAGTTGCTAACATAAAAATTAAAGCAGTTTTGAGGTATTTTAGGTAAGAGTAAATTTAGTGGAGATTCTTAAGACAGGGTCTCTCTGTATGTCCAGTGCTGGCCTAGAACTAGCTTCAGTTTATATTAAGACTACATCAGCCTGCTAAGCATTAAGCCATGTTACACATAAAATACTTTAAAATTTTTGATATTTTTCTATGGGCTCAAGGCAAGTGACCAATTAATATATTAAGTCTTTGTTCACAGAGAAGTAGAATTTTCTTGCTGGAAAATCTGTTGTATATAATGCCAAGAAACAGGTGGCCAAGTGTGGTGGCACATAACTTTAATCCAATACTTGGGAGGCAGAAGTGTGTAGATTCTGTGAGTGTAAGGACAGTCAGCTCCAAGTCAGCCAGGAATGCCTAGTGCGATCCTCTCTCTCCCCTCACCCCCTTGTTTGTTTGTTTGTTTTGTCTTTTGAGACAGGGTTTCTCTGTGTAGTCCTGGCTTTCGTGGAACTCACTCTATAAAGCAGGCTGGCCTCAAACTCACAAATCCTCTTGCCCCTGCTGGAATTAAAGGCAAAACTGTTGGGCCCAGACCCTGTCTCAAAAAAAAGAAAAAAAAAAAGAAATGAAGTTATTGGAATATGGGCAGACAACTAGAAGGAAGAAGGAGCTCCAGTGTCTTTGACAGTGGTGTCCACATCTTATTTCCTTGTTAATTTCTAAGTGCTTGTTTAGTGGAGGCTAAATTCTGAAGACGTTGATAGGAAATGGGGGGTAGGGAGGATGTGGAGCTACAATAACTTAAGGGAATGGTTAAACAAATAAAACTTACTATGTGCACTCAGGGCTTCTACCTTGACTCCTTTGAACATTAGTAACCTGGTTTTTAATGTTCCAAGAATATCTGTAAGGAAATTTTAATTGCATTTTTTGTTATTGAACTGTATTATATAACATAAGCTGTAAGTTAAGGAATCCTACAACATTACCTGTAAAAGAGTTGTCTACAAAGTACTACTATTTTTAGGGTTCTGATGTTTTCTAGGATCAGATGAAAATCTTTGTCTGGCAAGTGCAAGTCCCGATATGGGAAAAACACCAAAGTACCAAAGTGTTCTTATCTCAACACAATTCAAAGAATGTTAAATTGTTCCTATGCAATTCTCAAAGTTAGTATCACAATTACATATTTAAGTCAAATACCTTTAAAGTTATTTCTACTGTTATTGCTAAGGCTGAAAGCAGTGAAATTTTATTGGATTGTTACTTGTAGTTTTTATTACCCTTTCAGTTGTTGTAGGAGTTGAATAGTTAGGACACTATTGTTGAAAATTAAACTGTTCTGTGGCACTCATAATCTGGGAAATAGGAGGATTGCGATTTTAACATCATCCTCTACGACCCAGCAAAAAGGAAGAAAATTAGGCCTCAGTTAAGTTAAATAAGAAATTAATGGATTTCTATTTGGGAAGTCTTTTAAAAGATACATTCTTGTATAGAATTTATATGTGCTTAGAAAACTACCTAATAAAAGGAATCCATTATGTGTATTTCCTAGTAAGAATAAATTCTCATTATTTTATAGGTGATGAAGGGGCATGCATTTGTAATTAATACTACACATATTTTTAAAGAACCTTTCTGTTTGATTAATTAGTAACTCGGTGTTACATTAACAACAGTTAAATCCTAGATACATGTTCAATGCCTTGCTTATTCTTGAAATGATCATTTAGGATGAAAACCTTGATGTAGTAGGAACAAAAAGTGGCTATTTGGCACTTTTTGTTTAAGGTTTATTTTTGCTGCTCTATTGGTAAAATACCGAAGTGCAGAAGATGGACATGTTCCAGAAAAGAAGATGGTACTTACAGGGTGGCATCTGCTGTGACGTAGCTATGTTCTGTATGTGTTAATCTCCTAAAATAATTGTGAGCAAAGGCTAGAGAGAGCTTAGCCTTCATTTTGTGATGATCGGCTCTTTCCTTTGCAGCCAAACAGGCAAAAAGTTAATGGCGAAGTGTCGAATGCTTATCCAGGAGAACCAAGAACTTGGAAGGCAGCTGTCCCAGGGCCGTATTGCTCAGCTTGAAGCAGAATTGGCTTTACAGAAGAAATATAGTGAGGAGCTTAAAAGCAGTCAGGATGGTAAGGGGGTTTGTTGTTTAAATTTTGTTTAACTTTGCACTGGCTTTATGGCTACTAGTCTTGTGGTAGATGAGTTTCTGTGCATGTTCTTAGATGATGGCTACCTAAAACTATGCATGCAACACCTACCATTGACTTGGGAAACAAAACCATTGAATGTTGAGTATTCCCCAAGGTATTAATACCATATTGGGAAATTTTTCTTAAGTTTTTATTTGTAAGGTGTTTTGTTTAAGGTGTAAAAATTGATATTCAGTGCATGAGTATCATTAAACAGTTTCTCTTAAGTATAAATCTTGGAAATGTGGTAATTTCTGTGCTTAAAAAGTAACAGAATTATACTTCCTTAAGGTGCTCTTCAGTGAAAAGGGCATTTAGTATTTAAATTTGCTGAGACAAACTAAATGTGCTTGTTACCATAGTCCATAGTCCTTTTTTGTCCCAGTGTAGCTGCATTTTTTTTTCCTTGTTTTGTGAAGTGGAGTAATAGTAAAAAATGGAGCCACACTGTGAAGATGTAAACTGAAAACTGGTGTAGTTGATTGTTGGTTGCAAAGAAAGCCGGTAGACAATATTGTCGTTCTAAGCTTTTACTATGTAGAAACATGTTAAGTAGGGAGATGTTATGTAGCAGTTAAGAGGTTGTTTAAAGCCTTAAAAAAAAAAAAGACTTAAAATCGACTTGTATATTTTAGCAAGCCCCAGGTATTTTTTTTATATATATGATTGTGTTCTTGTATGTGGAGCAGATTTTGATTTGTACACATACCTCTTTGTGAGGTTAGAGTAAAACACTAACTCTGTCCTGAGGGTTAGAGATGCTGTAGACTTAAGGCCCTGGCTAAGGGTGAAGAAAAGGGACACAGATGAGATTTTACAGGTTGTCAACTGTATGAGGCAGGATGGTTGGAATCAATTTTAGCTTGATTTCTTTAATATAGTATTTAAAATATTCCAGCTACCCTCCAAATGTGTCATTCTTGAATGGTGATTAAAATTCCAGGTAAATTCTTTTAAGAATGCTACTCCAGTTTTAAAATAGTATTTACTTGGTAAATATTATTGACTACTTAGCTTTGTCCCTATTGTGTCCTTAGCTTTTTTCAAGGGGCTGGAGAAGTAGCTCAGCTGGGTATACTGCTTGCCATGCAAGGAAGAGGACCTCAGATTGGATTCTGGCACTGATATAAAAAGCTAGGTGTGGAGCTAGGTGTCTGTTATTATTCCAGTGCTTAAGCAGTGGAAAGTGAATTTTGGGGCCTTGGTAGTCAACTAGTCTAGCCAAAAGGGTAGGTTCCAGGTTCAGTGAGAGGTAAAAAGCTGTAGAAAAGAGGCATCTGGTGTTGACCTCTGGCCTCTTATGCACACACATGCACAGGTGAATGCGTGTGTGCACATACAACACAGAAATGTTTTAAAAATGTTAAGGTATTAAATTTGGCTCTTCTCTGCACAGAACTGAATGACTTCATCATTCAACTTGACGAAGAAGTAGAGGGTATGCAGAGCACCATTCTGGTTCTCCAGCAACAGTTGAAGGAGACACGACAGCAGTTGGCACAGTACCAGCAGCAGCAGTCTCAAGCTTCAGCTCCAGGTACCAGCAGGACTACATCTTCTGAACCTGTAGATCAGGCAGAGGCCACAAGCAAAGACTGCAGTCGTCTGGCAAATGGACCAAGTAATGGCAGCTCCTCCCGCCAGAGGACGTCTGGGTCTGGATTTCACAGGGAGGGGAGCACACCTGAGGATGACTTTCCTTCTTCTTCAGGGAATGGTAATAAGGCCTCCAACAGCTCAGAGGAGAGAACTGGCAGAGGAGGTAGTAGTTACATAAACCCACTCAGTGCGGGGTATGAAAGTGTAGACTCTCCCACGGGCAGTGAAAACTCTCTCACACATCACTCAAATGACACAGACTCCAGTCATGACCCTCAAGAGGAGAAAGCAGTGAGTGGGAAAGGTAACCGAACTGTGGGTTCCCGCCATGTTCAGAATGGCTTGGACTCAAGTGTAAATGTACAGGGTTCAGTTTTGTAATACTTTTCCAGCAAATTTTTATACAGTGTCATTTAATTGGGGAGAGGATACTGTCAAAAATTTAATGCATACTTTTGTCACAACTTAACCTTTTTGTGGGTGTGTTTTGTTGGTTCCTTTTTTTTTTAATTGCTTCAATACCTCTGCCACTTTGAAAATTGTAACAGTTAATTACTTTGAACGTTGCTAAAAGGACATTTTGTGTAGGGTCAAGTTATTTTTATATGAGTTAATGTGAAGTTGTAAATGGGAATCTATAGCAATGACGTCTGTATAAATCTGTGTCTATCTAGCCCCTGTGCTGTCAGGACACTCTTCTTCACGCTGTTGTTACTCATGCACCATTCAGACTTGTTAGAGTAGATGTGGGTGTAGGACTGCCGAGTTTGCCCAGTACAGTAGTTTTTAATCACTAAAAAGTTGGACTTGGAGTCCTATAGTAGTTTCAGCGTTAGATAAAGTTTTTCCACCATACATCTGTGCATTCATCTTTAGGTGACTGAGTGTTTAAGAAATCTGTGTGCATAGTTACTAAGTTTTTATGAACTGTTGTGTCCTGTTAATGCATATTGCCCTGTGACTCCAGTATATCTCACCTGTACTGACCAAACCTAAATAAAAATTTTTATTACGACTCCTGTTCGTTTTTCCCTTTTGTCTTGGGTGTGTGGGTGTGTTTAGCAATTGTCCTTTATTTTCACTGAATGGCTGAATTCCTACTTACCCTGTAACACACACAAAGGTCAGATTAAAACAGTCTATGCACCTAATTTTAATTTGTACTTTGCAGAATGAAGTGGGAGTTTGGCTACAGTTCAAGGAATTTGGTTTTGGTTTTTTTTCCCTTGACATAAAGATTTCATTTTTAAAAAGCTAACCAAATTTTAGGTTTTAATTGAAGAGCAGTGTTCTTGAGATCTGATTTCAGGGAATAGGTATATCTTTACTCAGATGTTTGCTTTAAAGCACTGGCCAAATAACGCTTTTTCCTGAACAGCATCCTTACATGTATTGGGAGGAGGTCTGTGGGGGTGACATGTGAAGCAAGTACCCTCAACAACTGTACCATCTCTTCAGTCACCACACTCACTTTCTGCCCACCTTCTCTCTTCCTCTTTCCCACCCATGCATCTGCCAGATTTCTATCATCCTTACTTTGCCATCGTTCTTTTAATAAAATGGGCAACGACACCTGGGATGCTCCAGTACTTTGGTAACATTTAAGCTTCCGTGACATCTACTCTTATGTTGGCAGGTCAAACATAATTCTGAGCTCAGCCCTTAATGTTTTCCTGCCTCCCTTCATGCTTTTGAATAAGAGGAAGAAAAGAAACAAACAAACAAAAAACCAAAAAACCTGAGCAGGGAGAACAGTCTTTGAAGTTGAAGCCAGAAATGACGAATGTAATGGCTATGCAGTAAGAATGCAAATTATGGCCTGGAGAGGTGGCTCAGTGGTTAAGAGCACTGAGTGTTCTTCCAGAAGTCCAGAGTTCAGTTCTCAGCAACCACATGGTGGCTCACAACCATCTGGAATGGGATCCAATGTATTCTTCTGGTGTGTGCTTGAAGACAGCTACAGTGTACTCATATAAATAAAAATCTGTAAAAGAAAAATGCAAATTATAAAAGCTTTTAAGTAAATAGTTAAAGATGGCAAGCTAAGGCAACAGGCTTGGTTAAGTACAGTCCTTGGAAGCAATTTGAGGATAGGGGTGTGGCTCCAGTGGTAGACTGCTTATTTAGCATGGTCACAGCCCAGGTTATCCAAAAAAAGACAAACAGTTTATGGACAAAAGGAATTGAAAGCATTAAGTCTAGCATTGGAAGATGGGCTAGTTGTCATACACTCAGTTCAGTGAGTGAACAGTTGGTTGTGGTGGTAGCTGTTTGATGTCTAATTGAAACATTTGAGAGGGAAAAACAGGATTGAGAAATCAAGGCCAACCTGAAGTTGCATCTCAGAGTGCATCCTACTATTGGGAAGACGAATGTGAGCATGCTTATTGAAAATACACTTCAACGGATGAGCTTGTCCTTTCAATTGTGTTTAATACGGCCTTTTGTTGAAACAATATTCATGAAACAAAACAGCATTTTTCTGACAGTTGGACTCCTGTAACTAGTCAGGAAACAACCCCAGAAGAGACCCCTTCAGGACAAAGTCTGTAGCACTACTAAATTATTTTTTCTCCCCCTACCCCCCACCCCGCAGCCTAATAGCATATGAATCTAGATCTAGGTGTTATTTAAGAAACTATTCTAGGGGCTGGAGAGATGGCTCAGCAGTGAGGAGCAACTACTGCTCTTGCAGAGAACTTAGGATCCATTCTTAGCATCAAATAATCTGTAACTCCCAATTTTAGGAGACCCAAAGCCCTCTCTGGCCTCCACAGGCCCCTGCACACATGCAGTGCACACATACACAAATATTTAAGAAAAAAAAAACTGGGCATAGTGATACATACCTTTAATCTCAACACTCAGGAAGCAGAGGCAGGGAATCTATAATTTGGAAGTCAGTTTGGTCTACATAGTTCCAGACCAGCCAGAACTACATAGTTCCTGTCTCAGAAACAAAACAGCTAGGCAATGAATGGGTGGCGCACATCTTTAATCCTAGCACTTGGTAGGCTGAGACCAGTGGATCTCTATGAGTTTAAGGCCAGCCTGGTTTACAGAGCAAGTTCTAGGACATCCAAGGCTACACAAATTATCTTGGAAAAGCAAAACAAAAACAAACAAAAAAGAGCAACAACAAAAATATTCTAGCCTCTGTTTCCTGTATAGAATAGAATGTGACCAATAGCGGCTTCCTTCTTCTGCCACGTTTCTTCTGCCTGTTGCCATGCCTTTCTGCCTTAATGGACTCTATCCCTTTAGAACTGTAAACCAAAATAACAAATGAATGAAAAGTAGAAACTATTCTCTTATTCTTTTCTCCATTATCTTTGGCTTGCATCTGGCATACACATCACTCAGTAGATCATTATAAGGAGCTAAAATGAAGACTTCTCAGTGCTGCTGTTGGTCATTCAATAAAAGGAGTAGCATTGCTTACTCCTGGTGGATCCTCCAGGAAGGAGACAAGTGAACACACACCTAGTCCCTAGAAGAAGTATCCTGCTCATTTTTTCTCGAGTGTTTATGTGTGGAGGCCTGAGATAGTGTCAGAGCTCTTCCTCAAGAGCACTTACTGTTCTTCCTGAGACCCAGAGGTCACTTCCTAGGACTTAGAGGGCAGCTGACAACCTATTCTAACTCCAGTCCCAGAAGATCTAACAACCTCTTTTAGCCTACTCCAGCACGGGTCTTCTATCTTCTTTTGAGACATGGTTGATCAGTAAGCCAACAGCTAAGGAATACAGCCTATCAAACTAGCCAGCTTGTTCCAATCCACGGATGCCCTGTCTCTGCCTTGAGACTAGGATTATAGGTGGATTTGCACATCCATCCAACTTTTATATGCAGTTTCCTTCAGAATCCAAACTCTGGTCCTCTTGTTATCACAAATGCTTCTGGCAGTGAGTAAACTCCACAGACCCATGTTTGTTTTTAAAAAAAACATGGCTCATGTAGCCCAGTCTACCCTTGAGCTCCTCATCCTCCTTCGTCAGTTTTTGAAATGCTCAGCTTCTAGGCCTGTGTCACCACTCCTGGCTCATAACCATTTATTCATATGCACAGAACATATGGAATATGTTATTGTTCATCAGCTTTGCTACCTAAAGTGTGCTAGGCATATATTAAAACAGTATAAGAAGGGATCAAGAGTACTCTGTATAGCATAATAAAGAAAACTGGAAACTAAATTGAGTGGGCCAGTCTGCCCACAGGCAACAAAGTTAAAAGATTCCAGAGTTGTCAGCATGATGGGTGGTAACTGAAGTGATGGGGTGGACACGCTGCTTCCCAGGGAGCTGCGGCAAAGGTGGGTGAGGGGCAGTCAGAGTAAGGCCACAAAGGGGACTGAAGAGTGGCCAGAGGAGTGGGAAAACAGAGGGCTCGGCAGGTGACACAGTGGTGACAAGCACTTACTGCTCCTGCAGAGACCTAGGTTTGGTACCTAGCACCCATATGGTTGCTCACAACTGTCTGCAATTCCAGTTGCAGGGATCTAGCATCTTCTTGCCTCTGTAGACACTAGGCTCACATGCAAGTGCACATACACGCATACAAACAAAAACACATAAAAATAAATTAAAGCAGGAAGCAAGGTAATAAACATGGGGTCTGGAGAGGTGGCTTAGGGGATCAGAGCACTTACTGTTCTTCCAGAGAACCAGAGTTCAGTTCCTAGGACGTGACTTACAGGGCAGCTGACAACCTGTTCTAACTCCAGTCCCAGAAGATGCAACAACCTTTTCTAGCCTACTCTGGCACTGCCTGGTCACACAGTACACAGACATACATGTGGACAAAACATCCATATGTATAGAAATAATACATCTTTTTTAAAATGTAAGAAGCATGAAACCATGGGAAGTCCCTTGCATTTCTTGGAACCATGAGGAACCAGGGAACACAATCGAGAATTTAGCCTCATCTCTAGAGCTTATCCATCTCATCTGATCCTTCTGCCTCTCTCAAAATCTTTTTTTTTCTTTTTTTGGTTTTTCGAGACAGGGTTTCTCTGTGTAGCCCTGGCTGTCCAGGCTGGCCTCGAACTCAGAAATCTGCCTGCCTCTGCCTCCCAAGTGCTGGGATTAAAGGCGTGAGCCACCACTGCCCGGTTCTCTCAAAATCTTAATTTTTCAGTTTGCTTTACATTTCAGGAGGATGCCCCAGCTTGACGGGGTGCTTTTTTTTTTTTTTTTCCCCCTTTGGTTTTTCAAGACAGGGTTTCTCTGTATAGCCCTGGCTGTCCTGGAATTCGCTCTGTAGACCAGGCTGGCCTCGAACTCAGAAATCCGCCTGCCTCTGCCTCCCAAGTGCTAGGATTAAAGGCGTGCGCCACCACCGCCCGGCTAACGGGGTGCTTTTGTTATGTTTGTTTGTTTTCCTTTCTCACAACCTGTGGCGCCGTCCACTGTCCCCACTGACGGCAAGACTTGCCTAGAAAACTTTTCCTTCCACCACAAGATTCTGCTTTCCCAAACAGACGCCATTCTCTGTGGACCAGCAAGCTGCAGAAGCAAACCAGGATGACTCTCCTTTCAAAACTCTGGGGACACTGCAGCTAGCCTGTGGTGGTGCAAGGGCTGGGGCTGGGGAGTGGCCGGAGGGAGTCTGCAAAAGGCATAAATGACACAAGGCGGAGGGGTAAGTAGAGTCTGGCAGATTCTGACTTTGGCTGAATAATAAATCCGAAAGGACTGGACGGCAGAGCTTCATCGCCCTAAGGATCTCTGTTAGGAAAGAGGCTACGCGCTCAGGAGCTGTCAGCCGTGAGGAGGACCTTCCAGAAGAGACGGGAGATGCCTATCCAGAAAAAGGTAGGCTCGGTCCCAGAGTGTCACCAGGAGAAAAATCTTACCCTCGGACCGTTTACATCCGACCCCACCTAAGACTCCTAGACCACACCGCTCTACGAAACCCCTAGGCTGTCCAATTCCAACCCAACATCCCTAGATCCTCCACACCCCACCCTAAACCCGACACGCCTAGGTTGGGTAGATACCACCCACCCCAAACCAAACCAGAGTCTCCATCTCGCTCAACTCGGGGACTTAGACCCGCCCAGAGTCCTGCGCAGGCGTGAGGAGGCGTGGCGTGGAGGCCATAGCCCCGCCCCCCAGCACGGCCTGTGAGGCCGGGGGAAGTTTTACCTCAGTCGCGGACAGCACCGAGCTAAGAGCTAGCAGACGGCGGAGCGACGACATGAGTACAGGCTCGGACCCCGTGGTCATCGTCTCAGCGGCGCGGACCGCTATCGGTGAGTGTCCCTCGGGGTCACGTCGGCCTGTGACCCTCCTTCCCGACAGGTTCGCGGAGACGCGGGCATTCGTGACGGGGAGGGGGACGGCCGGCCACGGACTCCACAGCCCGGTGCCCCGCGCCTCGCCCGCGGCCCCGCCCCTCGTGCTGCGATTGGTTCCTCGCAGTAGAGCCACCGCTCTGCCAGGCTCACCTATTGGCTAACGTTGGGACGCGCTCTCTCTCCTGATCGCTGATTGGTCTGCTCCGCGGTGCACCATTGATCAGGCTGTGGTGGCGGGGGGGCCGGGAGCTGGTGGTCCGAACTGGGCCTCCGGGCAGGCCTTGGCCTTGGCATTGTCCTGGAAGTCCCCATCGCGTTTGCCCGCCTCGGCTGCAGCCGCTTTTATTTGGAAAGCATGTGTCCCCATCTGCTTCCTCCGTGGCCCTCAGTGTGCTCTTGGTTCAGATGCCTTCCCTCTCCCCCATTCCATTATAGGCTCCTTCAATGGTGCCCTGTCCACCGTGCCTGTCCACGACCTGGGGACAACTGTCATCAAAGAAGTCCTGCAGAGGGCCAAGGTGGCTCCAGAAGAGGTGTCCGAGGTCATATTTGGGCACGTTTTGACGGCAGGTAACTGCTCAGTAGCCCAGGACAGGTCTGGTTCATTAGAAACAGCATTTATTTGTGTGTGCACGCGCGCACACACACACACACACACACGCATGCACGCCACCCCCACCACCATACATTGCTTTGCTTGGAGTTCCCTCTGCTAGGATTCTTTCTGTCCCTCCTCCTTCCTCTAGCTGAAGTCCCAGCTTCTTTACAAGCTTTTTCCCTGAGCGATCTTAGACCATGGGGCCGAACCGCCTTTGCCTTGTTAGAAGCAGGGCTGGCCTGATGCACAGGAAAGTATGCACGGCCCTCCACATAGCCCTAAAATGTCACACAGGCAATAAAAGCGTGTGGGCCTGGCTGGGAGCCAGAGCTGCGAGTGAGGCGAGTCAGGAGAGGGGCTGTTCCTCACTCCTGGGGACTCTCTGGAGGAAGGCAGGAGACTCTAAGATTGCTTCATCCTACCTCTGATTCCTGCTGGGTTTGTAGACCAGTGACGACCGACCATTTGTGTGGATTGGTTTGGGGCCTGGGTGTGTAGCTCAGTGGTGAAGTGTGTGGTTAGCATGTGGTGGTGAGTTCACTCTCCTGCCCTGCCCTGTGCTCCCTCAGCACCCATTTGAACCAAAACGTAGAGAAAATGTTAATGTTCAATACCAACTTCTGCTCTCCCTGTGTTGGAGACCATTTGTATGTGTGCCTGTTGAATACTCGTATTTGAAACCTTTGGGGCTAGAATTGTTTTGATATAAGATCCCCCAACCCCTAGATTTTGCAACATCTGTATATATAAAAAGTATCATTGTTAGAGAACTTGGTATCACAATCTTTATCTCAAGAAGCCAGGTTCAGCCAGTTGTCCTTTATACGCTAGGTGGAACAGCAAAATGATTAGTAAATTCCAGAAAAGGGAGGTTTATTTAATTTGGTTAGATTGGGAGGAGATCCAGTGGGATTAAACTTTAAATAGACAGCTGGCGATTTGCACATCTAATCTGTGTCTGTTCATGTTTTAGCCCCACCCACCACCATCGACCCGTCATCCGGCAAGTCCTCAGAGTGTGTGGAATCTTTTTTCCTGGGAGGAAAGATCCCCTTTGCCTAGTACCAGGCTTCTACTTCTTCTTTCTCCCAGCATGAGATTCCCGGGGGACTTCCAGTGTTTGGGGAGTTCATTGTTTCAGTAGTCTGATAGATTAAGGAAGCCAAGTGTCTCTAAGAAATCTCTTCATCTCTTAGAGGTTGGAGATTGCTCAGCTGTTAAGAGCACTTACTGTTCTTGTAAAGAGCCTGGGTTTGTTTCCTGGTACCCTCTTGGATTCTTACAACCTTCTTCACTCTTCCAGGGAGTCCAGAATCCAGCACCCTCTTCTGGCCTCAATTAGTACCAGGCACCCTCAAACAAACAAACAAACAAACAAACATGCATACATACATACATTCACAAAAATTCGTACAGGTAAACATATATATATATATATTGCATGCCTTTAATCCCAGCACTCAGGAGGCAGAGGCAGGCGGTTCTCAGTGAATTCAAGGCCAGCCTGGTCTATTGAGCCATTTTCTTGGTCAGCCAGAGCTACATGAGAGAACCCTGTCTTAGGAGGAAAAGGAAAAAATATATATATATATATATATACATACACACACATATACATATATATACACATATATAATCTTCATCTCTGTAAGGATAGTTATGTCCTGATTGGAACCCAATTCTGAGTAGAAAATTTCATCATTTATAGACCACTGCTGGTCAGTGATGGGTCGTGTAGTGGCATCTCAGCATTCAGAAGTTTTACATTGCCTTGATTGCTAGTCTATAAATGTAACCTCAGGGCTCTGAGGCCTGCAGTTGAGGATCAGGAGATTAAGGGTAGCCTGAGCTCTGAGCAAGACCCTTTCGTAGAAGGAAAGACAGGAAAGGCTGGGGATGTTATAGAACACTTGCCTAATATGCTCAAAGCTACTGAAAAAGGAAAGTAATAAGTTTCACACTTTGGAGCATCTGACATTTTTAACACTTTTTTTTTGTTTGTTTTTTTTGTTTTGTTTTTTTTGTTTTTTTTGAGACAGGGTTTCTCTGTATAGCCCTGGCTGTCCTGGAACTCACTGTGTAGACCAGGCTGGCCTCGAACTCAGAAATCCTCCTGCCTCTGCCTCCCAAGTGCTGGGATTAAAGGCGTGCGCCACCACCACCCGGCCTGACATTTTTAAAATACAGGTATTTGACATATATTTTTAAAGTTTTGGGTTTGCAGTTCACCTTTCTCTGTTTTTTTTTTTTTTTTTTTGGTTTGTTTTGTTTTATTTTTGAGACAGAGTTTCTCTGTGTAAACCTGACTGTCCTGGAACTCACTCTGTAGACCAAACTATCCTCAAACTCTGCCTCCCAAGTGCTGGCATTAGAGATGTACATCACCACCCAACACTCGGCTCTTTAAAAAAATATATTTTTATGTATATGGGTATTTTGTCTACATGCATATGTAAACACTGAGTGCATGCCTGGTGACCAAGGAGGCCAGAAGAGGACATAGTTACAAACAATTGTAAACAATTGTAAGCCACTATGTAGGTGCTTGGAATCAAACCAGGGTCCTCTGGAAGAGCAGCCAGAGCTCTTAACCACTAAACAATCTCTCCAGCCCCCCCCCTTTTTTTTCTTTAAACACACACAAATATCAGGTCCCCTGGAGGTGGAATTGTAGGCAGTTGTGAGTTGCCTAATGTAGGGGCTGGGAATCAAACTCAGTGTCTTTACAAGAACAATAAATGCTTTGGACTATTGAACTACTATCTCTCCATCTAGAACACTATTTTAGAAGCGAGGGATAAACACCATCTGTGTCAGGTCTCTGCCATGGGGCTCAGGGTTTGGTAAATTAGCACTATCAAATGCAGTACTTATTTCTGAACCCTAAGTACCTTGAGGATAGGGAGAGTGTGTGTGTGTATGTGTCTGTGTGTACACACGCATGTGTGCACGAAGTTATTTGCTAAATATTTACCATTTGTTGTTTAAAGAATAGGTACCTTATATAGTAATATCTGAATAATATCTTATTAGTTTACTGAATAGTATCTTATTAGTTTAATTTTGAATTTCTGAATTTTTTACTTTTTAATTTCTGAGACATTGAAAGGCTGCCTTTCAACATATGCAATCCTTGAAGCAAACCTATTAACTTTCACTCCTGAGTCATTGGAATAAAGGCAGGAGTCACTACTCTCAGCCAGAAAATTGTCTGATGTGCTGGCCTGTCTTAAACTCAGATCCACCTACTCCTTCCTCCTGAGTGCAAGGATTAAAGAGATGAATAGTTTTATGTGTTTTTCACTTCTAAACAAACCTCAGATGAATAACACTAATTAATATAGTTGCTAATTTTTGACAGTGTCCCATTAGTATTTTTTCAGCAAGCATACTAAGGAAAGGATATAGATGTATGTGTATCTGGAATTTGGCGAAGGAGGAAACCACTCTTTGTCATTATGTCGGACAGTGTAACTGATAGCATTTCAGAGTTTTGACTCCATTACTTTTCTGCTACTTTTAAGGAAGGGGAAATTTTGTTTGTTTGTGTTGGCAGCTGAAGGAAATCTTAGGTGAATTGTTGGTTCTAATTTTTTTTTAAGTTTATTTAATTTCATTTTTTACTTTCTGTCTGAGAAAAGACTACCATATAGTGCAGGCTGGCTTGAAATTTACTTATAATGTAATTCACAATGCCTTTGAACTGACCATTTGGCTGGTTTTTCTCGAACTTAATAACCTTAAACTGAGATCCTTCTACTACAGTTTACAAAATGCTGGGATTACAAGTGTGAGCTACCACACCAGCATGATACAGTGCATAGCTTTTGTGCAGATTTCCTCCTACAGGAACCCTCTTACTTCCCTAGGTACCTCATGCCCTGGACCTGGGTGCACAGTACTCTGTATGCCTAAATTCTGCTATGTTAGAGGACTGTAACTAGCTGGCTGTTATCTTTGGTCTTAATTAAGATTCTTGCCTACTAGGAGGAAGTCAAGTTCTCTCTAGATATGAAGATCTTAAGGTTCTATGTTAAGGTATCAGAAACACTGTGGAGGAGGTAGTGAAACACCTAGCAGTTGCACAAGGTGGCATCTGTCCCAGGGCTAGAGTGACAGGCAGAGAGGAAGACAGGCTTCTCTGCTGCTGTGGGGACTGAGATGGTCTGAAGGCATGCCACAGTGACAGGCGGCCTCCTGGCACTTAGCCCACACTTGAACCCTGATGTCTTAAAAACCTTCCTAAAGCAGCAACCCTTTCATGCAGTTCCTCATGGGGTGATCACCACAGCCATAAAAGTATGTCCTTGCTACTTCATAACTGAATTTTCCTACAGTTGTGAGTTGTAATGTCAGTCTCTGATATGCAGCCTCCAGAAGGGTCTCGACCCATAGGTTGAGAACCACAGACTTGGAGGCTTCTGTGTTCCTTGTTCCAGGTTGTGGGCAGAATCCTACTCGACAAGCCAGTGTGGGTGCAGGGATCCCCTACTCGGTTCCAGCATGGAGCTGCCAGATGATCTGTGGCTCGGGCCTAAAAGCCGTGTGCCTCGCAGCCCAGTCCATAGCCATGGGCGACTCCACCATTGTGGTTGCTGGAGGCATGGAGAATATGAGCAAGGTAAGTAAGTGCAGGGGTGCTGCTCACCATCCTGGTCACCTAGAGGGCATGGCCTGCCGAGGAACACACAGAAAATGACTCGGCCTGACCCCTGCCTCGATGCCCATTGCTCTCCAGGATGGATGAGAAATCCCGTGTGAAGACCAGCTATCAGCCAGGCAGCTGGAGGAGAAGATCGTTTCTCTAAGCTCTTGTTCCAGAAGCATACAGTGCTTTCTGAAATGAACCCACAAGACCATTTCGTTACTGTTCCTGCTTCTCATGTAGCCGAGGCTAGCTCAAGACTTGCTATGTAGCTTAGGCTAGCCTTAAATGCTTGCCTCTCCTGCTCTGCCTCCAGAGTACTAAGATTATCTTTGGATATTTTCCAACTAGTCTAAACTTTTTAAGTTGTCTTCCTTAAAAGTCTTAAAAAATTGAGAACGCTACTTCTTATCATGCCCAAAGAGTTAATAAACATGCCTAGGACAGCAAATTCATTTTGAGAACACAAGAAAGGTAAAAGATAATCCACAGGCAACTAACTTCTGAGGGGTGTCATCCTTAGGAAGTTGACTCCAAGGTCATTAAGACCCTGAGTCATCCAGATTTATAATTCAGCCCTCTACTTATTATCAACAAATAAAAATTAGATGGTGCAATAAAGGTCCTGACTAATTATCCTGGTGAGTTTCCCAAATTTTCCACTAGAGATGCTTTCAAGCTATCACTTCCCATGCGAGTTATTTCCCATCATGCACTACAGTCATTCTCCACTTCTCAAAATACAGATGGGGTGTGGTAGTATGCACCCTTACTCTCAAAACAGAAAGAATAATAATAAATAATAAAGCATGTATTGCCCCGTTTACTGGGGATGGCACATGCACCCACACTTATGGAGGTCAGAGGATGACATCCTAGAGAAGATTCTCTCCATCCCACCGGATGGGGATTGAACTCAGGTCATCAGGCTTAGTGCAAGTGCCTGTGTGAACTGACCCTTCTCACCAGCACTACCTTATGTTTTTCCCGTGTGTGTGTGTGTGTGTGTGTGCACATATATATGTATATATGTGTGTATATGTGAGATATATATGGGTGTGTGTGTGTTTGTGTGTGTATGCACATATATATATGTGTGTGTATATGTGAGATATATATGGGTGTGTGTGTGCACATATGTGTATATGTATGTATGTGTATATATGTGATATATATGGGTGTGTGTGTGTGTTTACTTTTCAAGGCAAGGCAAGGTTTTTTCTGTATAGCTTTCGCTGTCCTGGAACTCCCTTTTAAACCTTACTGGCCTTAAACTCAGAGATCTGCCTGTCTCTGCATCCTGAGTGCTATGATCAAAGGTGTGTGCCCCATGACCTGTTACCCCTATCCCCTAAGTTTAGGCAGGGTTTTTTGTATCTTGAAGTACCCTGGAGCTCCACATGTATGCCAAGCTGGCTTCAAGTTCACAGAAATGTACCTGTCCCTGCCTGCCCAAGTGCTAGCCCCACCTTTGTTCTGTGGAGGTGACTCTAAATGTACTTTGAACACAGAGAGACAATGGACATGAGTTCTGCTGTATAGAAATCATCACTTGTTCATTCTGTCATCGAACTTCTAGAGACTAACCGAACTGAACTAGCAAGTTAGGTAAGATGTGGGAACCAGGAGCACCCTGTTCCTAGGTACAGCTCATCCTGAGAAAGTGTTCTTCTAATTTTGACCTGGAGCCAGAGGTCAGAACAGTTCATTCCAATAACCCACACCATGATCTGCACACAAAGCACAAGGAGCCTCAGCAGTACAATCTCCACTTCAGATCCCAGACCAGAGGGAGACAGGAATCAGCCTGAGTCGGTTTGAACTTGCTTTTCCACTGTGAGGAAGAGTCAAGTCACACATTGCCAGTTTACCTTGTCATGGCCCTAGGTCAAGGGCCAGACTTCTGATCTCCTAGGGTAGGTAGAACATGTAAAAGACACCCAGGGTGAAGCTTACCAGGCCCTGCTGTTCAGGAGCTGAGGCTGAGAAGCATGTGAGCCCTGAAGCTCAAGACCAGCCTGGATCCCACACGAGTCCTTGTCTCAGAAACCAAAGAAAGGATGGAGCTGAGGGTCCCGGGGCGCTGCCTCTCTGCAGCAGGCTGCCCTCCCCTCTGTCTCACCAAGTGCTGTCCTTCAGGCTGGCTCTGCAGCAGGACAGCATCTTCCTCCTGTGCTCAAGGTCTGACCTTGGGATCCACTGGTCAGAGACCTCATGAGCTCAGCCCCTGCAGAGCTCAGGAGCAGGCTGAAGGTCACAAAGCGAATGGAGTCCTGCTTAGATGGACTAAGCTGCTTACCAGCACCCAGGGCTGCAGTGCATGGTCGCCAGAGCCAGTATGGAGTCAGTGCTATTATCCCCAACTTAAAGGTGGGAATACTGATGACCAGAGCCACCACTTAAATGCACAGCTTTTCTTTACTTCTTAAAAATAAAAAACATAAAAAACTATAAAAACTATTAATTTAACTATATCATTTTATTCAGAGACATCATTACTTTGATTAATACCTCTGTTGACTCCAGGTCCACTAAGTTTTCCATTGTATTCTGGCTGCTTTTGAATTGCTGAAAGTTAAAATATTTTCTGCTCAGAAACCCTCCTGCTAGTTCCTTTTTACAGCCTGAATATTCTCCCAATGGGTATTATGTCTCCTATCAAAACAGATACTAGATGTGCTGGAGCAACAGGTCAGTGGTGACGAGCTTGTGCCATTCTTGCAGAGGACTCAAGTTCAGGTCCTAGCATCCATGCCCTGTGTCTCCCATCTGCCTATTACCCAGCTCCAGGGCATCCAATACCCTCTGATCTCTTTGGGCACACACTCACATGGTACATGTAAACTCATTCAGGCCCACTCACACAACATCTTTTTAAAATAGTATAGGAGTTAGGTTTCTATGCCATCCCCTTAGGTAATACTTGTCTATCTAGAAGGAAATAATAGAATCATAAGGAACTAAAACCCAGAATGGACAGGTTTGATGGAGAGACAGAAATGGGCAAGTGATAGAGGGATAGATTGCTAAGAGAAGGCAGGTGGGATTGTCTGCTAACACAATCAGGGGTTTCAGGTCCTGACCTGGAGAACAGGCAGTGGGGAGAAGGGCTTGATGGGTAATGAAGAAGAAGTACAAGCCAGAGCCTCCTGAGTCTGAGTGGGATCCTGAGAGACAAGGGACACCCATCCTAAGTCTGTTCTTCCTTCCTGTGTCCAGGCTCCTCACTTGACTCACCTGAGAACAGGAATCAAGATGGGTGAGGTGCCCCTGGCTGACAGCATACTCTGTGATGGTCTTACAGATGCGTTTCACAACTACCACATGGGCATCACAGGTAAGGCCGATATGCCTGCAAACACTAGCTTTAAAAAGGTTGATAAGAGTATGTGAAAGTGAGGCTCATTTGTATAGGCTCCAAGTCTGGTGGCGTCCCATCTCCATACATTGTCCATCGTCTATATGGTCAGGAAGCTGATGCATACAGTTGTACCTAGAGAATCATAGGATATATGTGGTGTTGGAAGCTTCATGGAACTTCCCTAGATGGCTTGACCTGATACAGAAAACTAGTTGTAGTGGTGTCATTGATATGCATAGGACTTTGGTGGCTGGACCTTGTACACAGGCAAGGAGAGTTCATGCCTTCCAAATGTATGTGGCTGATTCATTCTATCTTTAAAGTTCCCTGCAGTGCCTACTAAAAATACCACCCACATTTTACTGTCAGAGGGTAGATACCAACATAAAATAGTCAGCCACAAGACGAGGAAAGACATCTGAAAAGGAAAGGCAAGCAGGATGGCAGGTTTTCACTAGATTTTTAAAGTCATAAGAGCCAAAAACGTGAGACAGTAATAGAAAACGAACTTATGAACCCAAAGGGGCAGCAAGTAACTTCCTGAAAGGCGTGTTGCTAATGAATGCCTGAACTGCCAGTACAAAGATGACTAATATCAGCTGAAGAGATGATGGTTCAGCAGTCAAGAGCACTTGCTGCTCTTGCAAGGTTCTGAGTGGTTCCCAGCACCCACATCAAGTGCCTAAGAACTCTGTGGCTCCAGTTCCAGACAATCCTATGCCCTCTGACCTCCATGGGCACTACATACACAGGGTGCATATAATCTAATTCAGCCTCATACACGTAACATACAAATATACGTAAGTAACAACTTTTTAAGAATTTAGCCAGGGACAATGGCACATATCTTTAATCCCAGCACCTGAGGTGCAGTAACAGATCTGTAAGTTTTAGATTAGCCTGGTCTGACGGTACTCAGTTTTTCGGCCTGTCAGGGATATACCACGTATTGTTAATAAAAGTCTGTTTTTAAGTAGAAACTCAAAAAGCAAAACAAAACTTAAAAAGTCAGCACTGTGTGTACTTGAGGGTCTGGAGAGAGGGCTCGGCACTTAAAGCACCTGTTGCTCTTGCAGAGGACCCCAGTCACTTCCCAGCACCTACAAGGTGACGTCACCAGACCCAGTGCCCTCGCCTCACTTCCAGGGTCACTCGGCAGACATATGGCATATAGACACACACGCAATGAAATGGAGGAAATGGATGAACTTTTAAAAGAAAGCTGTATTCCCATGGTTCATCCTGTCCAGGAAGCTGATGGAGGAAGGCATCGCATCGTCAGGAAGCCCAGCAGTGTGTGACCCCCCCCCCCCAGCCCAGAAAGATCTCAGGCCACGGTGAAAGTGGTGCGCACTCTGCAGTGTGCTCCTCCTTAAGACAGTGTCCTGGTCAGAGTTTCTGTGCCTGCACAAACATCATGACCGAGAAAGAAGTTGGGAGGAAAGGGTTTATTCAGCTTACACTTCCACACTGCTGTTCATCACCAAAGGAAGTCAGGACTGGAACTCAAGCAGGTCAGGAAGCAGGAGCTGATGCAGAGGCCATGGAGGAATGTTTCTTACTGGCTTGCTTCCCCTCACTTGCTCAGCTTGCTTTCTTATAGAACCCAAGACTACCAGCCCAGGGATGGCACCACCCACAAGGGGCCCACCCCCCTTGATCACTAATTGAGAAAATGCCCCACAGCTGGATCTCATGGAGGCATTTCCTCATCTGAAGCTCCTTTCTCTGTGATAACTGTAGTCTGTGTCAAGTTGACACACAAAACCAGCCAGTACAGACACCTTTGCTCAATCAGTACTCTGCCATTGTGAATCCTTGGTGTGGAAGAATATTTGATTCTTCTGGATGGATCCCCTATCTTATCAAATGCTGGCTTGTCAGAGACATTCTTGCAGATAAAAGTCTCTGGTTACACACAGTTGTATCATTAGTCATGTGTCTAGGTCCTTGTTTCCTGTGTTGACAGTTGAAGCAACTGGGAAACCAAAACAAAACCTTTGCCGTATATAAGTATAACTTAAAGTGAAGTAGCATCTGACTGAATTAAATAAACCAAAAAGTGAAGCGCATGACTGAGAGGCTGGCCGCAGTGGCCGTGGCTCTATAAGAATTGTGAGCCATATGAGTAAGGAAACAGAAAGGCTACAAGCAGAAGCACAAAAGACAATGTGGGCAATGTAAGAAGGCGAGAGGTCTTGGGATGTGACAAACAGGGACTCAAGGTTTCTCTGCTCCAATGAGACGATAGAAGGTGCCGTGGATCCTAGTTGCCCTAGTAGCTAGTTGCTTGGGTTTGTTGTTGTTGTTGTTGATGTTGTTGCTATTTTTTTGAGGCAGGGTTTCTCTGTGTAGGTCTGTCAGTCCTAGAATGTACTTTATGTTTATAGGCCATATTAGCTTCAAACTCACAACAATCCACCTGCCTCTGCCTCCCAAGTGCTGGGAATAAAGGTGCATCACCTCTGCACCACCACTCGCAACTAACCAGCTTCTTGAGTGATATCCAGAGGACCTGCAAGACCATCACCAAGATGATTATTAAATATTTAGGTCCTGGGCCTGAAGAGATGGCTCAGAGGTTAGGAGTACTGGCTGCTCTTCCGGAGGACTGGGGTTCAACTCCCAGCAACCACATGGCAGCTCACAACTGTCTGTGACTCCAGCTCCAGGACATCTGACACCCTCACACAGGCCCCTGAAACACACCAATACACATTTCATATATATACATATATATACATATGTGTGTGTGTGTGTGTGTGTGTGTGTGTGTATACATATACATACATATTCACCCTGAAGCTGGTGGTATAGTTTAGTGTTAGAGGATTTGTTTAGCATGTGCAGCGCCCTGGGCTCCATATAAAAGAAAACAAAAATATGTAGAAACCTGATCTCCAGAGGCACCAAGCATAACAGATTATCACATATGACCGATAAGAAGCCATTATTCAGTTAGGAAACATGACAATGTGACGAAAGGAGGGGCTTCTTATCGGTCTTCACAAATATCAAGCCATGGGTTAGAGGGACAGCTCACTGTTTAAAGTGCTTGCTGCACTTTGAGAGGACCAGAGTTCAGTTCCCAGCAGCTATGTCAGTGCTCAGTTCCAGACTGATCTGATGCCCTGTTGTGGCCCCGCAGACAGCTGCACACAAGTGCTCATATAGACACATGTACACATAAAACGAATAATAAATCTTTTTAAAATTAAAAAAGAATATAAAGCTTGAGCATTATAGTGTGAAGATCTGAAGATATCGATAGTGAGGAATACCAGGCCCTGAGCAGCGAGGGGCCTGGCGCTCGCAGACCCAGTTGCCTGCTGTGTGCTCACACACCCTGCTATCTGCTGTGCGCCATCTTGCCTGTCAAGCTGCTTCACCCCTAAGTCTCACGACAACCAAAGGGAAGGTTTGGAGATAAGCCAGGAGTAAATGCTAATGTTCATTTTCCTGATGTAAAAAAAAAGTGAGAGAGAAAATCTGCTGTAGTTCTCTCCCTCCGCCATGTTCATCCCTGGGGTCTAACTCAGGTCACCGTGCAGGGCAGCAGGCCCCTTTATCCTGTAGGCCATCCACAGGGGAAGGGACAATCTGTATGTTTGTCCTTTTCCTTAGAACGCTCATATAGGAGATGTTCAGTAAAAGAGGCAGAAGCATTAATGGTGAATCTGGACCCAGATTTCTGGAAGTTTACAGACCTAGAAAAGGAAAGAGTCTTAAGTCTGAGTAACCTGAGCTACCAAGCCCAGCCCCTCAATTTGCTGGTTTTGCCTTTTCTTCTTCTCAGCTGAAAACGTAGCCAAAAAATGGCAAGTGAGCAGAGAGGCCCAGGACAAGGTTGCAGTCCTGTCCCAGAACAGGGCGGAGCATGCGCAGAAAGCTGGCCACTTTGACAAGGAGATTGTGCCAGTGGTGGTGTCTTCCAGAAAAGGTGAGTGTGGAGGCCACAGTTACGATGAGCCTGTTTGTAGGCATGGATGACACCCGCAAGGATGACATGCGGGGCTTTGTGGATTTAGGTCTTTACTGGTTGTAAAGGTGTAGGCGTTATACATCTGAATGGGGGAGGGCAGGTGGTGATGTGTTGTGTTCTGAGACATGGCCTAGTGCTCATTATGTGGACCAGGCTGGACTCCAACTGCTGGGTGATCCTCCTGCTTCTGCCAGCTGAGTGCTGGGATTATAAGTGTGTGCCAGCATACTTGGCAGAAAATACTGTCACCATAGCAGGATATGGTCACATGGGAAACTGTCATCTTCAGTGTCCACAGCTGCAGTGTGTATCCCATGGCTTTTATGAGGATTGGAGCATCAGGTCTGTGGTTCACAGAAGACCCAACTCTCCTATGCAGTTTAAATAAAGTCTTTCCAGTTGCTTCCATGTAATTTGCAGAGGAAGCATCTTGTTAGCTTTCTTGCCATGATCTTAAATGCTAATCAGTCTCTACAGTTCCTTAAGGAGACACTCGCCATGATCTGAAGCAGAATCTGACATTGATGCCCAGCTCACACAAGGTGGATTGGACCACTTCTGACCCACTCAGTTGTAACTAGCTAAATGCAGTGACCCAAACCTGTGTCCCTACAATACAAAGGACTGCTGTCCTTAGGAAGGGCTGTGGATTTGAAACACAGGGTGAGAGTCTCATGGGAGACAGTGCAGTAATTCTAGCAATTCTCACTGGAGTGGAAATGGGTAAATGGTAATAGAGCTTTCTTCCAAATGTCACTCCTCTTGATTCTGAGAAGTCCCCAGTCCCAGAACTCTTGCCTTCCTTGTGTTCATTTCAAATAACTGGTTTTGCTCTTTGCAGGACCTACTGAAATGAAAATCGATGAGTTTCCTCGTCATGGGAGTAACCTTGAAGCCATGGGCAAGCTGAAACCTTACTTTCTTACTGATGGGACAGGAACGGTCACCCCAGCGAACGCATCAGGTTTGAGTTCTGAGGGGCACTGGGGAAAATACCAACTCTGAGGAGGTCTACCAAGTGAATATGTCTTTCTACACAACATGATTCCTAAAGCTGGATTTAAGGGAATGTTTATAATTTCTATATGCCTGGCTATATAGTTAACCTATACTGAATGAAGTATTTTCTTTCTTGATATCTAGAGTAAGTATTCAAGTTTAAACATAAGACAATAAAATTAAAATTCTGAAGTCGTCCAAGCGATGATGGTGTACACCTTTAGTCCCAGTACTCTGTGAGTTTGAAGCCAACCTGGTCTCAGTACCTGTGAATGAGGCCTAGGCTTGTTTCTTCAGTATCCTTCTCCCTCTTTCCCTCTCCATTGCTTTTGGGGGAGTCTTGTAATATTGTGTGGTCAGCATCACGCTCCAGATGTGGCCGTTTCTATGTACACTGAAGTCTGCGGAATCACAGCAAACAGAACCCTTTGGGAGGATGTCAGTAGCTTAATGCTTTCAGATGGAAAAGGAGGAAGCCCTGAGTTCATACCTGAAGGAAAGGAGCGCTGTAGACACCAGGTCACCTCTTTACAGGAATGAACGATGGTGCTGCCGCCGTGGTTCTTATGAAGAAGACAGAAGCCGAGAGTCGGACGCTGAGACCTTTAGCAAGAATCGTCTCCTGGGCACAAGCCGGTGTGGAGCCTTCTGTTATGGGAGTAGGACCAATTCCAGCCATAAAGCAAGCTGTGAGTCTTACACTGTAGCCTTTCAGCTGTTTGGTGTGTTGTCTGTCTGTCAGTCAGTCAGTCTGTCTATGACAGTGTTCCTAATAGCCCAAGCTGCCTTCACACTTAGGATGAACACCTTGAACTCTGAGGCCTTTAGCCTCTTCCCAGCTACTGACACCACAGGTTTGCACTGAACGTCTCTCTGCCTCCCCTTTGCCGACCTCGCCTTGGCTTTGTTGACCTTGAAGACAGCCGGCCTGTAGTGCTGTACTAAGCATTCCTTAAGCCCCTCCATTCCCCTTTCCACTCTGAAGCATAAAGATGTGCTGGATTTTGTTACTTCCACCAGGTTTTATTTGCTGTTTGCCTCTTGTAACACTGTGTTCGGCAAGCCTAAAGTGAATTTAGATTGTTTCCGTACATTTGTATCACATACTTGTGTGTGTACTTGTGGCTTTGGGTTTGAATGAAAGCAGAGGATACATTGGGTATTATTTCATCTTAAAAAATAAGTCTACATATATGAGGACTAGAGAGATGGCTCAGTGTTTAAGAGCACTGGCTGTTCTTCCAGAGGACCTGGGTTAGAGTCCCAGCACCCATTTGGAAGATAACAACCATCTGTAACTCTATTCCTAGAGGATCTCAGGCGCTCTTCTAAAATCCACAGACCCCAGACATGCAGGTGATGCACTTGCTTACATACATACAGGTAAAACATCCATACACAAAATAAAATTTAAAAATAATTAGCTACATATATTCTTTAGTATGTGTCTGTGTCTTACCTGTGTGTGTGTGTGTGTGTGTGTCTGTGTGTCTATATCACCGTCTCTGTGTTTCTGTCTTTGTGTGTGTGTGTCTGTGTGTATGTCTCTGCATGTGTGTGTATGTGTGTGCGTGTGTATGTCTGTGTATGTTTTTGTGTTTATGTCTGTGTGAGTATCTGTCTCTATGTCTATGTCTATGTGTGTGTTTGTGTTGAGAGCCAGGCCAATCCAAGGTTTCTCAAAGTCTGGGTTGATAGATAAAGGAAACCTAGGTTAATGTCCTTGCCCAGGAGCAGACTTGGCAAGATCCAGTCTGGAGCTGGGATCAGGGCCCTGGAGAAGTTCAGGTTTTAGTTCCTGGAAGCTTGGTGTTTACCCCTGAAGAGACAGAATTATCAATCCTAAGGCCATTTTGTGCACCATCTGTGGCACACTGAAGATACCCTGTGTTCCTCTTGTACAACATTGATTGATTAGCTTTTTGCTGACTTCATCCCATTATCCCATTTCTCCCTTAAAAACAGTATATAAGGTCCTGTGCTTATTAATAAGCTTGCTCAGTATAAGACATAGCTTGTTCACAACATCCTGGACACAGCTTCTATCTTCTTTATCTTCTTATCTCCTGGTCATCTGCTTTAGAACCCTGTCACTGAAAAATGTCCTCCTGGTCTGGGGCGTGTGTGTGTGTGTGTGGAAATCAGAGGACAACTTATAGGAGTTGTTCTTGTTCTACTTGTGGGACCTGGAGAACTCAGGAGTAAAGCCTGACATCAAGTGCTTTATTCACTGAACTGACTGGACTGGCTGTGCTTCCCCTGCATCTTTGATACAAAGTTTCACACTAGTCTGACATTCTCCAAGTAGGCCGGGCTGGGTGGCTGTCAGGCTCCAGAGACCTGCCCATCCCAGCCTTTAGTAGTGTGATCATAGGTGCACCACGATGCTTCATTTCATGCTTTTTTTTTTAATTTGGGTTCTGGGATTGACCTCAGGACACTTGCACTTTACCTACTGAGCCATCTCGCCAGCCCCAGGTCAACTTCTTTTATATGTAAATACACTGTCGCTATCTTCAGACACACCAGAAGAGGGCATCAGATCCCATTACAGATGGTTGTGAGCCACCATGTGGGTGCAAACCACTGTGTGCCAGTGGAGGTGTCTGATCGCCTGGGTCTGGAGTTACAGACTGTATTATGAGCCTCCATGTGAATTCGAGGAATCGAGCATGGGCCCCTGGAAGAGCAGCCAGTGCTGCCCGCCATCTCTCCAGCCCCCGGATCCTTCGAAGTCAGATCAAGTGTGCTGTATTAACTGCACAAGCGGTTCAGACAGTCTAGACTTCTACCTTAAGGGATATTTTGGCATGCAATCTTTTAGTTTGGGGGCTGGGCCTTGCTCTATAGCCCAGGCTAGCCTTAAATATAGATAACTGTTGTGCCTGAGCTTCTAAAGTGTTGCGATTACAGGTGTGTGTGTATCACCACATCTACCTAGAGAACAGTGTCTATCTTTTGAATGGAAACAGCTTCACTGAGGGAACTGTTTGTCACAGGGTTTATAAAGGAACACTCCGTATTGACAGTGGTTCCAGCTGGGGTATCATTATGCAGGTTGACTGTAGCCTCTCGTGCCTGCCCTTGGATTAGAAGGCACAGGCCACCATGGCACACCTAGCCTCATAGTGGCAGTTTCCTGCCTGAGGTGTATCTTTGAGGAGTACAGTATATATCTTTTCTTCATTTTAAATTATCGTGTGTGTGTGTGTGTGTGTGTGTGTGTGTGCATGCGCGCGCTCGCTGGGATCTGAGGTTTGGTCCTCACTGTAGAGCAGTTGAGTGTTGTTAACCATCTCTCCAGCAACTCATATGTATCTCTATGTTGGTAATGAACAGCTTGACCTCAGTTAATCTTTCCTGTAGGTTGCAAAGGCAGGCTGGACCCTGGAGGATGTTGATGTGTTTGAAATCAATGAAGCCTTTGCAGCGGTGTCTGCGGCAATAGCTAAAGAACTTGGATTAAATCCCGAGAAGGTAACCAACATGAAGTTGTGTTTGTGAGTGAACTTGTGCAATCCATGTCTAAGGCTGTGAAATATAAGAAATGGGACCGTTTCCCTGGACCTTAGCTAGAGATGAACAAATACAAGTTAATTTTCAGTTGGGTTTTTTTTTTTGTTTTTTTTGTTTTTTTTTTTTTTTGGTTTTTCGAGACAGGGTTTCTCTGTGTAGCCCTGGCTGTCCTGGAACTCATTCTGTAGACCAGGCTGGCCTCGAACTCAGAAATCCTCCTGCCTCTGCCTCCCAAGTGCTGGGATTAAAGGCGTGCGCCACCACCGCCCGGCCTCAGTTGGGTTTTTTATTGCTTTTCACAGGAAAGAACTGAATGTGTTAGCTCACTCTAGAATTAGTGGAACATTCTAGAAACAAGGGAGACAGCAGGTGTCACACAGGCATTATTTATTCCTAAGCTTTACAGTGAAAGGTGAGTTTGAAAGGATGGTTTGCTAGCATAACACTGCAGGGAGAAAGATAAAACAGGTATTAGCCTGTGTCCAGAGGACTGACTTAAGCTCCTCTTCTCTACAGGTCAACATCGATGGAGGAGCCATTGCCTTGGGCCATCCCCTGGGAGCATCTGGCTGTAGGATTCTAGTGACCTTGTTACACACCCTGGAGAGAGTGGGTGGGACACGTGGTGTTGCAGCCCTGTGCATTGGGGGTGGGATGGGGATCGCAATGTGTGTTCAGAGAGGATGATCTGCATGACAGCCACCACCCTTGGACAGGCCTTGTTAAATCAATGAAACACTAAGTAGAAAGTGAAACCAGAGGACCAAAGTGAGGACAGGATCCCAGGTGGACAGCTCGCTGTACTTTAATGTGACACCCAAGGCTAAGACACTGCACCTGACACTGTTATAAATAAAAGGGAAATCCAATCAGTCATCAAGGGCTCCAGAGTGAACAGCATCTTCATAACTTCTGTGTTTATCGTCTTTGCTTTCTAGGTATAATTTTCTCTGATCATTGATTTGTTTGTTTGTTTTTGAGTCAGGGTCTTACCATATAGCCTCAGAATTGTTTTGTAGATCAGGTTGGCTTTGAACTCCCAGAGATCCACCTTTCTGTGCCTCCTGAGTACTTGAATTAAAGGCATGCACCATTATGCAGGGCTCCCAAATGATTCACTCAAAGAGTGGGAATGTGGCTTCGCTTTTAACTATGGTTGATTCAGACACCCCTGCTTCTTGTCTCGTGGTTTCCCGTGGACCAAATCAAGACCAATCCTATAATGGTGAAAATCGGATTCAGGGACCTTCCAAGCTGAGGTGGGTAGGGTTCCAGCTAGTCTAGTCAAAAGACTGGTAGTGCCAACAAGTGTACCTCTGGGTTGTTGAAAGATGAGCAGCAGGCAGCTTCCGTGGATTTATCTCTCTGCTCGACGGGAGGGATGTTACCTGCTTCAAATATCTACCTTGACTTCCCCAAAATGATGAACTATAACTGGAATTGAAAGTCAAATAAACTCTTTCCTCCCTTACATTGCTTCTCATCAATGAGTTTTATCATGACAACAGAAACAAAGCCAGAGCATAGGATGTGCTAAGGACAGCCAGCTTCAGCAGGAAAGCCATGGTTTGCAGTTTGTAACTGAGAGGTTCATTTGTAATCATTTCTGATAAGCCATATGTTACCCAGATGAACCTGCCAGAAGGTAGTCGCATGTGCTATGGAAACCATAAGCAAACTATTGTAGAGATAGCTTGCACAGTCAGTTATTGAAGCCATGTGTCACATCTACATGACTGGTCAGGTGATGGACCAAATGCACAACAGCAATCCCCGAAGAGTATCATGGAGTAGAAAGTGCCTACCCAAGTGATGTCCCAGCAGCTGTAGTCAGGGTGGTGCATCCCTAGCAAACAGAACTACAGCCCAGGCACTAGTGCACCGGTACGCACTAACCTGCATAGCCAGATGTGTTACTGCATAGCGCAGTCTAATGGAAAGTAGTCTTAGTCCCTGCGGGCCCAGGGCTACACGTCAGGAACACATTCTTCCTCTACCTCAGGAAGATGCAATAGAGTTGTACAAAAATTTACCAGGAAAAAAGCCAAAGTTAATTTATGTATGTATGTATGTATTCCCATGTTTGTGCATGCACGTTTGGAGACCGGAGAGCATCAGATCCCCTGGAACAGACTTGTGAGTCACCATGTGGGCGTAGTGCCCAGGTCCACTGCAAGAACAGCTAGTACTCAACCACTGAGCAATCTCTCTAGCCCCAATTTTGTTTAAATGGTGGGGTGGGCTCCATGTGAATATCCTGAGGAATATCCAGGGTCAATGGATGCTCCCGGAGCTAGAGGTAAGCCAGTGCTGGGTGCTGGGAATTGAACTCCAATCCTAGGAAGTTTAAACAGGTTCAGTCTGCTCATAGACAGCTAGGTTACATAGAGGGATTCTAGAGTCGCCAGCTACTGAAGTGACGGGGTGGACCTGATGTTTCCCTGGAGCTGCTGCAAAGTTGGGCAAGGGATAGAGTGGCCCCACAAAGGGGGCTGAAGAGTGGCCAGAGAGTAAGGGGGAATGGAAAAGGCAGAATGGAACTGCGGAAGCACACCAGAATGGCTATCCTTTCAGAACCCCTGGAGACCTGCAGCCAGCCTGTGAGAGAGGGGCGGGGTGTGGGGAGAATAGCCAGAGTGAGTCTGCAAAAGGAAGATGTAAATGGAACCTTACAAGATTAAGTGAGACCAAGGGTGTTCCATCTTTAATTAGAAAAGACATCTTCTGGCAAAAATCTCTTCCCGGTCAGCGTTTTTTCTCAGATAATAGTATGTGCCCAAGGCTACATCTGCTTTCAGAAGTTATACTTGTAGTTTGCATTGAGTTAGCCGACTATGTAATAAGAGTTAAGGCTAAAGCCAGGTACGGTGGCACCCAGCTTTCATCCCAGCATTAAGGGAGTAGAAGCAGGTGGATCTCCAAGTTCTAGGTCAACCTGACCTACATAGTGACTTATAGGTCAGCTAAGGGGTACATTATGAAGTCATGTCTGAGAGAGAGAGAGAGAGAGAGAGAGAGAGAGAGAGAGAGAGAGAGAAAGGCTGGAGAGATGGCTCAGCGGTTAAGAGCACTTGCTGCTCTTCCAGAGGTCCTGAGTTCTATTCCCCGCAACTACATGGTGACTCACAACCATCTGTAATGGAATCGGATACCCTCTTCTGGTATGTCTGAAGATAGTGACAGTGTACTCATATACATTAAATAAATAAATAAATAAGAAAAAGAAAGAAAGGAAGAAAGAAAGAAAGAAAGAAAGAAAGAAAGAAAGAAAGAAAGAAAAAGTTAAATTGATGGGACTTGAGTTAGTTCCCAGCCCCCATATGGTGACTCAAAACTATCCTAACTTCATTCCAAGGGATCAAATGCTTTTTTCTGACTTACCTGGGAACTAGGAACATACATGGTGCACACACATGCATGCAGGCAAACAAAAACCCAAAACACTGATATACATAAAATAAATCTAGTAAGATTTTTCCTTTGGAAAAAAATTATATAGGCTGGAGAGATGGCTCAGAGGTTAAGAGCACTGACTGCTCTCCCAGAGGTCCTGAGTTCAACTCCCAGCAACCACATGGTGGCTCACAACCACCTGCAATGAGATCCAATGCCCTCTTCTGGTGTGTCTGAAGGCAGCTACACTGTACTCATATACATGAACTGAATAAATATAGCTTAATAATTAAAAAAGAAAACATATACATGTATATATACGTGTGTGTGTGTGTGTGTGTGTGTTTGTCCGAGCTCTGGAGTGAAGCACTAGCCCTTCCTGTCTGACAGCCCAGCCTCAGCCCCAGCCTGTAGGATTTAGAGCAGTTGCATGCCGTCTGCAGAAATAACTTTTTGCTTGACCACATCCTGTGGATTATGTGGACCGTTTGTGGGAGGACCCATTTCTAGCAAGGTAGAGGTAATTAGAAAGTCCAGATATTCTGACGTTGGCTGCAGGTGTTTTAAACAGTAGTGATCCATGGCCCTAAGGGACCTTTAAATGAATAAGATCTTGAGATCACCTTCCATCCTAGGCCCCTGGGGTTCTCCCCTGGACAAGAACCTGGCTTGTAGCATCCAAGTGAACTAGGGTTTACAGCGCCCAGGCACTCTTGGAGGAGTCTCAAAGTCCCTGCGAACTGACGAACTCGGTATCAAACTCCTTCTGGCTCCTGTCATGTTTGGGAATTATAGCCAGGGCATTCCAGTCCTGGCTGAATCAGAGGTAGACTTTTAGTCACCCTCACTCACTGTTTTCGAAAATACACAAAAAAAGACAGAGAAGGGATACAGAGAAAGGTTCCGGGGTTGTGTTGCAAGCGTTCAAAGTCCACAGCCTGAGACTTCCCCCAACATCTTGGCCTGATCACGCCCACTCTAACCTGCATACCTGGAACCCCCAGCCCAGGTCTCTATCTATCTATGTCACACCCTAAGACCCCTAGGCTGTGCACACTCTGTTCACCACCTTCCCGGGAGCTGCTGAACAGAGGCGGGACGGGGCGGGGCGGGGCGAAGCGGGGCGGGGCGGAACGGGGCGGGGCGGGGCGGGGCGGGGCGGAACGGGGCGGCCGTAGGCTCAGTCTCCAACTCAACTCAGACTCTGCAAAGTTTGCTTCAACTGAAGCCAGGGCTGTACAGGCGCCAGTGGAGCAGCAGGATGAACTCAAGCTCCGACCCGGTGGTCATCGTCTCGGCGGCCCGTACCGCCATAGGTCAGTGTCCCCGAGGATTCCCACCTGCTACCCTGCAGGTGGACAGAGAACCTGGCCAGTGGCCTACTTGTATGCATGATGGTGGTCTTAATTTGGGCAGCCCTGGGTTTGGCGAAGCACTGATTTAAAGTCCCCACCGCATGTGTCCCCAACCTTCCCCTCCGTGGCCCTCAGTGTGCTCTTGGTTCAGATGCCTTCCCTCTCCCCCATTCCATTATAGGCTCCTTCAATGGTGCCCTGTCCACCGTGCCTGTCCACGACCTGGGGACAACTGTCATCAAAGAAGTCCTGCAGAGGGCCAAGGTGGCTCCAGAAGAGGTGTCCGAGGTCATATTTGGACACGTTTTGACGGCAGGTAACTGCTCAGTAGCCCAGGACAGGTCTGGTTCATTAGAAACAGCATTTATTTGTGTGTGCACGCGCGCACACACACACACACACACACACACACACACGCATGCACGCCACCCCCACCACCATACATTGCTTTGCTTGGAGTTCCCTCTGCTAGGATTCTTTCTGTCCCTCCTCCTTCCTCTAGCTGAAGTCCCAGCCTCTTTACAAGCTTTTTCCCTGAGCAATCTTAGACCACGGGGCCGAACCGCCTTTGCCTTGTTAAAGCAGGGCCGGCCTGATGCACAGGAAAGTATGCACAGTCCTCCACATAGCCCTAAAATGTCACACAGGCAATAAAAGCGTGTGGGCCTGGCTGGGAGCCAGAGCTGCGAGTGAGGCGAGTCAGGAGAGGGGCTGTTCCTCACTCCTGGGGACTCTCTGGAGGAAGGCAGGAGACTCTAAGATTGCTTCATCCTACCTCTGATTCCTGCTGGGTTTGTAGACCAGTGACGACCGACCATTTGTGTGGATTGGTTTGGGGCCTGGGTGTGTAGCTCAGTGGTGAAGTGTGTGGTTAGCATGTGGTGGTGAGTTCACTCTCCTGCCCTGCCCTGTGCTCCCTCAGCACACATTTGAACCAAAACGTAGAGAAAATGTTAATATTCAATACCAACTTCTGCTCTCCCTGTGTTGGAGGCCATTTGTATGTGTGCCTGTTTTAAATGGGTGTTTTGCCTGCATATATGTCTATGTACCACTTGCCTGCCTGGTGCTGGCAGAAGCTGGAAGAGAGCATTGGGTTCCCTGGACCTAGAGTTACAGATGGTTGTGGTTGTGAGCTGCCATGTGGGTGCTGGGAATCCAACCCCCGAGAGCAGCCAGTGTTCCTAACCACTGAGCCATCTCTTCAAGCCCCTGAATATTCTATATTTGGAAAGTTTCTTATTTCAGAATTTATAGCCCCCTGCATACTTTTATTTCAATATATATTAAATTTTAAGTATATGTTGGATAGACATAATTGAAATTATGTATATATGATACATGTAATCAACTAGAACCCAGATCTGTGCAGAAATTTCATTTAGTGTAGACCTAACCTATGTAAGCTGAAGATCATACAAAATATTTATGATTTTGTACTTGAAATGGGCTAGGCGGTCTTTAACATTGACCCAACCCTGTTGTATATCTGCATTTTGACTTCTCCCTGACAGGAGCTCTGCAGTGGCATCATTTCAGCTTCCAGAAAGTTCCATATTGCCCAGCCTGGAGGCCCATGGGCTAGAACCCCAGCACTCTGGAGTCTGAGAATTGAGCCTTATGAGGTTGAGGCCAGCCTGAGCTACTAGCCAGCCTCTTTGTCAAAGAAGAAAAGAAGGAATATAAGGGGGGAGGGAGGGGCTGGCGGTGACACTTAGAGAGCATTCCCAGCATGCACAAAGCTTGAGTTTAATCCCCAGCAGTAAGAGAAAGGAAGTTGGGCTCAGTGGTTCAGAGCACCAACTATTCTTCCAGAGGTCCCGAGTTCAATTCCCAGCAACCACATGGCAGCTCACAACCATCTGTAATGGGATCTGATGCCCACTTTTGGTGTGTCTGAAGAGAGCAATGGTGGTGTACTCATATGCATAAAATAAATAAATAAATAAATCTTTTAAAGAAAACTTTAAAAAAAGAAAAAGGAAGTTTTGTACTTTGGGTCATTGCTGATTTTGAGAATATGAGTGCTTACTTAACCTGCATTTTCTTGTGTTGTTTTAGGTTCTGGTGTTTGTTTGTGATATTTTTCTTGTTAAAAAATTTAAATGTATTAATTTATGTATTTATTTATTTTTGAGCGATGCTACAGTGCATGTGTAGGGGTTGAAGGGCAACTTGTGCTAGTTGGTTCTTTCCTTCCCCCCTCTTCCCCCTATTCCCCCACTACAGGTCCCAGGAATTGAATTTAGGTCATCAGGCTCAGTGACAAGTGCCTTTTCCACCCAGAGAGCTGTTTCTCCAGCATTTGATTTTGTCAGTTGTTGTTGACACAGAACCCAAAGTTAAAGTGTAGCCAGGATGACGACCTTACCCTTTTAACTCTCGGTGCTTCTGCCTCCACTGCCCAAGTGCTGGGATTTTGGACATTCGCCGTCATACCTGGCGGGCGTTCTTGTCTTCTCTGACCCCTTTGTCGTCATGGTGCTTACAGTCTTCGTTGAGTCACAGCAGTCTCAGGGCCCTCCAAGGTCTGACTGTGGTACCATCGGCTGCCCGGAGGCCTCCATGGACCCCACCCCCACCTCCCACCCCACCCCCGCTTCCCAGACCAGTGACTCAGAACTTTTCCACGTGTCAAAGGACATCCCATCACTTGGCAATCTAAGAGTCATCTGGTACTAGTTTTGAAGGCACAAAAAAAATATACTTTTGAGGGGAGGTCAAGGAGAGCACCTGAGGCTTGGCACCCTGTGGCAGGGTCGGAGTCTGGCAGAAAGGCTCTGAGAGGCTGAAGGTGAAGCCTCAGATGGTACGGAGGCTCCAGGATATTGGAGATGCCGGGTCTGTAGGATGGCCACCAATGGGAACTGCAGATTTGGAATGCGCTAAAGGAAGCAGGAAACCATGTGCAGTGAACAGCAGGGCAGTGGACTGCCCAAGGCCTTTCTGTTCCAGAAGGCTGTCTGGCCCTGAACTACTCAGTTTTAATTTATACTGCTGGATTTTTCAGTTTTGCTTAAATGTGAATTTATTTTATTTTATTTTATTTTATTTTTTAATGTCCAGATTCTTCCCTTTTGGGATAAGAATACTTAAAAAAAAATATTTTCCTTTGACACAGATTTCTTTACACGGCCCTGGCCCTTGCAGTCTTGGAATTCACAGAAATCTTCCTGCCTCTGCTTCCCAGCTGCTGGGATTAAAGCCATGTACAACCATACCCGGCAAGAATATTGAAGTATAAAATTTGCTTTTGTTTCTATCTTGTAGGAATCCACTGTTAAGTGGCTTTGGACTTTTAAAGAGACTTTAGACTTCTAACACACTACAACTTTTATTGTCTTTGCACTTTTAAAGTGGCACTGTATTTTATATTATGATAGTACCATGAAACTTTAGGGACAAGGGGTAAAAAGGTTTGATTTAAAAGTGATATGTTTCTGTGTCAAGTCAACAAGCAGTGGTTTGGTTTAGTTTGGTTTGGAGGGGGATTTCTTTGTTTTTTTGTTTTTGTTTTTGTTTTTGGATATTTGTTTCTTTGTTGAGACAGGATCTTAATGTATAGCCTTGACTGTCCTAGAACTCACCATGTAGACCAAGCTACCCTAGAATTCACAGAGTCTCTGTCCCGTTTTTTATTTGTTTAGTCTATGTGTATGTGTGTCTGTATGCCAGTGTGTGCGTGTATGCACATGTATGTAAGGATGCCTGTGAAGGCCAAAAACGGGTTTTGAATCCCCTGGACCTGGAATTACAGGCAGTTTCCAGGTGCTTGACATAAGTGCGGGGACAAAATTCAGGTCCGCTCAGCTAGGGCTTATGATTTCCTGGATGTGAGCTTTTGATGAGGTTTACAGTACTAACTGATGCCTCCTGGAAGAGCACGCACCACTTCTGTAGGACGTCTTTGTTCAAATGCCTTTTATTTCTCTGTTCGTTTGTTTACTTTTGCTCTGTGAGACCTGGTTTCTGTGTAGCCCTGGCTGTTCTAGAACTTGCTCTGTCGACCAGATTGGCTTTGAAATCAGAGATTTGCCAGCCTCTGACTCCCATACACTGGGACTAAAGGTGTGTGCCACCACCACCTGGCTACATAAGGCTTTCTGGTTGACTCTCTTCTCCCCCATTACCCCATCCCTATCCCTGGTTAAACCGTCACCCCCAGTATTCCTATACTTTCATATGCATTGTCTAATAGCCCTTAGGACCTCCTCCTCTCCTCCTCTTATGGGCCCTTTCTAGCGTCCTGAGCTCAACAAATTGAACACACACATCTGAAACACCAGAGCTCCAACTTCCACACTAAGGTAGTATCTGTCTTTTTTGGTGAGGTGTGTTTCTTGGAGGCAAAAACCGGTTCCTGCCTTTTGATCTGATTTGCTAGTCTGGGCCTTTTTTTTATTTTTTTTTTAAGATTTATTTATTTATGATATGTGAGTACACTGTAGCTGTCTTCAGACACCAGAAGAGGCATCAGATCTCGTGACAGATGGTTGTGAGCCACCATGTGGGTGCTGAAATTTGAACTCAGGACCTTCAGAAGAGCAGTCGGTGCTCTTAACTGCCGAGCCATCTCTCCAACCCTAGTCTTAGTCTTTTGATTGGGGAATTAATACCCAGAGTTACTTTTGAAAGATGCTTGTTGATTCCTGACATTTTGTTGGTTTTTAGTGTTTCGTTTTGTTTTTTTTCTTTCTCTCTTGCTTGGTACTGTTCTAGCTTGGTTTATTCTTTCCTCAGGCTGTATGGGTTTGGGTTTGTTTTTCTCTTCTGTCTAAAGCATTCTTTTGAGTAAATTGTCTGTTTTTTTTTTTTATCCTGGAAAGCTTTTTCTTTTTCTTTCAACCACAACAGATAGTTTTCTGGGCACAGTCTTATGGGTTGGCGGGATGCTATCTTTCAGAATTTGTTCTATATGTTCCCAAGCTCCCTGGCTTGTAAACTTTCCGTTAAGTTCTGCTATTCTGAGGTGTCTGCCTTCCTGTGTGACTTAGTGCTTCCTGTATGACTCTTGATGCTTTCAATTCACTTTCTTTAGTCTTCATATTAAGTGTTTTAATTATAATGTGACGACTGGGTCTTTCTGGTCAGTTTGGTGAACCAAATGTATATGGATTAGCATATCTTTTTCCTAACTCTGGGAAATTTTCTCTTAGGATCCATGAAAATGTTTTCTATGCCGTTGGAATGAGATTCTTCTTTTCCCGTAACCCACAGGCTTGCTCTTTCCAGTTTCTTGCCTGTATGTTGGGGTGTTCTTTATCTTCGTCCTTGTTGGACTGTAATGGCTCCTCCACTTGGTCTTCAGGTTCAGACATTCTGTCCTGCCCTTGATGCTCTTTACCACTAAAACGTCACACAGGGTTTTTGTTTGTTTTTAATTTTAACCATTTCTATCTGTGTTGAATTCCTGTTTCGTAGCATCTGTCACCTTTCTTATTCCGTTTAAGCATTTGTTTGTGTTCTTGAATATAATTATAATGATATTCTATTGTCTGGAGTTTCATCTAACTCACTCTCACTAGATACCTTTGTTTTATGAAGTACAACAAACTCAAGCTTATCCCTGACCAGCTTACAAATGAATGAGGCTCAGACTATGGTTATTTTATTCCACTTTGACAATTAATCCGGGGGGATCGTAATCTCTAATCTTCTCTTCTAACTGATGGCCTGGCTACCTCCACAGCAGTGTGCCCCAAATACTCCTGGCCACGTCCATCTCCCTTCATGGCGGCTTCCTCCTCTCCTCTCCTCCTTTCTCCTTCTCCTCCTGGTCTCTCCTCCTCAGACCAGGTCACTCCAAACCCACCTACCTCTAATCCCTCTAGTAACTGGCTGTAGCCAGTTTTACTTAACCAATAGTTTTAAATCAAGGAACACGGTGTGCACAACCCAAGCTTGTAAACGGGAGAAATCGCTGGCAGGATAGAATTTAGCGTTACAATACAACAGCAGCACACCAAACCTCAACAATGGGTTAATTTTTGGAGGAGTTATGATTATGTTCCTGGATTGGGGATTTAGGCATCTGGCATCATTTGTTTACTTCTTTTTTCTTCTTTTTAAAAATCAGCTCTATTCTTTCAGTTGAAGTATTTGCAGTGTTCAAGGGAGACTTGGAGATACTAGTGTTGAGTGTGTAGTTCAGAAAATAATTCCTCAGTCCAGAAGCTCTGGATGCTGGGCAGAAGCTTTATATTACTCCCTAGGAGGGTGATAACAGGAGTTTGTTAGTATCATTAAGCCATTATCATATTAGTCCATTAATAACAGCAGCACCTTCTACTTCAATAACATGGAGAACAACCAACCGGGACAGCATGGAATGTACTGGATTTCAATAAATAAGATTGGGAATGGGAGAGAAATAGGGTGAGGAACGATAAAGGGCACCTGTGAGAGGAACTTAGTGAAGCAAGCATGGGGAGGGTGACGTAAGCATTCAGACGGACTTTGAGATGGCAGAGTGGGTAAGGATTAAGCATTAAATTGACTTTGGAAAGAGAGGGTTTGGAAAAACTTAGTATCTAGGAGGGGAAAGTTGAGACTGTTATAGTCCACAGATGGTAGTGTCTGTTAAAGCTACAGAAGGTTACAATTAAGACGTAAAAGAGAGAAGGGGTCAGGGATGCGATGGGAGAAAGGGCACCGGACTAGGAGGGGTGGGGTATGAGACATGTCCTCAGAATGGAGTAGAGCAAACTGGGTGAAGAAGCCCAACAACGTGGGCTGGAACGATGGCTCAGTGGTTAAGAGCACTGACTGCTCTTCCAGAAGTCCTGAGTTCAAGTCCCAGCAACCACATGGTAGCTCACAACCATCCGTAATGGGATCTGATGCCCTATCTTCTGGTGTGTCTGAGGACAGCTGCAGTGTACTCCATTAAATGAAAATAAATAAATTAAAAAAAAAAAGAAAAGAAACCCAACAACAGGCTAAAGACCTAACAGCCAAGGATCCAGCAAAACCCTCATTAGACCTACAAGAATAAAATCAGAGAAGAAGAATCCTGAAGGAGCGAGGGGCTGGCACAGCGGGGCTGGGCTGAAAGATGAACAGGTCTGAGAACATACAGAACAGGGGATGTGGTCAGCAGGACATTGCTCTGAGTCAAGCTATTTCCTGTGTCAACAACTGCAAGGCATGGAACAAGATGGCTACAGCTATGCTAAGGGAGCAGGCCTCAACAGAGATGACGATCTTAAGGTTCTATGTTAAGATATTGGGGACACTGTTTGTGGAGGAGGAAGCTTCTCTCTGAAACACCTAGCAGTTGCACAAGGTGGCATCTGTCCCAGGGCTAGAGTGACAGGCAGAGAGGAAGACAGGCTTCTCTGCTGCTGTGGGGACTGAGATGGTCTGAAGGCATGCCACAGTGACAGGCGGCCTCCTGGCACTTAGCCCACACTTGAACCCTGATGTCTTAAAAACCTTCCTAAAGCAGCAACCCTTTCATGCAGTTCCTCATGGGGTGATCACCACAGCCATAAAAGTATGTCCTTGCTACTTCATAACTGAATTTTCCTACAGTTGTGAGTTGTAATGTCAGTCTCTGATATGCAGCCTCCAGAAGGGTCTCGACCCATAGGTTGAGAACCACAGACTTGGAGGCTTCTGTGTTCCTTGTTCCAGGTTGTGGGCAGAATCCTACTCGACAAGCCAGTGTGGGTGCAGGGATCCCCTACTCGGTTCCAGCATGGAGCTGCCAGATGATCTGTGGCTCGGGCCTAAAAGCCGTGTGCCTCGCAGCCCAGTCCATAGCCATGGGCGACTCCACCATTGTGGTTGCTGGAGGCATGGAGAATATGAGCAAGGTAAGTAAGTGCAGGGGTGCTGCTCACCATCCTGGTCACCTAGAGGGCATGGCCTGCCGAGGAACACACAGAAAATGACTCGGCCTGACCCCTGCCTCGATGCCCATTGCTCTCCAGGATGGATGAGAAATCCCGTGTGAAGACCAGCTATCAGCCAGGCAGCTGGAGGAGAAGATCGTTTCTCTAAGCTCTTGTTCCAGAAGCATACAGTGCTTTCTGAAATGAACCCACAAGACCATTTCGTTACTGTTCCTGCTTCTCATGTAGCCGAGGCTAGCTCAAGACTTGCTATGTAGCTTAGGCTAGCCTTAAATGCTTGCCTCTCCTGCTCTGCCTCCAGAGTGCTAAGATTATCTTTGGATATTTTCCAACTAGTCTAAACTTTTTAAGTTGTCTTCCTTAAAAGTCTTAAAAAAAATTGAGAACGCTACTTCTTATCATGCCCAAAGAGTTAATAAACATGCCTAGGACAGCAAATTCATTTTGAAAACACAAGAAAGGTAAAAGATAATCCACAGGCAACTAACTTCTGAGGGGTGTCATCCTTAGGAAGTTGACTCCAAGGTCATTAAGACCCTGAGTCATCCAGATTTATAATTCAGCTCTCTACTTATTATCAACAAATAAAAATTAGATGGTGCAATAAAGGTCCTGACTAATTATCCCGGTGAGTTTCCCAAATTTTCCACTAGAGATGCTGTCAAGCTATCACTTCCCATGCGAGTTATTTCCCATCATGCACTACAGTCATTCTCCACTTCTCAAAATACAGATGGGGTGCGGTAGTATGCACCCTTACTCTCAAAACAGAAAGAATAATAAATAATAAAGCATGTATTGCCCCGTTTACTGGGGGATGGCACATGCACCCACACTTATGGAGGTCAGAGGATGACATCCTAGAGAAGATTCTCTCCATCCCACCAGATGGGGATTGAACTCAGGTCATCAGGCTTAGTGCAAGTGCCTGTGTGGACTGACCTTTCTCACCAGTACTACCTTCTTACGTTTTGTCTGTGTGTGTGTGTGTGTGTGTGTGTGTGTGTGTGTGTGTGTGCACGTGTCTGTGTGTATATATATATGTGTGCACATATGTGTGTATATATGTATATGAATATTGTTTGTGTGTTTGCTTGCTTTTCAAGGCACAGTTTTTCTGTGTATTCCTGGCTGTACTGCAACTTCCTATTAAACCAGACTACTGGCCTCAAACTCAGAGATCTGTTTATCTCTGCCTCCTAAGTGCTGGGATCGAAGGTGTGCACCACCATGCCCTATTCCCCCTTTCCCCTGAGTTTAGTCAAGGTCCTACGTAGCTTGCACTTCTCTGCAACTCCCTGTCTACCAGGCTGGCCTCAAATTCACGGAAATCCACCTATTACTGCCCACAAAATTCTGACAGTACTTTTTTTTTTTGTAGCAGTGACTAAATGTTCTTTGAGTGGGACAGTGGAACGTAAGCTGTGCTGTTAGAATTCCAAGTTCATCCTCCCATCCTCCATTGACCTTCTAGAGAGACTGCCCCACGGCTGAAAGTATTAGAGCAACTGAACTCAGACAAGTCAGCTGGGATCCTTTGAACTGGGAGCATCCTGTTCCCAGACTCAGCTCGTCAATTCAGGGGACAGCTCATCCCTACAAAGTGTTCTTCTAATTTTGACCTGGAGGCAGAGCCCAGAATGATTAGAATTATTAGAACAATCCAGACCATGATCTGCACACAACGCACAAGGAGCTCTGTTGGCTAAATGTTTTTGCTATTTTATTGGATTCTTATACCTCTATTCCCCTCCCAACCTTCGTGCACCAGTGTCCCTTCCAACCCCCTACCGCTAGGTGGGAGAGAAAGAAGGCTATGGGATAGGAGACATAGACTTCCTTTGACTACTTCTTGCTGGTTGGGGGGCATTGAGTTCCTTAGGGCAAGTCCAATTTTATCTTCAGGATATGTCCAATATCTTCTCATCCAACCACAACAGCGAACAGCTGCAACAGCATGGAGCATAAGTGCTTGGACGTGTGCATGAGCGCACACACACACACACAAACACATACACACACAAACACACACACAAACACATACACATACACAAACACATACACACACACACACAAACACATACACATACACACACACACAAACACACACACACACACACACACACACACACAAACACACACACACCCTATCTCTTGGGTCGCTGGCATTTATTCCCTCTCCAGAGTCCACAGAATTAAACTACCTGCAGCTGGCAAAAATCATGCCTCTTCTAGAACACAAGACAATCATATTTAACAGCTGTGGGCACACCGAACCAGCTCCACCTCCCAAACCTGGAATTAAAACAAAATATTCACACAGTATAACTGGGTTTTTATTTTTATTTTTTTTAAAAGATTTATTTATTGTTATATATAAGTACACTGTAGCTGTCTTCAGACACACCAGAAGAGGGCATCAGACCTCATTATGGATGGTTGTGAGCCACCATGTGTTTGCTTGGATTTGAACTCAGGACCTTCAGAAGAGCAGTCAGTGTTCTTACCCGCTAAGCCATCTCACCAGCCCATAACTGGGTTTTTAAAGGAGCCAAAACTTTCACTACAATCCTCTTCAGGACAGATTTCCACCACTTCAGATCCCAGACCAGAGGGAGACAGGAATCAGCATGAGTTGGTTTGGACTTGCTTTTCCACTGTGAGGAAGAGTCAAGTCACACATTGCCAGTTTACCTTGTCATGGCCCTAGGTCAGGACAGGCCCCAAGGGCCAGACTTCTGATCTCCTAGGGTAGGTAGAACATGTAAGACACCCAGGGTGAAGCTTGCCAGGCCCTGCTGTTCAGGAGCTGAGGCTGAGAAGCATGTGAGCCCTGAAGCTCAAGACCAGCCTGGATCCCACACGAGTCCTTGTCTCAGAAACCAAAGAAAGGATGGAGCTGAGGGTCCCGGGGCGCTGCCTCTCTGCAGCAGGCTGCCCTCCCCTCTGTCTCACCAAGTGCTGTCCTTCAGGCTGGCTCTGCAGCAGGACAGCATCTTCCTCCTGTGCTCAAGGTCTGACCTTGGGATCCACTGGTCAGAGACCTCGTGAGCTCAGCCCCTGCAGAGCTCAGGAGCAGGCTGAAGGTCACAAAGCGAATGGAGTCCTTCTGCTTAGATGGACTAAGCTGCTTACCAGCACCCAGGGCTGCAGTGCGTGGTCGCCAGAGCCAGTATGGAGTCAGTGCTGTTATCCCCAACTTAAAGGTGGGAATACTGATGACCAGAGCCACCACTTAAATGTTTTTATTTCTTTGCTTCTTAAAAATAGTTTATATACAAAATTATGGGTTTATTATATCATTTTGGTTTTTTCCTTTTTTATGTGTGTGTGTGTGTGTGTACATACGTACATATGTACAGGTACCCCATGGAGACCAGAGGCCTCAAGTTCTCCGTGTTAGCTAGCTGACCTGGGTGCTGGGAACCGAATCTGTGTCCTCTGGAAGAGCTGTAGAAGCTCCTAACTGCTCAGCCATCTCTCCAGCTCCCAATTATCATTTTTTAAAAAGATTTATTTATTTATTATTTGTGAGTACACTGTAGCTGTCTTCAGACACACCAGAAGAGGGTGTCAGATCCCATTACAGATGGTTGTGAGCCACCATGTGGTTGCTGGGATTTGAACTCAGGACCTTCGGAAGAGTAGTCAGTGCTCTTTACCACTGAGCCATCTCTCCAGTCCCCACCATTATCGTTTTATTCACAGATATTATTGTACTTTGATTAATTCACCTATCTTGACTCCTTGTCCATTCATCTTTCCATTGTATTCTGGATGCTTTTGAATTGTTGCAAGTTAAAACATCTTCTACTCAGAAATCCTCCTCTCAGTTAATTTTACAACCTGAATATTTTCCCTGTGTGTACTATGTTGTTTCCTACCTAAACAGATACTAGATATGCTGCAGCCACAGGTCTTTTGGCATTTGGTTCTAATACTTTGAATTAATCAGGTCCTTAAAATTAACAGTCTTTGTGTCCAAATGTTGAAGGTCCTTTTTCCCAATTGTTTGGTTTTTTTTTTTTGTTTTTTTTTTTTTTGGTTTTTTGAGACAGGGTTTCTCTGTGTAGCCTTGGCTGTCCTGGAACTCACTTTGTAGACCAGGCTAGCCTCGAACTCAGAAATCCTCCTGTCTCTGCCTCCCAAGTGCTGGGATTAAAGGCGTGCGCCACCACCGCCCGGCTTCCAATTGTTTTTGATCAATCACTAAAGAGCTAATGGTTAGTCAGATAGACTAAGGCAGGACTTTTGTGATTTGCCCGGGCTAGGAACCGAGGGAGAAAGAAAGAATGGCCATGTCTCTGAGGGAGATGGGTCAGATTTAGAGCTGCAGAAGAAAATTTATCCAAAACGTAGGTGGTAAGGGAAAGTGGCCCTATGGGAGGGGCTGCCCAGCAGGTAACAGGGCAAAGATAAAATATAGATTTAGAGGGTGTTGAGCCAGGAGAACTGGAGGGAAATGTGTGTTAGCTGTGTGGAGGATTAGAACTGCCCAACCTTTGAACTAGTCAGGTTTACTAAAATTAACTGGTGTGTGTGTGTGTCTGTGTGTGTCTGTGTGTGTGTGTGTGTGTGTGTTTCATTTGAGAATACAGATAGTTCTTGGGGAGGTTAACACATTTGGAGCTCAGAGAGAGCCAACTAACAATCACAACACAAGTCAGTAGAGAAGAGCTTGTGTCATTCTTGCAGAGGACCCAAGTTCAGGTCCTAGCATCCATGTCCTGTGTCTCCCATCTGCCTATTACCCAGCTCCAGGGCATCCAATACCCTCTGATCTCTTTGGGCACACACTCACATGGTACACGTAAACTCATTCAGGCCCACTCTCACAATATTTTTTGAAAGTGGTACAGGAGTTAGGTTTCTATGCCATCCCCTTAGGTAATACTTGTCTATCTAGAAGGAAATAATAGAATCATAAGGAACTAAAACCCAGAATGGACAGGTTTGATGGAGAGACAGAAATGGGCAAGTGATAGAGGGATAGATTGCTAAGAGAAGGTAGGAGGGATTGTCTGCTAACACCAAGAGGTTTCAGGTCCTGACCTGGAGAACAGACAGTGGGGAGAAGGGCTTGATGGGTAATGAAGAAGAAGTACAAGCCAGAGCCTCCTGAATCTGAGTGGGATCCTGAGAGACAAGGGACACCCATCCTAAGTCTGTTCTTCCTTCCTGTGTCCAGGCTCCTCACTTGACTCACCTGAGAACAGGAATCAAGATGGGTGAGGTGCCCCTGGCTGACAGCATACTCTGTGATGGTCTTACAGATGCGTTTCACAACTACCACATGGGCATCACAGGTAAGGCCGATATGTCTCTAACGTGCTGGGCTCTAAGCCATGTGCCACCGTGTCTGGTAAGTAAAGGTATTTTTTATGACATTGTAATTCCCACGATTGGCTGATTAGTTTTAAATGCAAAGATGGAAAGTTTTCAATATAGAGCCCCGAGCTGGTACGGTGATGTACACTCACATCCTCAATAAGAGTGAGAGAGGCACATACATCTACGTGAGCTCTGGGCTAGCCTGGTATACATGGCACGTTTCCAGCTAGCCACAACTTCATAAAACAACAACCACGGTATAAACCCGGCACCTACAACTGATGTAACAAAGCCAGCACCACCTGAGAAGAACTGATTATTCCCCCTCTGCCAGTGTATTCATGCCTCGACTGTCCTCGGTTGTGAGGAAACAGGAGCAATGTAACAGAGCAGGCACCACTTGCTATTCCAAAGCATCACATTTAGAGATTTAAAGTGAAGCACAACATCCAAGTAAGCACTGGGTCCTGAGTCATGGGACCAATACGATTTTGTTTGGTTTCTTTGAGACAAGGTTTCTCTGTGCAGCCCTGGCTGTCATGGAACTCATTCTGTAGACCAGGCTGGCCTTGGAGCCTAATCAACAGAGTGCTTCCCAAGTCTTAGAATAAATGTGCATGCACCCTGCTTCTGCCTTTTTTTTTTTAATAATTACTTTTAAGATCTAATGGTACGGGCTGGAGAGATGGCTCAGTGGTTAAGAGCCACTGATTGCTCTTCTGAAGGTCCTGAGTTCAAATTCCAGCAACCACATGGTGGCTCACAACCATCCCTAATGAGATCTGATACCCTCTTCTGGTGTGTCCAAAGACAGCAACAGTGTACTTAGATATAATAATAAATAAATCTTTAAGCAGGAGAGTGAGGCCAACCAGAATGAGCAGAGGTCCTGAATTCAAATTCCCAGCAACCACATGATGGCTCAAAACCATCAGTACAGCTACAGTGTACTCATATACATTAAATAAATAAAAGATCTAATAGGACAATAGGTAAACTTTGAAGGTGAACTAAAAATTCCTATTGATGTTAAATTTCCTGTTTAAATTTTTTTTTATATTTACATTTGTGTGTGCATGGGTACACAGGTATGCAAGTATCACAGTGCATGTATACAGGTCACAGGTCAACCTGTAGTAGTCAGTTCCCCTACTATGTGTAATCAAGATCCCCAGGGATGGGAACAAACATCTTTATCTGCAGAAACATATCACCAGTCCTGATTTTATTATTTTTTTAAACAACTCATTATATAGGTAAATAATTTGTTCAAGAGAAGTACATATTGAAATTATAATTCAGAGATAAAAAGGAATTGCATTTCCTTCTTTCCCTCAAATGCTTAGGAGAGACTGTTAGGTAAATGGAGCAAAAATATCAGTGGTGAGCCTGGATACTGATTTCTGGAAGTGTACAATTCTATATTCAGAAAGGGAAGAGAGACGATGCGTCTTGAGAAGTGCCACAGTTCTCAGGCCTATCAGGGGCAACAGAAGCTACCTGCAGAGCTTGGCCTCTCCTCCTACCAGAAGGCCTGCTGGTGTAGACACTTAATTCTTGTTCAAATGTGAATAACCTGAGCTACCAGAGCCCAGCTCCTCAATATGCTGGTTTTGCCTTCTTCTTCTTAGCTGAAAATGTAGCCAAAAAATGGCAAGTGAGCAGAGAGGCCCAGGACAAGGTTGCAGTCCTGTCCCAGAACAGGGCGGAGCATGCGCAGAAAGCTGGCCACTTTGACAAGGAGATTGTGCCAGTGGTGGTGTCTTCCAGAAAAGGTGAGTGTGGAGGCCACTGTTACGATGAGCCTGGGGCTTTGTGGATTTAGGTCTTTACTGGTTGTAAAGGTGTAGGCGTTATACATCTGAATGGGGGAGGGCAGGTGGTGATGTGTTGTGTTCTGAGACATGGCCTAGTGCTCATTGTGTGGACCAGGCTGGGCTCCAACTGCTGGGTGATCCTCCTGCTTCTGCCAGCTGAGTGCTGGGATTGTAAGTGTGTGCCAGCATACTTGGCAGAAAATACTGTCACCATAGCAGGATATGGTCACATGGGAAACTGTCATCTTCAGTGTCCACAGCTGCAGTGTGTATCCCATGGCTTTCATGAGGATTGGAGCATCAGGTCTGTGGTTCACAGAAGACCCAATTTTCCTATGCAGTTTAAATAAAAGTTTTTCCAGTTGCTTCCATGTAATTTGCAGAGGAAGCATCTTGTTAGCTTTCTTGCCATGATCTTAAATGCTAATCAGTCTCTACAGTTCCTTAAGGACACACTTGCCATGATCTGAAGCAGAATCTGACATTGATGCCCAGCTCACACAAGGTGGATTGGACCACTTCTGACCCACTCAGTTGTAACTAGCTAAATGCAGTGACCCAAACCTGTGTCCCTACAATACAAAGGACTGCTGTCCTTAGGAAGGGCTGTGGATTTGAAACACAGGGTGAGAGTCTTATGGGAGACAGTGCAGTAATTCTAGTAATTCCCACTGGAGTGGAAATGGATAAATGATAATAGACCTTTCTTCCAAATGTCACTCCTCTTGATTCTGAGAAGTCCCCAGTCCCAGAACTCTTGCCTTCCTTGTGTTCATTTCAAATAACTGGTTTTGCTCCTTGCAGGTCTTACTGAAATGAAAATTGATGAGTTTCCTCATCATGGGAGTAACCTTGAAGCCATGGGCAAGCTGAAACCTTACTTTCTTACTGATGGGACAGGAACGGTCACATCTGCTAACGCAACAGGTATGAGTTTTGAAGAGCACTGAGGGAAATACCAACTCTGGTAAGGTCTACCAAATGCATGTCTTTCTACACATAATGATTCTTAAGGCTGGACTTGGTCTTCGTTAATCTGTGCTGAAGTGATTTCTTTTCTTGGTATCTAGACTGGACACACAAGTGAAGAGTAAGCTGAAGTTAAGTAGCAGGGCAGGGTGGTGCACATCTTTAATCCCAGCACTTGGGAGTCAGAAGCAGTACATCTTTTGAATTTGATGCCAGCCTGGTTTACAAATTGAGTTTCAGCACAGCCAGAGTTGTTACACAGAGAACAGGATGCTCGCTGCTAACACCAAAACCACCAGATCCGCCCCCCCCCCAAATACCACTACTCCCAAACTAAAAAACTCACACCCATAGTTCTAGCACTTGAATGGCAAAGGCAAGTGGGTCTCTGTGGTTTCGAGGTCATCCTGGCTAGCTAGAACACGAAGTGAGACTCGGTCTGAAAACAAAACAATGCCCTCCAATATTCATGCACTTTGTATTTTTCCAATTCCAGGAACTCCCAGTACCTGTGATCACAGTAAGGCCTAGGCTTGCTTTTTGGTTTTCTTTCATCCTCATCCCCATATGCTCTCCAATTATTGGGGGACTATCATAATGTATGGCCGGTATCACTTCTGACTCGATCATTTCTAAGTGCACTGTGAAGCCTGCTGAATCACAGCCAACAGAACCCCTTGGGAGGATGTCAGTAGCTTAATGCTTTCAGATGGAAAAGGAGGAAGCCGAGTCCGTTCATACCTGAAGGAGCGCTGTAGACACCAGGTCACCTCTTTACAGGAATGAACGATGGTGCTGCTGCTGTGGTTCTTATGAAGAAGACAGAAGCTGAGAGTCGGACGCTGAGACCTTTAGCAAGAATCGTCTCCTGGGCACAAGCCGGTGTGGAGCCTTCTGTTATGGGAGTAGGACCAATTCCAGCCATAAAGCAAGCTGTGAGTCTCTTTAGCAATGTATATGTGTTGGCGGGCTCACGTGTGACAGGGTTTGGGGAAGCCCAGATTGCTTTACAAACTCAAATGTAGCCGGAGGATGGCCTTAAACCCCTGCTCCTCCAGCCAGGACTTTCTCAGTTCATGGGGTTGAAGGTGCACATCATTGGTGACCTTACCTTTAACATGCTAGGCTTTTTTGTAAGTGTATACAATGTTACTCTGTACCAAGCTCTCTTTAATAAACCTTTCCACTCTAAAGATGTGAGGATGTGCTTTCCTTGTGTCTGCTACCAGGTTGCACTCGCTGCCACCTAGCTCTAAGACCTCACACTCCAACCCTCCAGCACAGGGACTGTAAGTGCACACCTCCATGCCTGGCTTTCTTAGAATATGAGCCCTGGGGATTAAACTCAAGTGCCATGTACTTTGCCAGTTCAAGCCTTTTAAAGATAAAATGTTGTATTACCTGCACGTAAGAAGACAGTTTAGACTTTGTACCTTAGGGACATTTTAGAGGATTACACCCTTTTGCTTTTGAGGCAGAGCTTTGCTCTAAAGTCCAACCTGATCACAAATGTAGTTGTCCGTCTCATCTCTTAAATGCTGAGATTACAGGTGTGCCACTGGACCTAGAGAAGCTCACTAAAGGAGTTCATCATAATGCTCTTCGGGGAATATTATGCCAGCTAATCTTAAAGACTCTTCAATCCTTGTTAAAAGCATGGCCCACCGAGAGGGACCTAACTTCAAAGAAGCAGTTCTCCGAGTCCCACAAATCTTGTAGTTGTCAATTACTAATGGTTTAACTCAAGTTCCTTCTTTTTATAGGTTGCAAAGGCAGGCTGGTCCCTGCCTGATGTTGACCTGTTTGAAATCAATGAAGCCTATGCAGCCCTCTCTGTTGCAATAGCTAAAGAACTTGGACTAAACCCCGAGAAGGTAACCAACATGAAGCTGTGTTTGCCAATGAACTTGTACAATCCATTGTTTAAGGTTGCTTCTGCCAGGTGCTGACTTGTTGCTTTTCACAACAAAGAACTGAGTGTGTTGGTTTATACTAGAATCAATGGAACATTCTAGAAACAAGGGAGACAGCAGGTGTCACACAGGCATTATTTATTCCTAAGCTTTACAGTGAAAGCTGAGTTTGAAAGGATGGTTTGCTAGCATAACACTGCAGGGAGAAAGATAAAACAGGTATTAGCCTGTGTCCAGAGGACTGACTTAAGCTCCTCTTCTCTACAGGTCAACATCGATGGAGGAGCCATTGCCTTGGGCCATCCCCTGGGAGCATCTGGCTGTAGGATTCTAGTGACCTTGTTACACACCCTGGAGAGAGTGGGTGGGACACGTGGTGTTGCAGCCCTGTGCATTGGGGGTGGGATGGGGATCGCAATGTGTGTTCAGAGAGGATGATCTGCATGACAGCCACCACCCTTGGACAGGCCTTGTTAAATCAATGAAACACTAAGTAGAAAGTGAAACCAGAGGACCAAAGTGAGGACAGGATCCCAGGTGGACAGCTCGCTGTACTTTAATGTGACACCCAAGGCTAAGACACTGCACCTGACACTGTTATAAATAAAAGGGAAATCCAATCAGTCATCAAGGGCTCCAGAGTGAACAGCATCTTCATAACTTCCGTGTTTATCGTCTTTGCCTTCGGGGTGTAATTTTATCAGGTCATCAATCCGAAGGATGGTGATTGCAGCCTCGGTTGCAAACCTCAGGCTCTTCACCTTAACTATGGTTGGTTCAAACACCCCGGCTTGCTTGTTGTCTCGTGGTTTCCCGTGGACCAAATCAAGACCAATCCTATAATGGTGAAAATCGGATTCTGTGACCAAGCTGATGTGGTGGGGGTGTTCCAGCTATTCTAGTCCAAAAAAGACTATGGGAGTTCCAACAAGCATGCCTCTGGGAGAAGAGAAACCTCATCTGTCAAACACTCAGCAAACAGTGACATGTAGCATCCTGATAGCATATGTTCAGCCAAGTTGTGCGCAGTTTGGTGGCCAAAGATTCTTTTGCCTAGTGACAGCACAGCTGTTCTGGTTGGTGTAAATATGCTTTATGATATCCTTATCTAGACCAGAGTGTCTAAAGATACAATATTCTGAGTTTGTATTTACTATAAGCTGAGAGCTGCCTAAAGTGAGTAAGCCCTACCCAGTATCATCCTCTTGGCCCTTCCTATAGACTACTAGGGAGTCGGAATGGGGCCCAGAGCTGACACCTAGGACACAACACTAAAAATTATCAGTCCCCATTACGTAAAGAGGTTAGTTATCAAGCAACAATGATGCCTGTGATGTTTCAGTATGTGACAAGTCCCTTCATATACTTCCCAAAGGTGGAGGGAGGGACAAAGGCACTGTGATGAACTTAGAATAGACCTATGATAGTTGAAAACAGAACACAAGGAAATCATATACTCACCACTTTAGATTTTTCCGTTCTGGGTTAACCTGAGCCTCATTGTGAAAAGCTCTTAACTTGGCAACCAGGTCGGTGGAGTCTTGGGCAGCATTCACTGCCAGTGTATTAGGAATCACAAGCAGAGACCTTGCAAACTCTGCAATAGCAAGCTGTTCCCGAGATCCCTAAGGAAAAACACATGAGGCTTGTTCTTGAAAGGAATCAAAGCATAGAGCAGGGCCTCTAACAGGATATCTGGTAAAACCCAACACCATCTCCTATGCCTTTTGAAAGCAGCCTTACCATACTCGTTGCATAGTTTTCCAGGTATATGGACAGGGCAGCTTCTACAGCACCTCCACCAGGGACCACAGACTTTGACTCCAAAACTCTCTTCACCACACAAAGAGCGTCATGTAAAGAGCGCTCCATTTCATCACACATGAAATCATTTGCTCCTCGTAAGATAATTGAGGCAGATGTACGAGCCTTAGTACTACAAAAATCAAATGTGAAGCTATTAGCATTTTTAATTAGTGAAAACATTAACTGCAAACACCCTTGATTAAATCCCACTCATAAGATATTTAGACAAAAGGAACAATGTCTAGACCGTGTACAAGAGACAAAACACATTTCATCTCCATGTACAATGGCCCAATATTGTTTTATCCCATGCGTATAACCGCTCCTATCACTGACAGACTAGAGCAGCAAATTAATGGGAAAGAATTCTTTTTACAACACAATCTGCATTGTTCTGTAACTTACAAAAGCAGTTCTTACTTTTTGATTAAGATCAGCTCATCATCACAAATTCTCTCCTGTACGACCTCTTCCGCTTGTCCCAACATTGTTGCTTCAAAAGTTTCTTCACCTTCCAAATTGGCCAGTGTAGACAGGATACTTGCTATAAGAGAGTCATATAAGATATATTTTTCCTTGTAGTTTTAGTATATAGAAAAGCAGTGCATTATCTCAAGGTTCCACACAAACCACCACCTTAACCCAATTCTGCCACATTCAAGGTAAAACCTTAGTATTCATTTCCAACAAATTCAGCATTAAAAAATGTTTCCAATTACCTAGAAAATAGCTCTATAAATCTATTAGAGCACAACACAGAGAAAAAATGTTTTTGAAATTTAGTGTCAATATTTTAATCTAAAGAGTTTTGACCCAGTGATGTATATTACTGAGAAGTTGTTCAGTCTCAGGCTAGGAGAAGACGTACCTCCAGAAGCTTTTGCGATACGCTTGAGGTCTCTTTTTAAAACTCTCCTAACAGCCATGGCACCAGCTTCCACAAAGTACTTCAGACACATATCATCGATTCCACCAGTGGTCAGAATAACATTGGCACCAGTTGCCAGAATCTTCTGAATTCTTTCCTTGGTGATATCTGATTCTCTACAGAGAACGTTTCAATAAACCTAAATTAGCAACTTCAATTTTAAAGAACGCAGTGTTAACTATTTTTTTCCACTAAACCCAAAGGTTAAATCAGTCCAATTTACATAAATTTTAAGGACTTGAAAATAACATTTGCTCTTTCTACCATTTGAGTTACTAAGGACAGATTTAAAAAAAAAAAAAAAAGATACCCCTTACACCTTCTCCTATCTTAAAGATACAGTAGAGATTTATTATTAACAATCCCAAGACAGCATCATTAAAGCTGTATTAAGTCAAGACAAGTACAAGACAGAAAACTGAGCCCCACATAGTGGGATAAGAAAATAATTCCAAGGGCTGGTGAGATGGCTCAGTGGTTAAGAGCTCCGACTGCTCTTCCAAAGGACCCAAATCCCAGCAACCACATGGTGGCTCACAGCCATCAGTAACGAGATCTGACTCCCTCTTCTGGAGTGTCTGAAGACAGTTAGTGTACTTACATACAATAAGTAAATCTTTAAAAAAATAGTTCAGAGTTGAACCAACAGAAGTTATGTAAGACCACGAAATGAAGAATATTGAGAGATATGTAAGGGTGTGTTATGCTTATGTTCTGAGGCAAGGCTATGATTGTCAAAATCTATTTCTTTCAAATGGGCCTATGTTGTTAATATGAGAATGACTAGAAAGATGAAAGACTTCAGAGACAGAAACCAGAGATCCGGAACGGTATGTATCAAAGGTATGTATACAGCAAAGGACTCCTGAAGTTGGGCTGGCCTCATCTCAAGAGATGCACCTGCCTCTGCCCCTTTGGACTAAATGTATGTGCCACCACTGCCAGGCTCATTTGTGGACATTTACTAGTTAAGATTCCATGTACTTTGGAAATCATAACCAAATATGAGACAGAGTAAAAGTCAATTATTTAAGCTGTGTTATATGTACATAATAGACATTGGTCAGTAATAGGCCAATTAAACAATAGCAGTCCCGAGAGTAAAATGGAGTGAAAAATTGTCTGCTGGGGTCACTGCAGCTACAGTTGGCATGTGTACTACTGTGTCACAGTGGCAGTCTTACATGAAAACTATAGCAGTCACACACAGTATCTGACACTTGATAATTTGTATTTATTTTGTATCAGTTTTCTTGTTTGTGACATGAGGCTACACCATGATGCCCACGTTGACCACAATCCTTGGTTTTATTTTATTTTTTAAAGATTAGTTTATTTTTTATTTACGAGTACACTGCAATGTCTTCACACACACACACTAGAAGAATGCATCGGACCTCCATTACAGCTGGTTGTGACCCAGCAACCATGTCTTGCTGGGAATTGAACTCAGGACCTCTGGAAGAGCAGTCAGTGCTCTTAACCGTTAAGTCATCTCTCCAGCCCTTATTTTTTTTTAAGATTTATTTATGTATATGAGTGCACTGCTGCTGTCTTCAGACACAACAGAAAAGGGCATCTAATCCCGTTACAGAGGTGGCTGCTAGGGATTGAACTCAGGACCTTTGGAAGAGCAATTAGTGCTCTTAACTGCTGAGCCATCTCTCCAGCCCAATTCTTGGTTTTTAAATGGTCCCATCCATTCATTTCAGACATCTAAAGCTAGGACATCATGCCAGGTTTTACTAAACATTTTTTTTTAAAAGACCATGTTTCTCTACCTACCTCTGTCTAATTTGGTCCAATTTCTCAGGGTCTGTAATAACCACCTGTACACCAAGCTTCATTTTTGTTTTCTGCAGGCTGAAGTCAAGACAAGCAATTTTTGCATTAACTATTCTCTTGGGCATGCCTATAAATGAATAAAAGGTTAGTTAATTACACTAAACCTTAAAGTTTTGGTTCCAAGTGCACATAATTTGTTTTAATCTACACACACCATTTCTTTCTTTTTAAATACAGGGTTTCACTAGACAGACAAGGCTGGCCTGTAAATTCAGAGACCTGCCTGCCTCTCATACCTTAATGCTAGAATCAAATGTCTGAGCCACAAGCACCTATCACAACATTTTGAACTTATTAAGAGTATATAAGCCACAGAGATTGACTGACTTGTAGTAATCTTCATTTCTAAATAACAGAACCCTACTTACCCTGAGATCCAACCACACAATTGAGTGCATAGCCGTTGATCAGCATGCTTTCTATCTGACTTCTCCCATGTGCTTTCAGAATATTAACAGAATTGACTGGATAGCGAGGCTGGCCTCTTATATCTGTGTATTTAACAGCAAGCACAGCATCTACTACCATATTAGCGAAGAAATCACCATTTCTGAGACAATAGTTAAGGACAGCTGAAACAACAGAACAAAAGGCCCAGCGACCAAAAAGCTGTTCAACTAGACTTTCTTTCAGCAAAATAACTCACCGGTGAGGAAAAGTACTGCTCCTATAATCAGAGTGACGTGTGCGTATACGCTGCTACCACCTGCACTTCAAATGCAGTTTTTACCATAGAAATGTCGGAAAGTTAGCAGCAGGATCAGTTGGTTTTCTCTAGTAAGTTCAATTTGCAATTAGTAGGCATTTTAAATTTTACTGCAGAAAACCAACATTCTAAAAAGTTTAAAGTCATTTTTAAGAGCAAAAGGGGTTAGGGTCAAACTGCACTGGAACATTCAAGGATACATTCCAATAATTTTGGAAGACATGGATGTCTTAGCAGCATTGATCAGACAGTCTCTTCCAAGTTCATCTGTGTTAATAATTAAGTTCTCATTGATATAACGCACCGCTTCCCTGTTAAGAGTGTGGAAAAGAAAAACAGAAACACACCACTCAAAAGTTTTGCGTCTTATCACATTTAACACACAATGTCACAAGGAATGGTTTTCTGTTCAGCCATTTCATATAGAGGAAAGACACAGATCAGATCCCCCTCTTCAGATCAAGGCACCTTTCATCTATCCCATAAGCATAGCCACTAAACTCTATTAGAAGAAAATGTGGTAGTCAAATGGGAAAAAAAAATACACTGAGCTTAGTACTCAAGTAGTACCACTTGAATGCTAAGATAAAATATTTCCAACGTAACAATTAGTTAAAACATTAAGATACAGTTTACTACCATTACATAAAATAACATGTTCTTTGAATGCAATCTTACTTGCAGGCAAGACGATAGCCACTAATAACTGATGTTGGATGAATTTTCTGTTTGACTAGCTCATCTGCATTTTTCAGAAGTTCCGCTGCAATGATTACCTGTTGATCAAGCATTGCTTTAAATATGCATGGCATTCAATATGCATAATGTATACAGGAAAACATTAAAATGACCCAGCATTATTAACTTTTTAAGTTTTCACTTCATTTTTGTTTTGGCTTTCGAGATATCCCTGGCTGGTCTTGAACTCAGAGATTCTCATGTCTTTGCCTTCCAAGTGCTGGGAATAAAGGTGTAGGCCACCGTGCCCAGCTATGATGTAAATAGTATTAACCACAGCAGACAAGTGAGTAACAACTTGCTGAAAACATAACATGGAAACCACTATAAAGTATTCTGTGCAAATGGCCCAAGCTGTAAAAAACCAGAAAATGCTAAAAACCTAATACAGCAGAATGTTATATCCATTACATTTGGAGATTTAGTGTAACAAAAGCTAGACAGAAATCAATGGAAACGATCTGTATCATTCCAGTAATTTCAACTAAATCTTAAAATTATTTAAAACAGAACACCGTGAAGAACCATTTTTCTTAATAAAACAAACAAAAAAATCCCCAAAAGAACTTTTCTTTTTTTGAATGTTTATGAACAAATTAGATAAAGGCCATTTTCACTGTTTAGAAAATTCTTTCCCAACAAACGTTAAGTCTATAAATGCTCTTCCCCCACCATTTATTTTGCCAGGCCTAAAATCTTCCTTACCAAACGATATCCTACTAAGCAGATTAACTCACCAAATGTTATGCTATCAGCCATGTTTATTGACTAGCTATTAGCCCTGTATGGTAGAAAATTAACTTCTGCAAATTTCTATTTTCAACTCCCAAGATTTCTTGTTCACATTTAAAATTCAAAAGTATCTTTTAAACAACAACAACAAAGCCCAAACCTGGTAACATTTTCTACATGTAAACATCATCATGGTAAGGGGGTTTAAAATAAGTCCCCAAATCCACGAGACTCCAGTATTTAAAACAGGCTTGTATTTAATCACCTTAAGTTCTTCCTCTACTTAAATTGCACAAACTAGTTACAATGGTTAATTTTCAAATGTTTGTGAGACTGCCTTATAAGGTGACTTATTTCTGACCTAGAATATATAGGTCTCTCATGGATTCAACCCTAACACACTACTGTTCTCTAGCCTCTCACCACTGAGGTAGTTCCATCTCCAACTTCTTTGTCTTGCAGGTCAGCCAGCTCACACAGAACTCTGGCTGCAGGATGTTCTACCTCCAGTAATTTCAGGATGGTGGCACCATCATTAGTTATGGTTACATCCTGAGAAATATGAAGGAATAAGTGGTCAACACAGAAACCAAGCTCAGTGAAGCCAGACTCAGGGAAAAACAAAAATGTCACAGAATTTTTTTTTTGAAATTAAAAAAAAAATATTTTTGCAAGGCAAGCAAGAACAATTAGATATACTTACACCAATATCATCCACCAACATTTTATCCAAGCCAACTGGCCCGAGAGAACTTTTAACAATGTTGGCAATAGAAGCTGCAGCCATAACTGTAGATGAACAGTGAAAACTAATTAGCACGGTGCATAAATTAAGACACTAAGACACCCAACCTCCTATGATTTGCCCAAATCTACAAGTCTGTAATTCTTTTTTTTTTAAAGATCACTTAAGGACCAGGGAAGGTTAACTTTTTTTTTTATATTGAGTATTGGTATATCAACCGTTGCAAAGATTTTAATGACTCAAAATATAAGCAATCTTAAGTTCATTCCTTGCTACTACACTAGGGAAAAAGTAAACCCTATAAGGTTCGGCTCAGCCTTTCCCTTCAGACTCTAGCAAGTTTTAATAAGAATATTAGTCCACCCGAGTAAAGCAGTAGTAATTTCTAAGAAACCTGTTTAAAAAAAAAAAAAAAGCACACAACACGGTTGTTACAAGTGAATGCTTTCAAGAACAGATTCGACCACAGCAAACCACGTGCTAATTCCTATTAACGTCAACATGATAAAGGCAGCGAAGTATCGCCAAATAACGTTCAACTTGCATTCCGTTAAGTTTTCCTGGGGGAGCGGCGGGCGTGTACGTCTGGAGCTCCTCTACTCGGTATTAAGGCGTGGATGCCCACACCCATCCTGAGCGCCTCCCCCAAACGTGCTGCATTCTCGAACGTTCTCCCCTTACACGGTAGGGCGCAATGGCGCCGAACCGGCCCGCCAGCGAGGGCGGGTCCGGGATGGCTGGGCTTCTCTCGAGGGAACCTCACCGTGCTAAGCGGGCGGCCCCGGCCTACCGACCGCGGCTGGGCCTCGGCCTGCGCCGCCGCGAGCTGGACCCAGGATTCTCTCGCCCTTACCGTTCTGGGAGCGGATCGCCTCCCCAGTGCTGCGGTCCCCGAACACGGACAAAGGGCCCTCCATCTTCAAGAAACGAAGCAAATCTCGCTACCGCCGCAGACAACCGATAGTTCCGTGCTGAGACCGGAGAGCGGCCACCACGGCGGGGACCACGGCGTGGAGAGGCCCGAGCGACGCCGCGGGGCCTGCTGGGTAACACGCCCCGCCCGCCCGCTCGCGCTCCACGCTCCACCAACCGCAAGGCATGCTGGGAAAGACGTGTGAAGAGGAACTGACAGACGTGGGCTGGGCGGGGCGAAAACTGAAAAATGCCGGAAGTAAGGGGCTGCCAGGAGGAGGGTCTCTGATTTTCTGGTCAATTAGAAACTGTAAAAGAAAAGCGCGAAAGTGGAAAACGGAAATCAGGATCTTGGCCAAAGCTAGCGTGTCCCGCCCCCCCACATCAGCGTCTGCGCTGATTGGTGGACGAGAGATACCGATCGCTCACTCGGCCACTCAGCACTAGGGAGCTTGTTCCGGGTCCTGGAGACTCCGAGGTACTGCCAGCCCCTGTAGCTTTTCCCACAGTTAACATGGCTGCGATCAGTTATTCACCGAGACGACCGTGAGCTAAGATAGACAGGGCACTGTGAGCCTTTGCCCACGTCCCATCAGCGATGGCGCTTCAGCCGCGGTTCTGGAAATGTCTGTCGGTTTGCAGGAACCTGGGTAACTAATCTCGCCCCACCTCCTCGCCTGCGCTCTGTGCACAGTACTTGTGCATTTGCAAATCCGGTTTTGTACCTGATGTGGGAAAGTGAACGCACGAACCGAACCGGGGTGACTGTTGAATGTTGTGGGTCTGTGGTGATGACCTGTGGTCAGACGGCCATTTCTCCCGCTTCCGGGTCTTGTGATGGGAATGGTGAGAGCGTGTCCTTCCCGTGCCCGCAGTAGTCATTTTTAAACATGCATGTGATCGTTTCCATTTCCTAGAGTGTGGGTTCGCAGCCCTCTCTACCAGTTCCACGCCGGCGGTGCAGCCTGACCTGGAGACTAAGGAAAACGAAGCCGTGGCCCCGGAGTTCACCAACCGGAACCCTCGGAATCTGGAGCTCTTAGGTGTAGCCCGGAAAGAACGGGGCTGGGCTACAGTGTGGCCTAACCGGGAGTTCTGGCACAGGTAAGTAAAGTCAGCTTGGGACTGACAGAGCTGTGCGTCCCACCTTACACGTCACTTTCATCAATCCCTGACTGACCCTGCCAGGTAAGCCTCAGGATGTGTCAGGAAGATGACAGCTGGGTAGAAAGCGACCTTGGAGCAAGCAACTAATAGTTGCCCTGAAGAAAACTTAAAAGGTAATACGAGATTAAGAGGCTATGGACTGGGGCCTCTCTGAAGGTGACTTGTCAAAAAGCCGACAGGACAAGGGGCCACGGAATCATTGGCCATGAAGGGCGTTCTAGCAGAGGAGGCTAGGAGGCTGGGATTGAGTCTGAGGAACTCACAGGCCTGTGTACCCGGAGTTCAGTAAATAAAGGTGTGAGTGAAGTGTTATGAGGGTAGAGTGGTAAGTAGAATTAGTTATTAGCGTGCACATTAGGGTGAGCGATAGAGAGTAAAGTTTGAGCCTTAGTGATTTTTTTTTAAGGCGGGGACTAAAAGTTAAAAGTCCATTAATAGAAACAAGATAGATTTTAAAAATTTGTATTCGTTTAAAAGCACTTACAGAGCCTGCTGAGAACCCAGGCAGCTTACAATGGTCTGGAATTCCAATTCCCAGGGATCTGACACCCTCTCTTCTCCTTCCTCGGTGGTGCACCGAGAAATAATCATACACATGAAAATAAATGTTAAATGTTATTTTGGGAAGAACGGTGAGTGTTAGACCAGGCCCTTCAGCCCACAGAGCAAGTGCTCTGCCTCTAAACTGGGTCCCCAGCCCCAAGATGGCTATTAACGGAAAACAGTGTATTTACCGGCAGTTACGCTAGTTGCTTTGAATGTGTCTTTTTTTTTTATTTAATTTTTTTTAAATAAACTTATTTATTTTGTGTGTGTACACTATTGCTGTGTTCAGACACACCAGAGGAGGGCATCGGATCCCATTAGTGATGGTTGTGAGCCACCATGTGGTTGCTGGGATTTGAACTCAGGACCTTCGAAAGAGCAGTCAGTGCTCTTAACCACTGAGCTATCTTTCCAGCCCTTAATTCAACTATTTAAACTCTGAAGCAGGTGTAGCAGTTTTTCTCCACTTTTCAGAAACAGAGGAATTGAAACTGAGGGAGACATGATGAGTCAATCCCAGAGCTCAGATTTCCATGTCTGTATGTAACCTTGGAGCCAGGGCCTTAGATTATTATCGTCGTGTTGAGGTGTGTAGCCTGTATCTGTTGTTACTGTCATGTTTTTGTTAGAGTGGGATTTGTCTGGTTTTGTTTTTAAATTATTTTTATTTATGTGAGTACGCTGTCGCTCTCTTCAGACACAGCAGAAGAGGGCATCAGATCCCATCACAGTTTGTTTTTGTTTTTGTTTTGTTTTTTCAATTGATTGGTGTGTGCATATACGCACAGGTTCAAGCACACACCACATATACTTAGCCCATGTTCCACCTTGTGAGCCCTGGGGATTGAATGCAGGTTGTCGTCCTTGGGAGGAAGCACCTTTACCCATTGAACTGTCTTAACAGTGTACTCACTGAATTCTTGACAAACACGTAGGCATTTATTCACCTTACGTAGTCTAACATTTTGGTAAACAGATTGTTTTATAACCGTATTCTCTTTTCTCCCCATTTAGGTTGCGAGTTATAAAGACTCAGCACCACATAGAAGCATTTGTTGAGCACCTCAACGGCCAGGTTGTGGTTTCAGCATCCACGCGTGAATGGGCTATTAAAAAACACCTTTATCGTACCAGAAACGTGGTGGCTTGTGAGAGCATCGGTCGAGTGCTGGCACAGCGGTGCTTAGAAGCAGGAATCAACTTCATGGTCTACCAGCCCACCCCGTGGGAAGCGGCCTCAGACTCGGTATTTTTATTTCTATGTCTTTACTTAAAAGGTAAACATTTGGCTAGGAGTGGTGGTGCATGCCTTTAGTCCCAGCACTCGGGGGTGTCTCAGAGGAAAGATATCTCCACAGTCAAAGCCAGCCTGGCCTGCAAAGTGAGTTCCAGGAATGCCAGGGCTACACAGAGAACCCCTGTCTCAAGAATCAAAAAAAGAAAACAAAAAATTTGGCATAGCGTGGTAGAAGCAGAAGCAGACCTCTTGAGTTTAGACCCACCCTGGTCTACCAAGCAAGTTCCATCTAGTCAGGGATATATTTCCGCTGTCAAGACCTTGACTTGGAGGAATCTCAAGTTTAAGGCTTGCCTGAATAACTTGGTAAGACCTTGTCTCAGAATTTTAAGCGGGAAGGCCGGGAACTGTAAGTCATTGGTAAAGCGTGCTGGAAGCTGTGCTCCTTTCACAATACACAGAAGGTTCAGAGCCAGGGACCTCGAGTGTGCAGTCTCTAGCAGCACGCAGATACAACAGAGGGTTTTGGTTAGTTCTTGATATTAGGTGTGCTTAAATTATTTTCTGAGGCTATTCTGTGTAGTAGGCCTTGGCTGGAACCTGTGACATTTGATTTTTGTAGAAGCCCATAGGAGCTTGTGTTCCCATTCTCTGTACACACTAAAGCCAGTCGGTATTGCAAGTGAGTATTGCTGGGTGACCGAGACCCCGTGGTCCAGGATGTGAGCACCGTACTTCCTGTTGTTATACTGGCATCTTGTAGTTGAATGTGCTGATCCCCTACATCTCTCCATTTCCTTTTTCATATGTATTTTATTATTTTTTTTACTTCACATATTACATCCTGATGGCAGTTTTCCCTCCCTCCTCTCTTCCCAGCCCAACACCCCCCCCCCTTATCCATTTCTCTTCTATTTCTCTTCAGAAAAAGGCAGACCTCCCAGGGATATCAATCAAACATGGCATATTAAGTTGCAATAAGACTAGGCAACCCAGTGGGAGGGGGAGGGGGGAAAGGGTCCCAAAAGCAGGCAAAAGAGAGACAGCCTCCCTCCCACTGTTAGGAGTCCCACAAGAAGACCAAGCTGTACAACCATAGCATAGAGGGCCTAGATCAGTTCCATGCAGGCCCCATGATGGCTGGTTCAGTCTCTGTGAGCCCCTATGGGCCTAGGTTAGTTGATTCTGTGGATTTTCTTTGGTCCTTTATATCTCTGGTCACTACACTCCTTCCCCCCCCCCCCATAGGATTCCCCAAACTCTGCCTAGCTGTGGGTCTCTACATCTGTCCCCATCATTTGTTGGATAAAGCCGCTGATGACAACCATGCTTGGCTCCTGTCTGAATATAGTAGAATATTATTATGAATCACTTCGTTGGCTTTTTTTTGGCCAGTCGTGTGTGGTTCTATCCTAGGTCTTGAGTCTATCCCACCTCTGACTCCTGGCCCTCCAGACAGTGTCAGGGTCTCCTGATGGACCAGCCATTGGCTGGCCACTTCCCGGGTTTCTGCACCTTAACCGCAGCATCTATGTTCTTAAGGTCACTCAGAGAAACACAAGTGTACCCTGGGAGGTCAACAAGATGAAGTCCGTGGTTTCTTTGTCTCTTAGAAAACAAACCGGGTTTCAGGTTTTTCTGGAGGCTGACAGTGTTTTCTTTTTCTTTTTCCTTTTTTTTTTCCTGTCTATTCTTGATCTCCAAACTAGATAAAACGTTTACAAAATGCCATGACAGAAAGTGGGGTGATGCTTCGGGAGCCTCGAAGAATCTATGAATGAAATAGAAGCATTAACTGTTGTTGGAAGTGTAAATAGAAACTACCATCTACAGCCACCAAAAGAAAGCATCTGCATTGAAAGAAAGGAAGGAAGGAATATTTGGAAGGAGAGCCAGATTGAAAGCTTCATAGCAATAACGTAACAGCAAAAACTTATTTAAAATTAGCTTCCTTCCACTTCTGTGTGTGCTTGTGTGGTTTCATTGTTTTAATCAAGGGCTTACGGTGTCCTCATTCTTGGACATGAAATGTATTTAAGGAAAGTAGTCACTATTTGAAGAACAAATTAAAATGTTTCTAACAAACTGTGAACCATTACTGTGTTGCTCTCTGTAAACACCCTGTGGCTACAGGGCACACTTGGAGTTTTGTGAAGCACCACCCACAAGGGGCCCTCCCACCTTGATCACTAATTGAGAAAATGCCCCACAGCTAGATCTCATGGAGGCATTTCCTCACCTGAAGATCCTTTCTCTGTGATAACTCCAGCTTGTGTCAAGTTGACACACAAAATCAGCCAGTACACGTAGGCTATCAGGGATGGTTCCTGGCTAATCATCAGGGAAGGAGGATTGTTTGCTGCCCAGGATGTGGGCTGGGTTTTGTTTTTAATGTCAGTGGAATTGTAAACTCGGAAATAGTATGTGTTGAGTCTTAGGGTTTCTATTCCTGCACACACATCATGACCAAGAAGCAAGTTGGAGAGGAAAGGGTTTATTCAGCTTACACTTCCACACTGCTGTTCATCACCAAAGGAAGTCAGGACTGGAACTCAAGCAGGTCAGGAAGCAGGAGCTGATGCGAAGGCCATGGAGGGACGTGTCTTACTGGCTTACTTCTCCAGGCTTGCTCAGCCTGCTCTCTTATAGAACCCAAGACTACCAGCCCAGGGATGGCACCACCCACAAGGGGCCCTTCTTCCTTGATCACTAATTGAGAAAATGCCTTACAGCTGGATCTCATGGAGGCATTTCCTCACCTGAAACTTTCTCTGTGATAACTCCAGCCTGTGTCAAGTGGACACACAAAACCAGTCAGTACATGTAGATACGCAGCAAATGCCTTCTAGTCTTGTCTGGACTCACCCCCTAGTGATCTCAGGCATATCTTAGGAGGAAATGAGTGTGAGGAGCGCCAATGGGAGGTGGGAATGATGAGTAGTGAGTGGTCACTTCGCCTTTAAGTGGGAATTCAAATGTGGCTGTAGAAAATGCTTTATAGTCTTACAACGGCTGGAGAGATGGCTTAATGTGATTAGGAGCACTCACTGCTCTTGCAGAGGATGTGGATTTGGTATCAATGACCCAGAGGGCAGCCCACAGTCAGCACTCAATTCTAGGAATCCCAGCACTCATTTCTGGCCTCTACAGTGCACACACATGCCAGCAAAATATACATAAAATTATGTGTTAAAAATTGTCATGCAAGATAGCTTAGGTTGGAGCTTGGGGAGATCATGATACCTCTCTGAAAGCTGCTAAAATATGAAGAAGACATGTAAACCAAGTGGCTTCATATTAGTCAAGCGGCTCAGTTTCTTTTAAAGCCTTGATTCTGAGACATTCAATAGCATAAGAGTCACTCTGATCAGTAAATACCCAACTGGAAACAAGGATATACATGTATCTTTTTTTTTCTCTCATGTTAAATATGGATTGAAGCATCTCACTTAGAAGCCTAGGTCTCTAGGAGACTAAGTCTAGAATTACGAGAATGTATCAGACCGTGAACAGTGAGCATAGAAGCTGGTCATTGGTACCGATGGCAGACATTTCGATAGGCTAAAGACCATACGTGTTGATCGCCGGTACCAACGATGCTTCCAGCCTGGCTAAAGACCATACTCGTTGATCGCTGGTACCAACAATGCTTTCAGCCCAGCAGGCAGTTTTGTTTTTTTTTTTATTAATTTCAGACTAGGTTACAGACAGGCACAGGCTCCCACAGTTAAGCAGCCTGACCATTCTACGGTGTGCCCTCAGCTAGCATCACATCGATGCGCACCGATAACCCACCAAACAATATAGCCCAGAAACAAGAATCCTGTGTACTTCAGAAATGTAGAGGCCCGCCTGTTTGAGCAGCTCCCCGATAATGGATGAGGACCATCGGATGTAGTGCCCCAGTTACGTCTCCAGTTATGTCGTCCTGGGCAGTAGCCACTTTTGCTATCAAAGAGGCTGTTGGGTGTTGAATTTGCATTCCATGAAGCAGCAACCTTGCCATCTTTACTCCAGCACCAGATACAAGCATCTTCATGGTGCCCTTAGGCCCCCAAGTTGGTCCTCAGAACATCCTGCAAGCCCCGAGCCGCGCTGATGGTCACCGCCAGTGCTGCCTGTGCCCAGGGCCACCTCGGCCTTAGGATTTAGGGTCTTCACCGCCGCCATGGCTGGCCTAGCTCAGGGAGAGGTCCAGTTGGCAAAGCCTCCACTTTCCCAGCAAGTTAAGATCAAGGTTGTGAGCACCGTACCAAAGCTCCCACCAAGGAGGGTCTGGCCTGGGTGATAGACCGGCACGAGCTTTTAAGGTCCTGCGCAGCGGAAACGCGTGGGCAGCACGCGGCCGCATCCGGCGCGCCCTGGGACTAGCAGCTATGGACGTGGGAGCGGACGAATTTGAACAGAGCCTTCCACTCCTGCAGGAGCTTGTCGCGGGTGCGGACTTCGTGGGTAAGGTGCCCGGGGTTGCAGGGTCTGTCGGGGACAGCCTGGGAACTGGTGTCTGGTGTGTGTGTACCGGATGGGTTTCCAGGCCAGAAGAGCTTCCTAGGAAGGAGAGGGAGCTTCCTTTCCCCCTCGGGCAGGGGGACTGAAGCAATCAAACCCGCAGCTCTGGACAGCCTTGTCTGGAACCACACACCCCCGTGTCTGTTTTCCATTATTGTGTACATCTGCTCACCCCCTGGAGCATTTAGAGTGTGAAAGGTGGTGGCTTGCTCTGTGCCTGAGGACTTTTGTCTGTTTTGTGCTCCCGTAGGTCTGGACATAGAGTTCACAGGTCTGCGTTCAAACTTGTCCCGGCCCCAACAGATCAGGTACAACTGTCTTACCTCCCTCACCGGTGTCTCCTTAGGTAGACCCTGCTAGACAAGCATTGTTTCTGATCAGACTCCTGTTGGCAGGTTGCTGTTTTTGGGTTTTTTTGGTGTGTACTGGGGAATTTTTTTTTTCTTTTGGTGGGTTGAGACATCTCTCAACAGGTGACTTTTGTTGGCCAAATGCTGATAGGTTCTCTAATTGTGGTAACAGGGTGGTGATAGGTCCCTGATTACAGGTACCTGTTATAGGTACCCACTGCAGAGGCCTGGTACCTGCTTCTGATTCCCTTGCCTATACAGTGAGATGCCTTTTTCTTCACAGTCTTTTTGACTTGCCGTCTGAGTGGTATCTGAAGACTCGGCAGAGTGTTCAGCAGTTTACTATCTGTCAGATCGGTGAGTCTGATGTTCAGCCCTTTGCTATGGATCATTCTAGAAGGTATTTTTACTGTCTGAGTTTCCTGTGGGTAATCAAGCTTTGCCTGTTTTCAAAGACATTGTGTATCATTTTGTCTGCTTGTTCTGTTTTAAGTCTCAGTCTCTCTCTCTCTCTCTCTCTCTCTCTCTCTCTCTCTCTGTCTCTCTGTCTCTCTGTGTGTGTGTGTGTGTGTGTGTGCGCGCGTGCGTGTACCACCTGGAGCACTGACAATATGAATGGTGGTGGCCTGTGTGTGTGTGTGTGTGTGTGTTTGTGTGTGTATACCACCTAGAACATTTACAGTGTGAAAGATGGTGGCTTTGGCCAAGCAGGAATTTACCAGCCTTTTTATTTCATTGCCTAAATAGACCCATGCTAGAAACAGGCACTGTTAAACCTATTCTATCATTTGAGCAAAACTATGTGTTTTGTCTGTGAGTGTAGGTGATTAGAAGATTTTTTTATTTTTTTTTTGCTAAGAGTTTTTTGTGGGCTGGAGAGATGGCTCAGCGGTTAAGAGCACTGACTGCTCTTTCGAAGGTCCTGAGTTCAAATCCCAGCAACCACATGGTGGCTCACAACCATCTGTAATGAGATCTGACTCCCTTTTCTGGAGTGTCTGAAGACAGCTACAGTGTACTCACATATAATAAATGTGATGCCTCATTTAGCCTTAAGGCTAAATGCCTTAGCCTCTCAAGGAATGTAGCCAAACTCTTTAGCTTCTGATCCTCCTGCCTCCTCTTCCCAAGTGCCAGGATTGCAAGGTGTATGCCATTGGGCCTGACTCTTGGCTCGTTTTAAAGCTACAAAAATGTTGACTTAACCACTTCTGTGTTTGGGAAGCTGGCCATGAGTACATTTTTGGCAATTTTGGCACAAGCTATGGTGTGGTAGAGATCTCATGCCATGAGTCTATTTTGCAGTAAGGATGTGCCCCTGTTCTGCAGCCCCCGCCATTGTCTGTGGGTGCAAAGCTTGGTGAGGAATGTCTGGTCTTTGGCTGACCTCAGGTGGCTTTGCCTCTGTGTTCATTATGTCTACCGTTGTTGTTCTAGGATTGTCCATCTTTTCCAGCATCGCAGGCGAGTCAAACAAGTATGTATGCCGACTATGACACACACAGCTTTTACCATCTGTGTTTGCCAGCTTCACTTTGGTTCTCTGAGAGTCACTTTGTCCTGGACCCTGTCTTCTGACTTCTGGCTTTCGCATCGCCCTGTGCTCTCAAGATTGGAAGTAGCACTTTCTCTCTGGGGCCTCTCCTGCCTTGTGTCTCAAGTGTTCTTCCGTGTCTTGTTTCCTCCTGCTGACTCTCGTGCATCTTGGGAAAGTCTGTTTAAGCTGCCCGGTAGCTCTCGGGCACCAGTAGTCAGAAGAGTGCTGCACCTTTAGGGACAGCTCTGCTTGGAAGCTGCTGCAGGGGGCTGGGCTGTGTGTGCGTTGGTAGGGGGAGGACTGACCTGCTCCTTGGGCTGAATATTTGGTTGGGTCATGGGCCTATTTCTGCTTTAGACTTTGTTCCCCAAGGGCAGTATGACTCCCTGTTATCTTTGGCCCATAGACGGTGTCTAAAGTACATTGAGCATTCAGAAACCATTTAGATACTTAAGTGAAAGGGAAGCCACGTGGGGCCTACTGTGTGAGCTAGGCTGGCTTGCCTGCCTGTTCTGGTCTTTGAGGGTTTTCCTCCTCGTTATCTCTGCTTTATAGGTATGTAGCACACTCCTGCAATTTCTTTCTCTTCCCTACTACATTCGGGATCCTGGACTCAGAATTCTCTTTCCAGGCATCTAGTGTACAGTTTCTGAATCAGTATGGCTTTGACTATAACAAGGTATGTACCTGACTAGGGGGCCGTGGTTGCAGAGGGGGTCCTCTAAACGCACCGCCGGCTCCCCTCCTTTCTCCCTTGCCTACACGAGGCCAAGGAGTTCCCCTTCACTTTGCCGCCTGCCCCCCATGATGGCTCTCACCAGTCACCTTGTTCCGTCCCTGTCTCCAGTTCCTCAAAAACGGAATCCCGTACATGAACGAAGAACAGGAGAAGAAAATCAAACACAGCATCCTGAGAGGAAACTGGAGAGTCCGGAGGTAGGCTCTGTCCTCCTAAGTGTCCGCTCCTGGGCAGGCTTCCGGTCTCCTCTGTGGCTGGGGAGGCTGGCCGATCAAGCCATCCACGCTCAGCTGAGGTGGCCGTGGTCACCTGTACTCTCCGGAGGGGAGAGAATACTCTCCACATCTTCTCCTTTCAACTCGCATGTGTGAACATCATTTTAATCTTGAAAGCGAAAATACAAGGTTTGGGAGGGAAAGTTCAGTTGGTGAAAACGCTTGTTGTGAAGGACCCCAGCTTGATCCTTAAAGCATACGTATAATCTTAAAGCAAATTATTATTATTATTATTATTTGTTTTTTTGTTTTTCGAGACAGGGTTTCTCTGTGTAGCCCTGGCTGTCCTGGAACTCACTGTAGACCAGGCTGGCCTTGAACTCAGAAATCCACCTGCCTCTGCCTCCCAAGTGCTGGTATTAAAGGCAGGCGCCACCACTGCCCAGGTATTTTTTTTTTAAAGATTTATTTATTATTATAAATAAGTACACAGTAGCTGTACTCAGACACACCAGGGAAGGGCGTCAGATCTTGTTACGGAGGTTGTGAGCCAACGTGTGATTGTTGGGATTTGAACCCAGGACCTTCAGAAGAGCGGTCAGTGCTCTTAACTGCTGAGCCATCTCTCCAGCCCCCTTAAAGCAAATTATAATCCCAGCCCTGGGTGGGTAGAGAGAGGCAAATCCTTGGGACTGGCTGGCTGAGAGCCTAGCCAACTTGGTGAGATTCAGGCCATCGAGAGACAGAAGCTCCGTCTTACACAGTGGTAGAGAACACAGGACAGGTTGTTCTCTGCCCCACCCCCAGCACGCACCCACACCCTTACACATAGCATAGTGGCACACGCTGGTAATCCATCACCCAGGAGAGTGAGGCGGCATGATTGTGAGTTCCAGGCGAGCCTGAGCTACATAGGAGGACCCTCATCTCTAAAGAGAAAAACAGAAAGGAAGAAAGGAGTTAACTTTGGGGTTGGGGTGGGGAGAGTTAGAGACAGGGTTTCCCTGTGTACCCCTGGCTGTTCCAGAACTCACTCTGTAGACCAAGGCTGGCCTCGAACTCAAAAGATCTGCCTGCCTCTGTCTCTGCCTCTGCCTCTGCCTCCTGAGTGCGGGGATCAGAGGCCTGTACCCCCATTGCCTGGCTAAGAAATTAACTCTTAAATTTGGTACTCAGAGAGACAGGAACTGGGTCTGTGGGATTTACAAGCTAACCTCGAGGTACAGAGGAGAGCAGCTAAGCCGCCAGTCTGTCTGTGGAGCCCAGAGTTTTGGGCTTTTCCCTGTCCCTGGGGCTGAGGTTGCTTCCCTTTGGGAGGCTCGGACCTTGTGGTCTTGTTTGCACTAAGATCTACAGTGACCACAGGGAGGTGGCAGCCTGAGTCCCAGCCAGTTGCCAGTTTTTAATTATTTGAGCTTTTTGGGGCTTGAGATTTTTCACTTTCATCAGGTTACATTTAAAAAAAAAATCAATTAGGTGTGATTCCAAAATGTGGTTTTCATACGGTCTGGGTAATAATCTTGAATCTTTTGATGTGGTTTTTGTTTTTTGTTTTTTTTTTTTTTTTGTATTTGGCATTGATGTTCATACACAAATACAGATTTTTTATTTTTTTTTTTTAAGCAGGCAGTCGCTTACAGAACTTTACTGCTAAGTCTGCTTGCTTTTCTGAGTTCAGACTCAGTGTGGGTAACTTTCCCTTTCCTTGGTTTTGGATCCCGGCCAGCATTCTAAGCAGGCTTGCCCTGACCTCCCGGACTCTCCCACTCTTTCTCCACAGCCTCTCCCTCCCCGCCTCCAAGCTACTCTCTGACCTCCATTGCTGAATCTGCTTGATTCCTTGACCCCCTAACTCAAAAAGCATGGCTGGCTCTCCTCCTCCTCCCCCTCCTCCTCCTCCTCCTCCTCTCACACAGCTGCCAATCACAGCTTTTACAGCTCGCCTGCCCTGTTGTTTTTCCTTTCAAACTCTAATGAGGTCCTCAAGGGTCAAGAGTGAAAACTGAGGGAAACAGTTTGAATTTTTGATCTTTTGTTATTTTCAAGTGTTGGAGAGAGAGCTTAGGTTTTTTTCTTTTTCTTTTTTTAAAAGATTTATTTATTTATTATACGTAAATACACTGTAGCTCTCTTCAGACACCCCAGAACAGGGCATCACATCTCATTATGGATGGTTGTGAGCCACCATGTGCTTGCTGGGATTTGAACCTTAGGACCTTCGGAAGAGCAGTCAGTGCTCTTAACTGCCGAGCCATCCCTCCAGTCCTGAGCTTAGATTTCTAACGGAGGAGCAGAGAGTTCATCCCGTTCTTGTCTTTTCCCTCATGTTTCCAGTAAGTTCATTACAAATCCTCTGGGAGCTACGGGAGCTACGGGCAGCCAGTCCTGACAGTGGTGGTCACTGGCTAGAGCTCCTGGCTCTTCTTCCGTCCACCCCTCTTCCACCCACCCCATCCAGGCAGACTTGTGTTCCTACTAAAGTCTGAAGTACAGGAGTTTACCTTCCTCTTGCACTAAAAGACCTGGAGAACAGATGATGGTTTTCATGGGTGCTGCCGATCTTCACTGTGAATTCACAGCGTTGAAAGCACAGGCTCCGGACAGGCGTCCATCTTAAGACGGTCTTCGTCTGGTATGACCTCTGCCAACGTCTCTGCCTTTCCTGTGCCCGTTTTCAGCTCTCTGGATAAAGATCAAATCAAGGTGGTGATTGATAAGGTGACACAGTGGCTGGACCTGGCTGAGGAAGGTGGCCAGATGACCCTGCCTGGCATCTCTGGTAGGTAGGGCAGGAGCCTGTTCCTCCCCACTTGGGAGCACAGCACGGAGTTGTCATGGTAGTGAACCAGAAGGGTGGGGAACAGATTCTCTTTGCTGTGAGTCCTGATCCCAAATGTCCTGCTCGTGACTGAGTCTGAGGCCTTTGCTCAGTAAGTAGCTTATCCTTGGGATGAAAGCCCTGACCTGAATTCCCACGTCTCAGAGGCTCTTTAACCTGCATTCCATGTCATGGGTAGAGTCATAAGCCCCTCCTTTCCATTCTTGAATGCCTGTTTTACTGACTTTGGGGAACCCATGCCCTAGTGTAGCAACGGCCAGAAGCCCTGTCTGTGGACCCTTTGCCATGGAGTCTCTGAGGTCAAAGCTGTCTCCAAAATGTTGCTCAGCTATGACTTGTTAATGTGTTTTTTTGAAGGGGGGGCGGGCATTTGTCCTGGTGCAGTAATGATGAAGGTAAAACCTGCCTGCCCCGTGGCATAAGACGGCAGGCTTGGCCTCAGCTGGCAAGTCACCGCACTCTTCCCAACCAGCCTCTCAGGCTCCAAAAGGAAGTTTTACAAGAGAACCTCCAGGAGGACGGTCTTAGTTTTGTGACACCTCAGCCATTGGTTGTCTCTTACTTAAATTCTATGTGTCAACCTAAGTGTGGAAAAATAAGCGTGTGATAGCATTGCTACTGAGGGCCGCAGTGGACTGGCTGTGTTGGAAATGGGCACCCGGGTGGCATCTTCCACTGAGACCCGCATCAGCTGGGCACCTGGGTGCATGCATTGGAGATGATAGTGAGGGCCTCGTGCCTTCTAGTGGGACCTCCAGCCCCAGATGCTGTTTCTGCTGAAAAAAAAAAAGCAGTCTTTTTTAGTATTTACTTAGGATTTTATGTATATGAGTGTTCCACCTGCGTTTATGTCTGTGAACCACATGAGTGCCTGGTGGAAGAGGGCATTGGATCTCCTGGAACTGAAGTTACAGATGGTTGTAAGCCACCATGTGGGTGCTGAGAACCAAACACAGGTCCTCTGTAAGAGCAACAAAGGCTCTTAATCACTGAGCCATCTCTCCAGCAACTTTTCTTTTTTCTTATTTTATTTTAATGGAATATATATATATACATATATATACTATATATTATATGTTATATATAATAATATATATGATTATATATTATTATTAAATATATATAATTTAAATGTGAGTGTTCTGCGTGTACACCTGCATGCCAGAGGGCATCAGATCCCATTACAGATGGTTGTGAGCCACCATGTAGTTGCTGGGAATTGAACCCAGCACCTCTGGAAGATCAGTCAGTGCTCTTAACCACTGAGCCATCTCTCCAGCATCTAATTTTATCTTAATGGAATAAAACTTTTACTTGGGATAACTAAGCTGAGATCTTTTTTTTTTTTTTTTTTTAGACCTGGGTGTTTTCAGACATTTTCCTCAAGTGGAGAAGCCAGCCAGTCACCTTAAGTCTCAGTGTTTGCTAGCTGTAACGTTAAGCTTTCAATAAAAGATAGGTACATAGAGGCCTGGGACTGTAGCACAGTGGGTAGAGTACTTGCCCAGCATGCACAAGGCCCTGGGTTCAATCACCGGCACTTTATAAAATCAAATGTGACAGCCTTCCCCGCCCCGCCCCCCCAACCCTAGCATGTGAGAAGCAGAGGCAGGAACATCAGGAGTTCGAGATCATCCTTATCTCTGTAGTGAGCTTGAGGCCAGCCTGAGCTACAGGAAACTGTCTCAAACAGAGACATGGATCTGTTGCTATAAGCTGAGAGCCCCCTCAACAGAGACCTCTCTGATGAGTTGAGAAGCCCCGTGAACAAATGCTTTCTGTCGGTGTTGGCAGAGCATACCGTGTGAGCATCTGGAGGGTAGAACTGACATCTCCCTAGGAATGGGCTTGAGCTGTTCCAAAAGCAAAACACACCACAGGCCCCTGATGGTCATGTCACCCAGCGACAGAGTTCCTAAGTAACAGTCAGCCTGTAAAGGATTACTGGAGTGATCGTTACATAGCATACAGAGACCGTATGCAACCAGCAGCCTGGTGGCACATGCCTTTAACCCCAGCACTCTGGAGGCAGAGTCAGGCTGATTGTCTATAAGCTTCAGACCGGCCTGGTCCTATATATCAAGTTCCAGGTCAGCAAGAGCTACATAGTGAGACAGACCCTGTCTGAAAACAAAACCACCACCTCTCAAACAATCCTCAACTAACCTCAAAGTCATTTGAGGCTGGTGGCTTCCCTTTTTACCCTTCACATCTGTTTGGACCTGTTTTCGTTTGTTTCCGTTTTCAAGTGTTTAAGGGCCACAACATACTACAGTAGGTCAAACACATAAGTAGATGTGATCCCAGTCAGATGTTTGAAATATGAGTAGCAATATCCCTTTCTGTTACATTTATTGTTTAAAAGATTTTTTAAAAAAGTTTGTTTTAGGTTTATGCGTGCTTAGCCTCCAGGCATGTATGTGTACCATGTGTATGCCCGGTGCCCTTGGGGGTCAGAAGAAGGCACTGAATCTCCTGAAATTGATGTTTTGAATGGCTGTGAACCACCATGTGGGTGCTGGGAACAGAACCCAGGTCTTCTGCAAGGGCAACCAGTGCTCTTAACCACTGAGCTGACTCTCCAGCCTCTCTATTTTATTTGATTTCTTTAGGCAGATCTCACTGTGTAGCCTTGGCTGGCCTGGAACTTTTTAAATAGATCAGGCTGGCCTCAAACTCATAAAGATCTGGTAGCCTTTACTCGAGAGTGCTAGGAGCAAAGGCATGAACCACCACACCCAATTTACTAAATATATTTTGTTTGAGAAACCAGTTTTTATTTATTTATTTATTTTATTTTTTTGCTATTGAAATGTCCTCTCTAAGTTGTAATTAGTTCCTAACACGGTTAACATCATCAGCCGCAAACTACAGAAACAAGCACACGAATGTCCCCAACTGAAGAGCATTCTTGAGATCCAGACCTTCGAGGGTGTTGTCCTAGAACATTCCGGTAGGCACACATGGGCATAGGCTGGGGCGCCCTGGAAGCAAGCTTCTGGTGCAGCCCACACGTCACAGGCTCGAAACATCTACTCCTTTCAGGCTTCTCCCGTGGGGAAGTTCGATAGAGCTCAGGTTCTGTGTGTGCCTTGTGCTTCCTTGCGGCAGGATTCCAAGCCTTTGAGGTCCAACTGGTGCTGAGGCAGGCCCTCCCCAACATCTGGACAGTGCTGAAGGAGGAGGGGGTGAGTCCTTGCCTACGTGTGTGCCCTTAGCAGCTTTGTCCCCCCTCCCCTCCTCTCTCCTATAGCCGAATCTGGTCTCTGAAAGGCTCCTGTGTCGTGTTTCTCTCTGTGCTAAGGAGCCTGCTTTCCAGGCGCACGCACGCTCAGCACGGTTGTCTCTCTTTGCTGCAGGTGATCGTGAAGAAGGTAAACCAGCCACATCGCTGGTACCTTGAGCACGCCTCGTGTGACCAAGTCAGCTGTTGGAAGGAACAGATTCTTCTCTCTGCAAGAGGCTTCTCTGTCTTTTTTCAGATGTTGGTGAAAGCCCAGAAGGTAGGGAACATCTCTTTTCTTGTTTTTGCTGTGTTTTCCCATCACCTTTTTGTATTTATAGCAGTAGATTTTGAAGGCTTCTCGGCCGATAAAGTTATCTTTCTTCACTTGACCATATTATATTCAAAAGGCCATAAAGTGATTAAAGAGACTTTTTTTTTTCAAAAAAGTGATTCTTGGGGGCTGGAGAGATGGCTCAGTGATTAGGGAGCGTTTGTCTCTGTTGTAGAAGACCCAGGTTTGATTCCCAGCATCCACAGGGCGTCTCCCAGCTATCTGTAACTCCAGCAGATCTGACTCCCTCTTCTGGCCTCCATGGACACCAGGCATACATAATATATAGATATACGTGCAACCCAAGCACCCACATAACATAAAATAAATGTTTTTATAGTAAATTTTTAAGGTGATCCTTTGTCTTTGGCAAATTGCTTCTGACTTCGTCACCTTGCTTTTTCTGCTGTTGATTAGTCTGAGGAAGGACAGTGCCGGAGATTCTCCTGTGACTTTGTCCCTTGCAGCAGCATGGGAATTTTAAGGGCAACTACCTAAAATTGCTTAGAGAAATTGTGTCTGCCTCAGAATCCCAGTGTGGCCCCTGCCTCAGGGTCTCTGCTGTTCACTCATCTTCCCTCCCTACCTCTTCCCCTCCCCTCCCCTTTCCTGTCTGTCTGTCTCCCTCCCTGCTCTCTCCCCTCCTTCCATGTTTCTCCTCCCCCTCCCTGTTTCCTTCCCTCTTTCCACCCCAGCAGTCCCATTACCTTATGTGGGAGCTGAAAGATACTGACACTGGATTATCGGGTGACCTAAAGCTATATTCTGTATTGAAAAAAACAAAAACAAAACCTTCTTTAGACCAAGTGTCGGACCCGGTTTTTAGAATTCCTTTCTCTCACCTGTTGCTTTCCTCCAAGCAGCCCTTGGTAGGACACAACATGATGATGGACCTGCTGCATCTCCACGAGAAGTTCTTCCGACCTCTTCCAGGTAGGGGTGAAGCGGGGCCCGCCTAGCCTCCGGCCTGTGTCTGTACCGCCTTCTGGGTAGAGACCGGGGAGCTTTCCTCAGGGAGGGTGAATCTAGTTACATGCCCTCTTCCTGTGACTGGCTCATGGCGTGACACTGGGCAAGGTCACACATGTATGAAGGAAAGAACCCACCACTCATCGCTTAACACTTCGGGTTTTCTCCTTTGTTTTGAGTCTTTACATATTTGTGTAGACTGTGTATTTAATCTTAAGGTTGGCTTTTCCCCTTCATGCCATTATAGACCTAACAGATGTCTAGATGTTTCAGTGACTACCTTGGCTCCCGTCTGGTGGCTGTGCTCCTTTTCCACACCAGAGTCTGTCCTTGGACAAATGGCGGTATAGCATAGTGGGTAGTGTCCATCTCTCAGGGCGTGTGTGTGTGTGTGTGTGTGTGTGTGTGTGTGTGTGTGCGTGCCACCAGCAGCTGGCGCCTTTGCCTTCTCTGCTTAGCTGTGAGGTGAGCTGGCAGTAGCGACCTCAGCTTGGTGACAGGTGTAAGGGGGTTCGCAAAACTGTGGCACGCACTAGTTGAAAAGGGACAGGAAGCTCCAGGAGGGAGTTCTGCAAATCCGACTGGACAGACCAGCGACGTTTGAGCATATTGGAAGGATTAGAGGCAAAGGATAGAGACGCACACAGAAGGCTTGAGCAAACAGAGAACATCCAGTGGAAGAGGGGAAGTGAGGCAGATAGGGAAGTTCCCGCCGCTGGTGGGGTCCTTGTGGCCCCGGGGGCGGTGACTTTGGTGGGGTGTTGCAGCCACAGATTGCATGTGGGACCCGTGGGAGATGTGAACAGTGGGCAGCTGGGAGGAGGAGGAGGTCAAGACCTTTTCACAAGTCCACAGCTCGGTCATAGTCCACTGTGATCTGGACGCAAGGACTCCAGAGAAAGGACCCGACAGAGGTTCTGTTGGACGGGGCAGGGAGTGTGGTGGAGAATCCTGGGCCTTTTTGCTTGGGATGTGTGGTAAGATTTTTTTGTGTGCAGTAAACTTCAGTATCTAGATGCAGTGTAATTACACGGAGTATAACCTGTTAAGAGCCTATTATAAACCCCTTTCTTATCAGGGTGCTTTACTCAGTGATAAAGGTATTCAGTTGAATTGTCGTGGGCTGTTCTCTGCATAGTCATTTATAACTTGTATCATTCGTGTCTTCCCGAGCCCCTGGGGCTGTATTAGTTGATGACAGCAGTCCGCTGGGCCTTGAGTTTGGTGGAAAGCCACTCGACCTTTATCATAGAAAGTGGCAGTGGCCGTGTGGCTGGAGAGTCAAACTCCTCCATGAGGATTAGAAATATTTCCCATGAGCATCTTGTTCTCTCCGCTTTACTTGTCAGCACTGGGGGGTGGCGAGCCGCGCTAGAGGGTGGCTCTGTGTTCTACTAACCCACACATTCATGTGTCCCGTTTGGACCTTCCCCCTAGAAAGCTATGATCAGTTTAAACAGAACATCCACAGTCTGTTTCCTGTCCTCATTGACACTAAGAACATGACCAAGGACATCTGGAAGGTAAGGAGTGGCTTGCTTTGGAGTAGGGGGTGTCGAGGTCATACTTGTGACACTTTTCAATGGATTTTCACATATTCCAAGCCCCCAGTTGTGATGTATTTGTAGGTAAATAATATAATTTTCATTGGACAACAGAGCAATAATTCTGTGGGTGTTTTGTTCTGTTTCGGTTTTTAAGACAGGGTCTTGCTAGGTAACCTAGGCTGACCTTGAACTCATGACAACCCCTCCCCCGCTGCCACCCCCGCCCCATTCCCCCACCTCAACCTTCCACATACTAGGATTAAAAGTGTACACTATTATCCATGGTCCAAACAGTTTATTTTAGAACTTACTACATATTTTATAAACCTATGAGGGATGCCTAGAAAGTATCATCCTAAAGGATGAGGGGCCCCTTGTAAAGTCTGGAGGAAACCCCGTTTTTGTCGAGCACTGAAGACATGGGTTCTCTGACAGAGTTAGAATCTCAGGGGAGGTTGCAAACTGATCCCGGCTCCACTGTCCACTTCATGTGTGGTCTAGAGGAGAGCCAGGTGATATTCCCAAAGTTCCCCAGGTGACTGTCCTGTAGCCCAGGTCACATACCACATGTGGAAAAGGGAAGCATTGAACTACTTTAAACACTTTTAGGAATTAAGCAGAATAACAGAGCAAGGAGAATCCATCAAGGTGTTAAAGCCTTAGGCTAATGGCTTACAGTGGGCTTAAGAGGAGGGGCAGCAGGACCCAGAGAGGCCCTGAGTATTTGGTCTTCACCTGTTCTATCTTTGATCTTGGGACTTAGTAATCTGACGTTACCTCAAGGCCTTCTGATCCCCAGAATACCAGATGCCCTGCAGGTGTAGGCCGTCTTAGTCCAGTGTCTCAGATCGCTGTGTTCCCATACTTCCCTAAACAGAAGGTGTGAGTTCTGTGGCTGACACTGACCTCTAGCCAGGGTCACTGGGACGTCTTCTGTGATGCCCCCAGAGTCCTGCTCTCCTGACCCTGGGATGGTGTCATGGCCAGCATTTGCCAGGTCCATGTAGTGACCCCTTGCGAGGCCTTCAGCAGATGGTGACCCCAAGCACAGTGCTCCGTTCTTCATGATTGCAGGAACTGCGTTTCCCACGAGTCTCCAACCTCTCGGAAGTGTATGAAGTGCTGAGCAGGTGAGGAAGGTGTTTCTGGAACTCGGCTGCCCAGGCCACAAGGGACCTCTTGAGACCTTTCTCTGATTCTAACTTATTCCAAACCCCCTGATTCTGATGTATTTGTGTGTAATTGGCATGCTTTTCACTGGACAACAAAATAATAATTTTGTGGTACTGCTCCCTAGAACACAGCTGCTTAGATCTAATGTCCCTCCACCCAACTCCTCATGCCTCTGTCCCTGCTTCGGACAGCATTCTTGGCCCCACTTCTGAAAAAAAAAATATCAAGAGGTCAGAGGTCAAGGTCTGAGCCTGCTGCCTGTCTTCTTGAACATTTTACAAGTTCTGTCATCCTCGTTGACATTCCTGTCACCAGCCAACACAGTCACCTTCCTTACTGGTTTCTTTTGAGGCAGGATCTCAGGTGTCTCAGGTTGTCCTTGAACTCACCGTGTAGACAAGAATGACCTGAACTTTCTGATCCTTCTGTCTCTCTTCCAAATGCTGAGATTACAGGCGTATGCCAGTATGCTCAGATTTATGGGGATGCTAGGGGTCGAACCCGGGGCTTTGTACAATCTAGGCAAGCACTTGAACAGCTAAGCTGTACCCCCACATACCCTCCCTGTCCGAGGCCAGGGAGCTCTCTTACCTGCTCACCACCCTCTCCCTGTCTCCTCCCTCCTCTTAGACTCTGCCTGCATGTCCCTTTCCTAGGGACCCAAGCCATCACCTCTCGTTTCCCTTACCATCACCATCTAAAACTTAAAACCAAGCTACTCACTTTCTGATCCTCTCCCTGGCTCCCATGGTAACCCTGTAGTTTTTGAGGGGACTTGTGGGAATTACGTGCAATCAGGTTGTAGAATAAAAAAGAGTCAAAAACTTCTTCACTGGTGGGAAGCCTTTGGTGGGATGCCTGAAACTGGTACGGTAGCCCATCTAGTCCCTGGGCTTTAGTCCCCTTTCGCCCATGCCCATCGCTGTTAGGTGTCTCCCCCTTTGACAGTTACTCGGGTTACCTGTCCTTGCACGCGGCAGGATGTTGCACATAACAGCATTCGGAATAGCCCAGGGCCCTTGAGCTGTGCAAGTTTGCTTTACGGTGCCTTGGAGCTTGGGCTTTCTTCTCTGGCACGCTCCGGATTTCTTTGTCCTGGTGGGAGGGTTGGTTGGTCTCCCTGTTTGTTTCTCTCATCTCCGATCTTGCATCTTAAGAGTGGCTCCTCCCAAGCCCTCTCCGCGACCGTTGTCTGGCCTTAGCGGGTCTTTACCTCCCGTCCGCTTGTGTTACCACCACACTGCTGTTGTGCAACTCTAGTTCACAGCTGGCTGACCTGTTGTCTTCTGTCGTCTTCCTTTATTCGAAGCATCAGTCCATGCTTAGATCTTCGTCTTTTAAAAAAGGGTGTGCTGAGCGTGTATCTCTATAACTTAAGGAGCTTGGGGACAAGAAGGAGGAGTTACTTTTAGGGAGTTGATCTTTATCCTCCTTCTGTTTTTCTAATAGTAACTTGAATCCCACTAAGGATTCGGGACCGGCGATTGTTCACGCAAGACAGTGTAAAAAATACGGTATGTGCCTGAGCTCTGGCTCCTGGCATAGTTGGCCAAGTGCCCTGGGGCTGGGTTGAGGTTCCCCGCTCTGGTCCCCCAGGCAGCAGGCTGTAGACCTAGGTTGGGATTCCTTCCTGGCCCGCCTTGCTTTGTTCCCCACAACTCTGCCTTACCGATATGCTAAGCTAGAGAACTGTTCGGGGCACAGGAACCTGCTTTCTCTCAATGTGTAGGGTATAGGTTACCATCCCCACATGGCCAGGACCAGAGTGAGAAATGTTTATGAGCAGGGAGACAGGTACACAGTGCGTGTCACACTTGCCATGGTTGTTGAATAGGTTTCCTCCTCATGACGGTTCTAATCACCGACCTGTCATTTGTCTCTCTTGGAAAACCACTTCAGCTGAGACCAAGTGCCCTCACGAAGCAGCCTACGATGCTTTCCTCTGCGGGTCAGGTAACGTGTTCCTTTCGGAGGGCCTCCTGCTCTGTCGATGTGGACTGGGTCTTGTTTGGTTCCTGTTGGGTGGCACACACAGTCGAGTCGGCACTTTCCCACTGGCCTGAGATCAGTTCTGTCTCTTGTTTTCTCTTCTAGTTCTTTTGAAAGTGGCTCACTTGCTCCTGCAGAGGGTGCATGGGTGAGTGTCCTTCCTTTCATCCTGGTACCGAGTCCTCAGGTCTCACTTGGCAAACCTTTGTTAGAAGCCAGTACCTCTGGGTCACAGGACCACCCAAGAGAAGGGATGTGGAGTATGTGAGTGTCTCCCCAACAGCCAGCGCAGTGATGAAGGAAGCGGTCTGCTCCATGGAGCCCTTTGTTGCCATGATGCCTCCTGCCTGGGTCCTGCAATGTCTCAGCAATGTAGAGACTGGTGTGCATCAGGGAACCCATCAGCGGGGTGGGACTAGAGTCCTGATTCCTCGTAGAGAACGTCCAGGATCAGTGCTGTAGTCCTGTCAGCTACGAATGTTCTCTTAGCTCCCAGAGGCTACTTGAAGTGAGCGGATGGAGTGTACAAATGAAGGCCACATCACCAGCGGTTCATAAAGGCCGCAGGGAGGCCAGTGGCTGCGACACAGAAACCCAAATCGGAACACAAACACATGGCCCCTGATGGTGGCATCCCAGTGCCCCAGAGCTGGTCCACAGACACCAAGGACACTGTTGACATGTGACAGGACTGTAACGTGGGTCACATATATTCCATGGGACTCAGTGGGCCCACAGAGGTCCACAGTTATAACCTGTTGTTCAGGACTGGCCTAGAAATGTTCTGGACTATACTGTGAATTTCGTAGTCTCTTCTGGCCACAGATATAAATACATTGTCTGATAAATTGATGTCAGGCTTATAGCTTACATGAGGAACCTGCTAGCTGGTTTCCTCTCCCCCTGGTGCGGGCACAAAAGGGGCTGCCAGCAGCAGCACACCTTGTTTTTTGGACCCATGGCTAACCACTTTCTTCATTTTAGCTGTTGTGACTGGAAAACCCTTCTCAGGTTAGAGAAGCTTATGGCTATCTAGGCCCGCCTGGTGCCTTGGTCGGTGTTGCTTCCAGGATCTACATTTGGGGGCCAGCTGGGCAGTAGAGGTGGTGGTGGGGCATTGGGGTCAGGGTGATGTTACTGCAGAAGTTATAAAGTAGAGCTTCCTCCAAACAGGGTCCTCTCGCTCTCCCAGCGTGCTGCCAGTGCTGGTCAGCGGATACCAGAAGTTCTTGGTCCAAACTCTGTGTATATGTGTGTTCCCACCAATATGAGCTCCAAAATGGGAGGGGTAGAAAGGAGAGGCACTCGAGGCAGCTCCCTTCCCTGTTTTCCCACCAGAACCTTAGCTATAGCGGAGGACCTGCATAAAACCCTATCTACCTGAGTGCTTCAGGGTCTGTCTCTGTCCCTACAGCAGTGATGCTATGCCGGAGCCTGCTTTTCCCCAGTACCTCGACGTGCTGGCGCCTTATGTGAACCAAGTGAATCTTATCCGAGCCGGGGTTCCGAAAATCGTGAGTATGTCTCATTCTGCGCTCTCGTCTCGCTCAGGCCTGGGATGTGCTTCAGGGTTCTGATGACGATGACAACGCAGGATGCAGTGGGAGCGAGGAGGAGGGTCACACCCCGAGACACGCCTTCCTCTTCCCTGCTCCCAGCCCCATGCACAGCCTATTCTAGAATCTTCTAGCATTTTCAAATTGTGTGAAGTATCAGAAGTATGGAGAGTTCCTCTTGGTCTTGTCTTCCTAGAATTTCTCCGGCCCGGATTACCCCAGCATTCGCCCTCCTGTGCTCATCCTCACTGTCAAGAGGTGGCCTGGGGTGAGCGAGCACCAGGTCTACCGCGAGTTCCAGAATCTCTGCAAGTTCGATGTCAGGCGGTTCACTCGAAGCCAGTTCCTGCTCCTGACCAATAAGTTTAAGGAGTAGGTCCCCCGCTCCAGGCCCCGCCTCTTTATCCTCACTGCCCCTTCGCTTTCAGTGGCTGTGGCCACATTGCTGGCTGACCCGAGCAAACTTCTTTTGTCAGTGCCCGCAGTGTCTTGAAGGAGTACAGGAGCCACCCGACCCTTCAGGTCTCCCTGTACCGGTACTGGAGACATTCCCCCAACATCACCTGCCTGTTACAGTGAGTGGCCTGGCAGAAAGCTCTTCTGCCTGCTCGGGTCCCATTTGGTCAGGTTCTGGCCGGCTCACTAGCTGCTATGAGTTGTCAAGCCACTGTTGGCAGATGGGTGAAGCGTATCCAGAACATCCCGCTGGAGCGCTGGGCCCCGCTCACTCTGTCAGTGAAGTAGCCTTGGGGTGGAGAGAGGCCTGCGGGCAGGATACAGTTCAGAGGAGATGACGGAAGCCTCAGTAAGAGTCAGAGAAGTACGGAGCGAGCCAAACTGGGGGTGGGTGGGTGACTGGGGCAGCGACCCTTGCCTGTGAGCAGAGGGCCATGAAGGGGAACAAGAGCGGATAAGGTAAGAAATGGGTCCCATCCCATGAGGCTCCACCAGTAAGGACGGTGGATATGGGGTTGTGTGGGGGAGGGGGACTGATCCAACTCCCATTTGCAAAGTCTTGCTGTCTCCTGTGCCGGTGCGGGCACAGAGGAGGCAGAGGATAGGGAGCACCAGGGAGCAAATATGGATGTTTAATGGTCCAGCCTGGGTGGTGGGAAGGAAACCAAGCAAGTGGAAGCCCCAAGAAGGGGTTAAGTCACGTTCGAGGTTGGTGCCCAAGTGACCGGAAAAACAGACTTGGAGTTGGTCCTTAGGAGCTATAGCTACCATGGTCAGGCTCCTCCTCCTCGGGCAACCCCTTGTCCCGTCAGGCTCTGACCTTGACCCCTAGGCAAGGCAGCTCATCTGTACTGACCCTGACAGGCACAAGTGGAGCACAGACTCCTGGGGGATGGTTGCAGGGACGCTTATGCTGGGGATGTGGCTCTGTTGGTGGGGGGCTTCCCTAGCGTGCCTGAAGCTACGGCACCACCTGATCGAAATCAGGTGGGGATACTTGAGATCCTGTCTCAAAAAAAAAAGACATTTGATTGAACAAAATTGGGAGCAGAGCCTATGGGAGCAGTTGCCACTGGTCCCCAGACAGACCCTGCCTCGCCCGTCCAGGCCTCTGACGCGTGCCTTTGTCTTACAGGGTCTGCAGCATAGTCACCACCTGGGCCATGATTGCGTTTCTCCTGGGATGACCCAGCTCCTGAGAGCAGTGAACCGCCCCAGCTTCTGTCTTGGCGTCTGGAGATGGCCATCGCGGCTCATGAGTGTGTTTTCATGCAGACCTATGCGGTCCTCTGTAGATACTCTGTTGTGTTGTGAATGTGAGATTCTGTAAATATGGCTGAGGATGATAAAGAAACCCTTGCATGTCGGACTTCTGTACACGGCCAGTGCATTCATTCCTTCTGTCAAGTGCTGGGAGAAGTCCTGGCCTCTGGGGTTGAAACTACTGCACCAGCATGCCCACGATTCTGGTGGCCGTGCTCGAGTGAAGGGGCTATTTGGGACAAAGAGCTGGCAGGGATGAGGGAAGGGGCTGCTGTGGTTTCCGTGGAGCGATGCGACGACTCAGCCACGCTGGGGGAGGCATGTCCGTGCGCGGCTCCCAGGGCTCCACTCCGAGTGGCCCGGGTGGCAGGTGACATTCATGGTTACATGACGGAGCAGGCGCTGCAGTAATGCGTTGCTGCTCAAAAACTGGGCACAGCCTTTTCACCAGAATGCTTTCAAAGCCTCGGTTTCCGAGATGAAGAGAGGAGCGTTATTGTTCTCTCCAGAGCTGAGAAGACAGGTGACCCAAACTTTTAAGTTGTGGGGTGGAGCGAACTCAGTCTCCTCACCCCAGACTCTCAGGAACTTGGGGTTGAATGTTAATCTCTCAGGAGCCTTATCCTTTTCTCTCCCCAACTCCTCCCTTGAATCAACCTCTGCTCGCTGGGCTAAGGTGGCTTGCGTTGCTGCCTGCAGACAGCGGGGGGCCTCTCTGCACCCCCCCCCCATCTCTTGAGACCTCCTTTCTCCTCTGGTTCTCATGACCCTGTATGGCCAGCTCTTAGGTAGGCTCGAGTTTGGAGGGCTCCAACCTTTTTCTTGTTACACCAGGGCTGACATGGTCCCCTGTGGTAAGTCTGATTCTGAGCTCACTTGCCCTGATATCTGCATTTCACTGTCCCTTGATAGAGGCCACCTTCCTCAGGAGACAGCAGGATTTAGTCAGGGGAGACCTGTGGAGATGGAGAATGACTGGAGGAGCTAGCTGGCTGATAACAACCCTGTTTCACCCGACCTCTTTGTTTCAAGCCAATGTCCACAGAGCCTCCTGACCTGGTAACACCATCTTATCTCCCCTCAGCTTTTTTTTTCTGAGGAGTCTTGGTGAAATCTGTTGGTCCCAGGGTCTTAGGTGGCTTCCCATCCCATTGGATGTTTGTTTATTTGTAGTTTTTTGAGACCAGGGACCATTGTATCCCTGGCTGTCCTGGAACTTGCTACGTCGACCAGGCTGGCCTCGAACTCACAGAGATCCGCCAGGATTAAAGGTCATTTGACTTTTTGTTCTTTCATCTCTGGGACCAAATCATGTGTCAGCTCCTGTCTTCTGAAGGGAAAAACAGCTTCTGTTTTCTTGACGGCCACCTGCCACATGTGTGGCAGAACTCGCCTCACCGTGGATGCCACATGGCTTTCTTGTATCTGGATGTGGGATTTTCAAAGGAGGGCCCGCATAGTCTTGAGGCCTCTCTAGCCTGCTGCCCACATAGGCCTGTGGTCCACCAGGCCAGCTGCTTGGACACTTATCTCTGTTTGGATGGAAATTCACTGTTTTATCAACATGCCCCTCCCGCCTCCATAACTTCTCTCAAACTTCAGAATGTAGGAGGTCTGCCATGAACAGGTCAGGCTAAGTTTTTAGAACTGTGAAAAATAAAATAAACCAAATAAAGCTTCTCTCGAGAGCCCGCTTCTGGGAGGCCAGGCATTTTGGCATTCACCCATTGCCTCTTCTCCAGCTTTCCAAAACTCTAAATAAATTAAGCTCAGAAGCCAAGAATTTGACTCTTTGGGGCAAGCCTGCTCTCCCCTGGGATGATTGACAAGCAGCACCACCAAAGGGGGCAGGACAGAGACCCTCAGTGAAAAATCACAATGTTCCCCCACTCCCCGCCCCCCATTCTAGTTTTATAGATTTTCCGTCAGTGTCGTGGGGTGCATCAGGCTGCTGTGCCTGGTGACCCCTGACCAGTCAATCTTGTCTCCCTTAGTGTTGCAGCGCTTACAAGTACCTGAGGCGGCTCTCTTACTAAAGAGGAAAAGGGTAAGGTGCGGGTTTAGGAAGTTCAAGGGCACAATTCTAAGCCAAAATTTCTGCTAATTTTTTTTGTGTGTGTGAGAGATGAAATTTAAAACAATTCAAATTTCAGAATTTTAGAATCAAACATTCTAATACAATCCAAGGTCACCGGACTGATGGACTAACACATGCTGAGGAATTATGGGAAGAATAGTCGCCCTTTATTTTACCTAATGAAACCACGGCACGCACAGGAAGTGTTGTGTGTATGGAAAAAGCTTTACAGCCCCCAATCTGTGTGATCTTAAGCACTGAGTCATCTCTTTAGTCCCCCAGGGGACTACATGTTACAACGGGGGAGTCTGTATTTCAGGCAGCCTTTGTAGGCACAGCATGTGTCGGGGGGATAATGTTTCCCGTGCAAATCTTGCACAGGACACGTTCTAAACCAAGGCTATGGTGAAGAACACGTGATGCTGGAAGGGCGGTGGGTGGAGGAATCCCGTGGACAGAGAGTGGATGCCCTGCCGCCAGGGATGCGTGCTGGTGGAATTGAAACAGCTGACAAAGCAAAAGGGGACATTGCTTCAGTAAAACGTGTCATCTCACCTAGAGCCCATGCTGGGAGCATGTCCGTCCAGCGCCTGGTCATCACTTGGCCAGACAGTGCGCTCACCGGCCTCGTGTTGTAACTCTCTGGGTTAGGCAAACAAAGGGTTCCTCAAAATATGGCAGAGAATCCTTAAAAGGAGGAGTGAAAACTTAACAACTGTGTGGCACCATGGTGGTCCTCCGCTAGCACTTGCTATGAGTCCCTCAGGGACATCATTGTCCTCTCACAGATGAGGAAAGTCCTGAAGCCCTAAAGAACTGAGAAAGTTGCCCCGAGGTACAGAGCTGAGCAGGGTCTGAACCCAGGACTGGCCACCCCAGGGCACTAGTGCAGAGTACGGTGGAGCCACGCATGGCGTGTGACCTGTAGAAGGACCTTGTCAGGCAATGAGGGCAAGGGACTCCAGTTCTTCCCAGCAACCCCACAAGGTGAGAGGCCTTGGGCGGGGAGGGTCTCTGATAGGCTTCCCGGTTTGGCTCTGGAGTAGTGACTAGTGTTTGCAAGATGTTACTAGACTTCTCAGCCGGGAGCTACAGGTCAGTGTTTCCACTGTTCAGTCACCCCCCCTCCCCCCTCCCAACCAACTAGGTCTGGTACAGGGAGGTGCTGGGCCCTGTGACTTCATCACTTCCATTCCTACCAATCCAAAGGGCCACCTGTGAGGTCACAGGATCCTGATTCACCCCCCACCACCTCCACCCCTACCCCAGACCCTCTCCCAGACCCCTGTTTTTTTTCCTGTTGCATTCCATTTCGTCAGGTTAGCAGGTCTGGTGCCCATTGAAGGGCAGGTACCAAGTTCTCCATCTCCTGGCGTCACTTTGGGCCACTCTTTCCAGACTCATTGCAAATGTTGCTTAAAAAATGGAGCAAGGGGCTGGAGAGATGGCTCAGCGGTTAAGAGCACTGGCTGCTCTTCTGAAGGTCCTAAGTTCAAATCCCAGCAACCACTTGGTGGCTCACAAACATCCATCACGAGATCTGACGCCCTCTTCTGGTGTGTCTGAAGACAGCTACAGTGTACTTACATATAATAAATAAATAAATCTTTGGGCCTGAGTAAGCAGGGACTGAGCGAGCAAGGTTAACCAGAGAGAGCTGGGCCGACTGGAGCAAGAGAGGTTGACTGGAGCGGGCAGAGTTCTAAATTCAATTCCTAACAACCACTTGAAGGCTCACAACCATCTGTACATATGTATTTTATATACATAAAATAAATCTTTTTAAAAAATGGAGCAGGTGTGAAGGATCTGATGTTTCTTCAGCCGAGTCCCATTACTCCAGTCAGCCCTTGTTTGAGAGCAGGTAGACGCAGTCTCCCCAATGGCCACCTTGGTTCTGAGCATCCCCACCCAGTTAATGCCTCGGGTCAAGGCCTCAAGGGGCGTCAGATCTACTATGTAGCCAAGGATGACCTTGAACTCCTTATTCTTTCTGTTTCCACCCTTTAAAAAGCATGACTTATTTTACATGTATGGTGGGTGTTGTGATTATACAAAGATAAAGAGATATAAGATATGCTCTATGGGGGTGTGGTGAGGTGTGGGGGAAGGGGGTGCCTCGGTGGGCCCATGCCAAGGCATCCCTTCCCCGGAGGGACCAGTCATATGATGGTTATAATATACAATAAAGTTTATTCAGGGCATGGGAGGGGAGTTGAGAGGGTAGTAGAGGCAGAGAAAGGCAGAGAGAAGGAGAGAGTAGAGAAGTAGAGGCCAGCCATGACCACGTGGAGAGAGGGGGAAAGGAATGGGGAGAGAGGGGGAGCAAGAGGGCAAGAGGCAAGAGAGAGAGGAGGGGCCAAGAATCCCCTTTTAAAGTGAGCTACGCCCGCCTGGTTGTTGCCAGGTAACTGTGGGGTGGAGCTTAGACAGAATGCTAACAATGGGTGTTATCTGTGCACATGTCTGTACAGTGTGTGTGTGTGTGTGTGTGTGTGTGTGTGTGTGTGTGTGCGCGCGCACTGCCAGCAGAGGCTAGAAAGAGAGTGTGGGATCCCCTGGGACTGGAGTTTCAGGGGGTCGTGAGCTTCCGTGTGTGTGTGTGTGTGTGTGTGTGTGTGTGTGTGTGTGCTGGAAATCCAAACCTTGTTCTCTGGAAGACTAGCTAGTGCTCCTAATCACTGAGCCATCTCTCCAGCCGCTGGTTCTATCTTCTGGGTGCTGGGACAGTCACCTGTTATGCCCCTCACTCATGCGAATTAGTCTACCCACTGAGCTACATTCCCCTTCGCTTGAAATAGTTTTTTTTTAAAGTTATTTTAAGGCTGGAGAGATGGCTCAGTGGTTAAGAGCGCTGACTGCTCTTCCAAAGGTCTTGAGTTCAAATCCCAGCAACCACATGGTGGCTCACAACCATCCGTAATGAGATCTGACGCCCTCTTCTGGTGTGTCTGAAGACAGCTACAGTGTACTTACATATAATAATAAATAAATCTTTAAGCCAGAGTGAGTGGGGCCAACCAGAGCGAGCAGAGGTCCTGAATTCAAAATTCCCAGCAACCACATGATGGTTCACAACCATCAATACAGCTACAGTGTACTCATATACATAAAATAAATAAATAAATCTTTTTAAAAAAGTTATTTGAGAGATGGAGACAGGAGGATCAGGAATTAAAGACTGTCTTCCACAACTTGCCGAGTTCAAGACCAACCTGAGTTTTGTTTTTATTTTATTTTATTTTTTTTAAGGCTTGATTTCTCTTTATAAATGCAAAGAAAAAATAACAATTTCTAAACTGCTTCATTGATCAAAGAATAACTGCTGGCTACAAACATTTATTCATACTACAAAAGGCACATGCTCCTTCCTCTTAACAACAATATTATCTTGTTTCAGTTAATAGTTATTGAACCGCTATGCTCAGGCACTATTTTTTTTTCTTTTCTATATATTTTTAAATTTACATTCCCAATGATTTCCCCTTTCCTGGTTCCTCCCTCCCGGAAAGTCCCATAAGCCCTCTTCCCTCCCCCTGTTCCCCATTCAACCCCCTCTCGCTTCTCTGTCCTGGCGTTCCCCTACATCCAGTCTTTCCAGGGGTCTCTCCTTCTATCTTCTTGGAAATCAATTGCTATGTGAATTGTGTCTTGGGTATTCCAAGTTTCTGGGTTAATATCCCCTTATCAGTGACTGCATACCATGTGTGTTCTTTTGTGATTGGGTTACCTCACTAAGGATGATATTTTCCAGTTCTGACCATTTGCCTAGGAATTTCGTGAGTTCATTGTTTTTTGTTTTTTTTTTTTTTTGTTTTTCGAGACAGGGTTTCTCTGTGTAGCCCTGGCTGGCCTGGAACTCACTCTGTAGACCAACTCACTCTGTAGACCAGGCTGGCCTCGAACTCAGAAATCCTCCTGCCTCTGCCTCCCAAGTGCTGGGATTAAAGGCGTGCGCCACCATCGCCTGGCAAGTTCATTGTTTTTAATTGCAGAGTAGTATTCCATTGTGTAGATATACCACATCTTCCGTATCCATTCCTCCGTTGAGGGACATCTGGGTTCTTTCCAGCTTCTGGCTATTATAAATAAGGCTGCTATGAACATAGTGGAGCATGTGTTCTTATTGCATGCCGGGGAAGCCTCTGGGTATATGCCCAGGAGTGGTATAACAGGATCCTCTGGGAGTGTCATGCCCAGTTTTCTGAGAAACCGCCAGACTGTTTTCCAGAGTCAACCTGAGTTTCTTATCTCAGGAAAGCTAAGAACTATTAATCCCAGCCCTGGGGTGGCCTGGTCCTCAAAGTGACTTTCTAAGCCAGCTGGGGATAAATAGTGAAACCCCGTCTTAATACTAAGAAAAAATAAAAAGGTTAAAAACCAAAGTATGGCTTTAAATAACCACTCGATTTTAATCTTCCTAGCAAACGGGGATTGTCAGCTGTCTCTTCCTTGTTGTGTGGAACGTTACTTAAGGCAATGTCCACAGGCAATGTCTATATCCAGGCACGCTCCAGACTTACCTGGGGAGTGAGTGCCCAGTGCATGAGAAGCAGGCCTCTGACACCCCCACTTCCACAGTCAGGAATTCGCCCTGCTCCTCATACCTCCCCTGTGCACCCCGGCTCTAGTAGTTTTGGGGCCTTAGCCTGGAAAGGCAGCCCCACCCCCACCCCGGTTCCAGAATAGTCCAATAGCTTGACTCTGAGCAGGGGTAAGGAAGACTCACATGGGCCCACGCCTACTAAGGCCAACTCTCTTTTCTACTGCCTGGAGGCAGGGAAAGCACCCAGGGAAAAGCACCCAGGAGCAGTGGGGCTCACTCTGATTTTATCTTTTATCGAGTGGGCGAGGGGCGGGATAAACAAGAGCTCTGACAGCTGGACTGTGTGTGAGCCCCTGTGTTCCCTCCTTAACTAAGGTCGGACAGCTGCCGCAAAGAATAAAGATACCAATGGCTAATGCTACCTAATGGCATTGTTCGCTTGTTTGCTTATTTTTATGGTTTTCCTAGACGTGGTTTCTCTGTGTAATGCCGACTGTCCTGGAACTCACTCTGTAAACGAAGCTGGCCTTGAACTCATAGAAATCTGCCTGCCTCCGCCTCCGCCTCCGCCTCCGAGTGCTGGGTCTAAAGGTGTGCGCCGCCACGCTGTTTAGGCTATTTGTTTTACAGATTTATTTTTTATTATTTTAATTATATGTGGAATGTGTGTGTGTGTGTGTGTGTGTGTGTGTGTCTACATGGGGGGTACGAGCGTATGACTGTACATGCCCATGTAGAGAGGACAAAGGCATTGGATCTCTCCGGAGCTGGTGTTACAGGCAGTTGTGAATCACCTGACTCGGGTCCTCTAGAAGAAGTGTAGCCCTTGGATGTCTGAAACTTTCTAGAGTTGATGAGAGATGGAACACAGGCCTTGGCTTTGGGGTTTGATCAGCTTAGAGCAGTGGTTTTCAACCTGTGGGTCGTGACCCCTTTGGGAGATGGAAGGACCCTTTCATGTGGGCCTCCTAAGACTATTGGAAATATCAGATTTTATATTATGATTCATTAACAGTAGCATAATTGCAGTTAGGAAGTTGCAATGAACATAATTTTATGGTTGGGGGTGGTCAGCACAACATGAGGAACTGTATTAAAGGGTTGTAGCATTAGGCCTAGAGGCTGAGGGGACCCAGAAAAGTACAGGTTTATCATGCACCTTTCCTGGCATCTCGGACAAAGCCACAGACAGTGCGTGTTCAATGAGTGTTTAGGGGCTGGAGAGATGGTTCAGGGGTGAAGAACACTGACTGTTCTTCCAGAGATCTCGAGTTTAATCCCCCGCAACTGCATGGTGTCTCATAATCATCTGTGAGATCTGGTGCCCTCTTCTGGCAAATAGGCATACATGTGGATAGAACATTATATACATTATAAGTAAATCTTCACAACTTTTTTTTAAAAAAAGATTTATTTATTATTATATGTATGTACACTGTAGCTGTCTTTATACACCCCAGAAGAGGGCATCAGATCTCATTACAGATGGTTGTGAGCCACCATGTGGTTGCTGGGATTTGAACTTAGGACCTTCAGTAGAGCAGTCAGTGCTCTTACCCGCTGAGCCCATCTCTCCAGCCCCCTCCTCACAACTTTTTATAAGTGAATTTACAATTGTTTATAAGAGAATACACAATAACGGTATTCTAATAGTGTTTATAACTGACTAAATGATAACAGTGTTATAATAGTATATGGCATCATCTCCTGGTATATGGGACAGAAGACATTTGATGATTGAATTGTATTTAATTTTTAAATGCTTATATAATTTCTTTGTTTGTGTGTGGGGTGTGTGCACACATGCCGCAGCACACAGGTGGAGGTCAGAGGACAAACTTGCAAAGGTTGGCTCTGTGTTCTCACAATGTGGAATCTAACTCAGGTCATCGGACTTAGCAGAAAGCACCTTTATCTTCTGAGCCGTGTCTCCAGCCTGGTTCAGCTATTAAGTGCAGTATACAGAGAGAAACATACATACGGAGACAGACATTTGGTTTCTCCGATTCCCAGTGATGCAGAATAGGGAAGCTTATTACCCTGAACTGACATGGAATGAAGGTCAGAGTCTGAAGCCTCCAGATCCTGCACGACTTTCTCCCTCTTTCAAAGAGCCTCTTTCAGTTCTCAGGGAAGCTTCTGAAAGCTTCCGTTTGCTTGAAATTACTTCTAACTCCTTCTGTCACTCAAGTAATTCTCTAAAGCAGAGCGAGCGACCCCTGGAGGTTGAAATAGGTAACTGCCTTCGACGGGGGCAGAGTGTAAGGAAATGCGCCACCCAGCGAGCGGGCTTTCTGGCGTTGCTTTAGAGGGAGGAGAGTTCATAGTTTGTTTCTCGGTTTTTTGATATTAAAAACAAACAAACCAAAGAAAGAGAGAGAGAGAGAGAGAGAGAGAGAGAGAGAGAGAGAGAGAGAGAGAGAGAGAGAGAGAGAGAGAGAGAGAGAGAGAGAGAGAGAGAGAGAGAGAGAGAAATGAGAGGCTATCGGTGTCACTCTTGTGGTTTCAGAGGATATCACAGCTACATCCCGTTGTCAAATTCAAGAGGAAGGTCATCGTGACAGTCCCTTACAGCGTTTCTCAGAGCAAGCCAAATACACCCCACCGAAGGTTAAGTTTTTGAAGCAAAGCGTCAAGGAAGGAACGATGTTTTCTGGCTTTTGGTTCTGAAGCCGCCCAGCGTCCCGCCAGCGTCTGGTCTCAGCCTGCTGGTGATTTGGGGCAGGTTCTCACAGCTTCCTGTTTGAGGAGGACGTAAGGTTGTATTCCCAGGTGAGAGTTGACAACAAGAAGACAGTCTCCTAACTCAGCAGCAGGGCTAAAGGAAAGGCCCCGCTTCTCTTCCCAGCGTGAAACGCAACAAACCAGACCCGTTTCAGGATGGAGTGAGCTGGATGCCTCAAAGATAGAGGCTCTGTGGTGTCTGAAGAGATCTCTCTCACCAACAGTCACACTTGGCTTGAGTATGGATCAGGACAGGGTGCTTGTCTAGCATATGGGTTTGTCCCTCCAGCACCACATATATACATACATACATACATACAAACATATATACAAACATACATACATACATACATACATACAGCAATTTATTTTCTGCTTTGCCATTTGTATGGGCTAAAACGACATTCAGATATTTTATCTTATTATTTATTTTGAGACAGGATCTCATTAGGTTGCTCAGAATGGCATCAAACTCACAGGAAGCCTCCTGCTTCTGCCCCTGAGCGTTTCCATGATGGATATTAATGGATACTACCATACTGGGCTCCATTTTTGGTGATGACTGAGTTCACTGAGTTTGAACACTTTTGGCTGTGGGTCATTTTTGCCTGTTTACAGTGGAATTATAAACCACCCAACATTTAACCTTTTACCCATTTATCTATTGATATCCCACCATTTTTATTCTCCGTTTAGTCGAGCATTCCATATGTTAAGGGGTATTACCCTGCTGCCATATTTATTAAAAAATTTTTTCTAATTCATGATTTATTATAGATGGAACTTGTCACCATAGTTGGAGCAGGCCCAAAGCCACCAAATGCTAGAGCATTCAGTATGATCCCTAGTCTTGTCGGGTTTACATTTAAGGACTTATTTTATGAAACCCAGTTGCATTCTGGGTTTATTCTCCCAGTAAGAAAATGACTGGATGAGCAAAATTTATTAATAGAGCCGGGAAGAAGCTGGGGCTGACCTTAAAATAACACAGTCCATCCACAGCGCCTCGGGACTACCGAGGAATGTTTTCTTTGCAATAAAAAAAGAAAACACTCCATTTCAGTAGTATCAGAAGCAGCGTTTCCAACGAGCTGTTCAGCAAAGAGCGGAGGAATGAAGGAATGGTGTGGTATTAGCTGTATGCAGAGGCAGCTGAGGGAGAGAGAACATGGGTCTGTTTTGTACACATTTTGTAAGAAAAATGCACTGCATGCTGTTCCTAGGTGTGTAAGCAAAAGGAAGAAGGAGTGGGGAGGGATGAAAGACAAGAAGCTGAGGATATTGGAACATCTGAGGCAGGAGCATTAAAAGTTGGGGGCCAGGCTGAATTACATAGTAAGACCTTGTCTTTTTTTTTTTTTTAAAAAGACAAGGATAGAAGAAAACCAGAGAAGGAGGGAGATGGGAGGAGGATAGGAGGGGAGAGGAAAGGAAGGCAGGGAGGGAGAGAAAGTGAAAATTTCCATGCCTAAGCCAAGTGTCAGTCACCCTTGTGGAGTGGAGGCCCCCTCTAATTCTTATAGGATGACATCTTTAAAGGACTCGTGGGATGTCCCATCCTTCTCTCAACTGGTCCCATGATGAGTTCTGAAGGTGTGGATAGCAAAGATGCTTTGTAAGATAGCTTGGATGTCCCTTATATGGACTAACATGTCTCCCTCTGATGCATCCAAAGCACAGGATAGAGAAGGCCAGGGGAGAGGAACTTGAGAAGTATTGATAACAACCATGTACACAGTTTATAATATCTCTCAAAGACTGCCCTGGGTATTTTGGTCTCAAGGATGGATTTGAAAGGTTGACTCCTTAGGTCACAGTCTAGCTTGGCACCACCCCTATCCTATAACCTTTCTGACCTCTTACCTCTATCTGTGACAGTAGCTTAATAACTGGCTCACGAGATTGACATGAAGATCCGAAGTGTGACAGTGTTTGGGACATGTAGAGTTTAGTTCAGAGAAGAAAGGATCAGGACAGGGCCAGGTCTCTGAGCTAGAGTATGTATGAGGTCCACGATCCAATCCCCAGTACTGGAGCAAGTACTACTTCCTATCAAGTTCTCCGTGGCGAGGCGTGCCATGTGCAGCGTGCCTTATTGACATTCATTTCCAGGAGGAATGAAGGACTTTAATCTTAGCAAGCCACCAGGTGGGAACATAGAGAAGTGGTTTCATAATAGTGTTAATATTCCCATAGGGGATAACATCAGACGTCCTTCTTTGGGGATGTCCTAGCAGAAGGTCACGAAGGCAGGGAGAACTATGCCACATTCTCCCTCGAGGCCACCACTGGCTTTTCCTCGAAAATCTTCTGCAGCGCTTCTTTTAGGGACTTTCTGCTCCTCTTCCTCCTCAGGCTGCCTACCACAAAGTAGACAATCGGGTTGATGCTGCAGTTTATAGTGGACAGCATGTTCAGGTAGGGGAGGGAGTCCCATAAAGAATCATCGCTAGATTTGGAATAGTATCCGATGATAAGCAGGACCTTCATGGGCATGGCGAAGACGAGAAACAAGATGACCGTGGCGATGATGATTACATAGAGTTTGGCCGGTTGACGTGGCTTCAGGTTACAGCAGACCTGAATGAAGAGTATCAAATTAGAGAAGACCATGAGAGGGACGAAGACCAGGAACGTCAAGGTACAGGAGAATATGTACACGTATCGGCATTCTGGGAACTGTGGATTCACTTCCAGAATGCAGAAGAAGTTTTCCAAACCGGACACGAGAACAGAGAGGGCCCACAGCAGTGTACAGGCCACAGCGGACTGGTGTTTCGGACGTCGACACTGGTACCAGATTGGGTAAAGCACCGAGAGGCACCGCTCCACGCTGATGGCTGTGAGGAGGTGCAGGCCCGTGTTGTAGCCAAAGATCATGAAGAGGATGGCATATCTCATTAAGGCCATGTCGTGGATGTGGAAAGTGTTCACTAGCTGAATGATGGACGAACAGAGGAGGACCATGAAGTCAGCGACGGCGAGATGTAGGATGTAGATGGTGAATGGCTTCCTCTTGATACAGAAGATTAGGAACCAAATCAAAAGGCCATTCCCAACCAGTCCCAGTGAACAAATGACCAGGGAGATTGAGATAGAAGTGTATCCAGCCTCATACTCTGAAGACCAGGTGGTTTCATTTGCGGTTTCATTTCCGTTGGATTGTGTGGATTCCAGAGGACACGAGGTCGTCGCCAATGGCTCCATTCCAGGGAGATCGCTTTCTCTGTGGCCTCCTGTGGTCAGACATGGAAGGTGGAGACAGGTGTCATCTGTTCTGCACCTCAAAATGGTTTTGTATTACTGGGGAGGCTCTCCCCATGCTGAGGAATGGGGGAAGTCAGTCCCCTGCCCTATCTCCTCATTTCCGTGTCCTGGTTCATTCTCCTTTTGTCAGCTCTCCAATCAGCAGACGCTACTGAAAGGTCCACATCCCCTCTACTAACTCCAGGGCTGATGACTCCCGACCTCAGTCCCAACTACTGACACCTCTGACAGTTCTTCTCTGTTCATGGCTCTGTGGGGAAAGCTCTCTGTTTCTTACTTCTAAGAGTTCTTACCAGAACGAAGTGACAGAATTAGGTACCAGAGTTTTAAAACGATACATGGCAATAGATAGAAAAGATTTAAACGGCGGCTGGGGACACAGCTCAGAAAACTGTGCAGCATGAAGATCTAAGTTTGGATCCCCAACCTCCCCAAAGGAGATCTGGGCATGGTAGCATGTATCTATAACTCCAGCACAAGGGGTGGAGAGAGAAAGAACCCAGGGATTCAGCGGACAGCCAGTCTAGCTGGAACATCAAACTCCAGGCGCACTGAGAAACCTCCTGTCTTAAAGAACAAGGCGGGTAGGCTGGAGAGATGGCTCAGAGGTTAAGAGCACGGACTGCTCCTCCTAGAGGTCCTGAGTTCAATTCCCAGCTACCACATGGTGGCTCGCAACCATCTATAATGGGATCTGATGCCCTCTTCTGGTGTGTCTGAAGACAGCTACAGTGCACTCACATGAAATGAATGATTTCTTTAAAAGTCAGTCATGTCATGCGAATATGTTTTTGCTTTAATCCCAGGTGTGGGATACGGGGCAGCTTCAGATCGTCCACAGCAGCTGACTGTGACTTGTCTCATGCTCTGACAGTGTGTGTGTGTGATTTTTGCCAGCTGAAGCTAGTTTACATGTGGAATTCCAGGAACTCTTCAGAGGATGTATAAATGCCAGTACCCCGAGACAGGAGGAGGCCGCTCTTCCCCTCCTCCCGCTGACTACTGCTGTTGTGGTTTGTCAAGTGGTCGTGAGCAAAGTGGATGAGAAGAAGAAGTTGTATATCCCAACAACAGAGATCAAATTTGCCTCTAGGAACTCAGTGTACCTAGCCTGCGGGAACTAGTCTAATGAGACCAACTCCTTCTTTCTCCTCTAACCTTCTTTCTTTCCTACCCAGTGCTGTGGAGTTGGAAGGGAGGGACGGAGGTAGAGAAAGGTGGTAGGTAAAAGAACCCAATAAAATAGTCGAAAAGAACAGTTACAGTAGCAGCCCACTGAGGGATGAGAAAAACCCTCAGTGGGGCTTTTCCTTCCTTCCTCCTTTTCCGTGTTGGGCTGGCTCCACTCGTGGTCCTGTCAGTACTTGGATCCACGCACTGGCTCGTGGGCTCATCTACCACCAGCCTCAGGGGGGAGTGAGATTGTTGCTCCACCCTACCCTGCAGAGGGATAGCTCACCAACCGTCCTCTTCTTTCTAAAGCGAGCAGAGGATCCCCTTGAGCTTTTCCCTGTGACCTACACCCAGGGTTTAACAGAGGAGAGAGAAAGCAGGAGAGGCAGGTCTTTCAAGCCCCTGCATCTCAGGCAGCCCGTGACTCTGTCCTTCTCAGAGCTCTCCCTGATCATCTCTCCACTCATGAACCTAGCCTGCCCTAGGATGGGGGTGCCTCAGCAACTTCAGTGGTTTTGATACAATGCATGACTTTTATTGAGAAAAGTAAATCAATTTCGCAGACTTTAGAAGTTCAGGGGGAAGAAAACAAAACCCACTGGCTTTCCTGACTGACCTCTCAAAGATAGCCTCTTCCTCTGTTTGTTTGCCTCGAGACAAGGTTTTGTTATGTAGCATAGGCTAGCCTCAAACTCAGAATCTTCTCATCGCTACCTCCTGAGTGCTGCAGCTACAGTAGGCATGTGCCACCACGCCTGGATGCCTCTTATTTCTGATTGACACACGTAATGGCACACATCTGTTGATTGCACGGTGATGGTTGAGCACATGTGAACGTGTGCAGTGATCAGGGTGGGTGGCATCTGTGCTCACAGACGCTTGCTGTTTCTTAGTGTTGAGGACATTTAACATCTCCTCCGCCATCTATCTGAAATAGTCACCTGATCAATATCAACCAAAGATCACTTCTATCGCAATGTGGACAGATTTCCCAGAGGCCACAGTCTGTGTAGTTTAATAGCCATCTTCAAAAGTTACACTTATTTAATTGTGTGTGTGGAGTGTACATACAGTACAGTTTGCACATGGAGGTCAGAAGATGACACGTGGGACTTGGTTCTCTCCTTCCACCATGCAGATTTTAGGGAAGGCACTCAGGGACAGAACTCAGGATATCAGGCTTGATTGGCAAGTGACTTAAGTGTCCATACCTACCTTTATATATTTAATATGTTATTGCTATTTTACTGCTCTTAAAAGTTCTTCAAAAATGAGTGTTGATGAATGCATAAGCTATTTTATATTTTGTTTATGCTATTGCAAACACATGGGGTGTTCACAGTTCTCCATGTCTATGGGCCATTTAAAGGTATTTATCATTTCTGTTTCTCTAATTTCTTCCTTGAGGGGGGGATTGTTTCAACAACAATGACTTATGAGGGAGTTTAAGGCTTTGGATCAGGAAAGCATAAAAAATGTGAACACAGGCCTTGGGCTTAGAGATTTGGGATTAAATTCCATCTCCAGGACAGGATTATCTGCCCTTGGGCGGGTTTCATTCTGTAAACCTGTTTCTCTATCTGCATAGGAGAGATAATAATAACAGCAGTTTCCATAGTTACTGAGAAAAATAATTGATTTCCTCTTCCTCTTCGTCCTTTTGGCTCATGTGTGTGTGTGTGTGTGTGTGGTGTATCTGTGTGCATGCAAATGTGTGCATGTGTGTGTGTGTGGAGGTCAGAGGTTGACATCAGGTGTCTTCCCCCTAGCTCTCTATTTTGTCTGTTGAGGGAGAACATGCTGGTTGTAGGTTTTTGTCAACTTGAACCAAACTAGAGTCATCTGGGAAGAAGGAGCCTCAGCTGAGAAAATGATTCCATCAGATTGCCTGTAGGCAAGACCATAGGACATTTTGATTGACGACTGCGGTGGGAGGGCCCATATGGGTGGTGCCGCTTCTGAGCAGGTGGTCCTGGGCAGAAAGGGAATTAACAAGAGCCTGAGAGCAGCCAGCAAGCATTATTCCTCCAGTCTTTGCTTCGCTCTCCAACTCCAGGCTCCTGCTCTGAATTTCTGCTCAGACTTGCCTTCACGATGGACTGTATACTGTAAGATGAAATAAACCCTTTCCATCCTGTGTTGGTTATCACCACAACAGAAGGCAAACTAAGGGGGCTGGAGAGATGGTTCAGTGGTTAAGAGCACTGACTGTTCTTCCAGAGGTTCTGAGTTCAATTCCCAGCAACCCCAGGGTGGCTCACAACCATCTGTAATGGGATCTGATATCCTCTTCTGGTGTGTTGGAAGATAGTGACAGTGTACTCATATACATTAAATAAATAAATATTTTTTTTTTTAAAAAAAGCAAAGGCGCAGGGGTGTCTCCCTGAACTTGGACCTCCTCACATTTTCAGGCAAGTGCTTTACACACAGAGCCATCTCCACAGGTCTGGATGCAGATTGCAGAGACAAGTCAGTCCCCAGTCTGACAATTCTCAAAAGTAGGGTTCTCAGGGTTCTCATAGAGTGCAGTGTTTGCTTATCTCTCACAAAGCCCTGGATTCCATCCCCCTGCACCACATAAACTGGGAAGCGTGTTTTATACCTATAGTCTCAGTATTCCGGAGGTACGGGCAGGAATCCCAGAAGTCAATGGGAGTTAGAGGCTGGTCTAGGCTTAAAGAGACCCAGCAGCTACACATAATACCTGCTCAAGATCAGGGCACTCCATTCTAGCACGGAGTGGGGAGGGGCTCACTACCCCTTGCTGAAGAGCTAATGACAAAGGATGACTGCTAGAGGAGGGGGAGCCAGCATTCTTTAAGGTGATGGCCCCTGGTGGGTCAGCTGTGCCCCAGTGACGGTCTCATACTCCTATGGACAGTTCAAACTGGACTCCATGAGTTATTAAAATAAAAAAAAAGACACAAAGTTGGGGGTGGTGTGGAACTGAGAGGGGTTAGGTAAGGAGTAGGGGTAAGCATGATAAAATTACATTGTACGCATATGAAGTTCTTTTTTTTTTTTTTTCTTCGAGACAGGGTTTCTCTGTGTAGCCCTGGCTGTCCTGGAACTCACTTTGTAGACCAGGCTGGCCTCGAACTCGGAAATCCTCCTGCCTCTGCCTCCCAAGTGCTGGGATTAAAGGCGTGTGCCACCACCGCCCGGCCGCATATGAAGTTCTTAAAGAACAATACACAATATTTTTTAAAAGGTTGTCTTTGGAAGCAGCGTAAGAGAGAGAACATGTACACTGAAGCTCTTTTCTGTATTGATCATACGCAAATAAAACTAACAGGGGAAAAATGATAACTGGCAGGCTTAGCAGTTAGCAAGGTGGTATATTCTCAGTATTTTGTTTCTTCTTGGACAGAATGTTCTAGATGCTTTGTTCATATTTTCTCTTCTTGAGAACTGGGGTCCTTGCTGGCCTAGGAACATGCATCGATCTTTTCTATGGCCTTTATTGGTCTTCTCTAGGTGTAGCCCAGACCCCCAGGTAGGCCGCTTTGGCTTTTCAAGGGCTGATCCAAGCACAGGTGAGTAGTTTCTTCCCACTCAAATCCCACTCTCTTTCCTCTCCTCTTCCCTAAGTCCACTGTCACAACCCTCTGTCCAAGGGCAGAATTGGGGGTGGGGGTGGGGTGGGGGTAGGGCAGAAAGATCCTACAGGGACCTTTGTCATAGACCAGGAGCCACCAGGGAACCCACTTGCAACAGCCTGGGGACTGAGTGTTAGGGGCAGAGGATAAATCAGCGCATACTCACCGCTATCCTTCCACAGAAGTCTGAACAAATAAGGGAATGGAGCTGCCTGTGTAACACTGTCCACACTAACCTTTCTGCCTGGATGCAAGTGTTTTCAGTAAACAAAGAGGAACTTAGTTAAATTGTATGTCTTAATATTCTGGCCGAAGGAACAAAGTATAATTTAAGAGAAAAAGAAGAGCTGGGTGGTGGGGGCGCATGCCTTTAGTCTCAGCACTCAGGAGGCAGAGACAGGTGGATCTCTGTTAGTTTGAGGCTAGCCTGGTCTACAGAGTGAGTGAGTGCCAAGACAGCCAGGGCTACACACAGAAACCCTGTTGAGAGAGAAAGAGAGAGAGAGAGAGAGAGACAGAGAGACAGAGAGACAGAGAGAGACAGACAGAGAGAGAGGGACAGAGAGAGACACAGAGAGAGAGAGACAGAGAAAGAGAGAGAGACAGAGAGAGAGAAAGAGAGAGAGACAGAGAGAGAGAAAGAGGGAGACACACAGAGAGAGAGAGACACAGAGAGAGAGACAAAGAGAGAAAGAGAGAGACAGAGAGAGAGACAGACACAGAGAGACAGAGAGAGACAGAGACAGAGACAGAGAGACAGACAGAGACACAGAGACAGAGACACAGAAGATGAGACCTGAACTAATAAGTACGATTATACTAATCATTCAGATTGGCTGGTTCCACACGGTTGCTAAGGAACCCAGAGAGGCTGGAGGCCATCCTCACGTAACATGTTGAGGACTCTGGGCTCTGAGGTCCTGCCTCAGTCCCCCAACATGCTACCATACCATTTCCTGTAGGTAAGTACCCTTCAACTTCCTGTCTGCATGGAGATACCTCAGTCAACACCTGTCTCTAGCTATCCACTGTAGAGAGAGCTAGAGGGCACAGCTGGGGAGGGGAGAGAGAGCTTGTCTTTGAAGCGGGGTACAGTCTGCAATACCTGCTAGGGACAGTTGCCACATGTTCTGGGGGCAGCAGGGCAGTTGCCTTCCCAGTTTCCCCACTCTATTTTGGATTTACACCCTAGTATCTGGAACATGTTATTTATGGTCTTTACTAATGAGTTCTCTCAGCCTCTCAGATCCAGTCCGTCAAGGAAGCTCAGCGGGAGATAAATGTGCTCGCATCTGTGTGCCGGTTTTCTACTAGAAAACTACAAAATAGAACAGAGCCACATTTTATTTCGGGTGCTGGTTCTGCGCTCCAAACCAAGTGTCGTTCAGTGGGTAGGCAAAGCCAGCACCATGCATACTGTGTGCACACCTGTGAGCCTGCCCACACATATATGGGGCACGGTTGTTAGGCGTGCTTTTAATTATTTATGGCGCTCTTAGGGGAGGGAGGGGAGGGGCTCTGTGGTTGTAGTCACACCACAACACCCTTGTTTCAGAAGAGATAAGCCCCTTAAGGTAGCCCTTAAAATTCTCTTAGAGTGGACTCTCTTTCCACCCAGTGTGAACCTCTTTGCAGAGGGTTGGGGAGGAGGAAGGCTCCCGCACATTCAAGTCACAGAGATCTTTCTGGAACGGGCAAGCGGGAGCACTCACGGTCAGTTGGTGAGGAGCCACTGTGGTGATCTCTGGTTCTTCCCTTAGGGCTTGCTATTTCTGCCGGTTCTCATACCCGGTTCAGCAGACAAGAAGGTTCTGGAAGGCTGAAAGAGCGCCCACACCAGTCTGGCACCAGTCTGTTCTCAGGGTCTTATTTTGGCTTCAGATCTGGCCAGTGAAATTTAGATTCCTGGTGGCAAGCCCTGAGGGTAGTGGGCGGGGCCAGTTTTCCTCGGAGACCTGTCAGTCAAACTAATAAACAATCACGAGACGCTTTTGGTAGTTTGCATCAAGTTCCAGCTAATGGGAAAATAGCCTGATCTACCCCAGTAGGAGCCTGACACTGCATTCCTCTCTGGTTGTTAGTGAATTGGATATGTGCATCAGCACTCTGGCTGTGAATACCTTTGTGTCCCGGATCCGTCTCACTCCTGCCTTTTTTTTTTTTTTTTTTTTTTAATTTACATTCCAAATCACTTCCCCTTTCCCGTTTCCTCCCTCCCCGAAAGTCCCATAAGCCCCCTTCCCTCCCTCTTTTCTCCGCTCAACCCCCTCTCATTACTCTGTCCTGGCGTTCCCCTACATCCAGTCTTTCCAGGACCAGGGGTCTCTCCTTCCATCTTTTTAGAAATCTATTGATATGCTGATTGTGTCTAGGGTATTCTGAGATTCTGGGTCAATATCCCCTTATCAGTGACTTCATACCATGTGTGATCTTTTGTGATTGGGTTACCTCACTAAGGATGATATTTTCAAGTTCTGACCATTTGCCTAGGAATTTCGTGAATTCATTGTTTTTAATTGCAGAGTAGTATTCCATTGTGTAAATATACCACATCTTCTGAATCCATTCCTCCGTTGAGGGACATCTGGGTTCTTTCCACCTTCTGGCTATTATAAATAAGGCTGCTATGAATATAGTGGAGCATGTGTCCTTATTGCATGCAGGTAAAGTCTCTGGGTATATGCCCAGGAGTGGTATAGCCGGATCCTCCGGAAGTGTCATGCCCAGTTTTCTGAGGAGCCGCCAGACTGCTTTCCAGAGTGGTTGTACCAGCCTGCAATTCCACCAGCAGTGGAGGAGTGTTCCTCTTTCTCCACATCCTCGCCAACAACTGCTGTCTCCTGTGTTTTTGATCTTAGCCATCCTGACTGGTGTGAGATGGAATCTCAGGGTTGTTTTGATTTGCATTTCCCTAATGACTAAGGATGATGAACATCTCTTTAGGTGCTTCTCAGTCATTAGATATTCTTCAGGTGAGAACTCTTTGTGTAGCTCTGTACCCCATTTTTTAATAGGGTTACTTGCCTCTCTGGAGTTTAACTTCTGGAGAGATGGCTCAGCCGTTAAAGGCTAGGCTCACAACCATACACTCCTGCCTTTTGTATCTCTACTCTCCACACGGCCCTAGAGTAGCCCTTAGGATCCTCTCAGAGTGGACTCTCTCTTTCCAGCCAGTGTGGCCCTCTTTGCAGAGGGCTGGAGAGGAGGAAGGTTACCTGCATGCCTACAGGCACCAGACTTCCCGCTGGGACATGTTCTAATGGCTCTGCTACAGGTGATGACTGGAAGACCTGATTATCAGGACAACTGTGGGGAGGCCGACCGTAGAATGAAAAAACAAAAAAATGATCCCAAAGGAATGTTTGTTAGGGAGGGGAGCGTCGAGCTGCTGGCCCTGTCCCAGCCCGTGTGTCCTTTCTTGGGACAGTAGCGTTGTCCCGTTTTCATGAGATACCAAGAAGGCAGATGGAAACAAAGGCATCGAGGAAAGATGGCGATGTTGCTAGCTACGTCGGGCAGGCTGTGTGTGCGCACACGCATGTGTCAGGGCATCCCGTGGAGGTCAGAGGAGAATGTTTGAGAGTTGTTCTCTTCTACCATGTGGGTCCAGGGATCAAACTCAGGTTGTCAGGCTTGGTGGCAAGTGCCTTTACTCACTGAGTCATCTTGCCTGCCCTACTTGAGGATTTTTTTTTAAACGTCATTGGTATTTGTGGAAGACTCCCCCTCCACATGAGTCACAGCCTTTGTAATCCCTCCTTTTTGTTTTTTTTTTTTTTTTTTGGCTTTTGAGACAGGGTTTCTTGGTGTAGCCCTGGTAGTCCTTGAACTCACTCTGTAGACTAGGGTGTCCTTGAACTCAGAGATTCACCTGTCTCTGCCTCCCGATTGCAGAGATTAAAAGTCTCCTCTACTGTTAGCTTTCCTTCTAGGCTCTGCCCAACAGTTACCTGGCAACAGTCAGGTAGGCCTGGCTTGCTGTAAAAGAGACTGATTGGCCCCTCCTTGCTCTCTCTGCCCCCCTCTGATTCTCTTCTTTCCCTGACCCTTTTTTCCTTTCTTTATCCCTTCCCCCCCTCTCCATCATGTGTTTGACAGGCTTCTCTTCTCTTCTCTTCTCTTCTCTTCTCTTCTCTTCTCTTCTCCTCTCCCCTCCCCTCCCCTCCCCTCCCCTCCCCTCTCCTCTCTTCTCCTCTCCTCTCTTTTCTTCTCTCCTCAACTCTTCCCTCCCCTCTCCTCTTTCTCTTCCTCCTCCACCTCCTCTTCTACTTCCTCCTCTCTCTCTCTCTCTCTCTCTCTCTCTCTCTCTCTCTCTCTGTGTGTGTCTACTCCCTTCTCAACTTCCCTTCTCATCCCATGCCCTTAAAAAACTCTGTTCTATACTATACCTGTGATACGACTGGTCCCTCAGGGGAAAGGGATGCCTCAGCATGGGCCGGATGAAGCTCCCCTCCCACCTCACCATACTGCACTCTATAAAACATATCCTGACTCTTTATAAAATACAACTGCTGCCACCACCAGGCTGTAATGCCTCTTCCTTAGATGAGTGTGTGTGTGTGTGTGTGTGTGTGTGTGTGTGTACTGGAAACTGATTCAATCCTAATCAATAAGGTGTGGCCAAGCTGACGGGACACTTTCAGTGCTATCTAATTTGTCGATTTACTTAGACAAGGTCTCCTATAGACTAGCTCACCTTGAGCTCCTAATCCTCCCACCTTCCCTCTCATCCATTTCAAAGGATTGTACCACGCCAGTGAGAAAAGTCAGTGGCCTCTCTTGGCACCAGTCTTCTCTGAGTCGGCGGTCCTTGCTGTGACAAAAAAAATCAAGGCAACAGCAGTAAAGGAGGGAAGGCTTCCTGGGCTCATGGCTTCAGCCAGGGCCACCTGTCTGTAATGTTTAGGGGGCATCATGGCAGGGAGCAGAGGTGCTCACCAAAGAATCAGGATAACGGTGACTGAAGGTGGGGTCGGGAGAATGACCAGTGCCACACACCCTTTTATGGGCACACTTCCTGTTGTGATCATGGGAAGAAGAAGCAGCCCAAGAATATGTTCTATGGGCGTGTGGGGGACGGGGGTGTCTCAGTGACCCATGCCTAGGCATTCCTTCCCCCTGAGGGACCACACACGATGGTATAGTATAGAATAGAGTTTATTTAGGGCATGGGGAGGGGAGTATTGACAGAGAAAGGCAGACAGAGGGAGAGAGTTGAGAAGTAGAGGCCGGCCATGACCATGTGGAGAGAGGGGGGAAGGGAAAGGGGAAGGGAAGAGCCCAAGAGGGCAGGAGAAGGGGAAAGAGAAGAGAGAGTAAGAAAGAGAGGAGGGGCAAGCATCTCCTTTTATAGTGGGCCAGACCTACCTGGCTGTTGCCGGGTAACTGTGGGGTGGAGCTTAGACAGAATCCTAACAATACCAGGGACCTTTTTTCTCTGAGTCTCTCTCCTAAAGTTTCAAGCCCTTTCTAGCAGCCCCATCAGCTGAAGGATGAGCTTTCGGTGTGTGAGTCTCAAGACATTCCATAGCCAAGCTGTAAGAAGACCTAAAAATCCCTTGTTACAGTCACACCTTAGTCCTTGTTACTCATTCACAGGTGTAACAAACCCCCAGACCTTCGTAGACCTCCATACCTTAGCACAAGTGACTCCATGATGGCAGTGCCATTTGGGCTGTAAAACTCAGTGCAGAGACAGCACCACCAGTCAAAAACAAAAACCAACACCTAATCCATCAAAATCTGTAGTTCTGGGAAGGTCTGTAAATGTACTAACCTTGCCTTTGGGGTTCTGTAGTTCTTTTTTTCTGGCTAACCGTTCTTGTTAACTGGTGTGTCAACCCAGAACGTTTCTTTTTCTTAAATTTTTATTTACGTATGTAGGAGTATTCTGTGTGTCTATATGGTGCACGCCAGAAGAGGGCATCAGATCCCATTACAGATGGTTGTGAGCCACCGTGTGGTTGCTGGGAATTGAACTCAGGGACCTCTGGAAGAGCAAGTCATTGCTCTTAACCGCTAAGCCATCTCTCCAGTCCTGTGGGATTTTTTTTCTTAAAAGTTCACCCTGAGAAAGGCTTAGTACTACACCCGGATCCCCAATGCCAAGTGTAGTTGCCAGCTGGCCGATAAAGACGTTCTATTGGTTCAAACAAACAATCTTCTCTGGCCAATCCCTGCAACAACAACAAGGTCTTATTCTGTAGCTCAAGCCAGCGCGGAGCTCACTGTGTGGTCCAAAATGGCCTCGAACTCCACAGAAAATTTTCCGTTTCAGTCTCCAGAGTGTTAGGACTATAGGCAGGGAACAGAAACAAGTGGATAAATTCCACCACCTATATTATTGTTTTATATTTTGAGATAGGGTCTCATATAGTCCTGGGTGGCCTCAAACTCACTGTGATGAGGATGACCTTGAACTTCTGATCTTCCTGCCTCTTCCTCCCAAGTATGGTCTGCATGGCCATACTTGGTTTTCTGCAGTGCTAGAGATGGAACCCAGGACTTCACGAGGGCTAAGCAAGCACTCCGTCAACAGAGCCAATCTCTAATTCTTCTTAAGAACGGTGACTATGGGGCTGGAGAGATGGCTCAGTGGTTAAGAGCACTGACTGCTCTTCCAGAGGTCTTGAGTTCAATTCCCAGCAACCACACAGTGGCTCACAACCATCTGTAATGGGATCCGATGCCCTCTTCTGGTTTGTCTGAAGACAGCTACAGTGTACTCACATATAATAAATAAATAAATAAATCTTTTTTTAAAAAAAAGCTACAATAAATTATTTACCCCTTCTTTACCCCTTAGTTTAACAATAACAAGTATATTCCTCTGCTCTTGCCCAAGAGTGTGGACTGTTACTGATGATCCCTTCTAGTTTTTTTTGGGGGGGGGGAAATAAACATTTTGCTTTTCTATGCCATCACCTCCATTTCCTGTTCAGCCCCGGGGATCCTCTCTCTTTTGTACTTCCCCAGTGCCAGGATTATAGACTGTTAACCTGGGTGCTTGGGGTTCAAACTCAGGTCCTCATGTTTGCCTAGTATGCACTCTATTGAATGAGTTGGGTCCCAGTTCCCAAATTGAGTGTTTCATGACCTAAACTTACCTGAGCATAGACTGTCACACAGCCTGCCACCAATATTTATTTAATAAAACAAAACAAAACAACAACAAAAAACAAAAGCAAAAGAAAAGAAAACAAAACCCTACCACTTGATGGCACTAGCAAATAAGGAAGCCACAGGGGCTTTCCCCTGCCTTCTGGCGGAGTCCTGTGCACTTTCCCAAGGGCCAGGGAGGGATGCTATTTTTTGAGGTGGTTTTGAAGTAGCTCTGTTCTCAGAGGCTCTAGTTGCCTGAGGCTGGGCCTGTGTTATCTGAGAAGCGTGGTGGTCTGACAGACCTCACCACCCAGCCTGAGTTTAATGCAGAATTTCAAAGTTAACTGGGCTGCCAGTGGATGAACTGTTCTGGGAACTTCCAAGGCGGGTCTGTAAAAATATCAGTGGTCTCTCACGGAGAACTAAGCATAGGGTGTTTATTTTAAGACAGGCCTGGAGGTTTGGGGCTGATGGCGGGGGCGGGAGGAGGGCGGGGGAAGGAGTCCTGGAGAAGGGAAACTAACTAGTCACTTCTCACAGCAGATGTGGGGAGGGTTCCCCCACCAACTGATTTGTTTGTTCTGTGCAGACACTATCCTGATGCCATATAATCACATACAATCATAATCATAATTCAGTTCTGATGTGGTCCCCCTGGAGTTAGTGTGTTCCAGCTTGAAGACTCATTCTGGACGACCCATAAGCCAGGGTCCCTCTTCAAGTTTGCTACTGTGATCAGAAGACTTACAGACACATTAACTCACATGCACCGATTGATCGATCGCAAGGCTAACTAACCCTCAGGGCAGTCAATGGGAATGCTCAGGTGAGGAATGTGGGCAGGGACAGAAGCTTTTAGAATCTCTGTGTCCCTTAGCCAGCTTTCCAAGCAAGCTGCATCCCTCTAGACTGTTACACACATGCACCTGGTTCAATCCCTGGCAGGGGCCGATGAGCTCTACCTCCAGCCGCTCTCCCTCAATGAAACTCCCAATCTTCTAATGCAGCTCCTCTGGAAACCAGCCTCCCTCTTAAGGGCTTTCTACACACTCCTCAGGAACACAGACTCAGGTGAGGCTGAGGGGCTTGAAAGTTATCAAGCAGTGTCTCTTTCCACCCGTCAGGATGGCTGTCACACACACACACACACACACACACAAACTCATACACACACATGCTCATAAACACACGAATGTGCACACATGCACACACACACGCACTGTGTGTGTGTGTGTGTGTGTGTGTGTATGTATGCAAATATTCGTGAGGATATAAGACATCCAGATTTTGGGAGTGGAACAAACGGAGAAGGCCACTAGGGGCCTATAGGAAGGAGGCTCCAGGTAGGGACCCCCCCCCAAAAAAAACCAAACAAACCCCAGTATGAGTAATGAGTAGTTTAGGATAATTATTGCTTACCATCACAGACAGAGCTAGAGACGTCATCAAAAGCTGAGGTGGCTCTCTCCTTTTGGTCATTTTGTATCTGAGTTCCTTTCTCTGTCTGGAGTGGCAGGAAGGGGAAGGGGAGGGGGTTCCCACTGTGTGAGTATCTTCCTGATCCTCTATCCACATGCCAGCCATGCGCTTGTGACCTTGGCACAGCAGCCCAGGCAGTCTTCATTTTGCCTCATGTACTCTGCTCATAAGGTGCAGGCTCACGGAAAGCATCTTTAGCATGGGGGTGCCAATGGCAAGACCGAGGCTGGCGCACGACGCAGGGGACCAGGGGTGGCAGGGCAGGTGACTCACTGTGCTTCACGGAGGTGGCAGCCACGGCTTGGTGGAGCTAAATCTGCCGCACGCTTTTAGCTCATGCAGTTGTTGGCAACCCAGCTTGGGTTATTTTTTGCCTCCCGGAGACTGGGGAGCCAGCTAATGTTCCTTTAATAAGTGCTCCTTCTACAGAAGTTGGTGGTCATTTGAGTTGCCTGCGGATCCCTGGGTGCTTGTAAAGTTCAGGACCAAAAATACATGCAGAGGGCCTTCTGAGTTTCTTTTGGTGATGTCTAGCGGGGTATTGATTCCATAGGCTGCGGAGAATCGTGAAGGAAGAGAGAGAGATTCGGGGCTCGACCAGTAAACATGTCTCCTCCAATTCTATATTGCAGCACTCTGAGAAAAGATGGCATCCTAACTATCATGAGCTTGTGGCTCTGACAAAAACAACTTGCAGGAGAAACGGTTTGTCTTGGCTTAGAGTTCAGGGGATACAATGTGTCATGGTGGGAGGGCACCTTTGCAGGACAGTGAGGTGGCTGGACAGGAAGCCTTGGCTGTCAGAAAAAAGAGAAAGATGAACGCTGGGCCTCAGCTCTTGTCTCCGTTTCGATGTAGCCCAGGACCCCAGCACAGGGAATAGGACTGCCTACATTTAGGGTGGGTATTCCCACCTCAAGTAACCTAATCTAAAAAAATCCCAGCATGCTCAGAGGCATTGTCTCTTCAGTGACTCTATATTCATCAAATCGACAATAGTAACCATGACAGCAATCAATTAAATATCCTCAAACAGCTAAGAGAGAGGACTCTTGTTTCCAGAATGAAGATATGTCTGAGGTGATGGACAGACTTGTTACACATTGTGCACAATGTGTTGAAATGTCACTATACCCTACATGTGTGTGATGGTTTGTATATGCTTGGTCCAGGGAGTGGCACTCTTAGGAGGTGTGGCCTTGTTAGAGCAGGTGTGGTCTTGTTGGAATAGGTGTGTCGTTGTGGGTGTGGGCTTTAAGACTCTCATCCTAGCTGCCTGGAAGTCAGTCTTCCACTAGCGGCCTTCAGATGAAGATGTAGAACTCTCAGCTCCTCTTGCACCATGCCTGTCTGGATGCTGCCATGTTCCCACCTTGATGATAATGGACTGAACCTCTGAACCTGTAAGCCAGCCCCAATTAAATGTTGTCCTTATAAGAGATGCCTTGGTTATGGTGTTCATATCAATGCAAATCCTAAGAGAGAAGTTGGTACCAGGAGTGGTATCCTGTTATACGTCACCTAAAGGACAAGATACTTTATAAAAGATATCCTTCCAACAATTAAAGGTCCATTCCCAGAGGAATGAATCAACAGAAAATGTTTTTTTTTGTTTGTTTGTTTTTTGTTTTTTCCTATGCAAGATTGAAAAGGGGAGAGATTTGGGCACAGGTTACAACATGGATGGAACTGGAAGACACCATGGTAAGTGGAAGAAGCCAGTCTCAAAAGGAAAAGTATCGTTTACAAGTCATTGTAACAGAATAAACAATGGAAAGTGGGGAATGATCCACTTGGGCCCAGTGCCAGGGTTTCAGTCAGCCTATAGTCGTTTGCTCTGTTGCTTTGGGGCCATGATAAGGCAGAACAGCACGGACGAGAGCAAAGTGGCTCACCTCGTGATGGACAAGAAGCAGAGAGAGAAGGATGGAGAGGAAAGGGCGCAGGAGGGATACACTGCCTGTACCCTACCTCATTCAACCAAGCCAACCTTCTAATGCTTCCGTCCCTTCCCAATAATGCCCTCAAATGCAACCCCACCGATGGATTAATCTGTTCAGGAAGTCAGAGCCTGCACCATCCCAAAGCCGGCAGCCGACAACCAAGCCCCGGTACCTGAGCCTGGGTGGGAGTGTGTACTTCCGTATCATGTCTCCTTCCGTTTACAGATGGTTCCGGAGTAGTAAGAGTTCCAGAGAGAAAGGAGGATGATGGCCGGGAGGAGGGACTGGAGCACAGAGACCATAGTATTATTTTTTTTAAAGATGTATTTATTTATTATGTGCAAGTACACTGTAGCTGTCTTCAAACACCCCAGAAGAGGGTGGCAGATCTCATTATGGATGGTTGTGAGCCATCATGTGGTTGCTGGGATTTGAACTCAGGACCTTCAGAAGAACAGTCAGTGCACTTAACCGGCTTAGCCATCTCTCCAGCCCGAGAACATAGTACTTTAATGAGCAGAGCAGAGCTTTTGTTCAGGAAGGTGAGAAGGTTCGGGAGACAGATGGTGGCGACAGCTTCACAGTCACGTGATTGTACTTAGCGGAACTGAGAAGTGGTTGGAGTTGCAGTTTCCTGAGCTGGGTAAGAAAACAGATCTTAATGCCTTTCCAACTTGCCCAGCAGGGATGTTACAATTCAGCTCTGTAATTTGGATACTATGGTTTGAATTTCTGTGTGTTCCCCAACCCCTAAAACCCCGTTGAGGTCTCAACTGCAGGCTCATTTGGAAATCAGGTCATTGCAGTCAATATGGGTCATACTGGAACAGAGTGGACTCACAGTGATTTAATCTAGCCTGATTGGCATCCTGATACGAATATGGAATTGTAAGGGGTAGGCCAGGGGACGAGAGAGAGGAGCGCTGTAGCTTTAAGCAAAGGAAGCCATGACTTGATACCCACCACTGAAAGCTCAAGAGAGGCAAGGAGGGCTTGTATCCAGCCTCAGATGGATCCTGGCCATGCTGACATTTGGATTTGCACTCTTGACTTCTGACACTGTGAGAGAATACATTCTGTTTTAGGCTGCCTGGCTTGTGGGTTACGGGAGTCCCAGCCAATGGGCACAGCGAGTTTTCAGAATGCCTGCTTACTAGCACACCCTCTCCTCAGTGCTAGACAGTCTGCTTTCTCCATAGCTTGCCAGTCAGGCTGGCTTTATCAACCCCTCCCCCCCCCCCATCTACAGATGGCATTACAAAAACCATGAACTGACTTACTGAAGATTTAAATGGAACTCTCAATTCAAGACCCACGTGTCTCGCTGGCGGGCCGCATTCAGGTGCAAGGGCAGCAGTTGAGACACTTGAGCACGTACTGGGGGACCCTATGATGTGGGTGTGTCACTGTCCCTATCTCAGAGATGAAACTGAGGCTTCTGGAAGTTAAGCGACTTGTTTCAAGTTGATAGCGGTGGGGCTGAGTGGGGACTCTGGCTGGCTGATGTCGCTGTTACATTCAGTCTCACGGCTTCGCATTTTCTTCTCCGTCAGTTTCTACACACAACCCACTGGGAAGGTCCATGCACCTGCTTGCTGAGTTTTGCTGAATGAACAGGATGGAGATTAAGAGCTGGTTGGAGATGGAGGTGTTACTGAACGTCCCTCTCAGAAGGTTGGGGTATAAAGAGGATAAATGAAGCTGTTTCCACAGTGTGGGCCCTCTAGTAACAGCAGGTAGTCCAATCCTACTGACCCTGTTAGCTAGCGAGAAACTCTCAGATCTGGTCTCTAGCAAGGGAGCCCCCAGAGAGGGTACGCCTCCTCCAGGGAGGCAATGGGTGAGATTGAAGGATTTCTCAGGGAGACTGTGCCAAGGGGGCCACGTGGGTCTGTGGAGTCAGTCCACTTCCCAGGTAGAATGTTTCTCTTCTAGAACTTTCCCTTCAAGTTACTCCCTCTGTAGTTCCGGTGATTCAGAACCATTTAGAAGATGTACAGGTAGATCCTATTAATCTTGACAAGCTCCTGGGTTGAGCTGCGTTTCATTTGCACCAACAGTTTTCTGACTGTGATCTTGGATTGGAGAGGTTCCTGCGAAGCCAAGTACATTTCCCAGAAGTCACGAGATTTTGTCTTTTGTGGAAACTTTCTCCTCTGTCATCTTTTCCTTCCCCCAACCTTAGAAGTCCAGTCCCACCCCACCCTCAAGCACTTTCCACGTCTATACCTGCCTGTCTGTTTCAGGGCCCAGAGAACACTGAGGCTTTGCTCTTCTAACAGGAGCCTAACCTGGGCTAATTAATGTGTAGGGTAGCCAACCGCTAAAAGGTATTAATGGGAAGCCCTGAAGTTCCCTTATCTCCTATTGGCCACAAGCCTCTTCTCCAGGATGTTCTCATAAGAACGTTTGTGAGGAGGGCTTGCCCACGCTGTTTCTCTAGTCACCCTGGTAGGTCAGAAGAAAAAACAAATAGGGAAGAACCACAGAGACCATGCTCACTGCGTGGTCAAGCGGAAGGCATCAACACCAACGATACTCTTCTCCCCTAAATGGTGGCTGAAGTCGGAATACAGTTAAGAAGGTCAATTTTATGTATTTATTGTGTTTCACTGTTTCACTAATACTTTCCTGGCAGGACATGTATTTTTATTTTGTCTTCTCCAATTTAGAAACTAAGCAAAAGCTAACTGGGTGGCTGTTCAGTAGCTACGGCGCCAGGAATGTTAAGCTCTGACCTTCTGGCTGTTGATGAGGGCCCAGAATTGGAACATTGACTTGTCCATGGGGAACCCCACAAAGTGTGTGAAGTTCAGGTGTTGTACTGATTAATCTTAGGCCAATACAGCAAAGATATTTGCGTTTTCACCTTTGCAATCTGTCACCAAAATTGTTTAGTGAGTGCACATTGGAATGGTAAGGCATTCTGCTCTTACATAAGGACGTTGACAAAATATATTAGGAATGGTGAGGATGGGGGTTGGGGGTGAAGCCTTACCATTTACAGGGCTGGATCATCTGCACTCTAGGAAGTTAATACCAGGGAGTTGTCGTTCTTAACCAGAGGACTCCGGCATCACAACAAGGAAGTCGACACTTGCTAGACCATCAGCTGGCTGCCATACTATGTTCTGATGGGGACAATCAACACAGTTTCTTTCCCAAATGGCTTTCTGTCTAGACCAGAGAAATTAACACCCAAGAAACCAGTCTAAGATGGGGGAGGTAAATAGCTCTGAATTTGCCCACACCTCACATAATAACCAGGTGGAGGCATACATTTATAATTCCGTCACTGGGTTCTAGGCCATGGAAACAGGAGGAGCCCAGGATTTCAAAGACCAGCCAGTCTAGTTGAAATACATGATCCAAAGTCATCGTCTCAGAAATTGAGGCGGAGTCACTTTTGTGGATGGCCTCAGACCCAGCAGTATATGAATAGCATGAATTGAAGTTGGTAGGTTATAAAATGGAAAGAAAAATAAAATAGGGCATAAAGGAAAGTAGTAGATCTGGAAGGAACTAAGGGGAGGGGTTGGCATGAGTGTGAACAAATGAAAGAATTAATAAAAAAATAATTTAAAAGGTGGAGAATAATAAAGGCGCCCAAAGTTGATCCCTGGAGTCCACATGGCATGGACAGGCAAGCATGCCTGGACACACACCTGCTCACATGCACACAGACACACACACACATGCTCACATGTAGACAGACACATACATGCTCACATGTACACATACACACATATGCTCACATGCACACAGACAGACACACACATGCTCACATGTACACAGACACACACACACATGCTCACATGTAGACAGACACATACATGCTCACATGTACACATACACACATATGCTCACATGCACACAGACAGACACACACATGCTCACATGTACACAGACACACACACACATGCTCACATGCACACAGACACACACACATGCTCACATGCACACAGACACACACACATGCTCACATGCACACAGACACACACACACATGCTCACATGTACACAGACACACACACACATGCTCACATGTACACAGACATACCACACACATGCTCACATGTACACAGACACACACACACACCTGCTCACATGTACACAGACACACAGATGCTCACATGTACACAGACACACACACACCTGCTCACATGCACACATACACACACACATGCTCACATGTACACAGACACACACACACATGCTCACATGCACACATACACACACACATGCTCACATGCACACAGACACACACACACATGCTCACATGCACACAGACAAATACACATACATGCTTACCTGTACACAGACACACACACATGCTCACATGCATACATACACACACGCGCGCACACACACACACACCTGATAACATATACACATACACACACACCCCCACACACCTGATGACATGCACACACACATACCTGCTCACATGCATATACATCTATACACATAGCTACACACACATATACAACCATTATAAAACAATTAAAATTGCGATATGAATTCTAAACACAATTTAAAATTAAATTAATTTGGGGATGCCTCAGGGTTTTACTGCTGTGAACAGACACCATGACCAAGGAAACTCTTATAAGGACAACATTTAATTGGGGCTGGCTTACAGGTTCAGAGGTTTAGTGCATTATCATCAAGGCAGGAGCAGGGCGGCATCCAGGCAGGCATGGTGTAGGAGGAGCTGAGAGTTCTACATCTTCATCTGAAGGCTGCTAGGAGAAGACTGGTTTCCAGGCAGCTAGGATGAGGGTCTTAAAGCCCACACCCACAGTGACACACCTACTCCAACAAGGCCACACCTACTCCAACAGGGCCACACCTTCTAATAGTGCCACTCCCTGGGCTGAGCATATACAAACCATAACTGGATTTTACCAATTTTAAATTAATGAGGCAAAATTGCTACTTCAAGGTGTCCATTTTTATATGAAAACCAGACACACAATAAGTAGATGTGGAATTTAACACATGCTATCACAGAATTTGGAGAACCCTCCTGGGAGGATTCAGGCAGAGCTCTTGAAGTTCATTTCTTGGTGTAAGAACACTAAGCAAGCTGCTCTCATTTGAAGGTAACTCTTTTCTCAGCATTGTTGAAGATATTACAAGTGAAGAAAAACCCCACCATTTCCCACAAAACAGTCATGGGCAGAAAAGAAAAAATGAAAACAACTTTAACGGTACCCAGGTTTTGGTCTCTAACTAAATTATTTCAGGCAACCAAATGGTGTATTTCCAAAGCAAACCAAATATATGTTCTCTGGCCCTCTAGCAATTCACCCCTGTGGTGGTTAATACTGCCAACTTGAGGGAGTCTAGAATCTCCATGGAGACATCCCTCTGGGCACATCTCTAAGGGGGGTTTCTCAATTGGGTAAACCGAGGCAGGAAGACTCACCCTAAGGTAGATGATGCATTCTATGGGCTGGGAAAGGGAAGGGGGAGGTGAGAACACACACATTCATCTCTCTCTGCCTCCTGGTTGCGGGCGCCATGTCCTGTAGCCAGCAGCCGCCTTTCACTCCAGCTGCTAGAGCAAACCCTTCCTCCCTTTAGTTGTCCTTCTCAGGGATTTCCTCACAGCAAGGGAGAAAACAACAGATCGAGGCCTACTACCCAGTTTATAGCAAGCACTGTATCCGTGTGGCGAAAACCGGGTGCCGCTCTGAAGGTCCAGAGTCTCTGTGCAAAGCCGGTAGGTGTTGTGGGAAGTAGTGACCGTGACCCCAAGGAGCTCCGCTTTCAGCAGAGTATGCCTTTTCTCTTTGTACAGCTGATGAATATCTGCAAGGGAAAATTTAGAAGTTATATTTCTATGAAGGGCCAAAACAATGCCGGCCAAGTATGCAGGACCGAGTCCAGGGAAATATTTGGAACAGCCAGTGGCGTGGATAGACTCCGTGTCCCAAGGCAACACTCCAAAAATAGTGTTTCTCACAAGTGGACGTTTTTTTTTCTTGATGTTTGGACAAGCACGTGATCATACTCTAGGCAAGTGTCAAAGAGAGCAAAGTGCAAGGTGCATGGTAAGGCGTCCTCAGAGGACAAGGAAAGAAATGGTTTTTTTGTTTGTTTTGTTTGTTTGTTTTTTTTTTTGGTTTTTCGAGGCAGGGTTTCTCTGTGTAGCCCTGGCTGTCCTGGAACTCACTCTGTAGACCAGGCTAGCCTCGAACTCAGAAATCCGCCTGCCTCTGCCTCCCAAGCGCTGGGATTAAAGGCGTGCGCCACCACTGCCCGGCGAAAGAAATGTTTATTAAAATTCCAGAGCCCACCTCTCCGACTTTGCTTTCTCCTGCTGTGATAAAAATACCGAACGAAAGCAGCGCAGGGGAAGATGTATTTCGGCTTACATATCCCCATCACAGTCCATCATGGAGGAAGCCTGGACAGGAACTCAGGGCAGGAACCTGGAGGCAGGAGGTGAAGCAAGTCAGAGAGACACTGCTCACTGGCTTGTCCCCTGGAGCACGATTAGCTTGCTTTCTTCTATTACCTGGCACCACCTGCCCAGGGGTGGCATTGCCTATCATGGCTTGTGCTCCCCGTATCAATCATTAATCAAAACAATGTCCCCCCCCCACACACTCACTTGCCTATAGGCCAATCTGATGGAAGCGCTTTCCTTCTTCTTTTTTTTTTTTTTTTAATATTTTATGTATATTGGTGTTTTGCCTGCATGTGTGTTTGTGTGAGGAGGGTGTCAGGCCCTCCTCGGAACAGGAGTTACAGACAGTTGAGAGCTGCCACATGGGTGCTAGGAATAGAACTTGGGTCCTCTGGAAGAGCAGCCGGTGCTCTTAATTGCTGAGCCATCTCTCCAGCCCCAGCGGAGGGATTTTCTTATGAGGTTCCCACTTTCTGAATGACTTTAGCTTGTCAAGTTGACAAAAACTAACCTGCATACTGCTCAGTAGTGTGGCTGTGGATAATCACCTTATTAGGATCCAGAGAAGGGAGTTCTTGCTTAGGAGGGAGTTTTATTAATTGGCATCTGTAGCAGCAACACATCTGCTTGCTTTCCAGCATTGATAATTTTATTTTATTTTATTTTTTTTGACGTTTGCCAACACAGTACAGGAAAACGGCAAATGTATTTTTTAAAATCTACGTTTCTTTGGTGGTTATTTTACATGTTTTTATTGGTAGTCTGAATGTGTGTTTGGTTTTTTTTTTTAAATCAGTTGGCTGGAGATTTTCATAGATCAAGCATGTTAATCCTTGCTGGCCTAGATACCCTCTAGTGGAAATATAACAGAACAGCAAAATCCAGTACTAACTTTACAAAGTGCATGAGCTTCCGGTGGTGGTTAAAGTATCAGCATGAGACTGGAGAGGTGGCTCAGCTGTTTAGAGCACTGGCTGGTTGCTTTTACAAAGAACCAGGCTTGATTCCTAGCATAAAAAAGGAAGTTCACAACCATTTCTAATTCCAATTCCAGGGGGATCTGATGCCCTCTTCTGGCTTTCAAAGGCACCAGGCATGTACACGGTATGCAGTCACATGTAGGTGAAATATCCGTACACATAAAATAAAATTAAATAAAAATAAAATATCCTGATGCTACGATGCTGTAGGCTGACATAAAGTCCTCCATTTACAATTCAGGTCTTTGTTTTGTTTGGTTTTATTTTTGTTTGGAGGAGGTCTTGCTACGCGCGCGGCCTAGGCTAGTTTCAAATTCCTGCTTATTCAGTTCCATGGTTGTGAGCCACCAGGTGGTTGCCGGGATTTGAACTCAAGACCTCTGGAAGAGCAACCAGTGCTCTTAACCTCTGAGCCATCTCTCTAGCCTCTCCCTCTTTTATTTTTTAAGACACTTGTTCAAGAGGCTGGAGATGTGGATCAGCGAACTTGCTTAGCAAGCATGGAGTTTGCATAAAACCGGGCACGGTGATGTGGGCCTATAATGCAAGCATTTATGAAGCAGAGGCAGGAGCATTAAAATTTCATGGTCGGGGCTGGAGAGATGGCTCAGTGGTTAAGGACACATACTACTCTTCTAGAGGACCTCAGTTTGATTGTCAGTACCTACACTGGGCATTTCACAACTATCTATGACTCTAGCTCCAGGGTGACCCAACTCCTCTGGCCTATGACTAAGAATAATAAAAATAAATCTTAAAAAAAAATGTTCAAGGTCATCCTCAGAGACGTGGTGTGTTTGAAGTCAGGGTGGGCTAGGCCATGCTTTCCAATGCCTTATCAATTAATCTAATTATTTCCTCTTGCTTCAGACTGCCTAGCCCTGTCATCACGACTCCAGCCATTCCGAGGAACCCAGAGAGGCCTCTGTTTAGTTCATTTACGTTTCATTTGGCATTTTCATTTTGGATCCAATGGTGCATTGCCCGTCCGCTGTAGCCATCTTTACTGGCCCCGGGCAGTCTGTTGGAGGGGGAGTGACATGGGGCATTCTCAGTGCCCTTAGCACAAATGCTGTCTTTGCTTAGGACTGCCACCCATTTTGGGTCACTTGGTACTCTCCTTGTTGCTTAGGAAAGGCTCTTCTATTGGGTGGGAAAATAAAACTCCTTTCAGACAGGATGTCAGGGAGTTCTCGGGGCTGGGCCACATTCAGGCTGTAGCTGTAGCATCCTTGCTAAACTCATCTTCCTAAACTAGTTCATTTTCTCATACCTAGGAGTTTTCCACCTTGTAGAGTGCTCTCACTAGACCATGTGGGCCTGTCTAGGTAGAAGGCCAAGCGCAGAAGGGAGGTGGGACAGTTCTCCTTCAGACTCCATGTCTAAGAACTGTGCTCTGAAAAATGAAAATCCTTGCTTGGGACAGATCCAGCCAATCCCTGAATAGGGTTAGGGAAGAAGATTGCCCCAGGCTAGTGGGATCAAACGGGCCTGGGAGAGTTTCATTCTCAGGGTTTTATCTTTGGCTTTTATCTGGCCACGGAGATCTGAAGACTGTGTTGCAGGATTAGAAGGCAGAGGGTGGGACCATCCTGCCCCGAGAGGCTGTCAATCAGGAAGATGGGGGACTGGTTTCTATTCTGAGAGCCTGTCAGTCAGAACAGCGAGGGACAGAATTTTACTCTTAGCCAATTTTATTCTAGTCAAGTTTGGAAGATCGGATTTCTAGCATCCCTGAAGGCAATTCTGTTCCAAACGGTGGAGCAGGACAGCGTAACACTGGGCTGTCTGTCAGCATGTTCTGTGGGTCTGACCGGTCTTCCTTCTCTCTCTCTCTCTCTAGTTACCAGTTCTTCCTGCTCTCTGGATTCTCAGAGTCAGAAGGGAGCAGGGAGCTTTGGTGAAGTGCTTGAGGCTATCTTCCTGGGATCGACAATCAACACCTAGGACTGGGCAGAGTTGGTTCCAGGTGAGGACAAATTTGAGGGTACGACTGAAGCGCACGAGCTTCCCTAGCTCGGCGAGAGTCAAGCCCCTCACTCCTGGTCTCCATCCAGATACTAAGAGGCTTTGGGACGTAACAAATAGGACTTAAGATAGAAAGAGGGGATTCCAACCCAAGGAGCAGGGGTCAACTTCTGGACTCCATCACTCACTAGTCGCTACCATGAATCTGCCACCTGGCTTCCTGTGTTACTGTATGTGATAGCCAACGTTGATTGTTAACGCGACTCACCTAGGAGGCAGGCCTCTTGGCATGCCTGTCAGGGATTATCTCTTAGGTTGACTGGAGTTGGCAGCCTCTAGGCAGCGCCATTCATACCATGGGTCAGGGTTCCAGAATGAATGTGAAGAAGGAAGCTGGCTGAACGGCCGTGTTCATTGCTCTCCGCCTCCTGACTGCTGATGGAATGCCACCAGCTGCCCCAAGTTCCGGTCCTCCTAACTTTCCCACCATGACCGATCGGACCCTTGAACTGTGAGCCAAAATCCTTCCTTAAGTTACTTTCGTATTATCTTTTCTCCTCCCTTGTTCCTCTGATCCCCTCAAGGTCTTTTTTCACTTTTCTGTTGCTTGACAGGAGGAACAGGCCTGTTTAAGGAACTCTGAAAGGTATGACTTATCTCTCAGGAGGGCAGTCTAGAACTTTTATGGAAGGAAAGTTGGGGGTCACAGACTTCTCTTCCCAGGACTCAGTTGGCCCTGTTCCTGCTCTTTCTATACCTCCTTCCCCCTCAAATCTTCCCACCTCTGAAGAGAATGATTCCTCGCAACGGCAAACCAAGCACAGAAATAGCCGTCCTATTTGTGGCTTAAATGCAGGCAGCTTTATTTTTACAGTAAGTTGCTGTATTTTCTCTAAGCATAAATCATTATCTACCACACATGAAACTCCAGTCCCATCTGCGATAGTTCCTGTTTTGTTGGCGGTGCCCATTAGTCACAAAACAATTGGCACCTTCCCTCACCCACACACTCTGTGGGAGAAGAGCCCGTCCCTTGCAGCAGCCCCCTCCCCAGCTGACCAGCTGACCTCTTAGCTTCCTGGGAGCGCTGCTCGTCATTCACCTGGTGACTGGTATCAACTTCCAAACTGGGTGACTGGGTCCTCTGCCAGAGTGGCCAGGCATCTCTGTTGCTATAAGAGATGGGGGAAAAAAGCAAATCGGTGCGCGCCTCTGTTCTGTTGACTTAAACAATGACGTTGGTCACTCTGCTCAGGGTTCCAACTACCCGCCTGGGGACAACTGTTCACCAAATCTCGACTGTCTCAGCTCTAAGAAGCCGCAAATGTGGACAGAGGAGCAGAGAAGATTCTTCTGTTCCATCCTTCCCTCCTCTTTCCCCTCCCCCACGCCATGCCAGGGGACCTCTTGGCCAGCCCCTTTCTTGGCTCTCATTGGATCCTACGGGCTCCTCTCCCCACGGTGTGTCCTTCCTTCCTTTTTTTTTTTTTTTACCTTGCAGTTTGTCCTTAGTGGGGTTTTCTTTCTCTCTCTCTCTGACTTTGCTCCTGAAACTTAAGGCTTCTACAGGAGGCAGACTTTCCCTTCTGTTGGGACGTGGAAATCAGGTAACGGGGAAGTGTTTTTGACATCTGGCCAGAGCTCACTGGTTCTGTTGACTTATCCTCTGTCTGTCTGTGCCTGCTGCCGGGACCAGCTGTGTTCTACTCTTAAGGTCTTTGGGCTAAACCTCTGTCTTGTGGTCCCCACCCCCTCACCCTGGGTCCCCCGAGAAAACAACTGAACCTTGTGCTTCCTGCAGGGCAATTGTGCTCCTGCCCTTCAGACCTGCTTTGGTAAGAGGTTGAGTGGACACCTGCTTTCCACTGGGTTGGACTCCCCTTCGATCTGACTGGTTCCAGGGTCATTGCTACTTCGCTGGGGTGACTGGAGGAAACCCTCTGAAAAGAAGAGGACAGGAGCGAGGGTGGCTCTTCACTGTGGGCGTGGCTACCTGTGGGCCTTCACTGTGGGCGTGGCAACTTGAGATCCAGGTGATCTAGAAATTCTCTTGCTTGGTTTTATTTTGGGTTCTTGGAGAAGAGTGGGCAGAGGTCAGGGGAAAAGATGTTTAATGCTGTGTTTCCGAGTTCCTGTGTGAGAACCTGTACCTAACAATTCCTGGGAAGGAATTGGCCTGTGTACTGCCAGAGAGCAGACAAACCTCCTCTACCACAGACCCCTCTACCTTGGCTTCCCTTCCTTTCCATTACCTCAGCCCAACTTTCTGCACTAAACTGTTAATGATGTACTCCAAGGATTTGTAAGAGGGAATGCATACTGAATTATTTATCCATGCGCCTTCTACTATGCAGATTTAGACATACATGTCCCTTTTAACCCCACACCTTTTTGAGGTAATATTAAAAATCCATTTTACAGTGAAGAACACGGAGTCTTCAAGAGCTCAATGCAGGTCAAATGATTACTTCTGAGCCCAGCTAGGAATAGGAATGGTCCTGTGTATTCTGCCCTCTGAGACATCATATCTCAGGAGCACTATTCTCCTTAGCCCAGGCTGGCCCTTGTCTTTGAGGGTGACAAGCCACTTATCCCCCAGCCCGTTCCCACTGTGGATCAGGGTACAGATTTTCACTTGTGTGTCAGCGGATGATGCCATTTGAAGCTCTGCTTCTGCTGATAAGCGTGGGACCATCTGCCTAGCGCAGCTCAAATATTTCAGCAGTGGGAGAGCAGCTCTGACTTCAGAGCCTCATCTGCAGCCATCCTGGGAGATGCTGGGACCGGGGACCTGGCGGGCTGGCCGGGTACGGACACCACAGGATTCAAAGGAGCCATCCCCTTGCTGTCACCTCTGACCCTTCCCGAGCAAAGGACACGAGTGAGTCTGCACTCCGTTGCGTGGAGTTGTTCAGATGCTCTTGACAAGTGCAGTAAGATCGCTCCCGTTCTGAGAGCTGTCACCCCGGCAGCGATGTCTATGCCGATTGCTTTTTCGTGGAGTCATATTTGCTGTCAGTGTGTGTTGGCAAAAACTTCTGTCTCCCCCTGCCTTTGTATGGGGAAATTTGCTTTTCTACTGGGGGTGGGGGGAGATGTTCCCAGATACTGCTTTCCAGCTTTTGGGTTGAAACTTCTGCCATAACTTCGTCGTCTTGACTCATGACTGGGAAGGTATGGAAGAATCAGAGGACTGATTCACAGATTAGATGGTGGATGTGGATGCTTTAAAGGTTGGTTCAGGAGTAAGAGGGGAACTGGGCTATAACAGTATTCCATTCCTGCACTGAAACTACTTGACAGAGTCACCGGGCATGGCCGGAGGCAAGATGGGCAGGTTTCTCTTTGCTTGCCTTAGCAATAAAGTTTGTGAAGCCCTGTCCTGCCCAGTGGTGACAGAGTGTGTACTAAGCAGGCTTTGGTGTATCTTAGTGGTCTTTCCAAGCCAGGGTGGGTGGGGTGATTGGACCAGGAGGGTACCGGTTATTGACATATCGCTGTGTCTGACAATAAGGTGATCACAAGCTGGCCTCTGGAGTAGGGAGGCTCAGCACTGTGGACAGTTGAAGACTGAAGAGTTCTGGTGTGGGGCTGTCCTACATTTTGAAGGGCATTCAGCCACTAGATGTAGGAGCACGCTCAACTGAGCTTGAACTCTCAATGGCCAGGTATGCCAAATGCCCTGAAGGAGACATGACTCCCCTCCACTCTGGAAAACAGCGCACTAAGTTGATTCTCCCGCAAACTCAGCAGGGGGACCTGTCCCTGCCTCTCTGCCCAGGTGGCTGTGGTGTGAGGGTGACATGCTTAACACCAGACAGCTGTTCTGTCCCACACATGTCCTTCTGTGCTCTTCCTTGCCATGGAGATACCGTCTCACAAACAGCTTTCTATTTGTGCAGGTTAGTATACACACACACACACACACACACACACACACACACACACACACACGGAGAAAGAGAGAGACAGAGAGAGAGACAGAGAGAGAGAGACAGAGAGAGGGAGAGGGAGAGAAAGACAGAGACAGAGACAGATAGAGAGAGAAGAATGCACCCCTTTCTTTGCATCTGCACACCAAAGTCCTGCCTGGGGTCAACTTCTCTCTGGTTGCCTGGGAACAGGAGCGGGTTTCAGATACCTACTCCTCCAACCCCTAGTTTATTGTTGTCTCTCTTATTATTATTATTTATTATTTTTTCTACCTCCATCCTTTCTTTCCCTACCCCCACCCGGATCTCCTGTCTCTCTCTCTCAGAAGATGTATTTCAGAATGGGAGTCTGGGGCTCAGGAAAGACTGTTAAAATGAGCAGGAAGGCAGAAGGGGGCGCCTGCTCCTGAGTTTCTAGAGAAGGCACATAAAGGTGTGACATTTGTTATTTTAAAAAGTTAAAAATGTATTATCATTGTGTGTGTGTGTGTGTGCGCACACACGCACACACACGCACACACTTGTGCTCACACACTTGTGCAGGGACCTGTGTGGAGGTCAGGGGAGAGTCTTATGGAGTCAGTTCTCTCCTTCCACCTTCAGTGGGTTCTGGGACTTGAACTCAGATCCTCAGGCTTGCACACAAGCACCTTCTGTCCGCACTCATTCTCCCCGAATCTGTTAGCAGCTCCACCGAGCCAGTGCTCCTCACACATTCAGGGGAGAGATGGGTGTAAGCCCCAGGAGGGGCTGCCAGGGGCCTGGCTCTGCAAGCTCCCATCCTTCCACAGTTCGAGAGTCCGCCACGCTTGTCTTCCCTGCTTGCTGATTCATCCTCTCAGCCTGACATTTCCACAAGGCTCCTATTGGCAAAGAACTCTCCAATCTCTAGATTTTCAGTTTCTAGTTTTTCTCCTATCTTAGCCTCCCAGAAACACATTAAAAAATAAATAAAAATGTCAATTGTGTGAAGGAGCCAAAGTTTAGAGGGGCCAGGCTTCTTGGCTTAGGGCTTGCATCTGTGATCAGCTGGCTTGAAAGCTAAGCTCCTGAGCTAGCCAGCTTTAGGCGCAGACAGCCGAGACCTCTGCACTGTGATGGTGCATGATGAAGTCTCTTTTGCAGTCTCCGCCACGGCTACTGAGAAAACAACGGCCATTCTGAGACATGAGGTTGGACGATCGTTCTAGGTCTGTGCCACTCTGAAGTCAGAGCCTCTCGAGGGATCTTGCCGAGGGACCTCAGCCACATCCAAGTAGATTCCAGTCTCCTTGGGAAGGAAAAGGAAGAGGCTCGAACTTGACAAATGGCGTGGAAATAATCAGAAGCTGGCCGCCATTTACTCTATCTTCGGCAAAACACGGAAGGCGATTAGGGGCGTCACGCCTGGGTTCTGTCACAAGACAAGGAGCGTGACCTTTGTAACACTTCAACATCCCGAAAGCTATGTCTTTTGTCATGGTGCTTCTTCAGCGCTTTGAGCCTGGACAGGTGAGGTCGTGCTTAGAAGAAACACTGTGGAACCTGTCTCAAATCCAGCTGCTGTGGCTTAGCCAGCCACAACAGTTAAAGGCAGGTCTGAGGCTGGAGAGACAGCTCGGCACTTTTCTTTCAGAGGATCCAGTTTCAGTTCCTAGCCCACACTGGGCGGCTCACAATCAGCGGTAACTCCAGCTCCAGGGGGTCTGATGGCCTCTTCTGGCCTGAGTGGGCACTGCACTCAGGCACACACACACACACACACACACAGAGAGAGAGAGAGAGAGAGAGAGAGAGAGAGTCACATCATTAAAACTAAGAAATGAAAATCTTATTTTTTTTTTTAAGAATTTCATGTACGAGCACTGTGTTGACACCATTCCCCCCTTCTTGTACTTTCAACTACTCTCCTGTTCCCCGACTCCCTCTCATAATCGTGGTCTCTTATTCTTTAAGTATCATTGTTACATATATACTCACATATACATCTACATTTATAAATACAACCTTACGAGCCCCTTTAGCATTGCCGTATGCCTATGTGTTTAAGGCTGGGCACTCGGAGTTGGATAGTGATCCGAGGACTCATTCCTGGAGAAGGTGGGGCTTCTCTTTCTCAGCAGCCATTAATAATCTGTAGCTTCTCATCTAGGGGTAAGGTCTTGCAATCCTTTCCCCATCTTTCTTGGCATGGCAACTGGTATTGTCATTTTTTCAGGTTTTATTTAGGCAGGTATATTTTTGAGATTTCACGGGTACAGGCTCTCTGGCCTACATAGAAGACAGTATCTTGACATAGATGTCCTGGGCCTCTGGCTCTCACAATCTTCTTGTCCCCTCTTCTTTGATGTTGCTGAGCCTTAGTTGTAGGGGCTGAAAAGTAGAATTTTTTTTTAAGGATTTTTTTTCTAAAAAAAGATTTATTTATTTACTATGTATTCTACCTGCATATATGCCTACACACCAGAAGAGGGCACCAGATCTCATTACAGTTGGTTATGAGTCACCGTGTGGTTGCTGGGGTTTGAACTCAGGACCTCTGGATGAGCAGTCAGTTCTCTTAAACGCTGACCCATCTCTCCAGCCCCCGAAAAGTAGAATCTTTAAAAACAAACAAACAAAACCCAAAGAACTCAGAGAAGTTATGCAGGGGGTGTCTGTGTCCCAGAAAAAGAAACAGCTCAACAGGGGATGCCTAATATCAGAGAGCTACCCAATGCCAGAAAAAAAAAAAAGATCCCAGATTGTAAGATCAAATTTGTGACCGTTTAAGGACATAATATCACCTCTACTGATTTTGAAGAAAATAAAAAACAAACCTCTTACACCCAGGTGTGAGTGTAAAACAACTGCCTACTGTTGTTTTAATTCCTACAAGTTGGTGGGTTGTGCTAAGCATTGTCTTTCTGCAACTTCTCAAGGTGGGTGGTGTCTGCTCAAGTAGGGAAGGCAGCCCAGCAGGAAGGGGATGCAGGAATGGGGCCCTGGCAGAGGATGTCAGGGGACATCCTCTGCAGCAGACAGGGCAGGGAGGGCGGCTGTGTGGGAAGTAAAGGCCCAGTGGAGCCTCTGCTAAATGAGAAAAGTATTCCAAAGTAGGGCACAGTGTTAGTGTGGGCTGCTCAGTCACAGAGGAGGGTTTCTTAGCAGGTTGTTTGCACACATGCGAATGACAGGATCCAGGTCCCTTACTGTCATAGAAGGAGATTATAAACATGGAGATGTTGGTAAAGATGTATGCGCTTGTGTATACTCACACACATTTTATGAATCTGGTTGTAAGTGCCTGGATGTGGTTGTGAATTTCGAGCATATTTGTATCTTAAATAATGATGAGAAATTAGAAGCAATTGGTAGGTTCCAGGTTAGAGGATTAGCAGAAAATAAGTACATTTTAGAGACTACCCTGATAGGAAGAATATAATATGCTATCAAGTGAGAAAATGTATGATAACAACCCTCATTCTAGACTGATCCCAATTAAAAAAAGAACAAAACAAAATGTGTTTGAGCCATTGGAAAAAAGACATAAGGGACTATTCCGAGTGTTTAATAAGGTAAATTTTGAGTACTTGTCTTATGTGTGAAATTTCCAAATGTTCTGCAACGAGAACATATTGTTTTATAATAGGGATAAAAGGTAATATAAATTAAATTCCCCCATTTCGTATCATAGCTAAGTAGCTTTCAGAGGAGCCCATTAGAATGACCTTTTGTGTGTGTGTGTGGGGGGGCTTTTACCCAGGTAGGAATGGAATGATCTGTCCCCAAGGGCCACTCTGCTTCTTGATGACTTTCCTAGAACTCTCTACATAGACTATACTTTCTTCCAGCTTGTAGTAATCCTCCTGCTTCTGTGATTACAAATATGAGCACCAAGACAGACTTTCAATGTGGAGAGGGCACAGGAATCCTGGACCCACACAGAAGAGATCATAATTTGGAATCAATCTTAGGTCTTAGAGGGCAATGAGTCCCCTCCATCAGGGAACATGGTGTCTTCAAGTCCTCAAATAGGAGGGTAGTGGCAGGTTAAAGTAGAAGACAAGATGTAAACTTCTGCAAGGGGTGAGACCTGCAGCAGGGTGAGGGAGCAGGGTTTAGGTCGGGCTTCTGGCTCGCTGGATCCTGTGTGAGTGGCCAGTGTTGGTCCACCTTCCAATCTCTCTAGTTTCCATTTGTCTGTGAAGTGAGAGGCTCAGCTAAACCAATGCTTTCCTCTCTGTTGAGTGGGAAACAAGCTCAGCTGTCGGCTGGCAGTCAGGAGACCCGGTCGGCCAGCAGCTGCCACGAAGCAGTCTAAGCAGTCGTGGGTGGTGGAGCCCCTGTGAGGTTGTGCCTTGCAGAGGCTCTGGCATTAATCCTTAATTTTCTTGCCTGTTAGATGAGGGCTGTGATGGCTTCCCTCCCAGGCTCTCACACTGGTGCTAAGTGTCCCTAGTTAGGCAGCAAAGAAGGGCTCTTCGGATGTTAAAGCACCCTGATGCTCCAGTAAACTCCGTTCTCCCTAGGAGGTACTTCCATGAGGAACAGGGAGGAGGGAACACAACCCTGTCATGCTGTCCGAGCCACTGACTAAGGATGCCACCAGCTGCCCCAGCTGTCTCTAGCCCCCTGTCCCCAGCTGAGGTTTCCACTACTGTTTTCTCCACCAAGACTCGATAGGATGAGCAGTCCTTCTGCTCGGACTGCCACTGCCGGCCAGGTAAACGTGCAGTTTGCAATTCCAGTTACTCTATAACGAGATGATTTGCATGTCTGGACAAAGAGCCCGCTGTCCCAGACCTGGAGACAGGAAGTGGCCCCAGACCAGTCTTCCTGCCAGGAAGGTGAGGCCCCTCATCAGGGAACTCAATGATGGTGTTTGTGGGCTGTTGGGAAAGCGTCTCTGTGGCCAGAGAAAATTCCAAGCTACGCTGTTTCGTCTGTGAGCCTGGCTCTGCTCACATCGTGCTCCGCATGGTCAAATACCCCAGCTGCTCACAGAAGATGTGCAACAGATAAGACAGCGAGGAGCCTTAAGGAAGATCGGGATGGAAAGACGGGCACACAGGGCCAGCTGGTTCCCAGGCCTCCCAAACTGCCACCAGACAGTTGGAAATTCCTCTTGATTGAGCAACATTTGGGATGTGACTTTTTTTTTTAAGCAACGTGTTAATTTAAGTAAAATCTCACTCTAACAAAACAACGGAGGGATTATATTCGTTGTTGTTTCTAAGGATAATTAGTTTTTGTAATTTAACTATTTGCATTCCAACCCCATGATCAAAAGCAGTCTAAACTACGCAGTTCATGAGTTTTACCCTAACTCTGAGAAAACTGTTCACTCCCTAGGATGCCCTGGGCAGAATGGAATGCTGTTTTTCTGGGGAAAACCAGAGTTCCATCTGCCTCTGCCTCCCAAGTGCTGGGATTAAATGCGTGTGTACCACCGTGCCTGGCTGGCCAAAACCAATCTTTTTGTAGTACTGGGATTGAGACAGGATCCTACTACATAGTCCTGGCTAGCCTGGAGCTCACTGTGTAGACCAGGCTGGCCTTGACTTGTAATGATCTTCCTACTTCAGCATTCTGACTGTGAGGATTACAGACATAAGCTATCCTGTCCAGCTGGTAGGGACATTCTGCACCTCCTGCCTTTATGCATGTTCCTGTCCAGAGCGTTCGTTTTTCTTAAAATGCCTCCCCCAACCCTTATTCAGCAAACGAACTCCTACTGACCCTTTAAAACCCAGTGGTATAAGGTCTCCCTTAAAACCATATAAAGCTATACCCTGCTGTGTGCTTGCCTAGTTTTGGCAAATTCTCCTCCAATCCACTCACAGAATTGAATTAGATCCAGTTCTTTCTTCCCCCGGCAAAACTATGCCGTGGTTCTTATTTTTAACACTCTGTACAATGACTTAAAATTAAATCTTGAAAGAATGGAGAAAGCCTGTTCCATCACCATGAAGAGAAATCTCTAACTATAGAATTGAATAAGGTTGGTTTGATTTTTTTTTTTAAAAGACATGCAATTGGGCCTAAAGTGTTCAAACAGCTCTCTCAGTTCTTTCTGTGAATTTAGTTAGAAGCTTTTTTTGGGAAAGGGAGAAAAGTTGAATGGAAATAAAAACAAAACAAAACTGGATCATAAAATGAAAGTGTGGGACACATCTTTTCAGAGTAAGGAGGAACAGGCTGTGTTTTAGGGCTCGGGTGTAAGGAGAGGGGAGGGAGGCAGGCACAATGGTGGGGATCCCTTGTACCCCCATCATTACAAACAAATAGGAGAGCCCTCTTTCTCAGGCAAGAAGCCAAGAGCTGATTGCCTTCGAGGTCCGGAGGGACTCGGTACTCAAGCCTTGTCTGAGACAGCAGGATGCCCCTGTCACCTTCCCTAACAACACAGCTTAGGTATGGATTTACACATTCCCAGCATTTGGTTTGGGTTTGCTCCTAAGAACTTGGACTACCCATCTTTGTATGAGAAATTCCATTTTGCGAGTGTTTGAAGCCTGAGGTGTCCTACAGGGTGGCCACTGGGCACCTGCTCCACACAGGAAGTGTGGCTCATCTGCTAAGAGTATATCATTTCCTACAGGGTGGCCACTGGTCACCCGGTCCTGTTGAGCACAGGAGATATGGCTTATCTGCTAAGGTAGACACTACATGTGTGAGACACATCCTTTTATTTTCATTTTAATTTCATATCGGATATATGATGATATGCTATTTTGAACCCCTTTTGGGTTAAGTAAAATAGATCATCAGAATAAATTTCTCTGGTTTATTTTTACTTTGCTTTATTTTATTTTATGTATATAAGTACTTTGTAGCTGTCTTCAGACACACCAGAAGAGGGCATCGGATCCCATTACAGATGGTTGTGAGCCACCACGTGGTTGCTGGGATTTAAACTCAGGACCTCTGGAAGAGCAGTCAGTGCTCTTAACCATTGAGACATCTTTCTAGTCCTATTTTTACTTTTTTTTTTAAAGATTTATTTAATTTTATTTGGGTGAGTGTTTTGCCTGTATGTATGTATGTATGTGCACTACCTGTATGCCTGTGCCTGCAGGGATCAGAAGATGGCATCAGATCCCCCATTTGGATGCTTGTAAATCACTGGGTAGATGCTGGGAATTGAACCTGGGTCTTCTGTAAGAGCAATAAGTTTTTAACCACAGAGCCATCTCTCTAGCCCCTATTTATTCATTTTATCTTGTGTGTATGAGTGATTTGTTTACTGTTTTGCCTGTATGTATGTTTGTGTACCATATGCCAGGTGTCCTTGGAGGTCAGAATAGGCTGTTGGATCCCTTGAGACTGGAGTTACAGGTTGATTAGGAATGCCCATGTGGGTGCTGGGTATAGAACCTGGGTCCTCTACAAGAGCAGGATGTGTTCTTAGCCATTGAGCCATCTCTCCAGGATTTAAACTTTCTAGTCACAATGTCAGGGTTATGATTCATAGCTCTCTCTTCTATTTTATTTTATTTTATTTATTTCTCTCTGTGTGTATTCATAGGCATAATGGTACACATGTATGTGAATGGGTATATGTGTAGAGGCCAGAAGTCAATTTTAAGTATTATTCCTCAGGTACTTTGCATTTTTAAAAAAGATTTATTTATTTATTAGATGTAAGTACACTGTAGCTGTTTTTCAGACACACCAGAAGAGGGTGTCTGATCTCATTACAGATGGTTGTGAGCCACCATGTGGTTGCTGGGATTTGAACTCAGGACCTTTGGAAGAGCAGTCAGTGCTCTTACCTGCTGAGCCATCTCTCCAGCCCCATTTTTTTTTTTAAATAGGATCGCTTACTGACCTGGAACTTGCCACTTAGGCTAGTCTGACTGGCCAGAAAGCTCTAAGGACTTCTCCATCTCTGTCTTCCCGGTGCTGAGATTACAAATGTGTGCCACAATATCCAGCTCTTTAAGATACATGTTTCTTTTATTTGTTGTTTTTTTTTGTTTGTTTGTTTTTCGAGACAGGGTTTCTCTGTGTAGCCCTGGCTGTCCTGGAACTCACTCTGTAGACCAGGTTGGCCTCGAACTCAGAAATCCTCCTGCCTCTGCCTCCCAAGTGCTGGGATTAAAGGCGTGCGCCACCACCGCCCGGCAAGATACATGTTTCTATGTGTACAACTTTTTATCTGCATGTGCATGTAGGCACCACATGTTTACAGTGTCCACAGAAGCCAGAAGAGGATGCCATATGTACCTGAACTGGAATTACAGATTATGAGCCTCTATATGGGTACTGGGAACTGAACCCAGGTCCTCTGCAAGAGAAGCAAGCTGCTCTTAACCACTGAACCGTCGCTCCAGGCCCCACGCCTAGGGTGTTTTGTTTTGTTTTGTTTGTTTGCTTTTAAAATGTGGGTTTTGGGGATCCAACTCAGTTCTTTTCTCTCTCTTTCTTTCTTTCTTTCTTTCTTTCTTTCTTTCTTTCTTTCTTTCTTTCTTTTTTGTTTGTTTTTCAAGACAGGGTTTCAACGTATAGCCCTGGCTGTCCTGGAACTCACTTTGTAGACCAGGCTGGCCTCGAACTCAGAAATCTACCTGCTTCCGTTTCCCAAGTGCTGGGATTAAAGGCGTGCACCACCACTGCTTGGCTCCAACTCAGTTTCTTGTGCTTACAGAGATCACACTTTCCTAAATGAACACCCTCCCTGCCCCCAACCCTCAGCTGTCTCTTCTGTTTCAATTCTTGAAATTTTCATACATTGTTTGTTTGACTTATCTACAGAAAATGACCTGACGTGGCCCAGCGCGAGAACGCCTCATGGACCAGTCAAATATGACATCCCTTGCTGAAGAGAAAGCCATGAATACCTCCAGCAGAAATGCCTCCCTGGGGAGCTCACACCCACCCATTCCCATCGTGCACTGGGTCATCATGAGCATCTCCCCTCTGGGCTTTGTGGAGAATGGGATCCTCCTGTGGTTCCTCTGCTTCCGGATGCGCAGAAATCCCTTCACGGTCTACATCACCCACTTGTCCATTGCTGATATCTCTCTTCTGTTCTGTATTTTCATTCTGTCCATCGACTATGCTTTAGACTATGAACTCTCCTCTGGCCATTACTACACAATCGTGACATTATCGGTGACTTTCCTATTTGGCTACAACACGGGCCTCTACCTGCTGACAGCCATCAGTGTGGAGAGGTGCCTATCGGTCCTCTACCCCATCTGGTACAGATGCCACCGCCCCAAGCACCAGTCGGCATTTGTCTGTGCCCTCCTGTGGGCACTTTCATGCTTGGTGACCACCATGGAGTACGCCATGTGTATCGACAGCGGGGAAGAGAGTGACTCTCGGAGTGACTGCCGGGCAGTCATCATTTTCATAGCCATCCTCAGCTTCTTGGTCTTCACTCCGCTCATGTTAGTGTCCAGCACCATCTTGGTGGTGAAGATACGAAAGAACACGTGGGCCTCCCATTCTTCGAAGCTGTACATTGTCATCATGGTTACCATTATCATATTCCTCATCTTCGCCATGCCTATGCGGGTCCTCTACCTGCTGTACTACGAGTACTGGTCAGCCTTTGGGAACCTGCATAACATCTCCTTGCTTTTCTCCACCATCAACAGCAGCGCCAACCCTTTCATCTACTTTTTTGTGGGCAGCAGTAAGAAGAAGCGCTTCAGGGAGTCCTTAAAAGTGGTCCTGACCAGGGCTTTCAAAGACGAAATGCAACCCAGGCGCCAGGAGGGCAACGGCAACACTGTATCCATTGAGACCGTGGTCTGAGGACAGCAGGGGAATTGTGCACAGAAACAGTGGAACGCGGGTGGTTTTCAATTTGTGCTTGGAATGCAATTTAAGTCCATTTAAATCTCCTAAATATGATACAGAGGGAAGCATTCTACATGCATGGGGGTCTAATCAATGATGAACTTATATTGTTACCTAGTATCTTCTGGAAATGCTTCCGTACATGACGAGACTCTGTCTTTTCTATCGTTATCAAAGACTCTTCTCTTAGCTGTCTGGTAGTGATCAACAGTGAACTATAAAAACTGCTCTAGCAGGAAGTATCCCAAATGTGACCTGGAGAACCTGGGGAGGCCCTGCAATGACTACTGTGTGCTTTTATGTGACCTCACGCAAGTGGCTTTTGGGGAGCCTGGTTTCCTCCTCCCTTAGTGGAAATAGTGACAGTCTGTACTGCTCGGGCTGTTGTCCAGTATGATGAGGTAGACAAAGCCCCCAGCTCACTGTCAAAGTCCAATAAATATCCGCCTCTCCTCATCCTTTAACTAGAGCGAAGTGCTTATACAAATATTGCCTTGTGTTTGTAAATGTCGAATGTAGATTCCCCAAAGGTCTCTTGGCTTGTAGTGTGAAAGCTTTTTGTGGTATAACAGCTCCGCTGAAACATCGGCAATTGTTACAATCAAGGCAGCCACATATTGGGACATCATTTTAAAATCTGGAAACAAACATTTGTTCCCTCTTGGAAGAATTTCGCATGGGTTTCCTTTCTTTGGGGAATAACACATGGAGTGGAAGTCTATGCTTGCAAATCTTTTCACTGCATATGCAATTTCACAAATGGAACTTAATTCAGGAGTTTCTGAGGACGATTGTGCTCTTGAAGACCTGTCCCCCAAGTGATGGGTTATTTAGAGCTAGGAATTTCTTGCCTGCAGCTTCATACACATTTCTCTGCAGATGCCTCTATTTCCTGAGGATCTGTGTGTGTGTGTGTACACCTGTACTCATGCTGCAGCTTACATATGTGTGAATGTGTGTGTCTGCATATGTGGTGTGTGTGTGTGTGTGTGCATGTGAGTGTGCACACTGTGCTCACAGTTGGACAAAGAGTCTTCATCCATCACCTTCTACCTTATTCACTGAGACAGGCTTTCTCAGTCAAATCCAGAGCCACCGATTGGGAGAGTCTAATATACTAGCTTGCCTCAAGGATCATTCTTTCTACCTTCCTAACACAGGGCTTAGAGACAGGCTACCATACACACTTGGCATTTGTGTGGGTACCAAGGAACCCAAATTCTGATTCTCACTCTTGCATGGCAAGTGTTTTGCCACAGACGCCAGGCTTGCTTTGTCTCATCATTCTGAGAAGGAGGCTCATGGTGAGAGCTAAATAGGATACCAACATATCTTTAAGGGGCCTGGATGCTTTCCCCCAAGACTGACCTCTGAAGGGCCTCTCCACTCAGGACTGGCTCAGGCAAACTGTTTCCTGCCTGCTCCGAGTTGCCATTCCCAGGCCACACATCTTGGATTTTGACTGAACACTGTCTTAGTTTATAGACAATATACTGGAGTGCCAAGTTCCTGACATTCCCTTTGGGAGGCTCACAGAGATGGCAGTACTTTCTGGGGTTCTTCATGCAGGCAAATGTTCAAACCCATAAATGAGCCATTAGTATTTGTCTCCATTGTTTGTGCGCCTCAGGGCTGGAAGATCTCTGGAGAAATGAGTCTTCCCTGCTGCCCTCTCCACCTCATTCCCCCCCCCCCCAGGAGCAATAATGACAGTCACATAGGGCTGCTTTGCTGAAGGAGAGCTGTGAGTCTCTCCCACTGTGCTGAGACCCCCGCTGCTAGCCAAATTGGATGCAGGAGACTTTTCAGTGGGTGATGACATCTGATTCAGAAGCAAGGCAGCTTGTGTTCAGGAGTCCAGATGGGGTGTGGAGCGGTGACATTTACAACGATCTTGTTTTCAGTTGGAAGTGGAGTTTCTGTACTAGGGAAGAGTGGAATATACCACACAGCGTGGCTCCCCTCTGATTCTGCTATCTCCTGGATACTATGTACCCGGTCTCTGTGCCATTGGCAGGGGGTCAGCCTTATCGCACCCCAAAAGAGATTCCGTTACCCAGCCTTCTGTCACTATGACAAATACCTGAGATAAGCCAGTTTATGAGAAGGATTTATGTTGTCTCATACTTCAGAATTTCAGTCCACAGTCACCTGTCCCTGTCCCTTTAAGTCTGTAGTGGCATAAGACATCATGGCAGGAGCATGTGGTAGAGAAGGGTTGTTCACCACCATCCCAATATCCCCTTCCAGGGCATGCCTCCAATGCTCTAACTTCCTTCCCCTAAGTCCCACCCACTAAAGGCAAGGATGAAAGAAACAGGTTTCTAGCCTCTCTGCCCTTCTCCATGTCACACGCATAAGAATGACCTGGATCTTTTGCAAGAAAACAAGCGCTCCTACTTGCTGAGCCATCTCTCCAGCTCTGAAGGAAACATTTTCTGTAGTGAGTTGGCTGTGTATATAATTCCAATTTTATCCTTTGGGGTCATTTTTATTCAGTCATCTGAAACTATGTTCTCTCTGTTCTGAAGGAATGAAGAGACATTTCTGGAGAAAAGACTGAAATAATCATGCATAAGAATTTTTTTTGTGTGCATTTAGAAGCATAATGATTCCACATGTGGATCTTGGGTTCAGTGTGAATCAAATTTAGTTGGTAACACATTCAAAACCCAAACACTCCTAATACTGGGCCGATTCAGACTTGCAAACTCTGTTCCATCCCCGCCCTAGACAGAGAATGGAAGCCTTGTCCCGAGTGACTGCATAAACATCTCAGGAGCTCAGCTGCAAAGGTCATTCCTTACCACACTGATTTATTGGTGTGTGCTTTTGGTCAAAACTCAGCTCTTAGAATGGTTCCCTGTTAGGTAAATGGGGAATGTGAAAATATTCCCCAAAGCGCTTACTACGAAGTAGCGGCCCTGTGAAACCCTGAAACCCATGAGGCCTCTTCATGCTGCTGGACTGCGCTTCCGTGTTTCCAGGAATCAAACAGAACCATTGAGCATGCCAGTCTCCTGTCGAGAATGAGGTATAAGACGAGTCAAAGGACAAGATTTGCCTGTCAGTCTGGTGGGATGTACATCTTGGTCCTCTAAGTGGGTCTTGTTCTCTGAGACCATTCTCTAAGGAGGTGATGATCAATTGTCTCTGCATTCCAGAGTCATTCAGTGGGTGATGACATTCATTGGAAGTTAGAGCATTGACTGCAAAAGTCATCAACTGTACACAGTCCCTGCTTCCCAACTTCCCTTTACCAACTCTACTCTCTACCTGTTGCTTAATAAAGCAATGCTGCACCTGATCCTGGGGTCCTTTGTAGAAAGGGGAAAGATACCCACAGAAGGAGGAGATACAGAGACAAAAGGTGGAGCAGAGAGTCTGAGAGAAAGACCATCCAGAGACTACACCACCCAGGGATCCATCCTATATACAGTCACAAAACCCAGACACTATTGTGGATGCCCACAAGTGCTGGCTGACCGGAGCCGGATATAGCTGTCACCTAGGAAGCTCTGCTAGTGCATGACAAATACTGAGGGAGACACTCTCAGCCAGCCATTGAACTGAGCACAGGATCCCCAATGGGGGATCTAGAGAAAGGACCCAAGGAGCTGAAGGGGTTTGCAGCGCCATAGGAGGAACAACAATATGAACCAACCAGTACCCCCAGAGCTCCCAGGGACAAAACCACCAACCAAAGAGTACACGTGGAGTTACCCATGGCTCCAGACACATAGGCAGCAGAGGACGGTCTTGTTAGACACCAAAGGGAGGAGAGGCCCTTGGTCCTGGAACGACTTGATGCTGTAGTGTAGAAGAATACCAGGACAGGGAAGCGGGGGAGGGTTGATTGGGGAAGGGGAGATGGCTTATGGGATTTTCAGGGGAGGGGGAACCAGGAAAGGGGATAACATTTGAAATGTAAATAAAGAATATATCTAATAAAAAAAATAAAGCAATGCTGATCAGAGCAACTTAGGAGAGAAAGCGTTTATTTGGCTTGCACGAACAGGATGATCAGTCTTTTTAATTTTTTGTTTGTTTGCTTTTTCTTTTTTTCTTTTCTTTTTTCTTTCTTTCTTTCTTTTTTTTGTTTTTGAGACAGAGTGTTTCTGTGTAGCCCTGGTTGTCTTGGAACTCATTCTGTAGACCAGGCTGGTTTTGAACTCAGAGACAGGCCTGCCTTTTCCTTCAGAGAGCTGGTACTATGTCTGGCTAGGATGACTTTTATGAAAGAGAACCCAAGCAGTTGCTTATAGACCCTCATTGCTAAGCCTGCCTGTTCTCTCTGGTTCTAGTCCTCTCCCCTCTCTCTCTCCCTCTCCCTCTCTGACTCCCCCTTCTCTCTGTGTCTCTCAGTCTCTCTCTGTTCTGTCTCTGTCTCTCTGTCTCTCTCTCTCTCTGTGTGTGTGTGTGTGTTGGGGAGGGGATATACCAGCCCAGATCCTGAACAAGTCTTCTGGCACTCTGGCCTTTCATATCTCATTCTCTGAACCCCTTTTCCTCACGCCATGCACCTCTGCACGGGCTTCTCCCTTCCTCTCACCCAGCTCCCTGGGCCTATAGTTGCTACCAGTTAAAGCTTCACAGTCAAAGCTGCAGAGCCTTTCTTAGGCCTCTCTCAAGGAGAGGGAGAGAGCCTAGGTTAGCTCCCAGGGGCACACCGTGTTGTTTTTCTCTCTAATAAAATTGCTACTGAGCCTAAAATAAAATTAAAAGAGGACCCCAGAGGGCCAGGGCACAGCCGGAAGGTTCCATCTATGAACTAGGAAGTATTTCTCACCAGGCAAGGATTCTGCAGGTTTGAACTTGGACATCCGGTCTCTGCAACTGTGAGAAGTAAGTTCATTTTCTTTAAAAAAATTATTAATTTATAATTTTAAAAGTTTATTAGTTTAAAACTCTCCTTCTCTTCTCTTTCCCTCCCTCCCTCTCCTTCTCTCTTCCCCCTCCCCTTGTCTGGACACACTAAAGTGCAGATGCTTTCAGAGGTCAAAGGTATTGGGTCCCCCTGGAGCTGGAGTTACAGGTCAATGGGCAGATCTTAGACTGATTTACAGAAGGGATCCTGCTGTGGGCAGAGGGCCTGGCTGCTTGCTGGCCACAGTGACTGAAAAATGAGACTGGATATACAGATATGTTCATAGTCATTGGACAAAGGACTTCCCATCTATTGAATTTCATAATTAAAATATTAGCCGGGGTTCTATATGACCCCTTTTTATTTCACTTTAAAAAAATCTTCTATTCTTTTAATATTTTACAAATTTTCCTCAAAGTTTCAGAAATCAAAATAAATAACAAAACACTCCTCCACCCATGAATGGTACTCCACGATGGGTACGCTTGACTCAGGGACCGGTTTACTCCATGTGGGGAGGGAGGATGGGAGGAGAGTGAGATTCTAATATCCCATTCAAAAGTCAAGTCTACTGACTTAGCTTCCTCTAGCCAAACACACCTCTTCTTTTCTTCATGCAGGCTGTGCTCAATACTCTTAGGTCAACTTGACACAGGCTAGAATCATTTGAGAGGAAGGAACCTCAGCTGAGAAAATGCCTCTATAGGATCTGGTTGTAGGCAACCCTGTAGGGCATTTTTATAGTGATTGATGTGGGAAGGCCCAGCCCATTGTGGGTGGGGCCACTCCTGGACAGGTGGTCCTGGGTTTTATAAGAAAAAAAAGGCTGAGCAAGCCAGTAAGCACCACCCCTCCATGGCCTCTGCATCAGCTCCTGCCTATATAGACCAGGCTGGCCTAGATTTCAGAGATCCACCCGCCTCTGCTTCCCAAATGCTGGGATCAAAGGGCACCACCATGCCCGGGGCCTGTATTGAGTTTGTTGGGTCGTTCCTGCTGTGTTCTGCATGGTGGTGTATTGTGTGGGCTGTTGTGCACTTTTAGGCTAGATATAAACAAAAGCAGTCAGAGATGACTTCAAGAAGGGAAACTCTTGGATTTGTACCAGAGAGGCTGAGTCACCCAATCAAGCCAGTCTCGCCAGCTTGCTATTTCTGATACTGGCCACATTGCCCCTGGAGACTGGGCCGCTGCCACTACGGCCCTAGAAGGCCACCACAAGGATATTCTAGACAGTTATTTGTCCTCCCAAAGTGCTGGTGAGGGAGCAATTGGAAATGTCACTCAGTATCCATGCTCCCAGAGCAGGCTTCTTTCCCTTCCTTTCCCCGTGTGAGCTGAGTCTCCACAGATGACAAGGGTCTGTTCTGTCTGTGCAGCCACACCCGTGTCATTTTGCAAGCTCCCTGACCTTATGTTAGCCTTCCCCTCTCCCCTTTCTCCATTCACTGTTCTCAGTCATCATGTACAGATCCAAGACTAGGTACACTACTTTGGAGTGGCACGGTGAACTCTGGCATGGCCTGTCTCCATCTCACTCGGAACGTTTACCATTCCTCCGTGCAGTGTATCCACAGGGTAGATGCTGCTTCCCATTAGCTATCGCAGTTAACAAGGTTGACTGCCAAGGTTTCGCCATGCTTGTGTCCAAGTAACTCTTACTTTGCTTAATAATGGCTCCAAAGTACAAGAGTCGTGGTACGGAGCTGCCTCAAGTGCTAACGACAGAGTGGGTAGATTGCCTTTGTCCACGATGCAGGGTTAAGGATACCTGAGTGTTCAGGCATCTGCTGGAGACTTGGAACGTATCCCCCTTGGATAAGGTGGGGCTGCCGTCCACCTTACCCAAAGAATGCCGTCCTGTTTGCAAGCATTCTTTTCAAGGTTTCCTATGCTTAACTCATTTGATATTTAAGTGTGTATTCTCACCCCCAGCTCACAAGGCAATATTCTTCAATTAAACCACGACTGCCAGACTCCAGCCACCGCTCTTTGTCTTATTCGATTATTAGATTCATTTCTAGACTGATCAATGCTTTGTCTTCTATTTCCCTTGAAGGAGGAGATAAGAAATGGACCTGGGACACAGATGATTTGGGAAGTCAATGGGGGAAACATTAAGCTGTTCCTTCAAGCTGAATATTGTCCAGAGAGAGAACTATTGCCCAGAAGAAAAGCAAACCTCCATGTTCTGGTTCCTTCCCTCCCCGCCCCCCCAACCCCCCCCCCCCGGCCTTCCTCCTCCAGCCCAGCTGCTGAGGTTTGGCTAAAGTTTGGGGAGGAGATGGAAAGGGGGACCACTCCAAAGCTCTTATCTCACATTCTAAAGGGAGGTTTTGCTACTCCTGCGGGCAAGCAGAGGAGAGCCAAGTACCGGCATGCATCTCTGCGGACTGGATGCTGGACCTGGTAGGTGTGTGAATCTCCTTGTTTTGTGGGCCGTGTCTGCCTAGAGGTTGCTCCGACTGAAACTAGATCCCGGGGTCTAGGGCCTGAGGGAAGCAGATGACATCAATGTTCCAGAGGAGAACCTGGCAAGACTGAGGGAACAGAAGGAAAACATTAGACAGATGGGGCTGCTAACATGAAGGGCAGTCCTGGAGCATCATGGGAAAAGGAGAGAAATTAGATGCTGAAGCAGAAGGCTGATGGGCATGAGAAAATATTCAAACAGCGGATTAGGAAGAATGAAATTACTTTAAGAATTAACCGTATACAGAGTTATGAATAAAAGTAAATCGTGTAATAACTAGTCAGTATCTATACCTTTTCCAGAGAGTTTAAGTGATTTTAAACAATTGTAAGGTCTTCAAGGGTCTAGGGCACTTTCTGTTTTTGCGGCCTCTTCCTGAGTTGGGGTGATCCAGGCTAGGCATTCACCTTTGATCCACAGTGTCTAGTTTCTGGAGGGGCCACTTCTTTGATGGCTTGCATCATCTCTTAATGAATGTTGAGTGAATTAACGAAGAAAACTTTCTTCCTACAAAAAAAAAGTACCTAGTAACAAATAAATGATTTGCCTCTTTCCCACTTCCGTGTGTCATACAGAGTTTGGTTTTGACTATTCCAAAGCCATCTGTTATGTCTTTGTTTAATGTTGTTATGAACCACAGCGGCTTAGTATGTTAAAGGTGCTTGCCTCCAAGTCTGAGCTGAGGTCAATCCCTGGCACCGTCATGGAAGACAGAATTAAAATCATTCTCTGACATCCTAACCCCACAAAATAAATATAATAAAAAATTATATATATACACACACACACACACACAAACTATTACTCTAAATTCCCCTACACACATACACACACACACATCCTCTGCCTGTTTGACATGAAGTCTCCCATCTCCCAAGTTGGCCAGGAACTCACTAGGTAGCTGAGATTGATCCTCCTGCCTCTACCTCCCCTGTGCTGGGATCACAGGTATAACCCCAAGCTTGGCATTACACAGTGTACAGTGCTAGGTATCGAACCTACAACCTTGTCTTAGACAAAGCTCTATTGCTGTGAAGAGACACCATGACCATGGCAACTCTTATAAAAGAAAGCACTTAGTTGGGGCTGGCTTTGAGAGGTTTAGTCCATTGTCGTCATGGTGGGAAGCGTGGTTGCATGCAGGCAAGACACGGTGCTGGAGAGGTCTCTGAGAGTTCTATATCTGGATCTGCAGGCAGTGGGCAGAGAGATATATAGTGGGACTTTTCCAGACCTGACAGTGGTATAAAACATGACACAGAGGTTTCCTTAATATTTCAAAGCTTAGGCCTTTTGCTGGACAGTCTCCCAGCTACTCTAACCTGATTAATCCTGGCACTGTGTCCCACCACATGGCCAGCTTGACCTCTCTGCTCTGCTCTGGTCCCTCCGTCCACCTCCATGTCTGTTGGCTGAATTCTTGCCTCTCAGTTCTTCTCCCAGAGTCCCTATCTCTTCCTGGAACTTCTGCCTTCCACTTCCTGCCCAGCTACTAGCTGTCAGCTCTTTGTTGAAGCCAATCAGATATAATTGTAGATTGCCTTAGGCAGGTGAAGAAGAAACAAATATTTATAAAAATATGAGACTCTGTCAGTTCAGAATTAACAGAGATACAATGTACCCCAATGGGGAGTTGGGAGGGAGGGAGGGAGGGAGAGAGAGAGAGAGAGAGAGAGAGAGAGAGAGAGAGAGAGAGAGAGAGAGAGAGAGAGAGAGAGACTGAGATAGACTAAGCCTGACTTAAGTGTCTGAAACTTCAAAGTCCACCCTCAGATCACACATCATCGGACAAGGCCATACCTCCTAACAGTGCCACTCCCTAAGAGCTTGTGGGATCCATTTTCATTCCCACCACCACAGGCTTCAGCACTCTAGGCTATCACTCTGCCAGCTGAGTGACAATCACGTTTCCAGCCCCTAGGTTTACATATAGGTGCCCAGTCAACATTGTGTTGCACATGCAAATGATACATTGTTTTTTTGGTGTAGTTCCGGAGGCCTATAAAGAATTGTATCATAATCCGTCACTTTCCGCATCTTTCCCCCATTTAACCTTATGCTTAGTGACTTACTTCTTTTTCTTTTCTTTCCCGTATTGGGTCTAGAAGTCAGGGCCTTCTAGGTAAGTGCTGTATCACTTACCTTGAGGGCCATGTTCAGCCTGTTTTCCACGGTTGCTGTGTGGTATACAGTCCCTCTGTCTTAACTGCTGAAATATATCCTACTAGGCAAATATACCACCCTTTATTTACCTTCTCAGTGGAATGTGTCCATTTGTGTGTGTGTGTGTGTTTAAATTATTTATTGATGTAATGAGTGCTCTCTCTGCATGGCAGAAAAGAGCATCAGATACCGTTATAGTCATGAGCCACCATGTGGTTGATGGAAATTGAACTCAGGACTTCTTGAAGATGAGCTAGCGCCAGTGCCCACTGAGCCATCTCACCAGACCTGTGGTTTTGTTTTTTGTTTGTTTTTATTATTTTTGATCTTTCTTTACAGTCCAGTTGTTATCTCTCTCCTGTTCTGCTCTCTGACAGTTCCTTATCCCATTCCTCCCCTGTCCCCCATCTCCAAGAGGATGTCCCCACCCCACCCTCCACCCTGCCAGACTTCCCCATTCCCTGGGGCCTCAAGTCTCTCAATGATGAGTTGTGTCTTCTCTGACTGAGTCCAGACCTGGCAGTCCTCTGCTGTATATGTGTTGAGGGCCTCATATCTGGTGTATGCTTCCTGGTTGGTAGCTCAGTGTCTGTGAGATCTCAGGGGTCCAGGTTTGTTGAGAATGCTGGTCCTCCTACAAGGTCACCCTCCTCCTCAGCTTCTTCCAGCTTTCCTCTAATTCAACCACAGGGGTCCCCGGCATCAGTCCATTGGCTGGGTGTAAGTATCTCTTCTGTCTCAGTCAGCTGCTTTTGGGCCTCTTGGAGGGCAGCCATGCTAGGCTCCTGTCAGTAAGTACATCATAGCATCAGTAATAGTGTCAGGCCTTAGAGCCTCACCTTGAGATGGGTCCCAATTTGGGCCAGTCACTGGACCTCATTTCCCTTAGTCTTTTTTGCCATTTTTGTCCCTGCTGTTCTTTTACACAGGAACAATTCTGGGTCAGAGTGTTTGACTGGGATGGCAACCCCATCCCTCATTTGATGTCCTGTCTTTCTACTGGAGGTGGACTCTACAAGTTCCCTCTCCCCACTGTTGGGCATTTCATCTTAGGTCTCTCCCTTTGAGTTTCTCTTGCTTCCAGGTCTCTGGTACATTCTAGAGGGTCCCCCCACCTCCCACCTCCCAAAGTTGTATATTTCCATTCTTTCTGTTGGCCCTTGGGGCTTCACTCCTGGTTCCCACCCCCAATACCTGATCAAGTTCTCCTTTTCCCTGCCTCTACCCCTCCCCTCTCTCACCCAGTTCCCTCCCTCCCTCTTCCCTCTGGTTTCTTCTCCCTCCCTAGTGGGATTAAAGCACCCTCACTTGGGCCCTATGGCTTGATAACCCTTCTGAGTTCTGTGGATTGTATCTTGAGTATTCTGTTTTTGTTTTTTGTTTTTTTGGCTAATATCCACCTATTAGTGACATACCAAGCATGTCCTTTAGGGTGTGAGATCCCTCGTTCAGGATGATATTTTATAGTTCTATTCATTTGTCTGCAAAACCCAGGATGTCCTCGTTGTGTAAATGAGCCACATTTTCTGTATCCATTCTTCACTTGTGGGACATCTGGGTTCTTTCCCGCTTCTGGGTATCACAAATAAGGCTGCTATGAACACAGTGGAGCATGTGCCCTTGTGGCATGGTGGGGTATCTTTTGGATATATGCTTAGGAGTGATATAGGTAGATCTATTTCCAATTTTCTGAGGAACCTCCAGATTGATTGTACCAGTTTGCAATCTCACCAGCAAGAGAGAAGTGTTCCTCTTTCTCCACATTCTTGTAACATGTACTGTCACCTGAGTTTTTGATCTTAGCCATTCTGATTGGTGTAAGGTGGTGTCTCAGGATCATTTTGATTTGCATTTCCCTGATCACTTTGAGCCTTTCTTTAAGTGCTTCTTGGGCATTTGAGGTTCCTCTGTTGTGAATTCTTGGTTTAGTTCTATACCTCATTTTTTGATTGGGTTGTTTGGTTTTTTGGAGGTTAGATTCTTGAGTTCTTTATATATCTTGAGTATTAGCCCTCTATCGGATATGGGGTTAGTGAAGATTTTTTTTTCCCCAATCTGTAGGTTGCTGATTTGTCCTATTGACTATGTCCTTTGCGAGTATTAGCCCTCTATCGGATATGGGGTTAGTGAAGATTTTTTTTCCCCAATCTGTAGGTTGCTGATTTGTCCTATTGACTATGTCCTTTGCCTTACAGAAACTTTTCGGTTTTATGAGGTCCCATTTATTAATTCTTAATCTTAGAGCCTGAGCTATTGGAGTAGTTCGAGGCTTTTCCCCACTTTCTCTTCTATTAGATTCAGTGTATCTGGTTTTATGTTGAGGTCCTTGATCCACTTGGACTTGAGCTTTGTGCAGGGTGACAAATCTGGATCTATTTTCATTTTTCTATATACCAACTGCCAGTCAGACCAGCACTATTTATTGAAGATGCTTTCTTTTGTCCATTGTATATTTTTGGCTTCTTTGTCAAAGATCAAGTGTCCATAAGTGTGTGGTTTTATTTCTGGGTCTCTAATCCTATTCCATTGATTTACCTGCACGTCACTGTACCAATACCATATGGTTTTTATCATTATTGCTCTGTAGTACAGCTTGAGGTCAGGGATGGTGATTACCCCACAACTTCTTTTATTGTTAAGAATTGTTTTTGCTATCCTGGTTTTTTTTTTCCATATGAAGTTGAGAATTGCTCTTTCCACGTCTTTGAAGAATTGTGTTGGAATTCTGATGGGGATTGCATCGAATCTGTAGATGGCTTTCGGCAAAATGGCCATTCTTACTGTATTAATCTTGCCAATCCATGAGCATGGGAGATCTTTCCATCTTCTGAGGTCTTCTGCAATTTCTTCAGAGACTTGAAGTTCTTGTCATACAGATCTTTGACTTGTTTGGTTAGAGTCACACCAAGGTATTTTATATTATTCGGGACTATTGTGAAGGATGTTGTTTCCCTATTTTCTTTCTCAGCCCATTTATCATTTGCATAAAGGAAGGCTACTGATTTGTTTGAGTTAATTTTATATCCGGCCACTTTTTTTTTCCCAGAGAGAAGAGTTTATTTGGGCTTACGGCTCAAAAAAGATAAGCGTCCATAAGGACAAGGAGGAACAGCAGCAGGCAGGCATGGTGGCCAGGGCAGGACGCTGAGCTCATATCATCCACCAAAAGCACAAAGCTGAGAAAATGAATTAGACGTAGGGCAAGGCTATCTCATGTCCATGTCTGTTCCCAGTGACATATGTCACTTCCAGCAAGGTGACAAGGACCACACCTCCCCTGTCATCGCCACCAGATGGAAATCAAGTGTTAACCTGAGCCTAGGTGGGACACTTTTTCACTCAAACCACAACAATGTTTGTCTTCTTTAGTTGATTGATATTTTGATCTTAAAATAAATAATGTGGAGGATGCTGTTTTGCATGAATACTTGGTACAGAGGTATGCTCAGAGACACCAGAAATTGTTGGGTATTCTGTTTTAATCCCAAGCCAAAAGTCATTGAACAAATATTTTTATGGAACTCAAGCCAGTAACCCAAATAACTAAATTTCTGCTATCACATTTCATTTGATTGTGCTCGTATGTGTATTTGGGGGTGGAATAAATGTGTGCCAAGGTGTGTGAGAGAAAGTCAGCGGACAACTTTTGAAAATCGGTTCTCTTCTTTTACCTGGTGGGGTCCTGAGGATGGGATTCAAGTGTTATAGGCTCCATGCAAGCATCTTTACCTGTCAGCCATCTTGACAGCCCTTAGATAGTGGGCTTTTTTTAAAAATCAGACATGCAAATACAGTGCAAACCAAAGATGCCTCCCTTCTTTGCCCCAAGCAGTTCAGGACTTTTTTTAATCACAGAGGAAAGATAATGAATGATGCCAGGGAAATAGGAAACGTCCTTGTTCTCCATAATTAAGTCATTATACCTCTATAAGAGTGGAAAACACACCCATAGAGAAAAGGCTCTGCAATTCATAACATACTACAGTCTAGAGTCCCAGCAGAGGGGCTTCAAGCTGTCTTTGCTGGCATTATGAGGCAGTGCAGGGTGAGCTGGCTGTGAAGTCCCATAATGCAACATGATTGAGCAGTGTCCAAAACATTCCAGATTTGTTATACATTTGATTTTGAATGAAGTTCTGGCCATTGAAATTTGCTGGTTTTGCCAGTTTTTTGGTGCCCCCCCTGCCCCACATGGGGGTGGGATCGACAGTTTAAGATGCTGTGAATAGCCAACGTCTGAATTGAGAACTGTCTGGGAGGCATGTTCCTGCATCCATCCATCCATTCACCTCATTGTACTCCACCCCCTTCTCTGCCTCAGTTTCCTTTACCTCTTCTGCACTGCTAGATCTCTTCTTGTCACTGTCCATTTCTCATGGAAGATGTTTTTCAAGCCTTTAACTCTGAGGTAGTGTCTGTCTTTGTCATTGAGATGTATTTCTTGTATGCAGCAAAATTTTGGATCCTGCTTATGTATCCAGTCTGTTAGCTTATGTCTTTTTATTGGGGAATTGAGTCTGTTGATACAAAAGACAGATGATTGTTAGTTTGTTGTTATAGGTGTTGATTATGTTTGTTGTTATAGGTGGCATGATGTGTATGTGATTCTCTCCTTTTGGTTTTGTTGTGAGGTGATTGATATCTTGTTTTTTCTTTGGTGTAGGTATCCTCCTTGTGCTGGAATTTTCCTTCTAGAATCCTCTGGATTGGTAGATAAATATTGTTTAAATTTGGTTTTGTCATGTAATATTTCAGTTTCCCCATCTATGATGATTGAGAGTTTTGCAGGGTATAGTAGCCTGGGATGGCATTTGTGTTCTCTTAGGGTCTATATGACATCTTCCCAGGATGTTCTGGCTTTTAGAGTCTCTGTTGAGAAGTCTGGTGTAATTTTGATAGGTCTGCCTTTATATGTGACTTGGCCTTTTCCCCTTGCAGCTTTTAATATTCTTTCTTTGTTCTGTGCATTGGTGTTTTGATTATTATGTGGTGAGAAGATTTTCTTTTCTGGTTCAATCTATTTGGTGTTCTACGGTTTCTTGCATATTTATGGCCATCTCTTTCTTTAGATTGGGGAAGTTTTCTTCTATAATTTTGTTGAAGACATTTTCAGGTCCTTTGAGTTGGGAATCTTCACTCTCTTCTATTCCTATTATTCTTAGGTTTGGTCTTTTCATTGTGTCCTGGATTTCCTAGATGTTTTGGGTTAGAAGTTTTTTTTTCTGTTTCGAATTTTCTTTGACTGTTGTGTCAATATCTTCTAAGGTATCTTCTGTGCCTGCTATTCTCTCTTTTATCTCTTGTATTCTGTTGTTCATGCTTGCATCTTTAGTTCCTGACCTCTTTCCTAGGCTTTCCATTTCCAGGGGTGCCTCCATTTGTGTTTTCTTTATTGTTTCTACTTCCACTTTTAGGTCTTGCACTGCTTTTGTTCAATTCCTTCACCTGTTTGATTATATATTCCTGTATTTCTTTAAGGGATTTTTTTGTTTCCTCTTTAAGGGCTTCTGTTTACCTGCATTTTCCTGTATTTCTTTCAGTGAGTTGTTTATATACTCCTTAAAGGACTGTATTATCTTCATGAGAGGATTTTAGGTCAGCGTCCTGGTTTTAAGGTGTATCGGTGTATCCAGGACTTGCTGTGGTGGTAGAACTGGGTTCTGATAGCATCAGAATATATTGGTTTCTGTTGTTTATGGTCTTGTGCTTGCCTCTTGCCATCTGGTTATCTCTGGTGTTAACTGGACTGGGTATCTCTGTCTGGAGACTGCCTCCTGTGTCCCTTAGTTGCTGCAGGTCTCCTGGGAGGCCTGTGGCCCTGGCTGTAGCAGTCTTCCTGGAATGCCTTCAGATTGTGGGGTCTTCAGAGAAGCAGACACGCTGATGGTCTGCCCAAGCGGAAGGCACAGCCTCATTTTTGTTTCTTTGTTTTAAACTAAAAACATTGCTGTCTAAAATCTTACACATGTTGCCTTAACAGTTGCTTCAAGATATAATTGCTGGGGATCGTGGAGCAGGTGGTGTGCACAAGTTAACTGAGCAGCTGCGGCAGGGAGGACAGGTGAGCTGACTGATCACTGGGCCGCCATAAGGAGGCTCAGTGACCGGCCTGGCCCTTGCGAAGGCTCTCAAACAGTGACCGACACGCCTTCTGTACCCCAACAAGGTGGTGCTAGTTTGTGGTTACAGACCTCCAGGGGAGCCCACCGTTGCAGTCACGGGCTCTGAAGACATTGCCAAACTGGCAGAGACCCTGGCCAAAACCCAGGTAGCTGGAGGCCAGCTGAGTTTTAAAGGCAAGGGTCTCAGACTACTGCAGAAGATGCTAAAGATGTGATTAAGGAGATTGAAGAGTTTGACGGCCTCGAAGCTCTGCGATTGGAGGGCAACACGGTGGGCGTGGAAGTGGCCAGAGACATCGCCAAAGCCTTAGGGAAGAAGTCCGAGCTGAAGCGATGCCATTGGAGTGACATGTTCACTGGAAGGTTTCGGTCTGGGATCCCACCAGCTCTGATCTCACCGGGGGAGGGACTCATCGCTGCAGGGGCACAGCTGGTGGAACGCGACCTCAGTGACGACGACGCATTTGTATCTGATGGAGTGCGAGGCTTCGAGGCCCTCCTCAAGAACCCAGCCCACTTCACCCTGAGGTAACTCAAGCTTAACGACTGTGGCATGGGCATCGGTGGTGGCAAGATTCTGGCAGCAGCTCTGACTGAGTGTCACCGCAAGTCCAGTGCCCAAGGCAAGCCGTTGGCCCTGAAGGTGTTTGTGGCTTGCAGAAATCTCCTGGAGAATGACGGAGTCACTGCTCTGGCAGAAGCTTTTGGGATCATCGGGACCCTGGAAGAGGTCCATATGCCACAGAACAGAATTAACCACCCTGGTGTCATGGCCCTGGTCCAGGCATTTGTCTCAACCCCCCTGTTGTGAGTCATCAACTTAAATGACCACAGCTTCACTGAGATGGGTGGGGTGGCCATGGCTGAGACCCTGAAGAGGATGATGATGATGATGATGATGATGATGATGATGAAGAGGATGATGATGATGATGAGGAGGAGGAGGAGGAAGAGGAGGAGTAACAGCCACAGCAGCAAGGGTCAGGAAGAGGAGCCAGCTACACCCTCAAGGAAGATCCTGGACTCTAACGGAGGGGACCCAGCTCCCGTGCTGTCCTCTAGCCTCCCAAAGACCTCCCCCCCCTTCCTGTCATTCCCCTCCCCTGAGAAGCTGCTGCGTCCGGGTCCCAAGGTCTCTGTGCTGATAGTTCAGCAGACTGATACCGCCGACCCTGAGAAGGCTGATTCAGCCTTCCTGAAGGTGGTGGCTTCTGCATTCAGGGACGAAGCCTCAGTGAAGACGGCAGTGCTGGAGGCCATCGATGCCCTCAGGAAAAAGGCCTTCAGATCCTCCTCTTTCACTTCCAGAACCTTCCGGGATGCTCATCCAAACGGGTCTGCTCCAGACTGAAGACAAGATCAAGGCCAATCCCAACCTGCGTGGCCCACCGATGGTGGTGAACCATGTGGTGAAGCAGGACTATTTCTCCAAAGCCCTTGCACCCCTGCTGTTGGCGTTTGTGACAAAGCCCAATGGCGCACTAGGAGCCTGCTTCTTTGCCTGACAGAATCTGCTGCAGACACTATACAACATCTAGATTTAAAGTCAGCTTCTCCTCGTCCCTCACCCTGACCTAGTGACCAGGGGACTTGGATGGACTGAGTGCAGCCAGCATCTCCATTGGATAGGATTTTGACCACAGGCAGGGGAGGGTCTCTTATGTCATATTGGTCCTTTGATACTGTGTTGGTTTGGTGTGTGTGTGTGTGCACTTCCTGTCTGCATTGCAGATCTTCATTTCCCTGCTGGACTAATCCAGGTCCACTGTAGGGTATTGATGCCCAGGGGAATGGTGAAAAGTAGCTTTGTTGTTAAACATATTAAACAGTTGCTTCAAAAGTTCTCTGAAAGCCGGGCGGTGGTGGCGCACGCCTTTAATCCCAGCACTTGGGAGGCAGAGGCAGGAGGATTTCTGAGTTCGAGGCCAGCCTGGTCTACAAAGTGAGTTCCAGGACAGCCAGGGCTACACAGAGAAACCCTATCTCGAAAAACCAATAAATAAATAAATAAATAAAAATAAATAAAAAATAAATAAAAAAAAAAGTTCTCTGAAGCTCATACGTAAGAGTGTGATTGCTAGGCCAAATCTATAAACTGCACTAAAGTGTTTTCCAAAGTAGGCAGGTCAGATGGGGGAAGCTGCTTACCTTCTCCCACACAATGCCTCACCCCTACCAGCCTGACTTGCTCTGTGGTCGTCTGTGATTGACCATGCAGATAGTTCAAGCTCTCTTGCTGTGAACTCTGTTAGCATTTACTAGTTCCCTCAAGATTCTGGGCATCATTTATCCATTATTATTATCATTCTTGACCACAGATGCACAGATGCTTCCTTCCCTGGATTGAATTGTATGCTTGTTTCTGAGTAATGTGTTATTTATTTGTTTTGTCAACTTGATACAAGCTGGGTCATCTAGAAGGAAAGAACCTCAGTTGAGGAACTGCCCCTGACAGACCAGACTATGGACATGTCTGTGAAGGGCATTTTCTTGATTGATAAGTTAATGTGTGAGGGCTCAGATCACTGTGATGCCATCCCTGGGCAGATATTCCTGGAATATATAAGAAAGGAAACTGAGGGACTGGAGAGATGGCTTAGTGGTTAAGAGCACTGACTGCTCTTCCCAGAGGTCCTGAGTTCAAATCCCAGCAACCCATGGTGGCTCACAACCATCTGTAATGTGATCCAGTGCCCTCTTCTGGAGTGTCTGAAGACAGCCGCAGTGTACTCATATACATAAAATAAATAATTTTTTTAAAAAAGAAAGCCAACTGAGCAAGCCGTGGGGAGCAAGCCAGTGAGAAGCATTCACCACTCTCTCAGTTCCTGCCTACAGATTCTTGCCTTGGCTTCCCTCAGGGATGGACAGTAAAATGAAGTCATTCCTTTCCTCCTCAAGCAGATTTTGGCCTGTGTTTTATCCCAGTAATAGGAGGCCCACAAGGCCTCTGAAGTAGGTGTGATGACAATAATGGAGGTACAGACAATGTGATCAGTAGTTCAAGGTCAGCCTCAACTACATGGTGACTTTTTTAGTATAGCCTGGGCTACATGAGACCTTATCTCAAAAACAAACAAACAAACAAATAAAAAACAAACAAATGGTATCAACAATGAAAGTATCCTCCTTTAGCCTAATAGTAACTCCTTTAGACTATGTCTAATGAGTTGTGGATTAGAGTATGTCCCAATTATAATGACTGGTGATCTGATACGAGAGCCACGCGGAAACAGACACATAGAGGGGGGTGGCCTCATGTGGATCAGAAGCCTAAGTAGACTGCTCTACAGGGCAAAGCACCCAGAAAGTGCCAGTTACCCAGAGCGGCTAGGAAAAAAGACAAGGATGAGTCTCCTCCAGCTCTCTTAGGGTGAGCCAGGCCTCACCAACTTTCCCCGACTGGTCAACTTTTAAAGATAATATCATTTGGAGCTGGAGAGATGGCTCAGCGGTTAAGAGCACTGACTGCTCTTCCAGAGGTCCTGAGTTCAAAATCCCAGCAACCACATGGTGACTCACAACCATTCCTTAATGAGATCTGACTCTCTTCTCGTGCGTCTGAAGACAGCTACAGTGTTCTTAGATATAACAATAAGTAAATCATATATATATATATAATATATCTATATATATCTATATATATCTCATTCTTTAAAACTGTATGTGTTACTTGTGTGAGTGGTTTGCCTGCATGCATTTCTGTGGACCACAGGTGTGAGTAGGAGACAGCAGAAGGCATTAGATCTCCTGGAACCAAAACACCATGTGAGCCTCCGTGCGGGTTCTGGGATTTGAACCTGAGTTCTCTGCAATAGCATCAAGTTCTGAATCATCCCTCCAGTCCCACCACTGATCAGTGTTTGAAATGTTCTACCTTAACTGCTGCAGCTGCACGTAGGCTAAGCTCTGCTTTTGGGTGATCCCTCTCTCCTGGGTGACCCCTCTCTCCTGGGTGATCCCTCTCTCCTGGGTGACCCCTCTCTCCTGGGTGATCCCTCTCTCCTGGGTGACCCCTCTCTCCTGGGTGATCCCTCTCTCCTGGGTGATCCCTCTCTCCCTCTGCTGGCTTTATTGAGTGAAGATATGGAGCAAGCCTCCCGCGTCCTGCCTGCGGTGTCCTGCCCATAGAACACTTGGTCTCTCATCTTCGCTACTCTTTGCTTCACGGAGAGAGGCACAGCAAAGAATTCCTGGTGTCCCTGTCGGCTCTGGTCTCTCCTGCTGACTTGTGCTGATTTGGCTGTTCCTGGTAGGTCCTGCCACTGCTGCTGATTCTTGTTTGTTTTCCTGACTCCCGAACTGGACTGCTGGTGTATCCGTGACGTGTTTACGAGTGGATCCAGCCGCTGCTGCTGACCTGTGAACCAAACCGCTGATTCCCTGACAACGCAGGCGCGATTTGCTCCAGAGAACAATTTCCAAACAGGTCCACTTAACCCATGTCCTTTCCTTTCCACTATCTCTGGTAGGGTGGTGGGCTAGAAGAAAGGTTAAAGCATTTAAGAACTGTCATTAAAAGTAGGTTTTGAAAAAAAAATTAAAGCTTACAGTAGATAGTGATAAAACACACATTTAGAGATCACTTTTGCTAAAAACAATAAGAACAAAAGCCACTGGACACCAGTAGGCCTCACGGGATAACGACAAGCAGGGTGAACGTCTGTCTGCTCTGTACCTGTCCCCTGCCCTTTGAGCCACCTGCTCCCTTCTGCAGATAGGCACGTCAATCATACAAGATGGGTCTACTTAAAAAACCAGTAATTCCTGGGCCGTGGTGGCACACATTTGCCTTTATCGACAAAAACAAACAAATAAGCAAGCAAGCAAGCAAACAAACCAGTAATTCCCAATCTATCTCAGTCTCCTTCAAGACTGAAAGCACAACTATAATAGTACTTGAGAGCTGGAGAAACAGTTCCATTGGTAGAACTGTTGCCTAGCAACCTGCCCAAGGTCCTAACACCAGGCACAGTGTTTTTTTTTGTTTTTGTTTTTTTGGTTTTTTTTTGGTATACTAAGATTCTATGAAAAAAGAGTAAGATAAAGGGAAAAAGTCGTAGACAGGGAATTAAAGCTCAGGCCAACACTCAGATGACCCTGGTGTCAGTAGGGCTCTTTCTTGTTCCCTCCCTTTCTACACTGATCAGCTCTCCTTTCTCTGAGCTTCACCACTGTTCATCAATCAGCACTTCAGATGGGAGGCCGAGCCTGGGCAGTTGGAGTTATAGGAGCCGGGACAGCCTCCCAGGGATGGTATTTCATTTTATGAATTGTGCTTCCTGACTGTTGACAGTGAGCCAAGTTCAAAGGACTTGTGTATTGTGGAGGGAATTTAATCCAGCAACGTGGCTACTCTGGCTGGAATATAGACATGCCCTTAGTACATGCCTTTAGTCCCAAACCGTGAAGGTAAAATTAATTTGTAGAAGGAAGCAGAAAGTTTGAAAGTGATGTCTAGTCAGGCAGTGGTGGCACACACCTTTTATCCCAGCACTTGGGAGGCAGAGGCAGGGAGATTTCTGAGTTCAAGGCCAGCCTGGTCTACAGAGTGAGTTCTAGGACAGCCAGGGCTACACAGAGAAACCCTGTCTCAAAAAACCAAAAAGAAAACAAAAACAAAAACAAACAAGAAAGAAAGAAAGAAAGAAAGAAAGAAAGAAAGAAAGAAAGAAAGAAAGAAAGAAAGAAAGAAAGTGGTCTCTAATTGAATGGCAGACAAAGTGATGAATCAGAGAAAGATTTGACAGAATAGGATATGCCCAACTCTCGAGAACAGAAGGAAAGAGAGGTGACTTGAGTGAGAGCAGAGCAGAGAGAGAAGGCAGTTTTACTGGGATAGTTGTGCAGAGTCAGGCTGCAGAGAGAGAACAAGCTAGACACAAGTGAATACAGAACGGGCCAGAGAATGAGAAGGAGTGGGAAGATTAGAAACATATTGCCAAAGATAGTATTAGTCCAAGCAGAACAATTCATCCAGAAGCTGAAAGAAGCCAATTTGAACCAAGCAGCATGAAGGGAAGTTTTGAGCCAGAACTGTAGAGTTGACTGGCCAGCCAGAGTTCAAAAGTGCTAGAAAGGGTGAGCAAACTCAGCAGTAAATCTCAGGCTGAAAACATTTTAGGCTAGATAGGATTGTATGGAGGATAGAAGCTTCAGGACTAGGCCTAGGTTAGCAGACAGAAGCAGTAAGCCTCCTGGATGACAAATCAGGCAAATAAAAAAATTAAAATTTACAGTTTGTAACCCCTCCCCCATTTTGGTACGCTTGATAATTTGGGGTTGAATTATAAATATTGAATATCATAAATTGTCAGGACCCTTTTGTTCATCTAATGAAGGCTGTGGACTCCTTAGAAATTGATAAAAAAAATACTCCTGGGATTACAAAGAGAACAGTTATATGGAAATGCAACCCTGTTTACAGATCCTAGGGGAGCCCATGGATCTCCCCGTTCTGTAGAAGTCCTGGGTGGAGAGAGGTTTCTTGCAAACTCTGGTGGTGTGCACAGCATCTGGGAACGGGCTGAGTCCCCTGAAACTGAGCTGCAGTTTAGAAGTCTCTGCCTACCTCTGGTTGGCCCCATCTTGCTCCAGTGCATCCTTCCAGGAGGCCTTTGGATGCTAGAAATCTTTGAACCACAAGTAAATCCCAACCACCCCGAGTATTGGGGCAGATTGCATTTGGCAAAAGCAAACACATTTCACAGATGATAGCCTCAGACAGATGGTGGATATCAAGACATTTAATCAGAGGGTTCTGACATTTCAGAATGTGAGGGTTTGGAGTTTGGTTGGCTTTGGGGGCATAGGCAGAACTTAATAAGCCAAATAAATTATTCTTCAGCTCTCTGCTGCAAGCTGTAAATAGCCTTTGGCAGGTTCTGCCTGTCATCTTATGAAGAACATTAACCCTCTCTCTAACATCTTTTTTCTGAAGAAAAAGCATCTTCAAATATACATATTAATTATAAAATAATAAGAAAAATGAAGATTACAAAGGCAGTTGCTTTTTTCTTTTCCAGGATAAAAAAAGAATTAAGATATTTTTTAAAGTACTTTTTTTTTAACTTTTTATTAATTTACATTGTGTTTTGTTAACAGGCAAGGTTACATAATAGTATGGCTTCTTACTAATTAGTGACTGGAGGGGGAAAGTCACTGTTTAAATTTAGAGATCTTAACCATTTAGTTGGGAAGGAACTTTTCCCCTTTCTGACTTTTTTTTTTTTGAAAGCTTTATAGTCTTGCTTAAAAGGAAACAATAAGGGGCTGGAGAGATGGCTCAGCGGGTAAGAGCACGGACTGCTCTTCTGAAGGTCCTGAGTTCAAATCCCAGCAACCACATGGTGGCTCACAACCATCCGTAAAGAGATCTGACTCCCTCTTCTGGTGTCTGAAGACAGCTACAGTGTACTTAGATATAATAATAAATAAATCTTAAAAAAGGGAAACAATAATAAATATAATTGAGAGCTTTCCATAACACATAATTGCAATCACGGGGCCTGCTTGGGGAAAAAAAATATCCTCCACATGACATGGTCAGTCTAATACTATTTACCATACCTATTAAGTTAGCTCAAACTTTCATCAAGCATGCTGTATATGCCATGTTGAACACTGCAGTGCTGCAGAAGAGTCTAAGTTTCAAACCACACTTAAATGCTTTGTGCTGAGATGCCAACAAGCTGACAAACAAAACACAACTTGAAAATATTTATTTCCGAGTTTTAAAGTCCTGTGTTTTTGTGCATGTATAGGTGCAGGTGTGTGTTTGTGTGTGTACGGGTGCTTGAGGAGTCCAGAATGGGGTGTCAGATCACCTGGAGCTGGAATTATAGGCGGTTCTCATCTGCCCTGCTCCGGTGCTGAGAACAGAACGTGGGTCTTCTGAAAGAGCCGTACAGCTCTTAACTGCTGAGTCACCTTTCTCCAAGGGGTTTGGGAACAGACTTGGTGCCCAAGACAAGGTGATATGAGGGGTGATTGGCTTCTTCCCAAGCACGTGGCTGGAATAAGAAGGGTGAAAAACAATCTTCTGGTTTTGGACTATCTTGGGTAGTTACACATTAGGTGGCTGAAGAAGCCCTTGCTGACAGGAGCCTGGTATAGCTGTCCTCTGAGAGGCTCTGCCAGCGCCTGACCAATACAGAGGCGGATGCTCTCAGCCAGGTATGGGACTGAGCACGGAAACCCCAGTGGAGGAATTAGGGGAAGGACTGAAAGAGCTGAAGGGGATTGCGACCCGTAGGAAGAACAATAATATCAACTAACCAGACCCGCCCCCGCCCCGAACTCTAAACTACCAACCAAAAAGTACACATGGAGGGACCCATGGCTCCAGCTGCATATGTAGCAGAGGATTTGCCTTATCGGGCATCAATGGGAAGGGGGGTGGGGTGGGGTGGTGGCGTTGGTCCTGTGAAGGTTTGGTAACCCAGTGTAGGGAGATACTAGGGCAGTGAGGCGGGAGTGGGTGGTTGGGTTGGTAAGGGGGATGGAATGGGGATGGTTTGCGGAGGGGAAACTGGGAAGGGGGACAACATTTGAAATGTAAATAAATAACCAATTAAAAAAAATGATTTTTTTCGTGGCTGATGCCGGGAGAGGGGATACCACTAGGGGGCGCTATTACTGCACACGTTTCAAGGCGGTGCTGGAGCAGGGCGGGCTAAAGATCTGCTCCTAACAAAGGACCTCCGGAGACTGTCTGTAATCTGGGAGGCCACCCGGAGAGGACAAGGCAACTCCTCCGGAGAAGGAGAATAGGAGACTAAGTTTGTCCTGGGGAGGCTCTAGACCAGAGCGGTTCAAAGGACCGGGGCAGTTGGGAACCTGCGGAGGCTGACTTGACGAATCCACTGGACTGAGTTAATAGCTCAAGCATTTAGCTAAATATTAATCTGTACTCTATGAGGTGATCTCTGGATGAAATCATGAGTCTGCAGACTGAACTGGGCAACATGTTCTCTATCAAGTAGTCAGGCCCCATTCAATCTGCTGCAAGCCCCAGTAAGGAAGTCTTAAAGGGAGAATCTGGAGTCTGCATGATTCTTTGAGCTGGGACCGAGGCCTTCTTCTGCCCTCACGGCTCTGCTGGTCTCCAGCTTACTGAATGCCAAGTGCACATTGTAGGAATTCTCAGCCTCCATAACTATGTTGTGCAGTTAATATGTATGCATGCATGTATGTATGAATATCCATTATATACCCATACCATATGCTGTGTATATACACTATACTAGTACACATATATGTATACCTATTATAGGTAGGTATAATAGGTACACACGTTTATATATTCTTTTGGATCTATTTCTCTGGAGAAGCCAGACTTTTATACTTTTTTTTAAAGATTTATTTATTATATCTAAGTACACTGTAGCTGTCTTCAGACACACCAGAAGAGGGCGTCAGATGTCATTATGGATGGTTGTGAGCCACCATGTGGTTGCTGGGATTTGAACTCAGGACCTTCGGAAGAGCAGTTAGTGCTTTTACCCACTGAGCCATCTCTCCAGCCCCCAACGTTTGTCTTATATACATAGGGTTAGGAGATGTTTGGCATGGTTTTGTGAGCTTTGTAAAGTAGGCCTGCTCTAAATGGCTCAGAACATATTTGGCCTGGCAGACAGGCATAAATGACAGGGGGGATGTTGAAGACCATCATACAGGGCTCATTACGAAACAACCATGTGAGGGAAAGAGGAAGACTCTAATTAGGAAAAGTCTCAACACTAACAGTGCGTCCCATGCTGGGGTTATGTTACCAACGCAATGAACGGGGGTGGGGTGGGGGGTGTCTTACATTCCAGATGGACTCCCTGTCACCCTCGCTTGTCCAGGCGTGTACAACAAGGACTCAGCTGGCAATAGCAATAGGAATGTGAAAAGCATCCTGGAAGGTCCCCTAAGAGTTAAATCTAGGGTACCATGGGATCCAGTCATTTTACTAGATCCATTCCCTAACACACCGAGAGGCTCAAAGAGACTCTCCTGGGTCCACATTGTGAGCTAGCATCCTCATTTCTAGAACAGGCGCCTGTCAGAGAGGGACAGATAAACAAGAGGTGTAGAGTGGGAAGTGCAAACCACAGCTTCAAATACACCTACAGAGTCGGCCTTTGAGGAGGCGAGAGTCCTGACCCATGCTTGACCAACGGCGAACTCTGAAGTAATCCTGGATGGAATGAGGGGGTTGTAAAAGGACAAACATCATATGATTCTATTTACCTGAATTCCCATAGTAGCCTGACTCATGAGTCAGAGGGTGGGATGGCGGCTGCTCACCTAGAATCGCAGCTCCGGGGAGGCTCTGAGCGTTTCTGCTCTATGGGCTTTAAATCGTGCTATCGTGGGGAGCTATGAGAAGTTTGGAAGGCCTCTGGGCTTCACATCTGCTGTTGAGCCTCTGACCCCGACTGTGGCCATCACCCCTCTCCCTCCCCAGGTCAGACTTCTTCACGCTGGCGGCTTCGTTCCCTCCACAGTAGTAGCCAGCGGCACACCGTGTATTCATGCTTCTGCTTCGTTTCCAAATTAGCCTGCACTACGAACGTAGACAGAGTCTACCCAAGTCAGGCGGGGTGGCAATCCTAGCCACTTGGAAGGTAGAGGTAAGAAGATCAGGAATTTGAGGCTAGCCTTGATTTTTTTAAAAAAAGAAGAAAACTCACGAGGAGGCTTTAGGTAGGCTGTACTAATGCAGTATGGGGATGTGGGGTTGGAGGTGCGTTGAGGGAGGGTGTCTCCTAGACAGCTTACTAAGTGACTTATGTAGCTGGAGGTGTGTGTGTGTGTGTGTGTGTGTGTGTGTGTGTGTACTTGCGTGCGCGCACCAGTCACATCACATCTGCACTAAATGAAGGGTTGGTCAATTCCAGCTTTGTCCCTTTGGCACTAATCACAGCAATTCCTCACTCGGCCACCAGGGGGAGGGCTTCCCCTCTGACTTTTGCAATCAGAGTTGAGAGCTAAAAATCCAGCACAAACTGTTTCGAATAGCCCTAGGGGATGCTGCATCTTTAAGGCAGCCAGGAAGGCAAGGGAAAGGCCAACAAGAGTCAAATTGCCCATCCCCAGCTTTGGAGGGTTGGGTGACTCATATCTACAAACAGCAACATTTGGGAGGCAGAGACACCAAAGATTGGCAAAGTTTACTAGCTTGGGCAACAAAGTAATTTCTAGGGCAGCCTGGGCTATGGTGTGATACATTGTCTCAAAACAAAACAAAGTACTTTTTATTCTAGCACTTGGGAGGCAGGAACCGGCAGATATCTAAGTTCGAGGCCAGTTTAGTGTACGCAGTGGGTTCCAGGAGAGCCTGGAACTATGTAGAGAGACCTCCCAAAAACAAATAAATAAACACAACAAATATTGGAGAGATAGCTCAGCACTTAAAGCACTGGGCTGGTCTTGTAGAAGATTTAGGTTTGCACCCATATTGCAACCCACACCCTCTGTAACTTCATTGCCAGGGCAATGCCCTCAGGCTCTCTGGGAGCACCAGGCATCAATACATACATACATATAGGCAAATACTCATACACATTTTAAAAAGTAACATACAGGCTGGAGAGATGGCTCAGTGGTTAAGAGCACTGACTGAGGTCCTGAGTTCAGTTCCCGGCAACCACATGGTGGCTCACAACCATCTGTAATGAGATCTGATGCCCTCTTCTGGTGTGTCTGAAGACAGCTACTGTGTACAAATCACATATGTAAGATAAATAAATAAAATATTTTTTTTAAAAAAGCAACAAACAAACAACCACAAAAACAGGCCGGGTGTGGTATTTCACGACTTTAATCCCAGCATGCAGGAGGCAGAGGCAGGTAGATCTCTGTGAGTTCGAGGCCAGCCTGGTCTACAAATTGAGTTCCCATGACAGAGAAATCCTGTCTCAAAAACAAAAACAAACAAAACAAAACAAACAAGTAAAAAAAAACCTTAAAACAACAACAACAAAACTCCAAACAAGAGCGGGGGGAAAACCCATCTTACAAACATTATGAGCAATTTCGACAGATTTTAACAGTGTTTCAATGATACTTAGCCCCTTCCAAGAGCCCAGGAAGAGGAGGGTCGCGTGCTTTAATCTCATGGGCACTAGGGTCCACAGGTAACTGTGTCCTAACCTCAGGATACTGTTTTCTCGGCTTCTGCTGTCCCCAGATGCCTCTACTGTCCCAAAGGAAGCATGACCAGAGATGCTTTGGCTGTACAGAGCGTGGCCCAGCATAAAGCTGGTGACTGTGACTGCTCAGTTATTCCTATGGAAAAGAGGCCATTCCATTATACAGTCTCTAATTGTTCTTCCCACAACACCCACCTTTATGAAGACGCTTGACAGTGTAAATGTGAAGGGAAGAAAGCAGGCAGGCTGGGATGGAAAACAGAAGCCAAAACCTTAGTTCATGCGCACACACACACACACACACACACACACACGTATATGTATATATATACATATATATATGTTATGATAAATAATAAATACTATGTATATGTTGTTTGCTGAGCCATCACTACAGCACCATTTTTTATTAGCTATTTTCTTTATTTACATTCCAAATGTTATCCCCTTTCATTGTTTCCCCTCTGAAAACCCCCTATCCCATCCCCCCTCCCCCTGCTAACCAACCCACCCACTCCTACTTCCCTCCCCTGGCATTCCCCCACACTGGGGCATAGAGCTTTCATGGGACCAAGGGTCTCTCCTCCCATTGATGTCCAACAAGGCCATCCTCTGCTACACATGCGGCTGGAGTCATGGGTCCCTCCATGTGTACTCTTTGGTTGGTGGTTTAGTCTCTGGGAGCTCTGGGGGTACTTGGTGGCTCATATTGTTGTTCTTCCTAAGGGCTGCAAACCCCTTCAGCTCCTTGGGTCCTTTTTCTAGCTCCTCCATTGGGGACCCTGTGCTCAGTCCATTGGTTGGCTGTGAGCATCCACTTCTGTATTTGTCAGGTACTGGCAGAGCCTCTCAGGAGACAGCTATATCAGACTCCTGTCAGCAAGCACTTGTTGGCACCCCTAATAGTGTCTGGGGTTTGTAACTATATATGGGATGGATCCCCAGATGGGGCAGTCTCTGGATGGCCTTTCCTTCAGTCTCTGCTCCACACTTTGTCTCTGTATCTCCTCCCATGGGCATTTTGTTCCTCTTCCTAAGAAGGGCTGAAGTATCCACATTTTGGTCTTCCTTCTTCTTGAGCTTCATGTGGTCTGTGAATTGTATCTTGGGTATCCCGAACTTTTGGGCTAATATCCACTTATCAGTGAGTGCATACTGTGTGTATTCTTTTATGACTGGGTTACCTCACTCAGGATGATATTTTCTAGTTCCATCCATTTGCCTAAGAATTTCATGAATTCATTGTTTTTAATAGCTGAGTAGTATTCCATTGTGTAAATGTACCACATTTTCTGTATCCATTCCTCTGTTGAGAGACATCTAGGTTCTTTCCAGCTTCTGGCTATTATAAATAAGGCTGCTATAAACATAGTGGAGCATGTGTTCTTATTACATGTTGGAGCATCTTCTGGGTATATGCTCAGGAGTGGTATAGCTGGGTCCTCAGGTAGTACTATGTCCAATTTTCTGAGGAACTGCCAAACTGATTTCTAGAGTGGTTGTACCAGCTTGCAATCCCACCAGCAATGGAGGAGTGTTCCTCTTTCTCCACATCCTCGCCAGCATCTGCTGTCACCTGGGTTTTTGATCTTAGCCATTCTGACTGGTGTGAGGTGAAATTTCAGGGTTGTTTTGATTTGCATTTCCCTAATGACTAAGGATGTTGAACATTTCTTTAGGTGCTTCTCAGTCATTCGGTATTCCTCGGTTGAGAACTCTTTGTTTAGCTCTGTACCCCATTTTTAATAGGGTTATTTGGTTCTCTGGAATCTAACTTCTTGAGTTCTTTGTATATATTGGATATTATCCCTCTATCAGATGTAGGATTAGTAAAGATCTTTTCCCAATCTATTGGTTGCCATTTTGTCCTATTGACAGTGTCCTTTGCCTTATAGAAGCTTTGCAATTTTATGAGGTCCCATTCGTCAATTCTTGATCTTAGAGCACAAGCTATTGGAGTTCTGTTCAGGAAATTCTCCCCTGTGCCCATATGTTCAAGGTTCTTCCCTAGTTTCCCTTCTATTAGTTTCAGTGTGTCTGGTTTTATGTGGAGATCTTTGATCCACTTAGAATTGAGCTTAGTGCAAGGAGATAAGAATGGGTCAATTTGCATTCTTCTGCATGTTGACCTCCAGCTGAGCCAGCACCATTTGTTGAAAAGGCTATCTTTTTTCCACTGGATGGTTTTAGCTCCTTTGTCAAAGATCAAGTGACCATAGGAGTGTGGGTTCATTTCTGGGTCTTCAATTCTATTCCATTGATCTACCTGCCTGTCACTGTACCAATACCATGCGGTTTTTTTTCACTATTGCTCTGTAGAACAACTTGAGGTCAGGGATAGTGATTCCGCCAGAAGTTCTTTTATTGTTGAGAATAGTTTTCACTATCCTGGGTTTTGGTTATTCCAGATGAATTTGCAAATTGCTCTTTCAAACTCTATGAAGAATTGAGTTGGGATTTTGATGGGGATTGCATTGAATCTGTAGATTGCTTTTAGAAAGATGACCATTTTTACTATATTAATCCTGCCAATCCACGAGTATGGGAGATCTTTCCATCTTCTGAGATCTTTGACTTCTTTCTTCAGAGACTTGAAGTTCTTGTCATACAGATCTTTCACTTTCTTAGTTAAAGTACATCAAGGTATTTTATATTATTTGTGACTACTCTGAAGGGTTGTTTCCCTATTTTTTTCTCAGACTGTTTATCCTTTGAGTAGAGGAAGGCCACTGATTTGTTTGAGTTAATTTTATATCCAGCCACTTTGCTGAAGTTATCAGGTTTAAGAGTTCTCTGTTAAAATTTTTGGGGTCACTTATATATACTATCGTATCATCTGCAAATAGTGATATTTTCACTTCTTCCTTTCCAATTTATATCCCTTTGACCTCTTTTTGTTGTCTAATTGCTCTGGCTAGTACTTCTACTGTATTGAACAGGTAGGGAGAGAGTGGACAGCCTTGTCTAGTCCCTGATTTCAGTGGGATTGCTTCAAGTTTCTCTCCATTTAATTTGATGTTGGCCACTGGTTTGTTGTATATTTTTACTATGTTTAGGTTTGGGCTTTGAATTCCTGATTTTTCCAAGACTTTTATCATGAAGGGGTGTTGGATTTTTTTCAAATGCTTTCTCAACATCTAATGAAATGATCGTGTGGGTTTTTTTTCCATTGAGTTTGTTTATGTAGTGGATTACATCGATGGATTTCTGTATATTGAACCATCCCTGGGATGAAGGCTACTTGATCATGATGGATGATCGTTAATGTGTTCTTGAATTTGGTTTGTGAGAATTTTATTGAGCATTTTTGCATAAGGGAAATTGGTCTGAAGTTCTCTTTCTTTGTTGCATCTTTGTGAGGTTTTGGTATCAGTATAACTTTGGCTTCATAGAACGAATTGGGTAGTGTTCATTCTGCTTCTATTTTGTGGAGTAGTTTGAACAGTATTGGTATTAGGTCTTCTTTGAAGGTCTGATAGAACTCTGCACTAAACCCATCTGGCCCTGGGCTTTTTTTGGTTGGGAGACTATTAATGACTGGTACCTGGTATCTGTCTAGAAAATTGTCCATTTTGTTCAAATTTTCCAGTTTTATTGAGTATAGGCTTTTGTAGTAGGATCTGATGATTTTTTTTTGGATTTCCTCAGTTTCTGTACCATTTTCTTCTTTAACAGGTCCCTCTTCCTTACTTTGTTATCCTTGTTTGTGGGTATATGATGTAATTCAGCTTCAACTATACAAAAACCAGTTGAAAACATTTGAAAAGGACAGCCAAGCAGTCGCTTCGCTTTTAGATAACAAATTTCATTCCACAGTTAAATTATTTAAAAAACAGCCCACATTTTTTGTTTGTCTTTGTTAATTATTTAGCTTTGGCTCCATGCTCTCTTGCTAAACATTCCTAAATAGGTTGAAAGAAAAGAGAGTGAAAACCATCCAGAAGCGTCAGCCATGGTTGCCCACTCGGGTGAGGAAGATGGAGGCGGTGTCTCAGCTGTGGCTGTGCAATTCTTGAATGCCATCACCCTCTCTGGGCCAATTGTTCTGTCAAAGTTAAATGGGTTGGGTCTCAGGCGGGATCTTCGGTGGAAAGTTATTATTTGGTTATTGTTTGGAAGTTTTACCTTATTTATTTTTAATTATGGTAAGGAGACCACATGCTTTCTTTGAGGAACTGCTCCTTTTTTGTACTTATTTTATAACTGATTCCCTGAGGATCTTCAGATTTCTTTCTTTCTTCCTTCTTTCCTCTCTCTCTCTCTCTCTCTCTCTCTCTCTCTCTCTCTCTCTCTCTCTCTCTCTCTTCCTTCCTTCCTCTTTCTTTCCTTTCTTTCTTTCTTTCTTTCTTTCTTTCTTTCTTTCTTTCTTCCTTCCTTCCTTCCTTTCCTTTCTTTCTTTCTTTCTTTTCCTTCCTTCCTTCCTTCCTTCTTTTCTTTCTTTTTGTGTGTGGGGGCAGTAAGGTTGAGACCAGTTTTCTGTGTAGTCCTGGCTGTCCTGGAACTCACTTTGTAGACCAGGCTGGCCTCAAACTCACAGAGATCCATCTGTGTCTACCTCTTGAGTACTGGGATTAAAGGCTTGGGTCACCACCTTCCAGTGGGATCTTCAGATTCCTGATTCTGCTCTGTGACCATAGGCTTGGGAAAGGATGCTTCTTACAGTGTGAAAGAATTAATGGGAGAAAACCAATAGCAGGAAGTGACTGCACACACTTGCAATCCTAGCACTAAGAAGGCAGAGGCAGGAGGATCACAGTGTTTGAGGCCATTCTGGTCTACATAAGAAGGTGGAATATCCAGGGTGACACAGAAGAAACTTGTATAAGCCTGGGTCTGACTTAGCTGGGTTCCAGGCTCTGGCCTTGACACAGACTGCTATTCTGAGGCTCAAAGGCGGAGATATGTTCCTGGGATCTAACAGGTCATGGGCTGGACCCACACATTTTCAGCTTCAAGCCACAGCTTTGGTTGCTGATGGGGGCTGCTCAAAGTCACTAGAGTTTGCCCATGGCTCCTTGCTGTGGTGAGTAGGTAGGCCTTCTCTATTGTGGCCACTTCATAACAGCTTCCTCAAGACCAGCTGGCCAAGAGTCCTGTGTGCCTGTTCACAAGATGAAGTCTTATTTATGTGGGCACTTAATCATGGAAAGATACTTTGTCACTTCTGGAATAATTTGTTGCTACAGTGTGTGTCACAGATCCTATTTCAGCAAAGGCACAAACTCCTGAGGCGGGTGTCCTAGGGGGGCACTCCCAGCCCTTCCAGCACATTCTCCCCTGGATCTCTGTCACAGATGAATGAATCTGGCACATAAGTGAATATTTGGTTTCTTCCTGGTCTTTCCAGGAATTACCTCCAAGGCTTGGGATGGCTCTGTGCTTGTCCTACATACTCTGAGTGGATTTTAATCTTGAGTCCCTTGTGGTTTTGCTGTGGTCACAAGCCCGGGGCTGAGATCCAGGGCAGACCAAACCATCATGGGTTCCACTCAGCTAGAAGAAGCCTCACTGTGCTCAGGGTTGGATGCCTGTCATTTTAGCACTGTGTATATTGTATGACTTTCTTCTTGGGCGAAGCTATACCAGGAATCTGGAAATCCGATTGGTATCCACGTGGGGCAGAGCCCTGTGCTCTTTTGAGTTCTTGCTTCTGAGGGCTCATCCCTGGTATGTGATAGGCGTTTTCAGAATGCCTTTGTCAGCAGGGTTCCAATCCCCAGTTCCTGGGTGGATGGGCACACATCCTCCACTTGTATGGGAAAAGCACAATGATTCCTGGTAGTGGTCTTAGAGTATAATCTCTCTGTGTGTTTTACAACGTGCCACAAACCTTAAGCATCTCCGGGCTCTTCTCGGAAGAGATGTTCTGTATCTCGGACACACTAGCGAGAGTAACGTGCTCAAAGTTAGTTGGGAAGAGAAACATCTGGAAGGGTGAGAGAGCCCAGAGAGGGGTGGGTGGGTGGGTGGGTGGGTGATTAAAACACTTCTGCTTTGTGGAGCCCCATGAGAACGGTTTTACAGCTTGAAGAAATAAACACACATTTACAGCCAGACAGGAGCATCTGGAGGGTTGAAGGCTAATGGCTGTTTTGCAGTTGGGAAGATAATATAGGGATGACTATTTTTTAGAATCCAGTGTTTCACAGCAATTGTAATAAACTTTCCCCTGGCTGTTCTTCTAAATAACTACTTTGATTTTTTTTTTTTAAAAAAAAAGATTCACATTTCAGACTAGTTTTATGCTTATTGGCAGATTGCAAAGATCATTCAGGAGGCCCTATAAACCCCACTTCCTTTACATTTTGTCTAATGATTTCCAGTTGCATATGAACCTGGCTCCTCTGCAAGATCAGCAAATGCTCTCGACTGCTGGACCGTTTTCTCCAGCCCTAATAACTGTTTAATTTTTTTAAAATTTATCCAATTTTATAATGGGCAGAGATTTGAGCAAATACTTCACCATAGAAGGTAAACAGATGGCAGATAGCTAGGCATGGAAGTGCATGCCCGTGACCCTAGCACTTGAGAAGCTGAGGGAGGAAGATTAGCATAAGTTAGGCTATAGTCTACACAGTAAAACACCACCTCAAATTACTGTCCCCAAAAGATATATGGTGACAAATAAGACAAAACAGAATATCCAAGATTAGACATAATTAAATCAAACGCAGACTAAAACCAATGAGATACCATTACACCCTCATTTAGGATAAATTCAAATAAAACATACTGACAAAAATATGGAAGAACTCTATTCCATGGGAATGAAAGAATCATGCAAACACTTTTTTAGTATATGTGCTGCCGAAGCGAGCACAATGCAAACACTTTTTTAAAAGGTATAATTGTCTAGCGGAGTCTTAAGACTGGTCGCCATATGCTCAATGCTCAATTCACCCAATGTCAGTTAGTTGTTCCAGAGAAAAGACAGTACTTATCCAAAGCCAGGCAGAGGGATCAAACCCTGGAACATTCCCACAGTGGAAAATTACTTAGTAACACAGACGAGTGAGCTAGCAGGCCACATGCAACAATGTAGAAGAGCCTCAATGTAACTACGCTGAGTGGAAGGATCCAGACAAAGGACTACATAGTATTGTAGGATTCCATGTCTATTCTGCTCTAGAAAATGATGGAAACACCAAGGTCTGCTTGGTGGAGACTGGAGCGGACTACATCGGAGAGACAGAGGGACATTCCGGGGGGGGGGGGACACAGAAGCTATCTCGATGGCGCTGATGGTCTCAGGGGCCTTTGCATGCTTCAAAACATCTCAAATTGTCTGCTATCAATAAACAATCTGTGTGTCTACAGGTTACAGCAGACTAACGATACTTTAATAATCTTCTGTTTGTGTGTTTGTTTTGTTTGCAGAGACAGAATGTCATCTACCCAGACCTCAAGATGTCTATGTAGCAGAGGGTGGCCCCAAACTTCTGATTCCCCCTGCTTCTGTCTTCTTCAGTGCTGGGATTACAGGTATGTGCTGCCATACTCCGTTTCTGTGTGGTCAGGAATTAACATGGGACCGTGTGTGTGTGTGTGTGTGTGTGTGTGTGTGTGTGTGTGTGTGTGTGGTGTGTGTGTGTGTGTGCATGCACATGCTTGTGCATGTGAGCACACCTCAGCTGTCTCCTTTATCACAATCCTTAGTTTCTTGAGACATGGTCTCTTTTAGAGCTCTGGTAATGTGATGGACTTTCTTGTGGGGCTTTTATGACATGGTCTCTCACTGAACCCAGGGGCTCATTTTTTTCTACTAGGCTGATGATTAGCAAGCTCCAAGTATCCCCCTGTCACTGCCTCCCCAGCACCCATGTGGACCGTGCCTAGCTCTTTTTAATATGGGTGCTGGAAATGCATCCTCATTCTTCCCCAGCAAGTCAACATCCATCCACTGAGCCATTTCCACAGCCCTCCAAAACTTACTTTTTTAATTCTAATGATTTAATTTGTTTTGCATATGTATATGTATAATGTATAATAATGTATGTATCTGTGTATGAGTGTACATATGAGTGTGGCTGGCCACAGAAGCCAGAAGAGGATTTCATGGAGCTAGAATGACAGCTGGAATCCTGTGAGTCACCCAGTGTGGTTGTGGGAATCGAACGCCTGCCCTCTGGAAGATTACCACTTAGCTATCTCTCCAGCTCCACCCCTCAAAGCTTTTAAAATGATAATACGAAAAATTCTTCACTGAACCCTGGCCAAGAAATTTTATTGCAAAATTCCTTTTTATCAAAGTAAGATAAGACGGATCCAAAAGCTGCAACCCAAAGGGAGACAGCTGCTCCAGGCAGGAGGGCTGTCTGTCTGTGAGCCTTCTGCAGAGGGATGGCAACAGCTGGGTGGAGACTGTGTGGCACTCAGCAGAGTACGCGGGTACCATGTGTGTGCAGGGGCTCACCCGTCCCTCTCCTAGCCGAGCTGCCCTGTTTTCCCAGGGCTTCCTAGGAGGCTGATTTCCTATAGTACAGTGTGCTCTGAGTCCTGCCACATCACCACTAGGGAGAGCATGTGCTTAGCAGCTGCAAGCATGCTTGGGCTTGATATGGGGAACTTACCAACCCTGAAATCTGCATCTGCAAGGGCAGGTCCACATAAAATCAACCTCTCTCTGCAGGTGTGTATCTCTGTGTGTGCATGTGTGCACACATGTGCATGCGTGTTTTTGTGTGTGTGTGTATTTTACTTTTGTGATGAGGGTCTTGCTATCAATCCTGGTTTGCCTAGAACTCACTATGTAACCCAGACTAGCCTTGAACCTGTCAGTCTTCCCCCCCCCCCCAGCTTCCCAAATGTTAGAATTCATTCTCATGGTAGTTTTAGTCCAAGTCAGATATACCATATACAAGCAAATGTTTTTTTTTCTTTTCTTGTGTGTGTGTGTGTGTGTGTGTGTGTGTGTGTGGTGTGCACATGTGTATGTGCATGGGCATATGTGTGTATGTGCATATGTGTGTGTGTGTGCATGCGTGTGTGTACTTGTGGAGGTCAGAGGACAACCTTAAGGGCCATTCTTCCTCAGGTTCTGTCTATCTTGTTTTTAAAAACAGGGTCTCGGCTTGGCCTAGGATATGCCAAGAAGACTGGGTTGAAGGACTGGAAAGCCTCAGACACTCTCCTGTCTCACCTTCCCAGTGCTGGAATCACAAGCAAAGGATCCTATGCCTTGCTTTGTTTTATATGTGGGTCTTGGGGGGTGGGGGGGAATTGAACTCAGGTCCTTGTGTCTGGACAAGCTATTGGAGAGTAGAAGTCCACCATCCTTCTTGGCACCTTCTTCAGGGTTACTTCTAAGCTGCGGAGGCTTTATGTAGAACCTTGGTGGGAGTGTGCATGTGTGCAAATAATTGGAATCAAAATATTCTCTTAGCCTGGGCTACTTGAAGATCTGAGGGCTAGCCTGGTCTACAGACAGGCCCTGTCTTAAACAAATAATAAGTTGCTTAACTCAAAGCATTGTTGTAAAGGTTAAGTGTGTAGGTTCTTATAATGAGTCCAGTGAGTCTCTACTGAGTGACATTATTGTGTGGAGTTGGGACAGTGCTTGTCCATTGTCCCCAGGAAAGGGGTCACTTGCCTCTCTGATCATTTCTCTTCAAGGGAAGGGCTGGGGAGGACAGGCCCTTAGGTCCATCATAATCTCCTTATTGCAGGCTCTGTCAGTGATGGGAGGACATGTAATGGCATCAAGTTTGGTCCTTCACAGGACAGATTCTTCTAAAAAGCACTCCTTCCAGCAACGGTGGCATATGTCCTTAACGCTATGACTGAAGTTCAAGGCCACACTGGGCTATGTAGTGAGACTATGCCCCAAATCACAACAAAGTACCTTGACCAGGCACTCAAAACCTAAAGCCAACCATTGTGGTTACTGGGGATGCCATCTGCTTTCTTCTGTTGTCTGCTTCTTAAGTCCCAGACACGGGTACCCTAAGAAACATCGTGGGACCTGCAGGTCACTGAGAAACACGGCGTAACCCATGTAATGATCCCCAAAACTAACTTCCTCTGGTTCACCAGGGACCATGTAAGGCACTGGAGCCACCCACGGGGTTCACTGACCCTGAGGCAGGGCTGTGTTCTTTTATGCTTCTGTTTTGAGATAGCCGCTCTCTGTGTTCTCTAGGCTGGTCTCTCTCCAGAGCTCACGTGATTCTCCCAGGACAGCTGTGTTCTCTACCACTCTGCAAGAGATGTAGCCTGATGGGTCAGAGTGCCCCGTCACATGCTTAGGAGGTAGTTGTTGCCTGTTGTCTGACACCTTTTGCAGAGGACAGCAAGACACAGAGCAGATCATCTGTGGTGTGGGTCACACCAGCTCCTGTCAAAATTTCTTTGTGGGCACTTTCTATTCTCAGAGGGATGTCTAGTGACACCTGTGGTGTCAGAAAAATGCTGCAAGAATGTTGGGCTGCAATGTTACTCTGCCATCTTGTGGTAATCACACTATCAGAATCCATCTATCTATCTATCTATCTATCTATCTATCTATCTATCTATCTATCTATCTATCTATCTGTTATGTATGTATGTATATATATATATGTATGTATGTATGTATGTATGTATGTATGTATGTATCTATCTATCTATCTATCTATCTATCTATCTATCTATCTATCTATCTATCCTGCCTGCCTATCTATCATCTATCTATCTATTTATTGTGGACTGGAACCTGGAAGTTATCCAGGACACTTCCTTTTCTGAAAAGAACAAATGTTCAGCCTTCCAGGATTCTTTATTAATAACCATTACACACTCTATGAAGAATACGTTATCTAAACAGCAAATTATGGCAGAATGTGATAGCACACACCCTTAATCCCAGCACTCAGGAGGCAGAGGCATGTTTGAGGTCAGCTAGTCTCTATAAGTGAGACCCTGTCTCAAAAAAAAAATCAAGTTATACTAAGATCAAATTTTAAAAACATATTTCTTAAATTGTATTTGTATGGGTGTTTTGCCTCCATTTTATGTCTGTGCACCATGTGTGTGCTTGGTGCCAGTGGAGGCCAGAAGAGAGTGTTAGCCTCCCCTGGATCTGGAGTTACAGACAGTTGTGAGATGCCATGCAGATGCTGGGTATTGAACCCAGGTCCTCTAGAAAAGCAGCCAGTGGTCTCAGACACCAAGCCATCTCTCCAGCCCCTAAGAGTCATCTTAAAGTTGAGAATGGGGGTACACACTTATAACCCCAACACGTGGGAGGTGGAGGCAGGAGGATCATGGATCAAGGCTGTCCTGGCCTCAAAAACAAACACAAATATCAGTCTTGGTTCTTGTGTGCGATAACCTCAAATGTGCATTCAGTTAATGTCTGTTTGCTGTGTGGAGCAATGCTAGGCTTCCAGAGATAATCAGATATGATCTCTGCTCCCAGCGAGCTTCAAACATGCTGAAAAAGGGCAACTTGTATACACATCTAAACCAGGGGCGGTGGCATGGTACTCTCCTGCGACCTGAGTCACAGGAAGACAGAAGCAGGAGGGTCACTAGTTTAAGGCCAGTCTTGGCTAGACAAAGTCACTTGTCTAAAAAAAAGTCAAATCTAAATTACAAGACCATGCATTTGTTATAATAAGAGATACAGTGGAATGGGGTTGAGACACTTTGGAAATCAGGCAGAATCTACTGAGGAAGGCGGCACTGACGTCCCTCTAAGGAGTCACTGTGTCTTCTTGGGGAAGACAGGGCATGGTGGGCCTGCCTGAAACCTCAGCACTGGAGGGGTAGACACAGGTGAATCAGGAGTTCAAGGCCAGTCTTGCCACATAATGCATTGGAGGCCAGTCTAGAGCACATGAGACCCTCTCCCAAATACAAAACAAAGGAGACACATAGGAGAGTCCTAGGTAGAAAACTGTGCGTTAGTAGAAAAGTTTTGGATCCGGTACCACTATCTCAGTCATAGGTTTTTGTTTTTGTTTTTGTTTTTCTTTCCAGTTCTTTGAGACAGAGGTTCTCTGTGTAGCCCTGGCTATCCTAGAAACTTACTTTGCAGACCAGGCTGGCCTAGAACTTACAGATCTGCCTGCCTCTGCCTTTCGAGTGTTGGGATTAGATGTGGACTAGTCCCACTGCACGGCCTAGTCAAAGTACTATATTTGTAAAATACGTGTGCATAATTTAATGCAGAAGTCGAAAGGAAGATATTACGATTGGCTCTTGTCTTTTCTTCCTGCATCACAGGGTTGTCGGGTCTGTTTCCACACACACACACACACACACACATACACACACACACACACACACACACACATACAAAGAGATAACCACATCCACCCACCCGCCCACACACTCCTTGAAAGCCACAGGGCGGGAAGGGAGAACCAACTCCTGTGAGTTAACCTCTGACCTCCACAAGGAAGCTCCAGGTGGGCCCACTCCCCTCCTCCAGCAAGATAAATAAATGTATGAGTGGTAAAACATTGATTGACTGAAAGTGAGTAGGGGAGACAGGCAGGCGTCTGAGAAAGAGAGTGGGTTTGTTCTGCCTAAGCCGACCGCTAAGCTGCGGCAGGGTTATTGTTTATCTGTCTTCAGGAATCTGGAAATTTAACTAGGAACTTCTGAGAAACCTCTCAGCCGAGCAGAGTCGTGACTGAAAGGTGACATCGAATTGGGAATCTGTGATGGCGTTCAGGAGGCACAAGGGAGAGGGAAACATAGAGGCAAGGACAGACCTCAAAGGATGCAGAAGCCACCTTCGGGACGCTGTAGCTTGAGGTGAATCTAAGATGAGGTTTGTCATCTGGAAGTGTCCTGACAGGGACAGGCTGTTTGAGAACACCTTAGCAGTTTTGCCCAATCCTGGGGACACATGCATGGGATCTCAGCGCTCAGGAGACAGAGGAAGGGAGATCAGGATTCCAACACCATTCTCAGCTCAGACTGCCTGGGAACTCCCTATGGAGTATGTATCTCATGTATAGGGCCGAGGCTCGAACCTGGGTCTCTACGAGCGCCAGGAAGTCTACCATCTGAGCTACATCTCCAGCTCTAAGTGGGTGAGACCTCCTGAGACATCTCGAGTGGCTGAGGGAGGTCTAGTCTGGAGGCAAAGACCTCCTGAGGGTGGCCTCTGAGATGGGAAAGAATAGACTGCTGATATTTTTCCTGGCCTGTGTGTATCCTGTGGTGCCACATCATATACCCCTAAATCAGGGACTGTATCCATCACTTCTGGGCCCCATTGAGACCAGTTCCTCCCATTTGTGCAAGTGACTATTAACTCCACGCCAGCCTCACGAGTCTTTTCAATATTTTGTGGTCTTGCTTCTGTTTTTCTTCTGCCAAGGACTGCTCGCTCCATGGAAATCTTGGTTAACCATAAGATCTTGCCAGATAGAGTGAATGCCTTCTCGAACACACCCAGGAAAGTTGGGTCTCCTGCATGGCTGGGAACCTCCCTCCAGGAAGAGGGCTCCCTTGTTGTGATTAAACAGCATTGAAGCTGTTTTGTGTCTAGTTGTTGACACGCGTCTGCTTGCTTTCACCTAACATTCCAGTGCTGAGAAAGCCCAAGTCCCATCAGTCTTGGCAGAAATTTGTTCAAGATGCTTTCCTCATTCAGTAGTGAGAAAGGGTTGGGCGGAGGCCAAGGTCACTGGGAGACTCTCCCCTGGTGCTTGAGAGAGCTTCCTGCCAAGATTTCCTATCCCTTTGGTGGCAGATTTGCTGTGGGAACAACCTCACCATCTGCATGGAGGGGAGCCTGAAGATAGAAAGCACCCAGGACACGTGGGCCTCCCTGCCCCAGGCCTGCACGAGCTGTAATCGCCACCCCTGCGGCCTGCTCTTGGGAAACAGGAAGTCCGAAAGAGTGCTTGTGGTTCCATTGGGCATTTCAGCAGCCTCAGGACAGAATTGCTTAACAGTCTAATGCAGCTCCTAGGTGCAGGGCAAATAGCTGTTTGAAGGAACCATTTTGTAGGTAACTATTTCAAAAAAAAAAATCTTAGCGATGGAGAGATGGCTCAGCAGTTGAGAACACTTGCTGCTTTCGCAGAGGGTGTACATTAGACTCCCAGTATCTCTCAGAGGCTTGCAACTCCAGTTCCAGGGGATCTGAAGTCCTCTTCTGGCTTCTATGGGCACTGTACAAATGTGGTTGGTGTTCATAACCATCCCCCCCACCCCCCTGCACAGGCTCACACACATAAGTATGCCTAGTAGGGGCTGGAGAGATGACTTAGCGGTTAAGAGCACTGACTGTTCTTCTGAAGGTCCTGAGTTCAAATCCCAGCAACCACATGATGCCTCACAACCATTCGTAATGAGATCCGATGCCCTCTTCTGGCTTGCAGGCATACATTCAGGCAGAACACTGTATACATAACAACTCTTTAAAATAAATAAATAAATCTTTAAAAAAGTATGCGTAGTAAATGGTTATTTTTTAAAAAGACAATAGAACATTGTTGTTGTTGTTGTTTTTCCCATGAAAGTATCTGTAGGTCTGTCCTGGTGGGAATAGTCCACCCTTGTTTGTTCAGGAAATCATTTTTAAGAGGAATGAAGACAGGCCCGACTCATGCAGACCCAACCAGAAGAATGTATTGTAAGGGTTATGGGTGAAGTTCCATTGGAAAAGTGCTGACCAGGCTTGCATGAGGTTTGATTCCCAGTACCACATAAACTGGGACTGGTGGCATGTGTCTATAATGTCAGCACTTGGGAAGCGGGAAACAGGAGGTTAGAGGTTCGAGGCCCCTGTCACTAAATAGCAAGTTTGAGGCCAGTTCAGGCTACTTGAGACTCTATAAAAAAAAAAAAAAAACCAAAAAACCCAAAGTCGAAATGGTGAACAAACAATATGGAAAAGAATTTTCTGTCAGCAGGGATGAACAAAGTCCACAGACTCTCAGAAAAGCAAGGTTAGTACCAGGACATAACATTCAGGGCTCTTTGCTTCAGAAAAACACCGGGATTGAATCAATCCAAAGGGGGAAAAGTTTACTTTTTGCATCCTGCTTAGAACTGTTCTCCCAAGCTCTTGCTGGGTCTTATTTGAGCCTCCACACCCTTGTGCAGCAAGCCTGAGACACAGCTGATAGAGGTACGAACTGTAAGCTTAACTGTGTCCTAAGGGAGGAAGGGAAGAGTGAGCTTGTGGGAAAGAAGAAAAATAGGTCAGAAAGTCAGATTCCACTGAACCCCTTCCCGTTTTGTTGTTAATCAGAATGGGCAAACCTAGCCTGGCGTCACCCCCTCTCTGGGGAACTAAGGCTAGTAATGCAGGTACCGTGCCTTGATCCCGGCTCTGGTCTTGCGGTCTCACGGGCTGGATGGCTTGTCATTTTGCCTGTTCAGGGTTCAGCACGTGCCTCTCTAGGTTACCACACCCTGCCCAACCCTTGAACCGTGTTCTGTAGCCAACAGAACAGTGTAAACAAGAACGGTTGGCAGGCTCCCGATTCTCGTGGTTTCTGCTCTGAGATGAGTTTTCTAAAATGCCTCTGGAGTCCCAGAGTCCTGAATGTGCCTCAAGACTCCTCCGCTTCCCAATTCCACATTTTAGGCACAAGAGGCTCAAATTCCTTGGAATCATCAGTGCTAAAGGTCACAGTCTCCGGCAGGTTTCACCGACTGTCAGCCCCCAGGCTACAGGTGGTTGATACCAGGTAGATTTGGACAAACTGAATTGGAGTTGTGATTTGTTACTCATCCCCGGTTGTAGGAAGGTTGCAAGCAATGCAAGCTATGAAATATTATACTGGATTTGCTTCCTTTTTTCAAAATTTCCATCACTATGTATCTAGGTCATCATGGAAAGAGTAAAAAAGGAAAGAAAGAAAAGAAATAGAAAAAATATCTTTTTTTCTGTTAATCCTGTTTGGTAGGGCTATGTATTTTGACTTTATACTTAGCATGTTATTATTATTGTTATTATTATTATTATTAATATTATTATTAATTATTTAAAAAGACAGAGTTATAGCTCCAGGTAGCCTGATTCTTGCTATATAGACCAGGGTGGCTTTAGACTTGTAGCCATTCTCCTGCCTCAGCCTTGCAAGGGCTGTTGTTATAGACATATGACATACTGGCCTATCTAACGTTTTTTGCTTAATAAAGCACCTCAGTCTCTTGGAGTTTGGATTCCATTTGTTTCTTAAGCATTTACAGGTTGGGGGTTTAGTTCTTAGCATGGTGATTTTAAGATGCGGTGGTAACTACAGGAAGTAGAACCTTGCCTCAGGGGTGGGGGAATGTAGCACTCAGGAAGGAATGTATGTGGGGCTCGTGATACCCCGGTTGAGCTCTTGAATGTTTTTATAAAAGTACATGCCTGGGCCTGTCTCTTAGGCTTCCTGACTGGCTAGCTCTGACACACTTTTTCCATGATGTCATCCACAATGGGATAGAGGGAAAAGAATCCTTGAAAGAGCCAACATTATGCTGGAAGAAATTTGATAGTCAAACTTGGACGTAGTGGCTCAGGCCTGTAATCCCAGCACCCAGGAGGCTGAGGTAAGAGACCAGAGAGCTAGAGGCCAGTGTGTGGGGGAGGAAATGAAAGAGGGAGGGAAGAAAGAAAAGATGAGGCCGGAGGGAGAGACTTGTGGTGGTTTCCTCACGGTTTTCTTCCTTTTCTTTCCACTAAGTTATTTCTTACATCGCTTGGGAATTTTGAGCAAACTGAACCAAGAATTCACAATTAAAAAAAAATTATGGAAGACAGATGAAAGGTTTCCATTTCGTTGGAATACGTGTATCAGGGGCATGTGCCTGCTGATTATTTCAGTGGCAAGCCTTTTAATTAGCAGGCCATGGTCACCCGCTTTTCCTACATAACAACTCATAACAACTCTTCCAAAGAGGTTTCCACCAGGGAGCCTGTTAGCTGAAGTAACAGATGACCCAATTCCAAGTTAATAAAGAGAAGATGGAAGATTTCCTAGTTCACGTTTAAAAAAAAAGGTCCAGTGAGATTCCTCTCTCCCAGCCTTGTGATCAAAATGCCCTAAGGCTGATAGCAGTGTCAGTCCCTACTAATCCTGTCAGCTTCCTGCCCATGCCTGTCTTAGAGAGAGGTCAACTTCCCATGGCAGTATGAATGCTATCTTCCCAGGAGCTCTGGTAATCATCTCCTTACATCTTTCACACACAGGCTTAAGTGTACCCGGGGGATGGACATGTTTGTTTGGCTTACACTATCAGCTGGGGTGTGACAGACATTGAACAGTCAACCGTAAAGCTCTCCACATTCTTCCATTTGCAGGGGGCTGAAGGGGGGGGGTCATCTGATCAGGGGTTGGCAAGCTATAGACATGGAACCATATCTGGCTGTTTTCAAAAGTGAAGCTTTCTTGGCACGCAGCCACGTACATAGGCTCACACGTTGCCGTTGGGCCGTTCTCATGCCACAGGGCCAGAGCTGAGTAGCCGTGATGGAAAGTCATAGGATCCATACAGCTTAAACAATTTACGGGCTGACCCTTTGATGAGTTTGCTGACCTTTGCTCTGTATGAAAAAAGTGGAATGGAGATTAAACAACCAGTCCAAAGTCAAAGGGTGGACAGGAAGCAGGGATGGGAACCTATATACCCACTGTTCCCCAGGTCTGCCAGGGGAGTTTCTGTGACTGAGGTAGGACTTCTGCCATGTGTAACCAAAGGACCTTACAACTAGAATGAGGCTGACCTCAGCTTGCATTGAATCGACATCTGCAACAACTGATCCGTCCTTAGAAACAACTATTTCAGGGGCTAGAGAGACCCCTCAGTGGTTAAAAGTGCTTACTGCTCCTCAGGAAGGCCTGGGTTTGATTCCCAGTACCCACATGACAGCTCACAACTGTTTGTAGCTCCAATTTCGGGGGCATCTTCTAGCCTCTTCTGGTCCCAGGCACACTTACATGCAGGCAAAGAAAAAAAAATTCATGTGAGGATGAAAAGGGGCTGGAGAAGGACTGGAGAGGTGTCTCAGTGACTTGAGAGTACCTGTTGCTTTTGCAGAGGATACAGTTTTAGCTCCTAGAACCCACATGGTGGTTCGCAACATCCAGTTTCAGGGCCTCTGATGGCTTCTTCTGACCTTCTCGGACACCAGGCATGTACATGCTATGCAGGTAGAGTACTCAAAGACAAAGTAAATAAATCTGGAAGAGGGGGAGGCTGAAAACTGGGCTAGAGAAAATGAAAACCATATCTATGATGACCCGGAAGCCTCCAGTAACGTTCTCTCTCATTTTACACACAGGCTGACACGTGCCTGGTTCGAAAGAGTATGGCTAGAAGAAGCCCATCCCTGCTTAAAATAATTGTTCAGGGGCCTGGTAGATTCAGGCACCCAATTTTTGAAAGATACCAGCACCAACTGGCATATTAGACTATTTCAATAATCACTGGGATAAAATGAAAGACGTAACAAATAACTTTACCTAGGTATGGTGGCATGTGCCTGAATCCTGGTCCTTGGGAGACACAGATAGGAGGATTAACAAGTTTGGGGCCAGCCTAGTCTACAGAGAGTTCCAGACCAGTTATGGCTACTACATAGTAAGACTCGCATATATAAAATTTTCATGCAGACTAAATGTTGATTCATATTTAATTTGATGATATTAAAACAATATATATTTGGTATTGACCATACTTCAAAATAATTCTTTTAAGATGAGATCTCACTAGAGCAGGCTGGGTTTGAACTTACTGATTTCTACCTGCTTCTGTCTCCTAAGTGTTGAGATTAGGTGTGACTTCTATTTTCTTTTTTAATTTTTACGTGTGTGTGTGTGTGTGTGTGTATCTGAAGTTTGCCATTTCTGCTATGCTAGATGGCCATCAAGCTCCCAGGACCCTCTTCTCTCTCTGCACCCCCCTGCACCCCCCCCTCGGGTTGTAGGCAGATGTGCTTGTGTTGGGCTTTTACACAAGTGCTGGGGATTTGTACTTGGGTCCTGTATTGTCACAACCGTACAACACCAGAGGTGATTGTCTCAGAGGCTCACTGCTGAATAAGCTCACTCTTTCTAGCTCTCTCTGAACTCTGGCTGGCTGGTCCAACTCAGCAGCTTTGCCTCAAACTCCTCTCCAAGCTGACTGGTTCAATCTGTTTTCTCTTGACTTCTCCCTGAATTGCTCTGCTTGGCCTCAAACTAACTCTAGCAATTTATTGGACTCTTCTGACTCCTTATTCTTTGGCTTCAACTGCCTCTGCTGACCTGCACTGAACTGCATGAACTCACAAACGAACTCACCTCCACTGCACTGCACTCACTCACTACAAGGACTCCCAATCGACTCTCTCCCATCATGACACTGTTTTGAAAAAGCTTCTTTCCTGTGCTGTTCTCATGAAACCTGAGCATATCCTTTCTCTGATTCACTCTGTCAAATCTTTTCTGATTCGTCACTTTGTCTGCCACTCAATTAGATGTCACTTTGAAACATGGCTGCTTCCTTCTACAAACTAACTTTAGTTCACTGTTAGGGATTAAAGGTGTGTAATGAGGGTGTGTCTGTATTCCAGCTGGATCACACAGACCTAGAAGGTTTTGGTTGGCGATCCTTTGCCAGAGCAGCCATGTTGCTGGATTAAAATTCCTCTACACATGACAAGCGCTCTTATGCACTGAGCTGTCTCCCCAGCCTCTGTGTGGTGGTTTGAATATGCTTGGCTCACAGGAAGTGGCACTATTAGGAGGTGTGGGCTTGTTAGAGTAGTTGTGGCCTTGTAGGAGGTGTGCCACTGTTGGGGGTGGATTTGGAGATCTCATCCTATACCAAGGCTCTGCTCAGTATGGAAGAGACCCTTCTCCTGGCTGAATGAGGAAGACAGTCTCCTCCTATTGCCTTTGGAGCAGGATGTAGAACTCTTGCTTCTTCCAGCACCATATCTGCCTGGATGCTGCCATGCTTCTCACCATGATGATAATGGACTGAATCTCTGAAACTGTAAGCCAGCCCAAATTAAATGTTTTGTTTTACAAGACTTACCTTGGTCATGTTGTCCCTTCACAGCAATGAAAATCCTAACTGAGACAGAAGTTGGTACCTAACCATGTTTTTGTTTGGAGGAATGTGGATTTTGGGACTTTGGATTTGGAAAGCAATGCAATGCTTCAAGTGGGGCTTAATGAACTGTCTTAGTAGGAATATAGAAGACATTGGTGTTGGGGGTTATTTGAACTCTTGGGGCCTGGCTCAAGAGGTTTCAGAGGAGAAGAATGTTAGTATGTGGCCTAGAGACTGTTTTTGTGATGTTTTGGTGAAGAATATGGCTGCTTCTTGCCCTTGTCCAAACAATCTACTTGAGGCTAAAGTGAAAAGATTTAGATTAATTGCATTAGCAAAGGAAATTACAAAACAGACTAGTATAAATTTTGTTGTGTGGTTACTAAAGTTCACTCTTATGAAAAGCATTTTGATGAAAAGGAGCAAGCTGAGAAAGGAAAAATACAAACTATATGGTTCAAGTATTAAAGGAGCGCCATGAAGTGGAATAGAACTGAATCCTCCGTTTAAGGAAATAAACAGGGGGCTGGAGAGATGGCTCAGTGGTTAAGAGCACTGACTGATTCTCCGAAGGTCCTGAGTTCAAATTCCAGCAACCACATAGTAGCTCACAACCATTCATAAAGAGATCTTATGCCTTCTTCTGGTATGTCTGAAGACAGCTACAGTATACTTAGATATAATAATAAATAACTCTTTAGGCCAAAGTGAGCGGGGCCAACCAGAGCAAGCAGAGGTCCCAAATCCAAATTCCCAGGAACCACATGATGGCTCACAACCATCAGTACAACTACAGTGTGCTTATATACATAAAACAAATAAATAAATCTTAAAAAAAAGGAGATAAACAGATTAAAGAGGTAGTGACATCAGGGCAAGATCCAACCAGCTAAGCTTATTGCTTGTGTTTGCAGTTGAACAAGGGATAGTTATATCTAGGCATTATTATGACCTGGTTATTGTTTTCATTTGGACATAAGGATTGTCAAATTAACAAGGGATGGGTTGCTACAGCTATTCTTGGTTGTCAACTTGACTATATCTGGAATGAACTATAATCTAGAAACCTGTGATCCAGATCTTGAGGCATAACGGCCCTGCTTAAAAAGATCTGGTGAAAAGGTATAGAAAGGCTTAGGTCCAGGCATAGTGGTACATGCCTTTAATCCCAGCACACAGGAGACAGAGGCAAGCAGATCTCTCAGTTCAAGACTGGTCTACAGAGCAAGTTCCAGGACAACACAACCTTAGGCAGTAAAGGAGTTGGAAAACAGAAAGCTGGTAATTATGTAATAGAACAAGGGGGCCAATGTTCCCACTCCAGCAAGCAGCAGAACTCAGCAGCTTTGGCCACATGACTCTGGTTATAGAGTCAAAAATAGAAGCTATTACTGGGACAATTGATGCTGGCTAGCTGGAGCTAAGAAATTAGTGGTGATTAAGAAGAGACCAGCATCCCTGAGGTGAAATCTTCTGGGAAGTGTTTTCTGAGAGCACAAAGAAGTTGTGTTCCAGAGATAGTCAAGGTTGTACCTTGTGTTTCAACTGGATTTGGTAATATGTAAGAGGCACCCAGGTAGTACTGGGTTTTGAAGGCATGAAGGGGTCATGGAGAGCAACTGAAGTTTGGCACTGTGAGAGGCCAGAAACGGCCATTGAATGTGAGAAGGTGCAGCCTCAGTTGTGGTTGACGGCTCAGGATTGAAGGGATCATGCAAAGAAATGGAGGCTTGGCACCATGAGGGGAGCCTATGAAAGGCTATTTATCGGTGAAGCCTAGCATATTACAGTGGAAGACCTAGCATATTGGAGATGCCAATACCAAGGGATGACTACCATGAACAGCAGTAGCAGTGGAATGGAGTCAACCAGAGCCTAGAGTGCTACAGAGGGCAGAGCTGGAGAAGTGACTCATACCCTTTGGAGGAGCCCAGAAGATTATGTGTAGATCCCCAACATTGAAATAAGAAGCTGTGCTGGGCAGTTGTGGTGCATGCCTTTAATCCCAGCACTTGGGAGGCAGAGGCGGGCAGATTTCTGAGTTCAAGGCCAGCCTAGTCCACAGAGTCCCCACCAGTTTATGGGGGAACAGGGAATGGAATATGGTGGTTTGAACATGGATGTCCGATGGGAAGTAGCATGATTTGGAATGTGACCTTGTTGGAGGTAGCATGTCACTGTGGAGGTGGGCTTGGAGGCCTCCTCCTATGCTCTGGCTCTGCACATTGCAGAAGAAAAGAGCCTCCTCCTGGATGCCTGTGGAAGATAGTTTCTTGCTGGCGGCTTCAGATCGAGATATAGAACTCTCAGCTCTTCTAGCGCTATCTGCCTAGACACGCCATGCTTCCTACCATGATCATAATGGACCGAATCTCCGAAACTAAGCCAGCCCCAATTAATTTTTTTTATAAGAGTTAATTTGGCCATACTGTCCCTTCATAGCAATGGAAACCCAAACTAAGATACCCTGTGTGTTTGTTTTTAAAAGACAGGATCTACATAGCACAGGCTAGTCCCAAATTCAAGATCTTCCTGCTCCAGCCTCCTGAGTGCTGGGTTCACAAATATGGGCTGCTAAGATAAGCCCAGCCATACTTTAAGCTGAGTTTGGATGTTTTCTTATGGCAGTAAATGTTTCCAAATAAAGTCACCGTGCTGCTTAATTTTTTAAAAAAATAATAATTATTTATTATTATTATTATTATTATTATTATTATTATTATATTCACCTTAACATAAGCTAAAATCATCTGGTAAGATAGAACCTCAGTTAAGATGTCTCCATCAGATTGGCCTGTAACCAAGTCTGTGAGGCATTTTTCTTTATTATTGATTGAAGTGTGAGGTCCCAGCCCATTGTGGGTAGTACTATCCCTGGGCAAGTAGTCCTGGGCAAGGAGCTAGAGAGATGGCTCAGCAGTTAAGAGCACTGGCTGCTCTTCCAGAGGTCCTTAGTTTAGTTCCCAGCAACCATGTGGTGGCTCACAACCATCTGTAACGGGATCTGACACCCTCTTCTGGCGAGCAGGCATACATGCAGACAGAGCACTTAAACATTAATACAAGCCCCATATACATAAATATAAAATTTAAAACCAAAATAAAACCCCAATGAGCATGGGGAGCAAACCAGTAAGAAGTGTTCGTGGCCTCTGCTTCAGTTCCTGCTTGCAGGACCCTGTTGGAAGTCCTGCCATCTTTCCTCAGTGATAGAATGTTCTTGAAAGTGTGAGCTTTATTTCAATAAACCTTCTTCTATTGAGTTGTTTTTTGGTCAGGATATGTCTCACAGCTACAGGAAGCAAACATATAGAGTCACATTCTTACATCATGGGGGCTTGGGACCTCAGTATCACTTGAGGGTCAGCTGAACTCATATGACATCTGAGTTAGGGGGTAGTATTCTATGGAAAAAAGGCACCCGAGAATGGAAGGGAGCTGGGGAAAGAGCCCCCAAAGCCACCGTTATTTACTTATGATGATAATTGGGTTATGTGGTGACTCTACTTGAAGTCATCCGGGTTTCACTTCCCTTTAGCGAAACTCCAAGTTTCTAAATTCTTTACCCTGCCCCCGCTCGTCTGTGTTTCGCCACACCAGATCCAGTGCAGTTCCCAGGTCTGTTACAGACCGGGTCTAAGGCAGGCTGTTCCCCAACTTCATGAATCTGTGTGTGTCTGTGTCTGTGAGCGTATGTTGTGCATGCTATAGCATGCATGCGGAAGTCAGAGGACAATCCCTCGTTTGCTTTCTGCCTTGTATGAGACAGTCTCTTGTTAGCCGCCGCATATGTAAGGCTAGCTGGCCCACAGGCTTCTAGGGATACGCCTGTCTCCACCCCCATCTCCAAGTAGGAGTATTGGGATTACAGATGTGTGCTACTCTGGCCAACTTTATGTGGTTTATAGAGACTCTTGCTCAGTTCCTTACCCCTGGGAGGAAAGTGTTCTGTCCACCCAGCCATCACTCCAGCTCCATGAACTCTAAAAAATTTATTATATTCTCTTGTAAGTCATGCATATGTGCAGAAGCCTGTGTGCTTTCTCCCACACGTGACACCTACATGTGTCAGGCTTAGTGGCAAGTGTGTTTACCTACTAAGCCATCTCCCTGTCCTCCATTTACAAAATTTGAAAAATTAAGTTTCCTGTCTTTCCTCCTCCTGATCAAAACACCGCTTTCTTGGGAATCTCTCTGCTTCCTGCAAACAGTTAGAAGCATAGGTGACTGGCTGCTGGCTTCCCAGTAAAGCCACCTGTCTGGCACACTGTCAGCCTTTTTTCCTTGTCTGGCTCAAACCTGTGAGTTTCTCGGTGGGGTGTGCCTTCTTTGCTTTGCTGGTAACAACACAACCTCATGTCTTCAGCTTACTGTTGCTCAGTGAATGTCACTACCTTCTCTCTAAACAATTCTCCGGTGTCGTGTAAATATAGGAGAAAGGGAGTTGTTAGGTACGGAGGTCTAATATGCCACCTAACTTCTGCTAAAGTTTGGGAGAGCATCTTGGCACGTGATATCTTACACAGATCTGCCCTTGGGAGTTCCTGGACCCCACTAATGGGGAGTTTTACAAAATGTGAGGTTTACAAAACCACAAAACAAATAAAGACATGCCCAGTACCTCTGAGGATATGAAACACTGGCTGTATCATATACTGTTCCTCAGGAGAAATGTCAGAATGGCTACTCTGAAAAATGGGCTTTTCTAGAAACTTTAGCCATGCAGTCTTTGGAAAAAGGTCTCCTAATTTACCATGTTCATTTGGTATTGTACCGTAATTCTTTTGGTCTAGAAGCATATTTTTCCACGTGTATGAGGATAACACAGTGTATTAGATATGTAAGGTCTTAATTTATGTGAGTTTGATTATAGAAACTAATAGTGTATTGTTTTAATAGTGAAAAATCCTCAGACTTGCAATTAATTGGTTTTTTGAGACAGGGTATCTATATGTAGTCCTGGCCTCCTGGCCTGGAACTCAAGAGATCTACCCTCCTCTGCCTCCCAAGTACTTGGATTAAAGGCACACACTACCATACCCTGCAGATTTGCAATTTCTTTTACAGGGAGTGGTTTGAGACAGGCTCTCAGGTACCTCAGGCTAACCTTAAACAGGTTATATAGCTGAGGTTGACCTTGAACTTCTGATCTTTCTGCTTCTACCTCTGGAGTGCTAGGGTTTTGGTTTGAGCCACAATAAATGGTCTAAGTTTAAAAAAAAAAAACCCAAACAAAAATGCAACATTAATTTCAGATGTGGGGATGCAAGCCTGTAATCCTAGCCTGAGGCCAAACCAGGAGGATCATGGGCTTCATACTAGCTTGGGCTACATCTAAGTTCCAGCATATCCTTAGCTACTCAAAGGTGCTTTTTCAAAAATAAGTAAACAAATAAGTAAATAAAGAATGTATGTACAAGACGCTTAGCTGTCCCCGGTCAGTGAACTCTTATGGGCCTATATAAGCTTGCCCATGTGTGTTTGAGGAGCTTCATTTGTGAGGGCAAGACAGAAGGCAGGAAAACAAAGCCCAGAAGAGCCACATCACCAAATACCTACTCGGCAGTAAGAGTTAAGAATTCTGAGCTTCTTTTGGGAGGGAATTCGCTCCTTCCCATTCTGGCTCTGTGAGGTATGCTTTGCGGGCAGTAGTCCCCATACAGAACTCAAAGGGCCCCTCAACTGCAGGCCCGCCCTCCTCGCCCTCAGAACTGCCAGTGGTCTGGGCTCTGCTTACTTCTTAAAGGTTTAACCCTTTCGCCTAAAGCTTCTGACTCCTTTTTTTTGCAAAGCCCAGTGAGTTGGCTGCAGACCTTGACTGTAAATCAGCTGCATCTGGAGACCCCCTTGGACAGGGGGGTTTGCTGGTAGGCTGGACATCTGTGTATCTGAATGTCGCAGCAAAAAAAAAAAAAAAAAAAAAAACAAAAAACGCTAAAGTAGAACTTTAAAATCCCTCTGAGTGGGAAAAGCCAGTCTGAAAAGGTATATTGAAAAAAGGCTATGATTATATTGGTGCGTATATATTTCTACAGAATCTCACTGTGTTGCTCAGGCTAGTCTCAACCTTGTGGGACTGAGTGATCCTCTTGTCTGCCACCTCTGAGTACCCGGGGTATGCACTATGCTGGGCAAATAGTATGCACTATTTGCCCAGCATAGTGGTTTAACAAACAAACCAAGCCTTAGGTATGTAAAGCAGATTAGTGGCTAGCAGAGGTTAAAGATGCGGCAGGAGATTGAGAAGGAAGTGGTTAATAAAAGGGATCCTTCAAAGGTTTGAACTAATTTGCTTTGTCTGGGACAGGGTCTCAGGTATCCCAGGCTGGCCTCAAACTCACTATGTAGTTGTCGAGGATGGCCTTGAACTCTTGATCTTTTTGCCTAAGTCTCCCAAGTGCTGGAGTCCAGCAGTCTATCACAAACATACACACACACACACACACACACACACACACGTATAAACAAAACTGGGTGAGGGGGAGGCTTGGAAAAGATCTGAGGATGTTATTGCTTATCCATACTTCATACTGTGGTTATGATATAGTTTCCTTTTTGTGAATTGGTACTGTTGGAGGAAGCTAGGTATGAACTATTTACATACTATGTTCTCAGACAAAAGAGGCCAACTGTCTCCTTAAACTCAGAGCTCCAGTGAGAACTCTCTACCGTACAACCTTAACTGAAACCAGAGTAGAAAACGGAGTTAAAGCCAGTGTTTTATGGGGCCAGGGAGCCGTGGGACCAGAGATGCTGGTCTGCAGGAAATCTCCTCCTGAGAGGGCAGGAGTAGGATCACTTCCCCGCCTCACTGGAGCCTGCATATCCCGGGCCCCCACGGCCCCCGCAGCCCTGCACCCTCGTACTTGCCCCTCGGAAGAGGTCACGTAGCCTGGCAGCCAGGGTGGGCTTCCTCTCCTTATAAGGCTATGTCCAGGAATATCTGACATTCCTCTCTATGTATGGGAAGCATCCTTGGCTCCCTGGTCCCAGCCGATGATATATACTCTCCCTGAAGACCCCTACCCACTCCTTAATGATTAAAAATAGCCTTTGTTCTCCCAATTAGATGAACTGTCTCCCTGAAGCCTGGGTTTCATTTCAAATTTTAAATCCCCAAAGAGAGCATTATTAACTAACAGGAAAGGGCCTGGAGAGATGGCTTAGCAGTTAAGAGCACTGGCTGCTCTTGCAAAAGAGTAGGGTTCAATTCCCAGAACTTACACGGCGGCTTACAACTGTTTGTAACTCCAGTTTAAAGGGAATCCAACACTCTCACACAGACGTACGTGCAGGCAAGACACCGATGCATATAAAACAAAAATAAATCATTAAAATACTAACTAACAGGAGAGTTATGTAGGAAGATACAAAGAAACTTTATGAGGGTCTCTGATTCTGCTCAGAGAGGTGGCTCGGGAACAGACAGCTTGGAAGGGCCTCAGATCTCACAGGAAATGTGGTTCAGCCCAACATGGAACAGAAGCCCTTTGCATGAGTTCTGCTGGAGCTGCTGGTCTGTGGTTGCAGTAAACACTGTTGTTAGCTATTTCCTTCTATTGACACACTCCCTCCTGGAGGAAGGATGGGGCCTCATAAGATCCAGGAAGCTCAGGTCCTCGTAAGGTTCATAAGGCTCCACCCCAAGGTCCTCTGAGCAATAAACAGACTCAGGGAGAGGGTTGCCAGTGGGGATACCTGCATGTTGTGCAGTGAGATCCAGAGATGCAGTTTTCACGGTGGAGTGACTTGATGTAGCAGCAGCTGTTCCAGGTCATGTCCAGGTCCAAGCTGGACTCAGGTGGGATGGCTTATTTGGTTTGTCCTCAGGACACTATCTGGATGAGTAGGCATTTGCTCACATCTCTTCAAGAAGTATCACACAACAGCCACTTTGTAGCATCAAGTCCGGAACAGATGACTAGCATACCACACTGGTATGGACCAATGTGCCCAGCACTCCAGGAAACCCTCTTCTGCAGTGCCCTTGGGAAGCTAGAAAGCTTACAGGCAAACTACAGGCAAGTGTGCTCTCTGCCACAAAGCATAACAAAGCATGAAGGGCATACTTGGAGCCGGCTACTGACACATGCGGCCTTGGCAAATGTACCGATTCTCCTGCAAGGCAGCAATCACATACCAGTCTGCGCTTCCGAGGTCTGCGGGGACTGGTCAGTAGCAGGGTCCAGGGCCTTGGAGTTCTCCGTTTTGTTCCCACGGCGTAGGCTGCTGGTCTAGTTCTGGTTTTCCTGCTGTGATAAGCACCACGACCAAGGAGAATGAGTTTGTCTTACACTTCCAGGTCTCGGTCAGTCATTGAGGGAAATCGGGGCAGGCACTGAAGGCCAGGACTTGAAGCTGAGACGATGGAGGAACGCTGCATTCTGGCTTGCTCCTCTGTCTTGTATGGTACAGGCCAATCACCTTCTTACTGCCTACAGTGGGCTGGACCCTCCTATATGAACTAGCAACCAAGAGAATGGACACAGGTCAATCTGATCAAATTTTATCTTATTGGAGAGAAGAGCCTTTGACAGAAGACCCCAGGTTATTGCTTACCAAGTTCTACTGTCAGGAGGGGGGTTGACGGTATTGGCTCATGGTGGTAAAGCCAAGGACCTCACACTCTTAATCTGGAGATATCCTTTGCTAGTCCGAAGGGGGTCAGGAGCCTGCAGGGAGACAACAAGCTCTACATGCCCGTTCTCTTCTCCGCTTCATGCCATAGGCTAGCTAGGATTCTAGTCCTAGCCAGATTTTCACCAATTAGAAAACCTGCTGTTGGGGAGAAGACTGTCGGCTCTCTCTCTCTCTCTCGTTGCATTTCCCCCTTTGAGAAAGGCTCTCACTTTGTGTTCTCCATCGGCCCAGAACGATGAAGTTCAGCTTTAGCCATCATGAGGCAGCCATCTTGGCTCATTGGGGCTCCAAGTGTGGTGAGACACTGTGACCAAAGAGCAAGTCAGGAGGGGGGGAAGGAAAGGGTTAACTTGGCTCACACCTCCACCTCACTGTTCATCACCGAAGGCAATCAGGGCAGGAACTCAGACAGGACAACCTGGAGACAGGAGCGGATCTAGAGGCCTCGGCTCGATCCACGTGACTTGTTCAGCCTGCTTTCTTACAGAACCCAGGACTACCAGCAGCACCCACAACGAGCTGGGCCTCCTCCATCACTCACTCCTTAAGGCAATGCCTTCTAGAGGTCTTTTCTTCTTTTTTTTTTATTTTATGTATGTGAGTACACTGTTGCTGTCTTCAGACACACCAGAAGAGGGCGTCAGATCCCATTACAGAAGGTTGTGAGCCACCATGTGGTTGCTGGGATTTGAACTCACGACCTCTGGAAGAGCAATCAGTGCTCTTAATCACTGAGCCATCTCTCCAGCCCCGAGGTCTTTTCTTCAGTTGAGGTTCCTTCTTTCAGATAATTCTAGCTTGTGTCAAGTTGTCAACAAACTATCCAGCGTACACATCATCATATTAATTCTTGTTGGCGTGCTTCTTGGGCTACTCTATTGGGTTCTAGTATCTACCATCCTTCCAACCCTTATTCCACACCAATCCCATCCAATTCCCCAACACTAGGTAGGGGAGAAAGAAGACCAGAGGAGAAGGTGCAGACCTCTTTAGACTACTTCCTGCTGACTAGGAACCTTGGGTTTCTTGGGGGCAAGTACAATCTCTATCACTAGGATATCTCCAACCAGCAATCCAGCGAAATAGCTAATGTAGCAGGGGAGTGACAGCTACCATAGGTCCTCTCAAGAGTCCCCAGAATTCCAAACAAACTATCTCCAGCTGGCTGAAATCAACTCCCACTTCCCCAGAGCACCCCAGCATCTGTGGACACAGTCTGAGGCAGCCCCACATATCTACCACACCTGGGATGAAAACAAAAACATTCACATCACATAACTGGGTTTTTAATGAAGTCAAAATTCTCACTACAAATTCTGACCGTTTGGGGCTGACAGACTGCATAAGCCAATAAAAGCCTTATAGCTTGATGTGCGGAATCCACAGTGGAGAGAGAGAACTGACTGCTGAGAGTTGTTCCTTGACCTCCACTAAGTACACTGTCTCTCTCTCTCTCTCTCTCTCTCTCTCTCTCTCTCTCTCTCTCTCACACACACACACACACACACACACACACACACACACACACACACACAGAAGCATACTTTGAGACAGTTCCTCACTGCGTGGCCCCATTCTGTGTAGTCCTGGTTCGTCCCAAACTCAGAGATCTGCCTGCCTCTGGCTCCTAAGTGCTGGGATTAAAGGGCTGTGCCACCACACCCAGTCCCTCCCCTTCAAAGATGGGGTCTCACATAGTCCAGGCTGGCTTCTGACTCACTGTGTACCAAAGGATAAACTCCTGAGCTTCCTGCTTTGGCCTCCGTCCTGGGATTAGAGGCATAGACTGCCACACCTATTTATTGTTTTGCCAGAGTTTCACACCATAGCCTAGTCTGGTCTGGAACTCACTGTTGAGCCCAAAATGACCTTGAACTCAGGGCAGTCCTCCTGCCTCCACCTTGGGAGTCTAGGGACTCTCCTTTGAATGAAGCAGCTTTCAGTCAGTCCTGCAACAAGATGGCTCTGTGTCACAGTGACCATTTCTCTCTTGGCTCCGAGTCTCTTTCAACTTTCTGTAAGCACAAATGTTTTTGCCACCTACTTTTAGTAAGGGTTCAACCTCTCCTCTAGCCCACCACTCAGCAGAGGTAGTGGAAGAGAAAAGTTATTACGCTATGGGGGAAGTGGACCTGTTCAGCAATAGTTCTTTGGGGGTGAGCTCAGTCTTCTTTGGCAGCAGCTCAGTCCTGTAGCAAACACCGAATATGACTTAGCAGCTGCAGACCAGTCCTCTAGGCAGGCACAAACTGGCTAAGGTCCAGTCCTTTCAGCAAGCAGACACCAGGCAGCTGTAGTTCAATCTTGAAGAAACCGCCAGGCTCGCCAACCATCCCGAGGAGAGGCCGCCAAAGCGGCCAGCTGCTGCAGGAACCTCATGCACAGTTCTTAAGCCAGTTTCTCACAATGGTGGTGTTATCCCAAGTTGAGCTCAACAACCCCATGTAAGGCGAACCAATCCATACATGTCTTTAGCGAAGAATAGCGAGGTGGAGCAAACCAAACCAAGACTCGGTGCTCGTCTCCCACGGTCTGTGGGGTCATAGTTCTACTCCTTCATTAAGTGCCCTTCCACGTGTCTGCTATATCCAAACATCTTTTCACCTGTGTCTGCTTCAGGAAAACAGTCTTTCATGCGTTTGCTTTAGCAAGACATCCTTTCATCTGTGTGCCCCAGCAAAGCATCATTTGACACAACTTTCCAAAGCACCTAGAAGTTTTTGCTTCAACTTTCTTTTCTTCTTCTTTGTCGTCTTCGTCGTCGTCTTCTTCTTCTTCTTCTTCTTCTTCTTCTTCTTCTTCTTCTTCTTCTTCTTCTTCTTCTTCTTCTTCTTCTTCTTCTTCGTTGCCCTGGTAAGCCTGAATCTTGACTCGTAGACCAGGCTGGTCTTGAACTCTCAGAGATCCGAATGCCTCTGTCTTTGGAGTTGTAGGATTAAAGGTGTGTGCCTAGATCCAGCTAAAGAACTTCTGGGTCTCTCTGAGAAGGGACGATTGGTGAGTTGCAGAGAACTGTCTTGTTTTCTGACTGCATTTCTTCCAGTCTGAGTTGCTTATGCTGTGTAAATGAGGAGAATGAAAGGACCCAGGCCGTGGGCTGGAGCAGGGGTGGGACCAGGGTGAACTGCTGTCGTCTGCTAGCATTTCCACTTTGCGGCCAATTAAATGCACCTTTCTTGAAGAACTAGATCTTCTAAGAACAGTTAGAAGAGAGTCCCCCCCCATCCCAAATTGATATTAAATGAACTATCATCTGAACCTGATCAGCTTGAGGAAAGGATTATGATTTATAAGCTCAGGATTTAGCACCATTTTCAGCCAAAAATAGTTTCTTTCTAGTCTCACGTGACTTCCCTCAAGCTAAAAAGGCCTTGCATAAAAGACAGGTCTTTCGTGACTTGTTTTGCCTGTGACTTTCAATCGCCTTCAATGTCCTTTCTCTGTATTTTCAACCTGCTCTCCTGGGCTGATCTCCAAAGCTATCTGAGATTTTTTTTTTCATTCTTCTTCTCAGCTTCTCATTTTGAAAAAAAAAAGTCAAAGCTTCAGAAAAGGTTACGCCACAGTACAAGGTTACCAATAACAGTTTCACCTACGATGAGCTCTTAAGCACTTTTAAGATCTGCTTTCTGTCTGTTTCACAAAGCATCCAAAAGTTGCTAACATTGAGAACCCTCATACTCAGTGTGTATCTCCTAAGAACACAGACATTTTTTCTGCATAGCTAAATGCCAATATCTCACCCCAGACACTAACATTAATGAAATATTATCTATTACATAATTTTTATTTTTGCAAAACTGGGTATTGAACCCAGAGCCTTACACATGCTAGGCAAGTATTATACCACTGAGCTAGGCCATCAGACCTCCAGTTGAGTTTTGAAAAAACAGTTAATTTATCACTGAAGGGACAGTCAAAGGAATGGAAAAGTACTTCCAGAATCTCCATTCAATCAGGTTCTTCCTGTGTGTTCTGGAAAGTGTCCGGAATTTTCTTTAAGCCTCTATCTGAGATTCACAAGGTACTCTGGACACTGTCAGTTTGACAGCTTGGGGCTTTAGTGCTCCATAAAGGCAAGGGTTAGCTTTGCCCCCCGCCCCCACGACTGCACCCCACAGGAAACAGGGCGATCTGCCACTTGAGCTGTGGTGCTAACATCCGGCCAGACAGACAGGACAGAAAGATGAGCCAGTGTAATGATACAGTGGTTGAACCACCTGGATTCTGGGCCTGTTTGTGTCCTACGGCAGTGAGGCAGGGGGATGTCTACTCTAAGTATTTCCTCGGGGTTTTGGAGGCCAGACATCCAAAATGAAGGTGGTGGCAGGCTCTGGCTCTCGTTTAGGTTCAGGAGATGCTGGTCCCAGGCCGTTCTCTGAGTTTTTTGTGTTACCAGTGATCTGAGGCAGTCCTTTGACTTGCAGAGGCCTCACCCCTCCCCTTGAGTGACACCCTCAGGTTGTTCTCATCGTGTCTGTCTCTTTCCTGCTTCTTACAAAACACTCACATATTTACTGGTGAGTCTATTCTAGTATATTATCTTGGCTAATCCAACCCCAATGCTGCTTTCAAAGACACACACATTCTGCAGAAGGCTTAGGACTCTTACATAGCTACAAGGGGACATAGTTTAAGCCATCAAAGGGAGTCTTGTATACATCTTCTAGACTTCTGAGAGAGAGAGCGCTTCTTTTATTTCTTTCTTTGGTTTGGTTTTGAGATAGAGTTTCTTTGTGTAGTCTATTCTGTCCTGTCTTGGAATTCACTCTGTTTATCAGCCCAGCCTCAAGCTCAGATCTATCAGCCTGTGCCCCCCAAGTGTTGGGATTATAGTGATGTACTACCAAGTGTGATGTTTCTGATGGGTTTTTGTTTTTTGTTTACTTTGCTTTTTTTTTCCTAAATTCTTTTAATTTTAAATATTGGGTCTCAGATAGTGCAGGCTGGCCTGGAATATGCTAGGTAGCTAAAGATGATTTTAAATGTCTGATCCCCCCTGCTTGTCCACAGATGGAATTACCATGCCTAACAAACTAAACAAAGAGGTTTCCATTTTGGTTCTAGGCTCCAGGTGAGGACCCTACACTGCCTTTCACTGTATCGTTTCTTTAGTCTCCTTTAATTTCCAACAGTCATTCTTAAATTTTCCTGCGTGCAACAGTTTCCTGGAGCCAGGTGCGATGTCACCTGTATTCTCAGCTCTTGGAATGTGAACATAGGATACAGCATTCAGGGCCAAGGCCATGCCTGCTACCCAGTGAGTTCAAGGTGAATCTGGGTCATGAGAGAATCTGGCAGCAGGAGCCAATGGGAGATTGTGTACTCAGCATATACTATGCCTTGGGTTCAGTCTCTAGTCCAGAATAACTTCTGGACTCATCTCCAGAGTTTTTAGACTGGGTCTTGCTCCATGTCCCATAGTGGCTTCGAACTCTTGATCTTGCTGCCCAAGGAATTCTGGAATTACAAGTATGGGCTTAAATTCGTGTTTTCTTCTTCTTCTTCTTTTTTTTTTTTTTAAGAAAATACTTAAGTTTTGGGCTAGGTGTGGTGGTACACACCTTTAATCCCAACATTTGCGAGGCAGAGGCTGGAAGATCTCTCTGAGTTCAAAATCAGCCTGCACTGCAGAGTGGGTTACAGGGCCAGTTAGAGCTTCATAGTGTAAATCTTCACAGTGTGGCAAAAATTATGTGACTATGTTTGTGTGTCTGTGCATATGTGATCGAAGCTGCCAGCAGTCTGAAAGAGGGCGCCATCCCGTGGGGCTGGAGTTGTAGGTGGTTGTAAGCCACTCAACCTGGGTGCTGGGAGCCCAGCTCAGGTCCTCTGCAAAGGCATGAAGCACAACTGAGGGATCTCTCTAGTCCACTTGAACTGAGAGACCTAACAGGCTGGCAGATGGAACCCAAACTGAAGGTTTAAAGACAATGCTCGTGGGAACTGGTAACCTAAAGGAGGTGTTGGATGAGTGTTTCTAGTGAGGGTCTTGGTTAAATGTAGATACTTTAGGCTCCTGAGGCCGTGTTTTCTATTATCTCTGATATTGTAGGCAAAATCAGCCAGCCCAACACACAAGCATTGGGGATGGCTGTATCCCCATAAAGATATTTACAAAATGGTTGTGTGGCCTGATCCAACCCGCAGGCTATAGCGTGATCCGTTGCTCTAGGACAGTGTCTCACTTTTGGGGGAGGGTGGTGGAGGTTTTCAGAGCGTTGACAGTTTGGAATCCTTCTGTTCGTTTTTTGTCAATAGTGTTTTACTATGTGGATTTGTTCTAGATTTGTTCAAAAAGTTAAGATGAACTTCTTGGTAAGGATGCCATACATGTTGTATGCCTTATATAGAACATTGTGAAAGACTGAAATAGATCAAAATATTTCTGGTTAGGGCTGGGGATATAAGGTTAGTCTTTAGTAAAGCTCTTGCCTAGCAAGAGTCAAGGCCTTAGGTTCCATCTTTAGCACTACACACATGAGTGTGTGTGTTTCTGTGTGTGTGTGTGTGTGTAAGTGTATAAGCTTCAACGGAAAGCTAGGTATTGTTTAATAAATCCTTTTTGGATTTTCAAGTCTCCTTTATTTCCAGGGGCTATATTGCAAAGCCTAGTGCTTGCATGAAACAACTGTGTGTGTGTGTGTGTGTGTGTGTGTGTGGTGCATGTGTTTGTATTTTCTACAAATACATACTTATGACAGTTCATAAAGACTTTTTTTTTTAAAAGTACTTTTATGTGTATGAGTGTTTATGTGTACCATATGTGTGCCTGGTTCCCACAGAGGCCAGAAGAGGGTGTTAGATACTATGAAACTGGAGTTACAGGTGACTGTGAGTCATCTGCTGTGGGTACTGGGAACTGAACCTCGGTCCTCAGCAAGCGCAGTTGCTTTTCAACCACTGTCTCTCTCTCCAGCCCCCAAGTTTATTTTATAAAACTGGGACAATAAAGGCACAACATACCCATACACTATAACAATAATAATAATACCTTAAGGTATTGAAAGCTTATGAATTGTTAATTCTGGAACTTTACGTTGAATATTTTTAATATGCGATGGTCTATGTAAAACTGAAATTATGGTAAGAAAAGGAGACCAACCTTGCATCTACTGCATCTGAGCTTTTCTCATTGTCATGAGGTACAACTCTGTAAGGTGTAGATTATTGTTGGTAAAACATTCGATTGTTTGACTTGAAAATTAAAATTGTGTCTGCGTCAGATAAGTATTTGATTTTTAACTAACCCCTTATCTATTGGCTAATTTCTCTTCTGCACGCCCAACTTTCCGTTGTATTAGCTTTTTTTTTTTTAAATTTCCTTTGAGTCAGTTTTAACATGTTCTCAGTTCTTACTTTAATAACTTAAGGAATATTTTTTTTTGACATATCCATTCTGTACCCGTGAGGTAACTCTGTGCTTTAGAACTCAGCTTCCCTGAAATTTTCACAGCATCACTCCAAGAAGTAGATAATGAGGTTTTTTGTTTTTTGGTTTGTTTGTTTGTTTTGTTTTTCCCCTCCCAAAATTTGTGATACCAGGTTGCCGTGGAGCATTCTGATCAGAAGCAACTTGGGGAGGAAAGGGTTACAGTGGGTCATGTGCCAAGTCACAGTTAATCACTGAGAAAAATCAGGACAGGAACCCAAGGCAGGACGGAGACAGGAACTGAAGCAGAGACCACTGAAGGATGCTGCTTACCAGCTTGCTTTCTTACACAGTCCAGAACCCCGTCTAGGGGATGGTACTGCTCACAGTGGGCTCAAGTTTTGATCAAGAAGATGCTTCACAGACATGCCCGTGGGGCCTTCTGTTAGAGGCAGCCCCCCCAAATGGAGACTCCCTCAGACAGCTCTGGGCTGTGTCACAGTGAGAGCTGAAGCTAACTAGGAGATGCCATTAGATCACGATTCCAGGATTGGATTCCTTCACTGATTAGGTCACAGTCTTCGTGACCCAACTACCTCTCAATAGTGCCACCACCTGGGGATACAAGACTTCATCAAGGGCTGGGTTTATGGGGTGCTCCGTTTCCAAGCCATGCAAAGAAAATGTATTTTGGGGGTGATTACTTTGCGTGGAAGTTAACGTTCTGGTTCACAGCTAACTCTTCATTGAACGGGTTTTTCAGCGACAACTCTTGTCTGCACTAATTATAACATTAGAGAAGACAAACATGAAGTCCAGCTTCTAACAAGGGACTGCTCCTGTACCCCGGACCCTCCATTGGTCTTTCTTCATCAGGGACAGGTCATCCTCTACCATCCAGCAGGCAGCTCCTGGAGGGATGCCCAAGGAGTGGACGAATGGGATATCTGCCTGGCTGCCCAGCAGACATCAGAGATCCCCTCATCTCTGCCTCCCCACGGAGGTTCTAGGGGTTTGCAGCTAGACTTTATTCTAGGGGTGCTGGGGTTCGAGCTCAGGCCTTCATTCTTACACAGCACATTATAGTCGGAGCCATTTCCTGAGCCCTACATTTATTGTACTTTCACTAGGTTACTGCCTTATATAATATGGATGCTGCATGTATCTTTACAGAATAATAAAACTTTGTTAACAGAGGCGGTGGTACACGCTTGTAAACCCACCACTCGGTAGGCTTAAGTGGAAGGATCCGAACTCCAGTACAGCCTGATGCTACATCACACCAAACATTAGAGTTTGGTGTGAGTTTGGTGGCAGTCTCACACCAAAAGTTTGTTTTTTTTTTTGTATCATTTGCTTGTTACACTTTAGTTTTTCTGCACACTGCATATTAGTCTATCACTGTCACCTAACTTGCTGCAGAAAGCCCTGCTTGGGAAATCACATTTCCACAGAGCTCCTGTGAGGCCCTCCGGGGCATGAGTCGGAAACTCCCACGCAGGATTCTAGAAAAACTGACCTGTTAACCCTGCATCGACTCGCAACACTAAGCATCAACCTGGGCTTTGCCACCTAACTCCATCTCGGCCACCGTACAGGTCTCGGTTGAAGAAGAGAGAGGTAGGAAGCGCTCAAGCGCAGACGCAACCAGTGTGCTGGATGGGGAAACTGAGGTCTGGTTCTGGGGCGTCACCCCTCGCCGCGCGTGAGCAAACCCTGGGGTTGCCAGGCCTCGAGTGGGTACCTGGCGCTCGTGCCCGGCCCGCAACACTTCCTGTCCCGCGCGCGTGCGATGCTCATGTGACCCGGGACTGGGCGGAGAGCACCTGAACGAGGACGTCACGTGAGCAGGAGGCGGGGCGGGGGCGGGCCGACTCCGGTCACGTGACGCTTTGGGGACGGCCACGGAGCGCCTCCACATCGCACTCCCCCCTGGCTCCAGCTCTCTCTCCTCTTTCTCCCTCCAGCTCCCGTTGCAGCTTCGACTCCCGCTGCTGCGGTGCGACCGTGTCCCAGGCGCGGCTCTGAACGGCCAGCCGCCGTGAGCCCCACGCCACACGCGATGCGGACCGTTCTGCGGGGACCGGTGCCCTCCGGGCCGCGCGTCGCGCTCCTGCCGCCGCTCCTGCTGCTGCCGCTGGTGCTGCTGCTGCTCGTGGCGGCCGCGGGCTCCGCGCAGGCCCAGGCCGTCGACTTGGACACCCTGTGCAGGTGGGTGTCCTGCGTGGCGGCCGCGGGGCCCCGGGGACACGCAGACCTCCGCCCGCCCCGCCCCCGCGGGAAAGTTGCCCGCGTGGTGGCCGCGGCGGCGCAGGAGGACGCGCTGCCGTGGCGCTGGCCCCCCCGAGCCCCCCGTGCCCGGCCACTTGTGGCTGTCATAAGTCGGGCGGCTTTGTGCGACTCCCGGGGGCCCGGTGTGCCTGTCGGAAGTTGCAGGGGGCTGAGCTAAGGCTGGGCTTTTGTCCCGCTGCACGTTTCCATTGAAGTTCCAGCAGCGGGGCTTCGGAGGCGTCCCCTCTAGTGTGCAGAGTCTCCAGGGGAGTGCGAGCCCACGCGATGGTCTTGGAGTTGGGTAGTAGTGGTTTCAATTGCAGATTGACTGACTCCTTCAGTGACAGGTCTCAGTTTCCCTTATTTAAAGTAGCCGTTTGTCAGTGGGTGAAGCTTTTTCTTCTTTTGACGAGGGGAGGGTGGAGAGGTGGTCATCTGGGTTGGCTTTCAAGACTTTACCCTTCACTTCTCCCAATTAGCTTCCTGCGTGGTTGCTCACATGATGTCATTGTCCCCAGAGTAGATTATTCTAGTGGAGTCTTCTGCTCAAGGATCCAAGGTTGTATAATTTCCAGTCCCGTCGAAGTTTGTTGGTGTTGGACACAGACTCGTGGGCCTAGGAAACTTCCAATACCATTAGTTTGGAGACTGGCCTCCTCTGGGCTATTTAGGGTGAAGGGAAATCAAATCTTTCCTTGTTTTAAAAACTTTGATAAGAAGGAAGCGGGAAGAAAATCTTGAAGCCAGCCTTACCCTTGACTTTCATAAGTGAGTCAGAACGAAATAAAGCCGACTCTACCTTCTGAGCCAAACTTCAGGTTTCTATTGGTAGTTACAGGCTCTTTAGTCCTTTGTATCAGAGAGTTTTGCTCTCACCTGGAGTTAATAATTTGTAGGGCTTTTTAATTGTAAGAATGAGCTGACCAGAATTCTATTTCCCATTTTGGAGAGTATTTGGAGGGAGACACGGCTGCACTGCGGTTTATAGACCAATTAGCTGCCCAAAGATAAATTGCTGCCCCAGTAACTTCATGATATGGAGGAAGGGCGCCTTAAACAATAGCAGGCCCGGGGCGGTGTTGGGGGAGCGGCATTTAGAACAGAAAATTTTGGATTTAGGGCTGCCGTGACCAAGAATTAACACAGCTGGTCTAACGCCCGGGAAGTCATGGTCTTGCTAGGTAACTGGAATTTGTTTCTTATGAAGGGATTGGTACAGTTGGTACAGGGCCCAGGCACGCTGAGCAAATACTCTACCACAGACCTTGCAGCCCTTGCCTTAGAATTCATTTTTTTTTTACACTATTATTTTTAAAGTGGCGTGTGTATGCGTGAGTGCCCATTGTGTCAGCCATGCAGAGGCCAGAAGAGGGTCTCAGATTCTTTGGAGCTGGAGTTACAGGTTGTGAGCCGCCTACGTGGATGCTAAGAATTGAACCTCCCCCTCCTTCCGCCCCCCAAAGGCCGCCTCTCTAGCTGCAATAGAGTTACTTTCTTTGAAAAAATTAAGAAAATATATATCTTTTTATTCTATGTGTATGAGTCTTTTGTTTGCATGTATGTCTGTTGACCACATACCTTATGGTGTCCTTGGAGGCTGGAAGAAGGTATCAGATTCCCTGGAACTGGAGTTACGAATGGCTGAGAGGGAGGGAGGGAGGGAGACTCCATGTGGGTGCTGGGTATTGAACATGGGTCCTGTGCAAGAGTGGCAAGTGCTCTTAACTACTGAGCCATCTCTCTAGCCTCCTAGAGTTAGTTAAGCTTTTTTTTTTTTTTTTTGGGTGAGGGGAAGGAGGGAAGATAGGGTTCCTCTGTGTAGCCCTGGCTGTCCTGGAACTACTCACTCTGTAGACCAGACTGGCCTTGAACCCAGAGATCTGTCTGCCTGTGTCTCCCAAGTGCCGGGATAAAGTAGGGTAAAAGTTGCCAAGGAGAACTGAGAGACATAGAGTCTCAGGGCTGCTCCCTTGTGCGTGGTCATCTCATTGTCTTGAACTTGTGGTCTTTCACCTCATCTGGGGGTGGGGGCGGGATACTGGTGCTTACCTTGTGGACTGGCCTTTGTATCACTTTGCCAGTGCTAGAGAGGGTCTAAGGTTGTGTTAGACCGTCTCTAAGGTTGTTCCTCTGGATTTCCTCAGGAATATTGAACTTCTCAGTCCTTCTCACTTATCCCCTGCCTATAATTATACTGTTGCTTGGAAATGTTTTGAGTGTCTCGTTCATACTTAGTACCTGCAGGGTGTAGTTTGTCTTGTATGGTCCTGTTTAGTTTTTTTTGTTCTGGGAGCTTAAACCCAGGAGTTCAAAGCCAGGGGCAAGCCAGGCAGCTGTGTTTTTCCAGAGCTCTACCCACAGCCCTTCAGAGTCTCTTGCACAGGTTTTTAGCCTCTTCCTTGGGAAGATGGGCAGTTACTGAGCTCTGCTAGATAACGTCACCTTCAAGTTCTTTAGGGTTATTGCATACACAAGGAGGTAGAGATTCTTTTTAAACTCAGTATAATGCCCATGAGCATCAAGGGAGTATGGTGTGTTGGCTGCCTATCGGCCCGCCCTCTCTACAGGCTCTATGGCTGAGATGGAAATAGCCCCCTCGGGTCTCCCGAGTGAACAGTAGGCTCCTGTAGTTGGTGGCCTCGTGTTTGTTTTTGGCACCTGGTCACATGGAGGCAGTTCCTTATGTGGCGAGGCCTGTGTTCCAGGGGTTGGTGAAACAGGGACTACATTTTTCACTGTTGAAAAAAAACCCAGATGGATGTGGTGTGGTTTGGTGCCCAGCACTACCGGAAGTTATTTCTGTAAAGGTATTGGCCTGCCCAGACATCGTGAGGCTTTCCTAAGTCTGGGCAGTTGGTTCTTGGACTTGTGGGAGAACAGCCTCTCTCAAGAGAGGATAATTTTTAGAGAGCAAGAGAGGAGTCCTGACCTATTTCTGGGGTGTCTGGTTGGTGTGGAGCTTTGAGATGAGCTAGGGCTCTGCCCACTGGGATAGGGGTGCAGTTCCTATGGAATTTGGCTTTGGGGAGGGGTGAAGGGACCCAAATGGAGGGGCCATTTCAGCAGCAGGTCTCAGGGTATTCATTTGCACAGTGGAGAGGCCCGCTCTGTGAAATGTGTATGTGCCATAGACCCAGCAGAGGGTAGTATAGGTGACTGGAACAGCACCACACACAACCTGCTTGCTCTTGGAAGAGACTGGAGGGATGTACACAAACACAGATGCATACACACAGACCCTGGGTACCAACTGACCCTGGGTTCTCGTGTGTGGTAGGGATGTGCTTTACCGGACAGCCATCCCTTCTTTTATCTTTTGTTCTGAGACAAAGGCTTGCCAAGCCCAGGCTGGTCTTGAACTTGCCATCGTCCTGCCTCAGTTTCTGTTGTAGCCAGGATTTCGGGGATCACTAGGCCTGGCTGATAATACATATTTGTCAAATGTCTGGAGGGAGAAGTGTGCTGTAAAAGAAGTTAATCAGGGGGTCTCTCAGGATGTGGGGCGCTGGTATAAAGAAAACTTCGTTAGGCTGATGAGTCTGCTGGTGGTGGCACGGGCCTGAATAAGGTCTGGGGTAGGGAACATGTGAAGGTCAGTGGGGCAGGATAAGTCACAACAAGAGAGGGTCCTACACAGGGAGGGGACAGAGGACAGGTAATCCAGAACCCTCAGAGTGGACCGCATGCACCAGCGCTCTTGGCTAGCTAGTTGTTCAATGGTACAACTTACTACTTTAAGCTTCGCAGAATGCCATGTTATGTATGTAAAAATGCCTATTTCCACCCTTGAGTTAGGTGTTTAGAGTTTTCTTTGGGGGAAGGCTTAACAGCTGGAACTGATTATAAAATGCTTGGTCTGGTGGTTAACTGCTTTGAAATTTATACTGGACAAGTTTTCTCCAAGTCATTTGGGTATGAATGCTGGGGAGTTTTTATTATATTGAGGACGAGAGAATAATGAAGGCAGCTGGGAGTTGCAGGCGGTTTAGTTGCTATCTCTAGAGATTTTTTTTTCCTTCTCCTGTAACTCTTCCCAAAGAATAATGCTTATATGCCTAATTTGGGCCACATGTTAGCCTGGATCACCTCCTTTTGTGTGCATGCATTTCCCTTAACCATAAAAGTGTATGTTAGCCTAGGATTGCTAATTATGGTTCCAATATGGTTTTTGTTTTCTTTTTTGACAGGATTTCACATGCCCTTACTACGACCTTGAACTCCTGGTCCTCTTGCCTTTACCTTCTCTCAGTTCTTAAAACAGCATCTTAGCCAGGCGATGGTGGCGCACGCCTTTAATCCCAGCACTTGAGAGGCAGAGGCAGTCAGATGTCTGTGCGTTTGAGGCCAGCCTGGTCTATAGAGTGAGCCAAAACTAAAACCAAACCAAACCAAAGCAACCAAGCAAACAAACCCAGCATCTTAATAAATCCCTAGGAAATGAATAGCTCCTAAGGCTTCTGTCTTTTATCAGTGTTTCACATATAGAAGGAGTTTTAGAAAATGGAATTCCAAAAATAATCTGGATGCCTCTTTTTTTTTTTTAAGCTTTGGGGTCGTTGGGTGTGTAATATGGTCTTGCATGCATGCTGGGGAAGCAGTCCAGAGTCCATCTGCAGCCCATCTCCTCTGAGCTTGGCACACAGAGCATATTATGCTGTGTAGATGTCAGCACTGTCCAGAGTTAGGTGCAGGGGCCCACAGTGGTCCATCACTTAGCAGGTTACTGACATGACTCTGTTATTGACGTTATTATCTTGGGCTTGTTTCAGCCAGTGAGATCTTTCTATGATGCTGAACCCTTTGGTCTCAGATGGTGGAAGAAGAGCTGCCCCACTGTGCAGGAACTGCCAATTCGTAGGCCGGGTTGGCCGTACCGTTCTGCATCCACATCCACTGCACGCGAGAGTTCTAGCTGCTCCCCATCCTTCTCAGCATTTGGTCTTAGCCGTTTTGAGTCCGGGGGTTTGAAAAGGCGCCTGTCTCATCGTGGTTCTGAGTCTCTCTTCTTCACTCTTCGCTCCCCGCTTTTCGGTCTCCTCTCTCCCCCCTTTGAAGGTCTGGCTAGAGTAGAATTGGCCTCCTAAGCGCTGGGATTACAGGTGTGTGCCCTCACAGGCTCGTGGTGTGAACAGGAGACCGTCCCTGTGTTTATTGCAATACTTAATGACGTTGGTATCTTCACAGACTTGTTTATCAGATGGACCAGGAAGGGCTTTTTTGTAAATAATAATTTTCCTTTTGACCCCTGGGCAGTTTGTTTTTATCACGCACTTATGGAAACTCAGGAGTTTCTCAGGTGTTGAGGGTCAAGTCCTCAGATATGTTTTCCTTCCTGTCTCCCTTCCATCTCTGCCGTGCTGAAACACCATGGCCAAGGCCATCGATAGCGAAGAGAGTGTCTCGGCTGGGTCAGCGTGGCATCTTTACCTGAAACAAAGTCTGCCATACTTCCTCTAGCAAGGCCATACCCCTAAACCTCCCCAGATGTCACAACCAACTGGGGACCAAGTATTTAATATGGGAGCCATTCTCATCCAAGCCACAGAACCTGAGAAATCATAGCTGTGGCAAAATTTCACCACTAGAGGAGCCTTCCTGTGCATTGTTGGGCGTTAGGCAATATTCCTGACTCATACCCAGCTTTTCACCACATGCCCTTACCTAAGTACCACAAAGGAAAATGTTCCCAGTTCAGATGTAACTCCAACCATACAAAATCTCTCCTCTCTGGGAATCACTGGGCACCCCAAGGACACAGATTTCCTTATTGTTTAATTCTAGGATCTTTGGTGAATTTTCTTGTGAGGTTCATTTACCTCTGAACACATCATTTTATTTACCATCCTGGATGCTGACCATTTTTTTGTTGTTGTTTTGTTTTTAAAATACGATTTTATTTTTATTTTCTGTGCATTGGTGTTTTGCCTGCACATATATCTGAGGGTGGAGTTACGGGACAGTTGTGAGCTGCCATGTGCATGCTGGGAATTTAGCCTGGGTCCTGTAGAAGAGTGGCCAGTGCTCTTAACCTCTGAGCCATCTCTCCAGCCCTGGCAGCCGAGTTTTAAAGTGATATCCTGCTGTAATTTTTTTTTCCTGTGTTATAATGAATATGGCAATTTTGTGGAATCAGTCAACCTTTTTTTTGTGCATTGGGATCAATTTTTGTATGAACTAGACATTTTCTTGTCCTTACATTTTTGTAGAACTTAGCAGCAATGTTCTAGTAATCTGGTGCCTTGGGGGAGGAGGGGTAAAATAGGGGGACAGAGTAGCAAGGCTCTAACTTGGGATCCCCCTGTCTCAGTCTCTGGAGTTCTGGAGTCACAGACCTTTGACATCTTACTCAGGCTAGCTGGCCTCTGAACTTACAGGGCTCTTCCTGCCTCCTCCACTCCCAACTTCTTCCATCTGTGGGATTGTAAGTATGTGTTATTGTCTTTTTAACACAGGCCCTGGAGCCCCAACTTATGTTCAAGTGCTTTGACTGGCAAAGGCATCTGCTCATCCTCAAAATTTCTTTAAAAATTACGTTAATTAGAGATAGGGTCTGCTGTCTAGCCCAGGCTGGCCAACTTGAGATCTACCTTCTTTAGCTTTCAAGCACTGGTGGTCAGCATGTTTTGCTATCACACCAGGCTTTCTTTTTTTTTTCCTTAGGTTAACATTTTTAATGTGTATAGGAATCTTGCCTGCATATGTGTCTATGCACCATACGTGTTTAATGTCTTTGCAGGCCTCAGAAGAGGGTGTTGGATCCCCTGGGATTGGAGTTACAAGCAGTTGTGAGCCACCAAGTGTGCTGGTGATGATAGAACCGGGGTCCTCTAGACCTGTGGTGGTCTGCATTAAAATGGTACCCTTGGCTTATAGGTGTGGCCTTGTTGGAGTGGGTGTGGTATTATTGGAGGAGCCTGTCACTGGGCCTAGGCTTTGAGGTCTCAGAAGCTCAAACCAGGCCTAGTGTGTGTCTCTCCTTTTTTTTTTTGGTTTTCCTGAGACAGGGTTTCTCTGTGTAGCCCTGGCTGTCCTGGAACTCACTCTGTAGACCAGGCTGGCCTCGAACTCAGAAATCTGCCTGCCTCTGCCTCCCAAGTACTGGGATTAAAAGCGTGTGCCACCACTGCCCGGTGCCTATTTTCTATCTGCTGCGTTCGGATCAAATGTAGAACTCTGAGCTACTCTCCAGAACCATGCCTGCCTGCCTTCCTGCCTGCCACCATACTTGCCACTGTGACAGTACTGGACTAAGCCTCTGAACTGTAAGTAAGCCAGCCTCAATGAAACGTTTTCCTCTAAGAGTTCCTATGGTCATGGTGTCTCTTCACAGCAATAACACACTAAGACAATGCTCTTAACTGCTGAGCCATCTTTTCAGCCCCTAAAAATTTCTTGACATTGACCTGTGGGCATCTTTATCAAAGGCTTGTTTACATTCTAGTCAATTCAGAAGAAGTAGTATTCTGACTCATCTAGTGTTGTCACCTTTTTTCTATTTTATTAAGACCTTCTTGCTGAATTCTGATTTTTTTTTTAGTTTAATTGAAAGCTTATATCTTTAAAATTAATTTACATTATATCAAGGACTGTCTTTAGGTTCTGGAAAAAGAGCTACTTAAGAGGGCCTGCTGCTGGTGCGGAGGATGTGGGTTTGGAGCCCAGTATTTATAACAGGCAAACTCAGTCCATGTATCAGTCCAGGCCCAGAGGATCCTGGGTGGTACCTGCACATACATATACACTCAGGCATGCACACAGCTACATGAAATAGTAAAATTTAAAAACCGGTTAAAGCCACGTGTCTTCCCCCGAGTCCACAGCACTCTGACAAGGCTTTAAATGCCCCCTTTCCATTTTCTAGTTTTAACCTTCCCGGATCCACTGAAATGTACAGTCTTCCAGGGGTTGTGCTTTAGATGTAGGCTGAGGTCCTCAAAGCTTCATTGTTGAAATCTCAATCCCCATCGTGAGGGATTAAGGTAGACATTTAGTCCCATATTGGTCTTGAGAGGTGAGGCCTTGTGGGAGGGGATTAAGATTACATGGTGTCTTGGGGGGGGGGGCTGTGACCAAGTCCCAGAGACCACACACACCGCACAGGCGCATGTGTACCCCCCATACCTCGATGAGTGACACTGCACGTACTGGAGACTACCATCACCCGTGTCACCCTGACCTTAGACCTTCAAGATCCGGGAGCCAGAAGACGGCCTGCTTCCGTCATTTCTTTATGGTAAAGTGTGCCGAGAAAGCAATAAACGACTTTTAGGGGGTTTATTTATCTTTTCCACTGTGGCCAGTGAATGGAATTTCCCTTGTGGCCTGCCACCTAGTCAGTTGGAAGAGCCATGTGTGTATGGAAGAAATGGTCTCTATGTGGGTCAGAGGTATTAATTGTGCTGCCCAGCTGCCCCTGCCCTTAGTTATTCCCGTCCCACTTGAGCCTTGTCTTGCTTCCTTGTTCGTGGCTCTGGGATGGGATGGGGTGTGCTTGTGGGCTCTGCAACTTCCCTTCAGCGAGACCCACCACTTGGTCTGTTTTTTTTTTTTTTTTGGTTGTCGTTGTTTTGTTTTTGTTTGTTTTTGTTTTTTCTTTGTCGAGAAAGTATTTCTCTGTGTTTCCCTGGTTGTCCTGGAACTCTGTCCACCAGGCTGGCTTCAGACTCACAGAAATCTGCCTGCTTCTGCCTCCCAAGGACCGGGGTTAAAGGTGTGCAACACCACCACTCAGCTATTTGTTTTTGTTTTTGTTTTTTTTTTTTTTTGCGATCTGGTTTCACTACATAGCCCATGCTGTCTTTGAACTCATGATTGTTCTACCTGAGTCCCTGGATGCTGCAATTACAATCAAGCAGTACCCTGCCTGGCTTGCCCAACTCTTTAATTTTTGCCTTGGGCCCATTTCTTTTGGTTGTTGTCTTGTGTCCATGTCGCCCGTGACGGGCAGGGAGGCTCCTGGTTGTGCTCTTTTGGACATCTGTCGCCCTTGCAGCTGCTCAGGGCAGGGCTGGGAACATTTGTTGGATACTTGGCTATAAATTGTCTTGGGGGAGATGGGGAATGGGTGGGACATGCCAGAGGCTGGTCTTTTCTTATTCTCCTGCGGGTCACCCACCCAGTAGTGCCGTCCCTGCCAGGAGGCAGCTGCTAGCTCCTCTTGGTAGTTGGCAGAGTGTGTGTGCTGCCTGTTGGCAGGCCGCGGAGGTCCCGGGACAGCTGGATGCTGAAGCTGGTGTCGGATCACCTCTGGGTCTGTTCTCCTCCTCCACACTTACTTTTTGAGACTGGCTCTCTGTAGCCCCACACTTGTGATCCTCCTGTCTTGTGTATGTGTCCCGAGTGCTAGGGATACAGGGAGTACAGGAGTGCGACCATGCTCCACTGGAAGCCACTTTTGGAAGTCACCTCCTTCTCATTACCCCCTACATGCTCCAAGAGTTTCTGCCTTGGGGAGGAAGTGCTTGCTCATAGGAAATTTAAGAAAGGGTTCTACTTTCTGAAAACATTTGAAGCTGTAGGTTTGTGGGTCTCTAGTCCCACCTCACACTCAGTTCTGAGATACTGCATTAGCAGATTTCAAGACCTTTTTCCCAGCACAAAACTTGTGGGCACAATAGGTGTGGTGGGGTGTGGGCAGGTGCCGGTGCCGGTGGCCCCTGTTGGGCTGCCCCCCCCCGTGTCCATTTTTGCTTCATTCTATTTCCTGGAAGTAGTATGAGGCAGTGGTGTGTGTGTGTGTGTGTTCCTATAGATAGGGTAGCCTGCCTCGGTCTCCTAAGGACTGGAACTAAAGGCATAAGGCACCAAGCCCTGTGTTGTTTATCTATAGTGGGAGGTGGCAAGGCCTGGCTGACTTAGGCACCCACCAGTGGCTCCTGCTGTCTGGCTCCTTGGAAGCTGGGAGTGTCTGCTGTAGATAGCCTCAAGAGGTTAGTGGGGAAAAGTTTGGTCACTTCACCTTGCTCTAAAACTGGAAGCCGGCTATTGCTGGCAAGGTTTCGAGGTGCCAAAGATTGTGTCATGTCCTATTTTGGACTCTGACAGACCCAGCCCTCCACACACTGTTAGTCCTCACAGTGGAGGAAAATCCCACTGTCCTGTCCCTTCGGGTGTGAAACATCAGATCAGCCACTGACCTTTAGCAGGAGTTTTCCCTTGCTCAGTTAGCTCTGGAGGGCAAGTTCCCTGGGGCCTTACTGATTCCTGCAGGTATTTGTGACTTGATTCTAGCTGTCTTAGAGTAGGAGACACCAAGGAATGTGCTAACAGGCCTGGCTAGCAGCTGCACATTTTTAAAACAGATGTGACCAGTGAAGAGTGACCTGGGAGGTAAGTTTCAAAGGTGGTCTTTTAGGTTGAGCCTTTAGGTATGTGCTGCCACACGGCCACTGAGCTTTGACCAAATGTAAGACTGTTCTAATTCCTGCTCTTCCCTCCTCTTTGGGCAATGCCAGGGATTGAAGTTAGGGCCTTGGCATATAAGGTGGCAAGCACTCTGCCCACGAGCTGTATCTCCAATCTGTATGTATGTATGTATGTATGTATGTAAGTTGCCTAAGACAACCCTTGAGCTTGTGATCTTCCTGGCTTAGCCTCCATTGCAGTTGGCCTGGCTGTCAGCTGCACATTTTAAAGCAGATGTTGAGTGTGGAAAAACTCCCTACTCCTCCGCCTGGCCTGCAAATAGAACAAGTCACCAAACCAGAAATGACACAGAAGAGGGCTTCTTAGAAGTGACAAGGGCAGTACCCACTGAGTCATCACTGTTCCTCGAGCTCCCTCCTTTCACCTGACCGGCCTACATGTGCTGCTCTCTACTCTGAAGTGAAAGCAACATCTGTTCCTGTTGTCTTTTAGAGGAAGTGTGAACCAGTGGCGTCATGAGGCTTGGCATCCCTTACTAGTGTAAGAGGGGATTGAGGAGCTCTTGGGAGTAAGCAGGGTGTGGGTCTGAAAGGGCTCGCCTAGGCTCTTCTGTAAGGTGCTAAGGTAAAGGGGCCCGGAAGGAAATGAGGGGTATGTATGGTACTGTATGTAACGGGGGAGAGTCTTGGCAGGGCCCAAGTGTGCCTGTTCAAGTCCACAGGGTCAGTGTGGTGGGAGCAGTCTGACTAACCCCACGTTGGAGTGGAGTTGGGGGTGGGGTGGGGGCGGTGGACAGGGACAGGATGGGACGGGGGACGGGAGAGATGTCAAGAGTCAGCTGGGGCTGGATCCTAGAGGTGACTATATTGACTTTGGAGCTATTGGAAATTAGCTCCAAATTGGAATGAGGCACAGAGGCTCACACCTATCCTCACTTGGCAGCTGAGGCAAGTGGATCAGCCTGAACTTAAAGGAGACAGAACCAAATAAAACCCCTGAAAGTTCTGATCTGCTTGCTTTTGAGCAGAGGGCTTCTTCTTATCGTTCAGGCACTGAGGTTGGCGACGGTTCTGCTGCCAGAGTGGAGTGGGAAGTGACCTGTGCTGGGAGCAGAGGGCATGGTGATGCTCTTCCTGCTTGTGGTTGGTCACTGTGTGACCTGGGACTGCGGGCCAGGTGACACCCTTAGTTTCAATTCTCCCAAATGGGAAGGTTGGCGTGCCCCTTAACAGACAGTGAGGATTAGGTGATTACGTTCAGAAGCCTTGCAGGGCATGTCCCAGGCCCTGTGCTCAGGTGTGAGCCGAGTTTCTAAGTGAGGTAAGCTGTGCTCCACAGGATTGGGCCTTGTGAGTTTCCCTTTGCCCAGTGGAGTTTCTAGCTGAGCCCCTGGCATGGCCCCAGTATCTGCAGAGCAGGACTCTTTAGACATGCCACATGGTGGTTCAGGTTGTCCTTGAACTCAAAATAGTCCTGCCTCAGTCTACCAACCTGGGGTTGCAAGTGCAAGTCCTGGTCTACCTACTTGGTTTTTTTTTTTTTTTTGTGAAGAAATAGCATGTGTTGCCTCTGGTAACCTTATCAGCATCCCAAACCAACAGGCTGAGCTGACTGTCCAGCGGTTCAAGTGCCAGCCCTCCCTGTGCCCTAAAGGAAGGACATTGGGTCCCCAAATTGGCCTTGCTAGCAAGAAGTTTTGAGTGAGTGCTGTGCTAGCAGCTGCTGTCCTGCATCCGCACAGCAGAGCCTGTGCCACACACTGGCTTCTCCCTCTCCTTTGCTTGGGGACAGTCTCCTGTTGCCCAGGTTGGCACTGAATTTAGTAGCCAAGGATGACCCTTAACATTTGGCCCTTTTGTCCCCACCTGCCCAGTTGTAGCTGCTTGTCACTACTCCTGGCTTATACTGGGCTAAGCATTATGGAACCCAGGGCTTTGGGCATGGGGCCCATGCACTCTAAATCCCCAGAGCTCCTCTTGTGGAGCTAGGGTTCTGTGCACCATGTCCCAGCACAGCACACGGCCCTGGTTTGTTTTTTTTAATTTTGGTACTAACAATGAACTTAGGTGGTCACACACGGGGGATGTCCCCAACCACTGACCTTTCTTCCTTGAAGAGTAAGGTAGCAGAGCATCCAGATGGTTACTGTTTAGGATGAGAAAATAGCCCTAGTCTCAGGTAAATACACCGATTTACACAGACACAGGGGTCCCCACGTGGAGCGGGTCTGAGAGCTCAGCTGTGGTCTGCAATCTGAGTAGTGGGCTGAGTTGAAGAAGGCGGCATCCTGGGAGGTTCCTGGGAGCTGTGTGTCTTGGAGGGCGGGTGTTGTTTGTGAGAGTTCTGGCTCCTGTGTAACCAGGGAGTTCAGGTTCAGGTTTACCTGGCCACTCTTTGTGGCGGCAGCTGTTACTGGTCACATTTGGATAGTTTAGGGTTGGGGAGGCTCAGATGTTGTCCTGTCCAGAGGAGACAACCAGGAAGAAGCTGTCTGTCTTTGTGGCCTGGTGTCCTCTTGTCCTCAGTTGTGTCATGTGTCATCTCCCCCCTCCCACTCCAGCTGGTGTGTGTGTGTGGGGAGGGGACAGGGGTGTGGTGGGGCGGGGGCATGGATCGGGGCGGTTTAGGTATGAAGTGTGTCCCCTCTCCCTCCCCTGCAAAGCTTTTTTTTTTTTTTTTTTTTTGGTTTTTCGAGACAGGGTTTCTCTGTATAGCCCTGGCTGTCCTTGAACTTGCTCTGTAGACCAGGCTGGCCTCGAACTAAGAAATCCGCCTGCCTCTGCCTCCCAAGTGCTAGGATTAAAGGCGTGCGCCACCACCGCCCAGCCCCTGCAAAGCTTTATCTTTTTGAAACCTTGGTCTCTAGTGACAAATGAAGTCACTGTGAGGTAGCTGGGTTATCAGGACCTTGATCTAATCAAGGGAGTTCTTCACAGAAACATTCATAGTTTTACAGAATGCCTAGGACAGGGCAACAGTGCTGAGCTGGTGCCTAGATGGAGGAGGGGGATCATCAGGGTGCATCTTTGGAGGCCATCTTGTCCAGGCCTGCCTGTGCATTCCACTTTCCCTTCTTCCCTATCTCCTGGGGCTCAGTGAGGTTGGTAGCCTCACCCGTCACATACCTGCTGCAGTGATGTTTGGCCTTAAAGGCTATAGCAGTGGGGCCAACTGACATGTACTGAAACCTTAGAAACCAAGAGCCAAAGTAGCCCTTTCCTCTTTTAAACTGTCCCTCACGTGTTTATCGCAGCCACGCAGAAGCTAACACTGTGTGTGCCTGCATGGACCATGTTTCAGTGCCTCTGGAGTTCTAGCTGAAGTCCAGATGCAGCAGCATCCCGGTGGGTGTGGCCCAGGACAGGGATCCGCCCTTCTCTCCCCTCTCCACCCCCTTCAGTGTCATGTGGCCTCAAGCCTGCTTGTCTTTTTTGTGAATTCAGATCTTAAGCAATCCAAATCCTTGTGCTTGATCACAGTGCTGTGTTCCTCATTTAGGTTTCTCCTTATTCGTGACCTTTTGGGTTTGCTCTGTTGTGGACAAGGAAGTATATGAGTTCTACCCTGCCCAGAGGCCTAGGTCTGTGTGTTCTTTCACTGTGACCATGGTGCCTTTCCAGAGGTTCCTGGGCTCCCTCTTTCTCACCCTGCCTCTGCTATAACTCCCTCATGATGTGGCTCAAAGACACTGGGACCTGGTTGCCTGCCAGCCCTGTCTCTCTCAGCCTCTGAGAATGGACTCAGGTATCACAGTTGATTAAGGAGTTGAGGCTAGATCCCTCTTTACCCACTGATTCCTGCCTCAGAGCCTGTGTAGCTCTCTGGGAAAGGCAGACATTCCCACATGTGCCTTCTCTTTGTGAGCCGGCTTCGTATCTTTATCCACAGTCTTGTGGGTTGGTTAGAATAGGAAGTGAAGTACTTCCTATATAATCCTGGGCCCTGCTGTGTCAAACTCATGTGCTTCCCACTGTCATCGTCTGGTCAGGGTGAGTCACCCTGCTAGGCCAGACTTTGTCTCTTGTAGTACTACATAGCACATGAGGTACACTTTTCCCTACCTGCTGTGCTGTAGGCCCACTAGGACCCTATCTTGTTTCTTCCTGGTCTCTCAGTGGAGGCCAGTGTGCTGAGTGTGAGCTGAAACACTGGCGCTGAGGAAGAGCAGGCAGGTTACAGCCTGCACGCACCGCGGAGGATCCGGGGTGTGAGCTGAAGCACGGTCACATTGGGAAGTTCAGGTTGAGTCAGAAAAGCACCCCCAGCTACTGACTGGACCGTGTGTGTATTTTGCCGTGTGGACCACTGACTTGCTTTTTTTTTTTTAAAGGAAGACAGATTACAGATTCACACATGCAAATGGAAAGGTCGGGAGAGAACCTCTGCTGTTAGTCTCTGCCTTAACTGTAGCAGTGACACAAGGTCTCTGTGTTTCTCTTGTGCACACCAGGCCTCAGTCTCTTAAAGAGGTGCTGAGCTAGCAGACTTTTGGTTTTAGGTGGGTTCTGGGATTTTTTTTTTTTTAAGTATGTGTGTGTAGTTTTGTAATTTTAAAAATACTTAAAACAACTTATTATTTGTTGTGTATGTGATATCTGTTTCCCTGGCACATGTGTGGAGGTCAGATGATAACGAGGAAATTGTTTCTTTCTACCTGTGGGTCCCAGGGATGGGACTCAGGTTGTCAGGCCTGACAGCGAGAGCGTTGCCCACTGAGTGGTTTTGCCTTCGTTCCCCAATCGTTAGGATACTCCGCCACATGCAACTTACTGCTTGTTTTGTTTGTCCTGGGTATAGATTCTTGGCTACATGGCCAGACAGTGCTGGGACGAGCACATACACTCACTGTAGCTGGCCTCATCAATCTCACAGACTTTAAGGTTTTTAAAAACGAAATCCCTTCAGGTTATGTCTGTCCCTTGGGTTTCTTTGCTGTGAAGAGACACAGGGCAACTCTTGTAAAGGAAGGAGCTAAGAGCTCCATTTCAGTCTGAGGGCCGCAGGAAGAGCAAGTGAGCCAGCCACTGGGTCTGACTTGAGCTTCTGAAACCCCAAAGCCCACCCCCTGTGACACACTTCCTCCAACAAGGACACACCTCCTAATAGTGTCACTCCCTATGAGTGTATGGGGGCCATTTCATTCCCACCGCTGGAGTCTGGCAGGGTGTTACCATTTGGAGGCATCTGCTCCAAGCATCCAGTGGTGTCCTGCCACTATCCCACCATCAGAGCTTCAGAACACCCCCAAGGCTTCTCTTACAATCCTTCCTGCTCCTGGGCAGGCCCACATGGATTTGCTGCCTTTGGCTGTCTGGCTGCCACCGTGGTGGGCTTTGTGGGCGGTGCTTGCTAGAGCAGCAGGAGTGCCCTCCTGTCTTTGCCTTGCCCGACAGTCTGTACGTTGGCAACATCTTTGAGGGTCTTCTGAAACTTAAACCAAATAAGGTTAAGGTGGGACCTCAGAGCCACTGTTGAGGCACAGGTGGCTTGAAATGTGTGGGGAAGGTCAGGAGAGGGCTGTTGACGTCAGACTGAAGTGTGTGAGGGCTGGGCTGGGCACACAGGCTTCTACACTTGTGTTAACCACTCCCGTGGACAGTGTTGCGACCACCACACTCATTTTAAAATCAGGGATAGGCCATCAAATACTTAGCCACGTGTAACTTCTCCTCTTCCTATTTCCTGCTGGACCTGCTGGTTTGTTTCTGGTGTTCCCAAATTCCTGATGGCTGTGCTGAGTACATTCAAAGGAGGGGCCTGAGTGGGCCTGAGAGCAGCAGCTCAGAGTTCTGCCAGCTCCGACCCCAGCAGCCAGGCCAGAGGGAGGAGCCCTGCCTGCTGCGGGTGAGGTGAGGCATCTGCAAGCTGTGTGTGCTTTCTAGTTTGGCGTCTAGGCCAGGACACAAAGAACCTGCTCTGGAGCCCCAGGTGATGTGGGCCAGTGTTGTCCCCTGGGTTTCCCTCCAGGGGCTCAGCCACTCTGAGAAGTTACCTTCTTCCAAGATCCTCATGAGTTTTGACATCGTACACCCGGAGAGCGAGTTTCTGTAATTCAGATGTTCCCATAAAGGGATGATTTAATGTGTTACTGAATAAAATGGTACTGTACACCGCTGGCTATGAGGTAAAGCAGGAACTTGGAAGTATCTATGTCACATCTTCCGTCTTAATGGTTTGGGGTGTTGTGTGAGTGTAACAAGGTTAAACTGTAAAGTTTTAGAGAGCTTTTCAGTGTTGTCATTGAAACTAAATATTTTCTGGGAAAATTAAAATATGTTAAAAACGTAGACCAAATGAGACGGATGGGCCGGCCGTACAGCTCTTAACCCTTGGGGCTCTGCCGTCCTGGATTTATTGTGGCTTAGCTGCTTCGTAGCTGGGTGACAGTGGGGAGGGCTTACTTTTCTGAGCTTTGGGGTTTTGCCTCCTAAATTGAGGGATTCAAGAGAGTTGAAGATGGAGTTAGTCACCGGGGTAGGTGTCACTTAGGGGATAGTGCAGGGAGGAGCCTTATATTGAGACACACCCATCGAGGGCCTCATGTAAGTCTGAAACCAGCCCTCGATAGTGTAGCTAACACCTTAGCCTTGTTTCCTTCCAAATGTTTTGGTAAGTAACAGTTCCCTGGAACTGAGGTGCAGGTGACCTTCAGAGTAGCAGTGGTACCACCGTGCCTAGTTTATATGTGGTAGTCGGGATGGAACTCAGGGCCTTTGGATTAGTTACTTTTGTTGCTTTGATAAAATGTCAAGACCAGAGCTGGGTGTGGCTGGGAACTCTCAAAGCCTGCCCCCAGTGACACGCTTCCTCCTAACGTTTCATACCCTGACCAAGAGCACCGTTAATAGGAATCACATGCTCAAACACATGTGCCTATAGCCTCATGTATGCTAGGTAAGGCGTGATAGCAGCTGAGCAGCGTCCTCAGCCGAGGAGAAGACGGGCTGTGTGTTTCCCTGCTGGGTAGGGTTCTGGAGGCAGGAGTTGGGTTCAGAGGAGCGTGTGTCAGGCCACAGACACCATCTGCCTGTGCTCAGGATCCCACTTCTACCCCCATGACTTAGCGGAGCCACTGTGGCGCATGGCATCAAGAATCGGAGCTTTTCGGGGGTGCATGATGAGATGGGAAATTGGGGATTTAGCTTGCTTTTCTTTACTTTTTTTTCTTTTTGAAATGATGTCTTTAGCCCTGACTGGTCTCTCCTCAGTGATGCCCTTGCCTGTGTATCCCGAGCACTGAGATTAGAGGCGTGCGCTCTGCCACTTCTGAGACTGATGCTCGTGTCCAGAGCCAAGGTCTCTTCATAGAGCTTAGTGCCCAGAAGGGTAGTTCTAGCTACAGCCGTGTTCCCAGGTGAGGAGAGTGACTGAACTTCCCAGTGGTGGGGCAGTCTGTGTTTCATGCTGACCGACTAGACCCCTGGGCCTAGCAGGTTCTCCCTACTCCACCTCTTCACTGCCCATGGGTGGCAGTCCCTCACGTGAGGTGGGACTCAGCGAGGAGCCAGTGACTGAGTAGACAGTAATGTGAGCAGTCCGCAGACTTCACTCCTGTGCTGTGGCCGTGCGTGGAGACCTCACGCTCGCTCGCTCGCACAGCTGTGGCGGGTTTCTCAGAGCCTTGCTGGTTAAAGTTAAAAAGCAGTAGGCAAGTCTTTGTTTTCCCTGCCTGCCTTCCCTCCTTCTTTACTTGTGTAAACTTGGGTCAGGGTGAATTTTGGGGGCCTTTCAGCTAAGATGCCTTACTTGCTTAGCACCGAACTGTTGTTACAGGATAGAATTTTAATTTTGGCTATCCATATTTGCTTTAAATAGAGATTTTTTTTTTCTAAAAGACAAAATTTATTGCCCCTTGAAGATGTAACCTAACACTTTAATGCCTTCAGTCTGGGGTTCTTATGATCATACTGATATTTCAGCTTTTTAGAAATTTCATTTTAAGAATGATTGCAGCCTAGGCCACTTTAGCCGTGTGGCCTTTGGTACGCCAGGAAATTTACAGTCATCTAGTTTTTAATTTCAAATGTGACAACTTCTATGGTTTATTTTTGCTTTCTTTTTCTTTTCTTTCTTGAGACAAGGTTGTCTTGGAACTCTGAATGTAGACCAGGCTGGCTTTGAACTCAACAGACCATCAGCTTCCTGAGAACGGACCCCTCTGCCTGGCCGGAAATGGGTTCCTGCCTAGTTCAGGCTGGGCTAGGCCTCACTGTGTAGCCAGGGTTGTCTGAACTATTGACCTGCCCTTCCTTCACTGTCTGGTGCTAGAGTAACAGGCTGGTACCACTGCACCATTACTGAACAATTGCAGCCCTCTCCTTACCAAACACGGCATTTCTTTAAAAGAATTGTCATGTATTTCTGCCACTCTTGGACTTATTATAAAGTAGTTTTAAAGTAAGAACACCAGAGCAAGGTATCTACAAGTTGGCTCACTTTCACCAGTCTCCAGAACTAATTAACTATTTTCCCATGAGGCTCCTGACACATTATTGCAGTCGCCTGATGGTGCTCAGAAGCCAGGCATGTTGGGTTGTTTTAAAGCAGCTGCAGTGATTGCTGGAATTAGACCTTCTCCAGTGTTAACAGCCTGCAGGTCATCAGGTTTCAGTTTAGAAAACACTGCAACTGTTTCTTTGCTCTTGAGTGACCTGTCTAAGCTGAGCTAGCGCCCCACCCCCCACCCACCAGGAGCTGAGTTTGATGGGGCTGAGGGCATGTGCCTACGGAGTCAGTGCCAGAGAAAGTCTGTTCAAGGACTTCAGTAGGTAATAGGCTCTGCCTTCCCTATGTATATCATGACTTCCATTTTGATTTGGTATGAGACACAAATAGAAGAAAAGGACGAAAGCAGCCTTTCCTTCTGACTTCTGTACAGCGCATCTCACCCTTTCATCTCTCTTCTGCCTGCATCTCTTTAGATCTGATTCTCACTGCTACTTCTTTTCTGTGGTCCAGGCAGGCACTTCAGTCATTGTAATGATGACAGGCTAAGGTTTTCAATGAACTGTCTGCCTGCCAGTTTGGAAAAAAAAAAACAAAACAAAACGCAATCACAGGCCCCCCGAGGAGAGTTTAGCATTTTCATAATAGAAATGTACTAATATCCTGCAACTCATTAGCTAAACATTTAAGGAAAGTTTCTAAGTGCCGAGGCCTGCATTTGTTTCAAATATAGTTAAGAACTGCAGGACGGGCGTGGCTTCTGCGGCCTCCACACCTGCTGCTGACTCAGGCCCGCAGCCCAGGCCAAGCGGCTCGCCTTGCTTTTCTCCTGCTTGTTTGTCAGGGCTCAGAGTATGGTCCAGTTTAGACTTCCCAGCCTGACGTAGCTGTGCCGTCTGTCTGTCTGTCTGTCATCTTCGGTGATGTACCCGCTCAGTTCCCAGCAGAGCGTGTCCTGTGTCCGCAAGTTCACTTACTTTCCTTCCCTTGAAGGAAACAACTACGCCATTTCATAGTTGTTACTTTTCTCAAGGAGTTCTTAAGAAGCCCTGTAGTGGGCTTAGTAACCCCTGTCCTGGGGAGACATAGGCGGAAGGCTATTCACAAGTTCCAGGCTCCCCCAAAGTAAAAACAATACACACTGTGAAACAAATTAAGTTTCCTGCTGCCCCCCACCCTCCAAGCCAGAGGAAGAAGAAACAAGGCTTTATTAATGGTTTTCTCTGGGTCAGCTAGATTGCTTGAGAATTTTTCCTCAGGCAAAATAGTCCTTCCTGGCTCTGGAGGTAATCAGTCTGTCAGAGTTGAGTAGTTCCTGCTTTAAAGCCTGACATCACCCCAAGGCCCAGCACTTAAGTAACCGGTTTTTCAGGTTTGTAGTATCTTTGTGGCCACAAATTCCCTGGACCTGCCAGATACCTGGATATGGTACTTTGTGCTTTTGGGGGTGGGCTGGGGGAGGAGTGGGCTGGGGGAGGAGTGGGCTGGGGGAGGAGTGGGCTGGGGGAGGAGTGGGCTGGGGGAGGGGTGGAGGTCTGATTGGACTCCGGACCTAAAGTTAAGTGAGTTGTCTATGAGCTGGAGGTGCTGCCTGGGGAGTGGACTTACCCAGGGAGGGAGCCGTGCCTGGGAGCTTGGGGAACCTCTCTGGGTACTTGTGTCTTGTGTGAAGCCAAAATGTGACCCATTGGGAATGGGGTGGCTCACTGCCCTACTTCTGGGCAAGCTTAACCCAGCAAATCTGATTTAGCCTTTCAAGAAACGTTGTAACCACTTGCTTCCTTTTCTCCTTTTACTCTTGCTGAGGAAATGAATCCCAGGGAAGAGTAGAGGATTGAGGATGGATGACTTACTTGGACAGAAGGAACACACCACAGTGATTTTATCCCAGATGTCGAGGTAGATGACAGCTCTTAGAGCGCCTTCTGCAGAGCTCTGTAGTGAGTCAGCCACAGTAGATCTGCCTCGCTGTGAGGCAGATGGCGGTTCTTAGCATGGGTGTCACATCAGGACTGTAGCCTGTACCAGACGCAGGCCTGCTTTACCCATTACAGCTAGTTTCTTAAAACAACAGAATAACCCAGGACTGGGGATGGAGCTCAGTTGGTAGAGTGCTTGCCTAATGTTCAACTAAGCCTGGGTTTGGTCCTCAGACCACATAAGTCTAGGTGTGGTGGTGTAAGTCTGTGATCTCAGCATTCAGGAGGTGGAGACAGGGGCATCAGAAGTTTTCACCTGTCTCAAAGAGGTTAAAAAGCTTGAGAGTTAAAAACAGTCTCATGGAGGGACCGGAGAGGTGGCTCAAGCAGTTACCCTGGCTGTTTTAGGAGACCTGGGTTTGATTCCTAGCACTTCCTGGAACCTCACAAACTCCAGTTCTAGAGGGACTGACACCTTCTGGACTCCTTGGGCATTGTACATAGGTGGTACATAATAAACATGTTGGCAAAACATCCATACACTTAAAATGATGATAATTCAAAGCAAACTAAAATAACAGCCATTTGGGTCTTCAGCACTCTGGAGTGACTGGACCAGTCTCACTTCACACACACTTTAATGTATCTGTTTAATGGAGTTGATGTTCTTAGAACAACAAGGGTGGGTTTGTGTGGTCCGAGGGCTTCCTAGCCAGCTGGTACTGCTTTTCAAACGTCTTTGCCGCATTTGATTTGGTATTTTTGGTTAATGGAAGTAACTTCTTATTTGTAGTAGTCGAAGCAAATATGACTAGAATGCCACACTAGAGAGAAGTTAATTATTGTCAGATCAATAACAGTGACAAGCTTTCTTTCTTTCTCTCTAGTTACACATGGGAAGCTGTTGACTCCAAAAATAATGCAGTTTATAAAATCAACATCTGTGGAAATGTGGATAATCCCAAGTGTGGGCCGACAAGTGCTGTGTGTATGTGTGACCTAAAGACAGAGAACTGTCGATCAGTGGGTAAGTAAAGCTCCTGTTATGTGAGCATGTCCCGTGATACAGCTGTGTACACAGTTTCATGTTTGTAATGTAGTAATTAATGTCTAATAGTAGACATTTTCTAAAGGAGCATTCTGGCTGTCTGCCTTGCGGGTTCAGGAGTCTGCCGGGGTCAGATGGAGCTGGAGCTACTGGGTGGTCGTGGATCCCCAGGCGTGGGTGCCGGAAGAGGACTGAGCGCTCTGCCTACAGAGCCACCTCTCCAGCTCCTAGGCATCTTAGAACGTGTGCTGTCACTGAAAGCATCCCACCTCTTCCACACCCAGGTGGCTTTTATAGTAGTTAAACATGGTAAAAGACAATTTAGGACAGGCGAGATGTTCAGTGGTTAAGAACATTATTTTTCTTCTAGAGGACCTGAGTTTTTTTCCCAGCACCCATGTTGGGTGGCTCACAACTCTCTGTATTAGCTTCAGGTGTTGTAACAATACTCTCCCTGTTGTCCACTGGCTACCACATGCAGGTGACACACAAACTAGAAGAACATGTATAAGTTTAATTTGATTTTTCAATTTGCATATCCAATATGAGATAACATAAGGCTATTTCCATGTAGTGAGTAGCATGCAGACGGTAATCGGGAAGGATTATAGGGTGGGTGTTAAGTATGGAAAGATGTTTTCTACCTGTGTGGCTCTTCTTTCTCGCCTTTTTCTTAAATTTCTTACTTTATATGTATGGATGTTTGCTTTCCTGTATGTCTGTGTGCCACGTATGCCTACTGCCCTTGGAATTCAGAAGAGGGCATTGAGTCCTTGGGACTGCCACGTGGGTTCTGCCAACCCCAGAACAAGTGATCTTACCACTGAGCCATCCATCTCTCTAGCCCTAAATTGTCTTAAATTGCCCTCCCCCTTCACCTCCTTTTCCTTTGTACCTCACAGTCTCCTGGGGGAAGGAAGCGCTGGTGTTGTGGCCTCACCGTCAAGGACAGTCCTTGGACTCAGGCTCTTCCTTTCTTTGGTTCAGTCATTCTTAAGTATACTTTTTGAGGGTCAGGACCCCTTGGTGAGAAACAGGTTCCACTGAGATGGGTCAAAGCGGATGTGCTGGGGGGGGGGACACTGGGTCTTAGATGTCTATTGTCAGTTTTGCCCAGGGATTGGGAATAATGAGGTTTGAGCATAATTCACTGGCTAATCTGGGAAAGAGCTGGCGGCAGCCATAGTGGGTTGTGAGTTGGGTTGATGGTACAGTAGTCCAGTCTCATTTCATTCTTGACTTATACCTTCAAAACTTCCTGAGAGATAGTGTGAGTTTATTCTCCTATTGATAACTGCATTCTTTACTATTTCAAAAGAATGTTTCTTTTAAAAGGGAGGGGACCCAAGTTATTATTACTTTGAATTTGATTGTAATCATCTTTTTGTCATTCATATTAGGAGCATTTAAAATATCAACAGTGGCTACTTATCAATATCTAAAAATTAAGTTTGCTAAAAATGAACTAGTTTTTCAGTAATTATATTAAAAGGCATATCAAAAATAGGCAGAGAAAAATAGACAAACCCATGTTTACAGTAATTGTGCCGTGGCTTTAGACTTCAGTAACACAATAGTAAACAGTTCACATTTAAATTACATTTGTGATTTCACAGTTTTGACAGAGAAAACAGCTCTTACTTCAAAGGGACTAAGACAGAGTTTATTATGGAGCGAAATATGAATGATCAAGGCCTGGGAATTTGGTGCCTATGTTAACCTCAGGTTTCACGTTCTATGAGGAAGCAGTAAATCAAGGCAGTAGAGACAAAAAGCGGTGAGCACACCAGAAAAGCAGACTACAGCAGAGGGCCTCAGATGTCACCTGACAGCTCCCTGAGCCCCTCCACTGCTGGCAATTAAGGATTTCTGAAGTTAACAACGTCCAACGGTTAGGTCTCCTGCAGGGGTGGGCGAGGAATGGTTTTGCTTTTGTTTTTTGTTTTGTTTTGTTTTGTTTTTGGGGTGTGTGTGTGTGTGTTGGTGCTGAGGCTAAAGATAGTCCCCAAAAGAAATTATAATTAGGCTATGGGATAGGCAACATTGCACACTCTCCATAGTCCTACAAGTTTTTTACTAGTAGTTTATGGGGAGAGATTCTTTCCAGGAATTCATGATTGCAGTTGGCAAAGCATCACAGCTCATGCTAGGGTGGAGTTGGGTAGGGCGAGCCATATTATTCATTGAACATTAGGAGTCCAGGAAGGCCCATTTCAGGATCTGATAGAGATGAGGCTGAGCTGTGGGCAGCACAGGAGTCTTTAGGAGGAGCACACAGCTGATCAGAGCCATCAAGAAACCCCTGGATCCTGTCAGAACCTGTGTAATTGTGTCTACCTGGTGGGATGGGGTAAGGAAGGACAATGGATGTGTACACAACCAAGATGTACTCACTGACCTAATGGTTCCCTCCATGTAGTTGTTGGTGCTCCATAAACCATCTGACCTACATTTTAAGTGATTAGAAGTGAAAAGGGCCTCCGGAAAGAGTCGCAAGAGGATTCATTGTTTTTTATTAGCAAAATACAAATACTGTTTTTAGTCTAAGCTAAGTGTGCTCAAGGACATCTTGGTGGGCCCTGTAAGAAGTGAGGTAAGAATACTCAGATTCCATCTCGAGAGACCGAGACTGCTTATTGAAACAGAGAAGGAAGGTTAGCTGCCTTTAGAGGGGCTGAGGGAACTACGCACACCACATGCACACTCACTCACTCACAGAGCTATCAGGAAGTTACAGCTGTTTTTGTGGTTTAACTGGGAGCAGAGTGAGTTGTATTTTCCATACCCACCATATTGTGTTTTGCAGGTGGAGGGATAGGTAAGGCTGGGTTATCTCCCAGTACAGCCTGACTCAATTCCTCGTGCCCTGAGGGTATTACCCAATATCCTGGCTCAGGAGGCAAAGAGAAAAAGTTTCTGGGAGACTGCTTTCTTCTAGGCCTTAGAATCTAGAGGCTGGCTGTGATGGTCTCAGAGGTGGTAGGGGCACATTGACCTTCCAGGTTGTATAAGGGCTGGCACCCTTTGGCCACAGAGAGTTTGGTGACCCTCTTGGCAATAAAAACTTCCTTTTTTGGAGGAACTTGGTTAGACAGCTGAGAAGGCAAGGAACAAGGAGCAAAGCTGTCAAACTGAACAACTGGGCCTGCCACATGGTCCCCGAGAGTCCATGGATCTGAAGGTGATGTCTATTTTCTCTCTCTCCTGTTTAGTCTTTAGTCTGACTGTTTAGTCTTTTCCCCTGTGGGGCTGGATGGTTCATGGGAACCAGCAGTCTTCCCCTAGGAAGGCACAGATGCTCGCTTCCCTTTCAGCAGCCAGTACAGCTAGAGCCCGCTCTCCTGGAGGGTCGCTGCAGCCAGGGAGTATATTTGATTTACTTTGCTATACTGGGGTCAGGTCTTTCCTAATCTAACTGGTCAATTGTCTGCGTTGTACCTGTTGTACCCTGTCGCTGTTGTGCTGGTGGCTGATGCCCCTGCTAGGTCTTCCCAGGTGGACGGGAAATGGCTTGGAGTTTCTCTTTCTCTGGCTGTTATGGACAGACAAGATAGCTGTAGTCTTCCCACCCCTAGAACATCTAAGTCCGAGGTGAGAAAGACTATCTTCTGGGGTAGCAATCATGTGAGTGTTATCCCGATGTGCACATAAGTCCCATTGGTACCCTGGCCTTGGGAACCAAGTGGGGACCATTTTTTTCTGGTCCTGAATTCAGTTGGCCTCCCTAGCTGTCCCAACCAGGGGTCCTGCTAACAGAGTTTATATGTTCATGGTTGGTGTGTCTTAGGTTGAATGCCTACCCTAGTATAAGTTGTTTGGCTGCCCTTAGACAAATCCAGGAGTCCTTCCCTAGCCCTGGGTCATAGACAGCAAGAGATGGCTGAAATTTGCCAGTGGTAGTGTTTCTACGAGAGGCATGTTGAGATTAAAGAAGGGGTGACTGTCCTGTGGTGTCTCAGTCTTGGTTTTTGTGCTCACAGGGACAGAAATGGTTTTTGCTTCTAGAGACAATTGTAAAGTTTGGAGAATGCCCTTTGCCCCACAGATGTTTAAGTCCAATTTGAAGTTGTGGGTGCCCCATGTGGAGGGTTTTTTCCTGGGCAACTCCCAAATTATGCCATCCTTATGTCACCCCCTTCCTATATGGGACTCAACTCTTTGTCCCTTTGTGGGTACCTCTGCCCATGCTCCTGGGCTAGCAACATCAACACAGCAGTATTTGAGGAAGGACTAGTAGGTGTCTCCCTATCCATCCTTATGTTTTTGAGGGACTGTAGGTGGTCATATTGCGGCCCAGGAGAGGAACTGGCCCAGGTTCCAATACCACTGGAATGAAAAAATTGCAGGGCTCTTGTTGAGGGCATAATTGGTTGGGATCCAGGAACTGGGTGGCCCATAGGAGAGTAAGGCTGTCCAAGTTAATTTGGTAATTATTCAGTCACAGGAGGGTAGAAGTGGAAGAAGGATCCAGACAGGAGAGTCAGTGGGGGTTTTCAGGCGCTGGGGAGGGGCTGGGCCTGAGAGGGGATAAACTCAGGCCGTATAGTGTTACAGATGGTATGCTCATGTGGACCAGAGTGAAGGAAGGGCTGGAATGTTCCCTGTAACCAAAGGATATCAAGTGTTTTTGGGAGAGCTGGGATGGTCTGTACTGGGCCCAGGGCCAGCTATAGGCTTTTCTGTATTGCATCCAGGCAAAACAGAACTTGGAATGTACTCAAGGGAAGCTGGGGTATGTGGAAAGGGGGCAGACAAAGGGATTGGTGATTATTCCTCAGTGATTGATAGGAACTGGGAGCCTGTACACTATGAGCTTAGAGGTGGGGCTCAGAGGTATGCAAGGAAACTAGGAGAACCTTCTTGAGCCTGGAAAGGTAGACAGGGACTAACATTTAATTTTGTGGTGACTTTTTGGGGACCTGCCATTTAGGTGTTAGAGAGGAGTGGGATAGATCTGAGACATACCCTATTTGGATATCAGGGAAAGGGGAATCGGGTAGGGGAGAGGGTAGGATAGTTAGTGTCTACTCTAGGTTTCACTTGCTGTAATGAAACAAACACCTTGACGAAAAAGCAAGTTGGGGAAGAAAATGGTTTATCATAGTTCAAGCAGGGCAGGGACCTGGAGGCAGGAGCTGATGCAGAGGCCATGGAGGGTGCTACTTCCTGGCTTGCTCCCCATGGCTTGCTCAGCCTGCTTTCTTTCTTATAGAACCCTGGACCACCACCAACCCAGAGATAGCACCACCCACAATGGGCTGGGCCCTTCCCCACTGATTACCAATTGAGAAAATGCCTTACAGCTAGATTTCATGGAGGCATTTCCTCAATTGAGACTCCTCCTCTCGTGATTCTGGCTTGTATCGAGGTGACACAAACCTAGCCAGTAAGTACTACAGGGGAGGTGGGAACAATGGTCTGGTTGATTTTTTTTTCCAGGGTTTTGGACTGAGTGATAAGAACTACTAGGCTTTTTAGTAACTGAGAATAGGAGTGTTGTGATGAGAACTGGTGAGTTGTTAAAGAGCTGTTGGTAGTGGTCATTCAGCCTTAAGCCCATAGTGGGTGAGGTAGCACGTGGGTGGTGGGTGCGATGGCAAAGGCAGAAGGGTCTCTCCAGATTATGAGAATGGGACCATTATTATTGTATACCAGACTAGACTAGAGGAAATGGGTGGACCCCGGTGTAGGCTAAGAAATGTCACTGGAAGGTCCAGGATACGTGGGTATGACCTGACAGATGGTCCATCTTCCATTAGCCCCAGTGTCTGATGCTCAGACAAGCCTTGGGTTAAAGGCAGGCACTCCTTAGCACAGTGGCCAACTTGATTGCATCGAATAGAACAACGTATGGCCCCTCGCCCAGATTTGCGCTCATGAACCCTAGCACAACTAGGCAGCAGATAACAGGAAACCTGAACCCTTTCCTTGAAATGCGCTCTGAGGGACGAACCCTTTGAACCTCCCCCTTGTACAGAATGTGGCGCCTTCATGCGCCCCTGAACACAGCCTGGATAGCGCAGAGCCCCCCAAATCCTACTGTCCCCTAGTGGGGTACTTTCACTTGCACGGCTAGTGAGAAACCCTAATATTGCGCAGCAGCGCAGCACCCTCACGTAAAGCCAGGATAGCGCCAAACCCTCCAAACCCTGCCCTCCCCTCCTCCAACGCGGCACTTTTGAGTGCGCCCCTCCTGCAACAGGGAGGGCACTTTTGAGTGTGCGGTCCTGATCACAGAACCCTTCGAATCCTCCCCCTTGTGCAACTTTGCACCCTCAGGATAGCTCGGAACCTTGCGAGCCTTCTTCCCCTCCCCTCGCGCAACTCGGTACAACCAGAATCACAGCACAACCTGAATAGTGCTAAAATCCTCCGAACCCTTGGGCAGCGCGGCACCCTGGCTCGCACAGTGCCGCGGAACTCTTCCCTTGTGCAGTTCTGCATCCTCAGGATAGCTCAGAACCCTCGGAGCTTTCCCTTCCCTTCCCCTCACTGCAACTTGGCACAACCAGAATCACAGGCACAACCGGAATCGTGCTAAAATCCTCCGAACCCTCGGGCAGCGGCGCAGTGCCGCGGGAACCGCGAACTGTCTAAACCCTCCGAATTGTCCCCTTGTGCAGCTCTGCGCCCTCAGCCCCTCGCCCCTCGCGCAACTCGATACAACCAGAATCATAATCGGACTAAAATCCTCTGAACCCTCGGGCAGCGCGGCACCCTGGCTCGCACAGTACCGCGGAACCCACCAAACCTCCTCCCTGCCCGCAACGCGGATCGTGCAGAAATCCTCCGAACCCCCACTCTCCAGCAGCCCTAGGGGGTGCCCTAGCACGAAACCCCCTCTCCCCTTGTGCAGCGTGGCACCCTCGTGCTCTGGATCGCCCGTAACCCTCCCCCCTTGTGTGCAGCAGTCGCGCCCTCTCTGGACCCTCCCCTCCCCTCCCTTCTCTTCTTGCTGACGCGGCATGGCGGCAGCGCGGCTCGCGGCTCTCGACCGGCCCTCGTGTAGTTCGGAACCCTCGTGAGCAGCGGGGCACCCTAGTGCTGAGTCCTCATGTAGCCCGGAAACCTCCACCCTAGCGCTGAACCTCGCGCAGGGAAACCTTTGCGTGGCCTGGAACTCTTGGCTGGAGCCCTCGGGCTTCCGGATCGCGTGGAACCCTCACCTCGCGGAGCCCCCCCCCCGCCCCCACACCTCCCGTGGAACCCTCCCTTCGCGGAATCCACCTCTCATGTGTGGAATCCTCCCCTTGCACGGAATCCTACCCTCATCTGCAGAATCCTCCCCTGTATTGCCGCGCTTCACGCGCGCGGAACCCTCGCTTACCTCGGCTACCCAGGGTGTCTGCGTGGTATCTGGCGGTGCTGTGCTTCCTGCTGCCCGCTAGAGCAAGGAGGGATAGATATAAGGTTGGAGCCTCGGCAGGGGGTGGAGATTATTAAGTTCCGCCCCAACTGTGTCACTTAATCCCCCCTCTGCTCAGCCCAACCTCGCTGGGCTCAGGCTCCTCCTCTTGCTTCAGCCTGGAGCCTGTGCTTTTGCTGGCCTTACAGCCCTGGAAGTGTTTCTATAAATTGCCTGCTTAGCCCGTTGGAAAGACTTGGAGGAGCACCAGAGAGACCAGGTATTTCAGGCCGACTTGAGTAGCAGGTATTACGGTTATGTTTTATTTTTTTAAGCTATTATCTAATTGAGAGAGATACACTTCTCATAGTCTTTCCATCGCTTGGATGCACTTCCAAATGCCACTTCCGTGGAGGTTTTAGTGACCACCAAGCCACCAAAAGGATAGTTTTACAGAAGACAAGCAGGCAGTTCTCTTCAGCATGACTCAGTTGCTAGTATTGGTTCAAAATTTGAGACTCTTACAGTTTATTTTAGGCACATTTAAGCAAAGCATTATTTGAAAAAAAGCTCCCTGGTTTTAGTTAACTCAATCCCATGTGTACAATAAATCTTTACTTATGACTACATTGAATCTTTTGTGAGGTTCAAGTGAGCCCTATATAGGTAGATTCTATAGACTAAGGAAGCAGGCTCATTGGAAGGATCTGGGGCGGCTGCTGTGGCCTGGCCATACAGAGATAGCACAGAGGTCACCAGGTTATTAAACAGCCCTGCTCCCAGCCTTCTGGGCCGGAAACAGATTTTCTGCTCTCCCTTTGAAAAGACAATCTTGCGTGTTTAACATTCCTGACTTGCCTAGTGCTTATCTGTGAGAGAAGAGCCTACGTTCCTTTATGTTTGTTCATTGTGTGTTCATTCTTATCCTCTCCAAACAGGTGACTCACTTTTGAGAAGTTCAGCCAGATCACTCCTGGAATTCAACACCACTACGGGCTGCCAGCCCTCAGATTCACAGCATAGAATCCAAACTAGCATTACATTTCTGTGTGGGAAGACCCTGGTGAGTGGAGTCCTCTTTAAGCCCCTTGTTAAGAACATTCTCCCTTTCTGGTGTTCTTGTTAGAGGAATTCCAATCCTGGAGAAATAACTGGTCAATCTCCCTCCCCCCACCCCCAAGACACACACACACACACACACACACACACACAATTTACGTTCACATCACACTACTATCCAGAACCACCAACTAAGCAAATTTCAAAGCTGGTTCGGATTGGAGTGAAACTTGAGTTAGGGTGAATGCTAATTTTAGGTCAACCTATAACCACACTATTGTGCACATTGAGATCTTAAAATCTATTTGTGGCAGCCATGAACCATGGAGGTCATGTTGCAGAGCGAGCTAACTGCTGATTTACTTCTGTTGATTGTCCTTAAGAATCTGGTGTTCACTGTAGGAGAAACAGGACTTGGAGGTGAACCCCTTGGTCTTTCTCATGGGCCAGGGGAAGGTAGAGGTTAATTATTGCTGAGCAGGGGTTACCTAGAGTTGCCAGAAGGGGCTGTCTGGGGTGGGATCCGGTGAGTCTACCCAGGCTCAGATGCTCATGGGCTCCTCAGGGACCTCCTTACAGGATGTATGAAGTCATACTTTCTGGCTCTGATTTTGCTGCTTTTTGGTTCAGAGACCATTTGGCTCTTGAGAAGAAGACGAAGGATAATTTCCCATGAGTTTACTCTGCTTGTGGAATTGGGGCAGCTGGGCAGTCAGTTAGACAGGATGTCTGGAGACTCTCCTGTCCCAACTTTTCTGTTTGGGGGACGTTCCTGGTAAACTTGTTGAAGTAAGGCAGTTGTATTTCCTCTTGTTGCACCCTTATTTTCAGTAGATTTTACAATGCTTTAAGTTTAAAAACAAACTTGTATTATTGAGTGGTGTGGTATGTTAACGTTTTTTTTTTTTTAAATAGGGGACTCCTGAATTTGTAACTGCCACAGACTGTGTGCATTACTTTGAATGGAGGACTACTGCAGCCTGCAGGAAAGACATATTTAAAGCTGATAAGGAGGTAATGGGGTTTGAGACCATTTGGTCATGAAATCTACCTTGGAGAACTTGAAAGACAAAGGGTGTGAATTCTGATGGAGAGGAGGTGGGGAGAATTTTGGAGGAACTGGGAGAGGGAAACCATAATCAGAATGTATCGTGGGTGCAAGGGCGGGGGGGGATCTATTTTCAGTAAAAGAAAAATAATAGAAAATTAAAATAACCTCTTAGAAAGAAGGTTGTGGTTTCCAGAGGGAAAGATTTGAATTACTTAGTAGTACCATCTCTTGAGGTGAAACTTTGTGCCTGTGGGTGTGGGGTTCCTTTTGCACAGAGATGCCATGAGATTTAAATGTTACAAACATCTAGGCCAGCTTCTGGTGCACACAGGATAGCATAGCAATCTCTTTTGGCTTGAGGTTTGTCCTGCACCTCTTGGGCCCTCAGGAACCTGACTGCTTCATCTTCCTCTGCACCTGCTCCCTACCCATGAAATATTGGATGATTCTTTTTCTGCCAGTTTTCATTGTCAGAGTCTCATGTAGCCCAGGTAGTCCCAGACTTAGTATGTGGCTGAGGAAGACCTTAGACTTGGAATCCTTCTGCCTTCATGGTGTGATTAAATCATGACTGACTACTTGATAGGTTTAGAATTACCATGGACATCAACCTTATGCTTATATGTCAGGGTTTCTAGATTAGATTAATCGAGGTAGGGAGTGTGGGCGGCTACACACCATGGGCCGGGGTCCTGGTGAGTGGAGAGCAGGAAGTGAGCCAAGCACCAGCTTCCTTCCGCCTTGCACTTCCTTGTGGATTAGACCTGACAGTGGCCTCTCGCTCCTGTTCTCTACCATGAAGAACTGTGCTCTGAAACCCAGAGCCAAAATAAATCCCTCCTTCCTTAAGCTGCTTCGCAGATGAGAAGCTAGTAACTCAGACACGGCCTCCCGAGTGCTGGGATTGCAGGTATGAGGCTCTGTAGCTGGCTGTGCTCTAACCTTTACAGCTATCCTCCCCTCTTCTCGGCCAGGGGCCCTGGAAAGCCTGTTGAAGAGAACTCTGTCGGAGCTCCTGGGGACAGGTTTTCCCTGTCTTCCATTCTCCACATTGCCGCCTTGTTTCCTCTGTTGCTGGCTTCCTTTCTCCTGGCTGGAGGGTTGCTGCTTGGTTTCCGTCCTCACAGACGGCTTGTTGAGTGAATGTTTCTGTGTGCTCTTGCTTATGTGGTGACACTGATTTGTGGGATTTGGAACACTTGGGCTCGATGTTCTTTCTGACTTTTTTGAAGTGGTCTGGAAATCATTACATAGTGTAGGCTTTCCTCAGGTTGGCCGGACTCTGTCTCTGTCTTCTCAGTTCAGAAATTATCAGTTCCTTGGTTGCTTTTGACTACAGCCCAGTTAGATAACCTTCTTACCACCATTTTTCTAGGAATTCAGTGTTTAACTGGAGCTCTCTGCCTGCCCCTTGTTGTCACAGGTTACCCCACCTTTGTGTGTGTCAAGGAGGCTGTTTGGCTATGCGGAGGAGGCCGGCAGCCCTGTAGAGTTTGGCTTTTTGCTTACTGCGTAGTAAGGACAGTTTAGAGCAGGGAATGTATGCTCTAGTTTTTGAAAGATTGATCATGTGGTTGTGAAGTCATGGGCTAGGAGGGGGAATCGAAACCGGAATTGGGGGACCTGTTGGTGACTGTTGGATTCTGGTAGTTTGGACAAAGGTGGTGACTCAGGGGGAGGTGACAGGAAGTGAAGACATAAAGGACTGACAGAACTAGCCACCATTTGGATGCAGGCCATAGTCAGATGTCATGGTTTTGACCCCTTCCCCACTGACTGAGACGGAGCAGAGCGTGCTGCTGGGAGAAACCGTAAACACACTTCAGGCTTCTGAAATGAGTTCTGTGTCCAGGCAGCAATGGTGGTGGTGTGGTAAGAGCAGTAGATCCTTCAGATCTGTGTCATCTGGCAGTCACAAGGGCAGCCCAGGGATGACCCCCCTCCACCCCCCCCAACAGGGCGGTTGGGTCAGGTGTAAACTGGGGAGCACTTGTGTGTTGTTATTTTGAATTCTGTTTATTGCATGTGCACGATATGTGTGGGTGCACGAGTCGTGGTGTACATGTGGAGGTCAGAGGGCACTGTGGAGTGTGTTCTCTCCTTCTGCCCTTTAAATTCAGGACCCCTGGCTTGTGTGGCAGGACCCTTCCTACCAGAGCCACTTCAGCATTTAGAATCAGAAGGGTGGGTCGTGAGGGGGTGTTTCCAGGACGCTGCTGAGGCAGTAGAAACCAGGTGTCTCTGGACAGGAGTCCGAAGGAAAGGGATGAAGGGCTGTATCTAGGCTATGGTCATGAGACCAGGTTGAGCCTAAGAAATGAGCTTCAGATCTGGCAACAGGCAAAGTCAGCTGGCAGGAATGGTTTTGGTATGGTGGGGGACAGGCACCAGATATAACAGTGTCAGCAAGAGGAGACAGGACAGGGATGGTTTAGGAAGTTTTCTCTAAACTACAGAGTTGGGAAGGTAGCTGAGAGAGACTCAAGAACTAGCAAAGATCCTTGTAAGTCATTGGATGTTTGTAGCTGAACCAAGTGGTCTAGGGAAAAGAAGCGTGATGTAGGTGGGAGGAGGTGATTGCAGACATATAGCCTTAAGAGCGGAGAGAGACCTTGGAAATGGGACAGCAGGCTGAACTGCTTTTTGAGACAAGGTCTCATTCACTGTGTAGCCCTGGCTGGCCTGGGAACTAGCTGTGTAAACTAGGTTAGCCTTGAATTCACAGAGCTCCTCCTACCTCTGCCTCCTGAGTGCTGGGATTTAAAGCCTTGTGCCACCATGCCCATTCTATACATAAGGGACAGAAGTCACTGCCATGTATGTCCCTCACAATTTTGTGACCTGCCAGCCCGAGTCGTGGGATGAAGGAAGTGGCTCACTTATCCTCTGCCTCCTCAGGTGCCATGCTACGCGTTTGATGACAAGTTGCAGAAGCATGATTTAAACCCACTGATCAAGCTAAATGGTGGCTACCTGGTAGATGACTCTGATCCTGATGCGACTCTGTTCATCAACGTGTGTAGAGACATAGGTAAGAGCTAGCTTAGGAAGCAGGGTGCCCGCCCTGACCCCTTAGACACGCACATTCTCATTAGATCTCCGAGGGAGCTGTTGTCCTAAAAGATATTCTCCAGAGAGCCGCATTTGTCTCCTTCAGCAAATCTGATCCTTTCCTTCCACCATCTCTACAAATCCTACTCAAGCTACTGTTAGAGGTTTTCTCTGCCAGATTATTGGAAAACCTTCTGTTTGACCTTTCCTCTGCCAGATACTCTGGGGGCTCCATGGTGAGCTTTGTTTCAGTTTGCTGTGTTTACCCAAGCCTTCTGGCTTTGAATTGGAGGCTGGGTGAAAGGGCTGAGAGATGACAAAGGCTCTAAGAATGTGGTTGTGGCGTGTGCTTGGGGTGGGATGACCTCTCTGGTGTTCTCTGTAGAACTATGTGAGAGGCCAGTGTATCTCTTCTTGATAACCAGAGGCTGTAAATAAAGGCCTCTGTCTTAGAAGAGCCGCAGTTTTACTATGTATTTATTTATTACTTGCTAACCTCCCTAGTTCTTGTGCTTCCCTCATGGGCTCAGCACCGGGAGCCCTGTAGATCAGGACTGGTCTTTCTGCTGTGCTAGCTGTGATCGTGCCATAAAGAAATTATACTGCCGAGGAAGGAAAGTTTAAAAAGAAAGAAGTAAAGAGGGCTTATTTTTCTTATGTCTCTGTCTCTCTCTCTCTCTCCCTCCCTCCCTCCCTCCCTCTCTCTCCCTCTCCCCATATGTGTGTGTGTGTGTGTGTGTATATGTATGTATATATATATATATATGATATGTTGGTCTTAAAACATTTTGGGGGAGTAAAATCCAGTTCAGTACACGGCACTTAGTGGGTGGTAGGTATATGGACGATCTATACTTCTTTATATTGTATACCTATACCTTCCATCTTACTTGTATATTCTGATTAACAGCTGAAAAGATATTAATTACACTCCACCCAGAACTGCCAGTGACCAGTGGTAATTTCAGGTTTTTCATGCAGGGTTACAGTAACTTCAGTTTGATTATAAACTTCTGCAACAATGCGCTGTTTCAATTTGGAAAACATTGACATTTCTAGTCCTTAAGTTTGATTTGGAAAATACATTTCTGTCCCTTAAAAACAAATCCTTATTTTAATTCATTAAATATTTTAGATCCCCCCCCCTCCCCAATTTTTGGGTAGTTTGGGAGAAATCAGCCTTTATGGTCTTAAAGGGGGTTGTGTGTCCCCCAGTGCTCATTCTTTGGTCCCAGGAAATCGCTCAGAGCCCCAAACTAACTTTGAAGGTGCCCCTCATGTCTCGTATTTACTTTAGACCTGTGGTTGGTGGACTTGGTACTTGCCTCTCCTCCCTTGGACTCCGGGCAGTCTCTCTGCCATCAAGGAAGGTCCTGTGGGTGCAGTGGCCTTGCGTGACCATTGCTGTGTGTGGAAGCGGGTAGCTAGATCTGAGTTTCTGGAGGGTGGCAGGAGGCTGGGTACTGATCCCACTTCGGCTGAGGTGGATTTTGAGTGCTGGGAGTGTGCTACTGTTAACTGCTGCCGTACATGTACGGTGGTGTTTAAGACTCTGGCCTCATGCCACTTTAGTGGGTCAGTCTTACAACCTTAATTGTTGTGAAGTTCCTTGGAGCTTTGGGCTGGGGAGGAGGAGGAGGAGGAGGAGGAGGAGGCATCTAGTGGAGGAGTAAAGTGTCTAGTGGGGGGAGAAGGGAAGTGGGAGACGAAGACAGGAAAGGGAGGGAGGGAAGAGGGAGGAAGGGAGGGAGCCACCCTGTAGGAGGTGAGCCCAGACCTGTCTGTGGTTTCTTTCCATCGACATAGGAATCGTCTGTCCCTAGAATGCCTCATTTTCTAGTGTCTCAAACTTAAAGGGATAGTGTTAAAGTTAGACTTAAGAAATATGAACATCTTTTTTTTCTTTTTATTTATTTTTTTATTAGACATATTCTTTATTTACATTTCAAATAATTTCCCCTTTCCTGGTTCCCCCCTTCCAGAAAGTCCCATAAGCTCTCTTCCCTTCCCCTGTTCCCCATTCAACTCCCCTCCCTCTTCTCTGTCCTGGTATTCCCCTACACTGCTACATCCAGTCTTTCCAGGACCAGGGGCCTCTCCTCCCTCCTTCTTGGGCATCATTTGATATGTGAATTGTGTCTTGAGTATTCCAAGCTTCTGGAACATTTCTTAAACATAGATGACAAAGGAATGTCTGTCAACTGGGCCCCTTATATGCCAGGGCAGAGTGGTGCCTGGTGCCCTACATGTTACATAGAAATGTGATCGCCTCATGCAGAGCCTCGGAACACAAAGGTGGAGAGTGTGAAAATCTGTTTACTTAAGAGACCAGACCCAAGAACTCATGATGCCTACTTCTGTTACTTGTGCTTTAAAATCATCTGTGATGTTTCTCAGACTCCCTCCGGGACCCCAGCACACAGCTGCGAGTCTGTCCTGCTGGCACCGCCGCCTGCCTGCTGAAAGGGAACCAGGCATTTGACGTTGGCCGGCCCAAGGAGGGGCTGAAGCTACTGAGCAAGGACAGGTCAGTCTGTGGCCACCTTAGGTCCTCAGCAGGAGAGCCTGCCTTTTAGCCGGACTAATGGAGAAGAGAGGGGAGTGTGAGCTTGGTAATGGAGGTGCTGGCACGATCAAAGAATGCAGTGTGTGCGTGTATGTGTGTGTGTGTGTGTGTGTGTGTGTGTGTGTGTAAATGTCATTGTGAGGCCCATTGTTTTGTACAATTAATAACTGGTGAATTAATACTGGTAAATACAACTAATACTGAGAAAAGATACCAAAAAGAAAGAATTTGACTGGTAGGAGCTTGGGAGGGAAGCACGTTCCATTTCCAGCAGGCTTATTGGTTGCTGTCTGGCCTAGGCTGGTTTCCTGCTGCTCACTTCTTTATTTATTAGGTAACATTTATTTGGTTTTGTGAGATGGCTTTTTTTTTTTAACTCAAGTATTTTGTTTTGTATCACTTGCCAGGTTATCTGTAACCTTTCTTTTGGAGAGAAAGTTGGGGCAGTTTGCTGGTGGCCTTCTAGCAGTGTGGTTTCTTTCTAGCTGGGGCATGTGGGCACCATCTCCTATACCACTTTTTTATAGATACAAGTTCCTGTGTCACCTCAATGTCAAGAACCTGTTCCCCTCTCCCCTCCCCCAACCCCCGACCTGTCATTCTTGTGTAGACGAAAACTTTTTCTTTTTTACTTATTTATTCACTTTATAACACAATATCAGCTCTTCCTCTTCTCCCAGTACCCCTCACGCAAGTCTTCCCCCATTTCCTTCCCCCTTTCTTTTGAGAAGGGGATGTCCTCTTCTGGGTGCCCCCCCCCCCCATACTCACCCTCCAATCCTGCACATCAAGTTGATGTAGGACTAGGTGCATCCTCTCCCGTTGAGGCAGGCAGGCGACAGGCTTAGGGACAGACCCTGCAACAGTTATTTGGGGACCTGCGTGAAGACCAAGCTGCTCATCTGCTACATAAGTGCAGGGGGCGTAGGTCCAACCTATGTTTGCTCTTTGGTTGGTGGTTCAGTCTCTGGGAGCCCCCAAGGGTCCAGGTTAGTTGACTCTGTTGGTCTTCCTGTGGAGTCCCTGTCCGCTCTGGGTTCCTCAATCCTTCCCCCAACTCTTAGGTAAGACTCCCTGAGCTCCATCTAATGGTTGGGTGTGAGTCTCTGTATCTCTTCTCACTGGCTGCTAGGTGGAGCCTCTCAGAGGACAGTTTGCTAGATTCCTGTCTTTGCAGGCTGTCCCAGCTGCCTCTGATTGCCCTGTGGTGGTTGTAGGAATGGATGCGGTACTAGATTGCGGACTTGTATGGACTGTTGGATCAGGGCCTGCATTGGAAAATGCTGGGAGTTTTCTGTGTTTGTGTTAACGTGCTCACAGTGCCATAAGCAAATACTACAGGGCCGGGCCTTTGAACAGCAGCAGCAGTTTATTTCCTCAGCTGCAATTTCAGAGACTAAGCCCCAGTTCACAGACAGGTTGGCTTCTTGTGTGGCATATCCTTTTGTCTTGTTAGTGGCCATCTTCTCCCTGTGTCTGCACAGTCTTCTCTGGTCTGTGTTCTCATCTTCTCAAGAACAATAGAAGTGACTTGTGACGGTCCTGTTTGTTAACCTCTTTAATGTGCCTGTGCTCCACTAGTTTCTGTTGAAGCGTGCTTGTCGAGGCTGCACCATTGGAGTCGGGAGGGATTGTGGAGAGTGACAAGTCGGTAATGGAGGGCGCCGGGTGGTGGTCGAGGGTTCAGGGAAATATAGGATGCCAGGCTTAGTGTGGCGTGTCTATTGTCAGCACACATGTGGTGGTGTACGGGAGATGGGTGCACATCCCACAGGTGAAGCAGAAGCTAGTGATTAGTATTTGTGCTTCCTGGCATGGGCATGGGTTGGGCTCTGGGGGCAGCAATCTTAGCCTGTAGCTGTTGTGTCTGCCATCTTGGTTATACAAAGCTCTTTGGTTTGTACTTACATGTTAGAGGGAGATCATGTGACCTTGTAGGCCAAATTGTATTATGGCTACTCAGCTATGCCGGTCTTGTTTTATTAGATCCTTATAAAACTATTCCTAAAGGTATTTTTAGTTTGCATACTGATCATGTTTATTTGACTTTCAACGGGAAGATACACTGAAGTTTATACTTTTACGTTCTTGTTAAAACATGGAAATATAGTGGAGTTGTTGTATTGTTTCCTCTGCTACCCCACCCTACCCCTCAGGTGCACCAACTGTAGGGCAGTACATCAATTGGAATGTAACCTACATGTATGTAATATGACTTCTCCACATGGATTTTCTGCAGGCTTGTTCTGACTTATGTGAAGGAAGAGGGAGAAAAGCCAGACTTTTGTAATGGTCACAACCCTGCAGTGACAGTAACCTTTGTGTGCCCATCTGAGCGGAGAGAGGTAAGTGGCTTGGCCCTAAGTGACTTTAAAGATGTGATCCTCAGACAGATTTGCCCAAGTGATGTGTCCCTACGTGTGAGTTTAGTTTGTGTGTGTAGGTACATGTGAAGACCAGAGAAGACCGAGCATGTCATTCCTCAGGTTCCCACGACCAGTTATGCTGGCTGATCTGGTCAATGAGCCTCAGGGGTCTGCCCGCCTGTGCCTTCTGGTGTTGGGGCTCCCGCTGTACACCACAGCGTCTGTGCTTCCCTGCTGTCTGGCTTTTTAAAAAGTGGGTTCTGGAGATCGGAACTGAGTGGCAATACCATTACATACTGATCTATCTCCCCAGCCTTGCAGCTTGGGGTTCCTGTAGGGAGAAAACCCGTCCTGTCTCCCATTTCATTCCCTGCCTGCCATCCCTCTCGGCCACAGCTTAGGCAGACTGACCACTCTCTCAGCTGCTTTAATTTCATGTTCTTTATTTACGCGCTGCGGCTGGGGTTGGGAGCTGCTTTACTAGGGAGTTGCTCTTGAGTCGTGGAGAGAGGCGGACAGTCAGGGGTCTGTTTTGAATGCATAGTTATTGTCCATCCATAATAAAGGGGGGGGGGATAACTCATGTGAGATAAATCTGACAACCTAACAGCCCACCTCTAAGTGATGCTGCCAATGTCCAGAGGCAGATTTCACTTAGGGACTGTTGCTACAGGTAGTGGCATCAAGCAGGTTGCCAGTCTGATGTCCCAGTGCACAGCCAACCCCCGTGTCCACACCCAGTGTTGGGGAGGTCATTGACATTGAGGGGATGCAGTTCCACTGCAGATGTCCCTTGAGAGTGACGAGGCTAACTGGTAACAGCCTCAGTTGTGCTTAGCCAGGTCAGCCAGCGTGCTGGACACTCCACACCCACAAGGGTCAGAGCCAGGCCTTCGGCAGGACATCTGCTGGGAGACATGATCACCGAAAGGGTCTCTTAAATGCTTGGCTCCTGGAGCCTAGATTTTTCTTTGCAGACCCTCTGGCCCCTACTTATGAGTGTATGGGTCACCTGATCCCAGGGCACTGCTGGTTACACTCAAGGTGTGCACATCAGCACATCACAGTGAGCAGAAGGGCCTCCGTTCTCTGTCTTTCTTTTGACTCAAGTGTGCACTACACCACGGAATGTCCTGAGTCAGTTGAGTCATCTTCACAGGTGCCTGTCCAGGCTCGTTTGCCAATCGAGTGAGAAAAGGAAGGGCTGCGTTTGTTTGTTTGTTTGTTTTGGTGTAGAAATAAGAGGTCTGAATTCTCTTGCTGAATATATATGGAGTTTTCTCTGATTTTAGGTCAGTCACTGACCTGTTTGGTACATGTGTGGAGGTCACAGGGATACAAGCCAAACTGATGCTCCCCTTGCCTTTGAGCACCCCTGTCCAGTTTTCCAATCTCTGTCAGCTTGTGGATACCGTCCGATGGTCGAAGTGTGTGTGAGGCGGGCTCCTGTGCACATGTCTGTGAGGGCTCATGTGCGCTCTGCAGTTGTGTTTGTAGACATGGGCTCTCATCCTGGCCAGCTGCTCTAGGCAACAGTTTGCTTCCTTTTGTTTTTTTGCTCTGTGTTTGGGAAGAAACAGTTTCTCCAGAATGATTAGGTACCAGAGGTCTGCTTGTCCCTTTCTCCTCTGGAGCTCCAAGCTCCCAGGCGTTTTTTTGGTGCCGTTTGTGGCCCTTGAGGTTCTTCTTGGAGCTGCTTCCTGGACAGTGTGTGCTCATGTTGACTGTGCTTGGCCACCAGAGCCCTTAGGAAGCTGGTACGTTTCTTGTTGACTTGTTGGATGCTTTCGCAGCTGGTATTTAAAAAAATACTTTTTGAAACAGATAATTGGATTTTAACGTATTATAAAATTCACCTGTTTTGGGTCCTAGCACTTTTGCTTCATTTGTTTCCTTTACCATAATTTTAATTGTAGAAAATTTCCATCTCCCTCCTCCCCTAGGAATGCTTTTGCCTATTAACAGTCAATTATTCTCTCCCTCCTCTTCTCACAACATACACATGGGTGAGTGCACCCACGCATACATGCTTCCCATACACATGGACGGGTGCACCCGTACACATACATGCTCCCCTATCCCCTGCTCTCAAATAGCACATATATGCACACCCATGCAGGAATAAACAGAGTTCTAACAGCCTGTCTGGGCTTTCTCTGAATATGGGAAGTATGCATGAATTGTATCTAAACCTCTGATTGCATTCCTTCACATCGCCCCCTGTAGGGCACCATTCCTAAACTCACTGCCAAATCCAACTGCCGCTATGAAGTTGAGTGGATCACCGAGTATGCCTGCCACAGAGATTACCTGCAGAGTGAGAACTGCTCCCTCAGCAGCCAGCAGCATGATATTGCTATTGACCTGAGTCCCTTGGCCCAGTATGGAGGTAAGTGTGTGGTCCTCTGTGCTCTCCCATGCTTTATAGAGGATCCTAGCTGGGAGACGGGAGAGATGGGCTTGGGTTTGCCTAAAAGACACACCAGACTTTCTGACGGGCAAGCGAACGCTCTCTGCTGGTTGTGCTTTCTCTAGGGTCCCCCTATGTTTCTGATGGAAGAGAATATATGTTTTTTATCAATGTCTGTGGGGACACAAAGGTCCCACTCTGTAATAACAGAGAGGCTGCTGTTTGTCAAGAGAAAAAGACGGATTCCACTCAAGTCAAAATAGCAGGAAGACACCAGAACCAGACACTCCGGTAGGTGATCGTCAAGTGCATTGTGTGTACTTGTGAGCCGCAGCTCTGCCCTCCTCTTCCTCTTCCCATTTACCCTGAGCACAAGAAAGTCAGAGCCTAGCACGGCTTCCTGTGCACTTTGGCAAGTTGCCATTTGTCCCTGAGCAGTTGGACGGTTTCCTGATTTTGATAAGTGCACATCTGTTAGGACTATTGGTTTATAAATGTATTGTTTCTAAGAACATATCGTAGGGGATTTAGGTAGTTTACTGTTGATGTGGCTATTGTTTTGTGTTCTCTATCTCTCCCTTCCACAGTCTTTCCCTCCTTCTGCTTCTTTCTTTTCTCTCTCTCTCTTCCCCCCCTCTCCTCCCCCCCCCTCTCGTCTCTTCTGGCAGTTTGGGAATCTTAAATGCCATTAGCATTATATACAAGTTTAAATAGTTAAAACCCTCCTATAATTCTTAGAACCTTAAGTTGGTAGTTGGCTTCACAAAAGCAGGAAGAAAATACAGTTTTCTGTAATTGAGTCTTCCAAATCTTATAGATGGTGGTTTTGGACGTTGCTAGCCAGGCTGTCTGACGTGGGCATTATTTATGTTGTATAAAGTCCCAGAGCGTCAGCAAGAGCAGCTTTCTGCCTGCCAGCAAGGCGGCTGCCCTCCCTCCAGGCCGTTACTTTACAGCAAGGGGCCAACAGCCTGAACATTTGGAACTCATTTCCGCAGGGCGCTTGCCCAGCTGGCCGCAGAGCCTGCTGCTCTGTGCCAGTAGTGATTTGTGGGTGGTATGCAAAAGGCTTAACAAAGCAGTTTTTTAAACTTCAAGTTTCTTTCTTGGTTCTATAAAACACTGTATGTTCACAACCTAGGTACTCAGATGGAGACCTCACCCTAATCTATTCTGGAGGCGACGAGTGTAGCTCCGGCTTCCAGCGGATGAGTGTCATAAACTTTGAGTGCAACAAAACCGCAGGTGAGTGAGTGAGTGAGTGAGTGTGCGCTGCCCACCCCTGCTTTGTGTCAGTGGCTTGTGTGTGCACCCAGGTGTCTTTTCTTGGAAGGAGGGTGCTGAGTGGGGAGTGAGCGGACCGCCTTTGGGCCTGGCCGCCTTCCGTCCTCAGGGTTTTCTGTGCAGTAATCCCCTCCCTTCCCTCCCCCTCCAGGATGCATACATACATCCTGTTTCCATCTTTCTCCGCTCTCCATGTTTGTTTTGGGACTCTGCCCGGCCTGTCTTGGACCCTGCTGCAGGCACTCAGCAGAGGAGGGAGGCCCAGTAGAGGCAGCTTTGGCTTCCTTCAGCGGCTTCAAGTGTGTCCACCTTCTCATTTAACAGTCTTTTCAGAGTGACAGAGTGGTAGAGTTTGAATTTGGGGATCTTGGGATGTCACTGGAAGAGTCCAAGCTGAAGTCATGACTCCCTTTGGGTGACAAGAGGCACCCCTGAGTCACTGGCTTGTCTATTCTTCATGTCCTGACATTAGGCGTTCCTGGCACCTGGAGAGAGATGATAGTTCTCTCACTAGAGATCTGTCTTGTTTGAGCTCCTCTGGCTGTGCCCCAGGCACCCCTGGCTGACTTGCCTCTGCACCAGGCCCTCATCCTGTGGCGGGGCCTGCTTTCCATTCTCATCTGTATGTAACTGGCCCAAGCTCCCGTGGCCGTAGTCCTTGGGTGTGTTTGTTTCGTATGTTTCCATGGTCAGCCTTGGACGATTTGATCAGGGTCCAGTTCCTGTGTGATTCATAGTAGGACCTGGAAGCAGCCGCTGTGCCTAGAGTGAAGTTCTCATAACCTTGCTAGTTTTTAAGCAGAGGAGAGGTTAGGAGCTGGACTAGGGAGCTCTGAGCCACAAGTCTCAGAGGGCCCTGAGGGTTGCGGCTTAGTGGAGCCTTCTGTCTCCACTGGAGTCTTTCATTGGCTCTTCCTTATCACTTAGAGAGCTTGCATGCTTTCATGGCTGTTTGCTAAGGCACTCTCCACAGGGGCCTGATGGTGACAGATGGCTCCCTGGGTGTTCACAGACTAGAAGCAGAGATAAGGGTTTTATGGCTGAGCACAGGGTAAAGCGCTAAAGCTGAGTCTCTTGACTGCAGAGTTTTGTTATCTAGGCTCTAGGTCATCCAGGTCAAAGGGGTTGTGGGACAGGGGGTATAGCTGGTTCTGGGATAGTCAAGGGACAGACGCCCAGAGGAGAGGGCGCTTCAGCTGCAGGCTCACTGATAAGCTGGTGACGCGCAGGCCCGGCAGGGAAGCTCCCTCCCATCTTAGGTAGGGTGAAGTCATCTCTGCATGGCTGTGATGCGCCTCTGGCTGAGTGAGAGAATAGACCGGTTGTTGGGTGCCTCCCCACACCCAGATTCCTTTTCCTTCTGCTCATTTCGTTGGAATGGGCCTTAGGCAACTTGCTTGGAATTCTGGATCCAGTTCTGTCCCTGGTCCCTGGGCCACGAGCAAAACCTGCTGTGGCTTCTGTGTCCAGGCCGGGTGCTAGCCACGCTGACCCGGCCTCTCTGGCTGCGTGAGTCGCACTGCCAGGCACTGTGGCTCCCCAAGTCTCCCTGCCTCAGCTTTGCTTCCTATAGCGTTGTTCAGCTTTTCCTGACGCTCGAGCTGAGGGCTGAGTGCAGGCCGGGCTTGTTTTGGGATGCCGGGAAGGTGGGTTGATAAGCCAGGAGAGGACAGAGAAGAGGACGGAAGATTGACAGACTTACCGTTGACACCACGACAGTGTGGAACTAAAGTCCAGTGAGTCAAGATCGGAACTTAATGCCAAAGCCTTAGTTTTTCATCTCTCCTTTTTATTACAAGAGTTTTCAGATATGCAAGGAGGAGGAACATTATAATGACATTTTTATACAGCTGCCTCTGTAACAGTGGTCACTATCGCACGTCCTGCACAGCAGACATCTCACATTACATTCATAACAGCAGCAACAGTTACGAAGCAGCAATGGAATAATTTTATGACTGGAGTCAGAACACGAGGAGCTGTATTAAGGGGCTGCATTAGGAAGGTTGAGAGCCGTGGCTCTAAAGCGATCATTAACGTTTCTCCACATTTGTTTTGCTTTAACTGTGTTACTGTCTGGCTCATATTCTACTTGGGGTAGGTTTGCTTTCCGTCTTCCAATCCTAGTGATTTAGTTCAAGACTTTATAGAAATTACACTTGAGAACTCATTTGCTTTTGGCTATAAAACCTAATTTCCCCTTTCCTTAGAACATGAAACCGCTCAGACACACCTCAAGGATACAGGCAGACACATGGGAGGTACAGCCGGCTGGGATTATGAAACCACCAACGGTGGAAAAAGGGCAGCTCTGTGCCAGTGGCCGCCGCTGGGAAAGGCCGAGGGATAGTGTTTCCAGAGGGAGGGCGGTTCTCTGCCCAATCCCAGGCCAGGGAGAAGTGGCCGGCGAGGAGCAGAGCGGTGCTGTGCTGGGCCATGCATGGGGCCTCTGTGGGCGGAGGAGGACGTGGTGCTGACTCTAGTCGGGCCTTACAGACACATGTCCTGAAAGGCTGCTGAGAGCGTGGGTGCAGTCGGCGTTGGGAATGCGCCCCTACCCTGGCGGAGGAATGCGAGAGCCTGCCTCCTTCTAGCTGAACAAGGAGCTGCCCTGAGCTTGCACCTCTGTGTGCCTCCCTGGTGTAGGTGTTGGGGAGGCCGCGCGCGGGTCTTGCTCACTCATTAGTCTACACTCTCAGAACTTGGGTTCTGGTGCCTGTACTCTTCTCTTTGTATTCCCGGTGAGTCCTTTGCCATGTGACTGCAGCCTAGAGCAGCAAAACATTGACTGTGGTCCACGGCCCTCATTAATTCTCTCCCCACCTCCTCCCTGACACTGCGCACCACTGCGCTACGACAGCTAGCTGGGCAGCTGACATCGATGCTGCGTCTTCCTTGGCTCTTCTGAGTTCCTGGGTTTGGGTCACGTCACCAAGTTGTGTGCTTCCCTGTGACTTTGCATGTGTAGGTAATGACGGGAGAGGAGAGCCTGTGTTCACAGGTGAGGTGGACTGCACCTACTTCTTCACGTGGGACACTAAATACGCCTGTGTCAAAGAGAAGGAAGATCTCCTCTGCGGGGCGATCGACGGCAAGAAACGTTACGACCTGTCCGTATTGGCTCGCCACTCAGGTATTGCCTACCTTGCTGGGCACAGCAGTCACCATGTTCACAAGAGACGATCCCAATGGTTTGGGGAGACATTTTTAATTGCCAGCTGAGTCATGACCCCCATTTCCTTCTAGCCACAGTACAAATTATAAGGAACACTGAATTAGGAGGTGTACTGCTTGCAGCTGAGCCTCACTTTTTCTAGTTGAGTTGTCTTGGCTCACCTTACTGGTTCAGTTAGAACTTCCAGGACCTGCTATGACAGGTCTTGTGCACTGTGCTTAGAGACAGTTTCTCCAGCAACCTTCTGGGGTAGTGTCTGAGGAGGTTGGTGGAGCTGGGACTCTGTTATGTCTGCACCCAGAGCTTCTTTCTGTCCTTTCATATGGCAGCCTCTTTCCTGCCACTGAAGGGGTCGGCATGCCCCTGATCTGTAGTCTTAGGAGGCTTGTCCAGCATGGACGGCATGGCGAGTCACCGTGTATCAGCAAGGGGGCTCATTGCAGAAACTGGTAGAGCGTGTGTTATGTTGAAGGTGCTGGGTGACGGACTACTGCTGAGAGCCCACATGTCACACTGCGGAAATGGGTGGCATCTTGCTGAAAATAGATGAGTTAGATGACAGTAGGTTTATAGGAGCCCTGCACCCCTAAGACAGAGTGACTTGCGTCAGTAACAGCTGTAACTGTCTGTTCCATTGTCTTTGGGGGCCTGTCTGAAAAGCACTGTTGGAGGAATGTTTCCTGTCGTCCTCTTTAAGACAAGATCAGGGTCCACAGTAAATGGTCTGTGTCAACTAATTGCTTTAGCAGTAAGTCATCTTCATGGTTTACTAGATAGGCATCTTGGAAGCTATAGGAACACAGGAAATTTCTGTAGGAGTTAAAATAGCTCCAGGAAACTGGGGCTGAAACTTGCATATATGCGCTAATGAAAGGTTGGATTTCTGCAATGTGAAAGAAGTTCTAATCTCGGGAATAGAACTCTGCTAAGACGTGTGCGGCTCTAGCCAGTGTGGGCTTCAGAAAGCTCTCCAGTCCCTGGAATCTTAAAAGGAGCAGAACCATGGTGGGAGGACTCAAGTCGGCTCCCGTCAGCTTGTGTGTGTAGCTGAGTCACAACAACACGACATTTTCTGGCTTTGATTTTGTTGTGTTTTGTTTTTAAGGGAAAAGGGGGTGTGTTGCGTACAGTTTAAGAAGGGATACAGTCCATCATGGCAAGAAAGGCCTGACAATAAGGACCCTGAATGGCTGGTCACATGGCAACTGCCACCAGGAAGCAGAGAGGGAAACCTTATTTTATTTTATTTTTTTTTAAATTTTAAGTATCAGTGTGTTACAAGACACAAACTGGAATCTTGAGAGATGATAGAGAGGTGCATTAATGCATTTAGCAGACTATGCCACAGCCTGGCTTTTGAGGAATCTGGAGTGTTTCTGTAGCATTTACATCTAGATAGCCCAGAGGATGCTGTGAACTGAGAGTTCAGAAAGTCCTACCCTGGAGATTGCAGCCCCACACCCCACTCCAGCCAATGCCCAGCGCTTTGGGGAAAACTTGGGCACACATGCTGTCTCTCAGAGTGTGTCAGTAGGTTGTGTGTGGACTTGGGAGCTTAGCTTTCCAAAAACATTGTGTGTTGTTACTTTCCGTGGAGTACTTGAGATTGTCCGATCTTGGCTTAGTCACTGTTTTAAGATGTGACCACAAGAAAAAGTCACTGCTTTTGGCTAAAGGACTTCGGGTTTGATTGCAGAATCAGAACAGAATTGGGAGGCAGTGGATGGCAGCCAGGCTGAATCAGAAAAGAAGTATTTCTTCATCAACGTCTGTCACCGGGTGCTGCAGGAGGGAAAGGCCAAGAACTGTCCTGAAGATGCTGCTGTGTGTGCAGTGGGTGAGTTACACCAGGGGGATCCTCTCTCTAAGGGTGTGTGGACTCCAGCTGCTTCCTGCGGGGGGTGGGGGGGAGACTTAAAATGTGGTTTGCTTAAGCCTCTGCCTTGGGTAAATACTAAGGATGATAAAGCATTTTGAGCCACTGAAGTCTCGAGGTTGTCAGAGGGGTTAATAGACAAAAAGAATCATGTTAGAAACTGCTCGATGATCAGTCTTCACAAAAAGTCGCTGAGCCCAGGATTCAGTGTGGGGTGCCGCCGGGGTCTGAGTGCCACACAGGGGTGAGCTTCTGCTTGGTCATGGGTAAAGCCTGTGGCTTGGGCTGTGCTCCCCTGCTGCCCATGTCTAAGGGCAGCTGAGGCCCTAGACGTGGAATAGTGTCTTTTACAGATAGTGATGGTGCCCATACGACCCTATCCTTAAGATGCCTTTGGAGGGTCCCATGTATCATATTCAGTGTGTCCCTGCTAAGGCAGGAGGTGGCCTCCATGTGACTGATTTATTTTTTTCTTTCAAGAAAACTGGTTCCCATTGCAGCCAGGTCAGGTGGGCTAAACGAAGGTCCTGGTGACCCACTGGCATTTGGCTGAGCCCTGATATTCTTTCTAATGTTTGTTTACATGATGATGAGAATTTTCCACTCTACCTTCTCCCCCCCTCCACCCCCCACCCCCCAGATAAGAATGGAAGTAAAAACCTTGGAAAATTTGTCTCTTCTCCTACGAAAGAGAAAGGACACATACAACTCTCTTACTCTGATGGTGATGACTGTGGTAATGATAAGAAGATAACAACTAACATCACACTTGTGTGCAAACCAGGTAATGTCACATTCTCCATCTCCCTGCAGGAGGGGTGGGAGGGAAGCGTGCTGCTGAGCACTGCTAGGTCTAGTCTCTGGTGATGGGAATCGAGTCATTTGGATCTCTGCCTAGAAATGGAGAAACCGTATGCTGTCCACAGAGAGATGCGTTGACATGCTCCAAAGGAGTTGTGAGTCTCTGCATGACATCCTGTTCGTAAGGACTGTCAGAGGATCAGGGCTGTGGAGTGCCGAGTTTCCTCCTCAGGGGGACCATAAATGACTTAGAAATATTTTCTCGATTGCAGCATCTCAACCGTGGTTATCCCTCCCTGATAAGTCTCTGCTCTTTCCGCTAAAACTGCATCTGCGCTTGTATGTCAGTGCTCTCGGGATGCTGTGTTCCATGCCTTACAGTTCTGTTTATGATTTCTAGGGATTTCCTTGTTGACACGGCAGAGTCTTATTATTTTAAAGCATTTTACTGCTGGGAATTTAGATGTTCCATATCCTCTCTACACCCACCCCATAAAGTTTCCTTTGTATAAATTCGCAGCTGTGGGAGAAGGACACAAGCTAGGAATGTTTTGTTTCTTGTTTTACTGTGGTAGACTATATATAGCACAAAACTTAGAAACGTTACCGTCTTAACCGTTTTCAGAGAGGTGGCCGAGTGCCGTTGTGCGTTTGTGCCTGTTACTGCTGTTCGCCTGGAGAGCTTTCTCATCTCTCCACACGTAAACCTGCCGTCTTGGAAATAATAGTTCTCTAGAGTTCTGTCCTGGCATCTGGTACCCACCTCTTCTGTGTTCCGTGGACTTGCCCACTCGAGGCAACCCCATCCGCAAAATCACATGGCATTTGTAGGAGACTCCTCTCCCCGAAGCCCCCTTTCCTGAGACAAGATTTCACGTAGCTGAGACTGACCTCGAACTTTCTGTGCAATTGGATGTGCTTGGATTTCTGCGTCGCCATTTCCACCTTCTCAAGAAGTGGCTGGAGATAGGCAGGCACTGCATGTCTGTGTTAGCGCTGAGGTGGAGCACGGGGCTAGACCCGCCAAGCGCTCTGCAGGATGCACCACATCCCCGGCTCTGTACGACCAGATTTTAACCTCCTCTTTCCTAGAACGTTTAACAGGAAGCAAGGTTTTAGAATCAGCAGATACGTGCTTGATTGTTTTTCTTTTCCCTGTTGCCAGGCGATCTGGAAAGTGCTCCAGTGTTGATAGCCGCGGGATCCGACGGCTGCTCCTATGAGTTCGAGTGGCATACGGCTGCCGCCTGTGTGCTGTCGAAGACAGAGGGAGCGAACTGCACGGTCCTGGATACCCAGGCAGGTCTGTGCCCAAGCCGTACCTCTGCTGCCTGCTGTGCCTTAGGCCCAAAGGTAGCTTTTGCTGAAGACTTAGCATGGCTGGTAGGAGTAAGTAACCTGCTTTAGAACTTTGTTCATGCCACTGGACAAAGTCCCAAGTGTCTTCTGCTGTGTGCTTGAGCTGTGGCAGTGCCCATCTTGAATGGATTTGATGGAGCACGGGAGGATCTACACACACATTCGAAAGGCTTTTGGATGAGTCCTAGGCCAGAGTCCCTCCCTCGATAGGGGACTTTACAAGAAGGCTATGGTAGTGTGGTGTCTTGCTTGGCTATGCCGCGTTGTGAGACCCAGAGTTACAGGTTTGGGCATGGTTGTAGGGCTCACACAGTGGAAAGGGGCAGTGGTGAGGACCTGTGTCCAGGCAGGAGATAGTCACTGCATAAAGTGACCTCTCGCCTTCAACATTGTTTTGCCCTGGGAGTAGTTTCTTTCTGAGAAGCTTGCATGGTCACCTGTCACCTGCACCATGACTGGCCTGACACACCTGTTGCTGTTTTTATGTTACTCAGGGTTTTCTTTTGATTTGTCACTCCTCACAAAGAAGAAAGGTGCCTATAAAGTTGAGACAGAGAAGTATGACTTCTACATAAATGTTTGTGGCCCCGTATCCGTGGACCCTTGTCCGGCAAACTCAGGGGCCTGCCAGGTATCGAAAAGGCAAGTAACCTCAAATTCTGGGTTTGTTCTTTGGTACTGTGGGCTAATGAATGTTTCGTACAGGGGTGAACACCATTTCCTGACCAGCATTTAAATACTGAGAAGACCTTGTCAGAAGAATTACAGGGTGCTAGGACTTGAACTTCCCAGAGAAGGGGCCAAACCTTATCCTAGTGACTGAGAGAGCTCTGGGCTTACAGATGCTCACTTGCAAACTTTTGGGTTTTACAGTTCTTGTATATTCATCTATGTATTTCTACTTACTGTATAGGGTTCGTTCTAATGAATTGAGTCGCACTACAGGCCAGTAGTGCTGAGAGAAAGGTGTGTGTGTGTGTGTGTGTGTGTGTGTATGTGTGTTGCTTTTCCCCTTCTACAGCCAAAAGAGCTGCATATAAGATTCCCAGGGACTGCAGTGTCTTGGTCTGACCTTGCTTTTGCCCCCATTTGCGTAGACTCGGAAAGCTCGTGCTCCATGACCCTTCCAGAGTGACATCTCTGTGTTCATTTTAGCGGTAAGTCTTGGAACTTGGGGCTGAGTCACACTAAGCTCACCTACTACGACGGGATGATCCAGCTCAGCTACAGGAACGGCACACCCTACAACAATGACAAGCACACGCCGAGAGCCACACTTATCACCTTCCTCTGTGACCGAGACGCCGGCATCGGCTTCCCAGAATATCAGGTGAGAATTACCTCGGGTAATTTTCCTGGCCATACGTGGGCCAGTTGCCCACCCTTTCTGCAGTAGCACAGCTATTCCTAGTCTGGTTTTCTTGTCAAACCATCGTATACTCCTTCCTTTCGCCGTTTTCGGGGTGCCTAGGCGGTATGTAGTTACTGGGTATGCTGCTTACTCATGTGCCCAGTTATCTTAGTGCCAGTCCACAGCCCTGTTGGCTGTGTTAGAAAACATGCAGAAGATATTTCCCTCACCCAAAGACAGGGTCCATCGTAGCTCTGATGTTAAGCTAGGGACCAGTTTTGCTGTGGGTCTTGGGGATGTTACAGATGTAGGTGCTTGTGCTATCCTTTCCCGTCCCTTTCTTTCTTGTCTTGGGATTAGGAAGAGGATAATTCTACCTACAACTTCCGGTGGTACACCAGTTACGCCTGCCCAGAAGAGCCCCTGGAGTGCATGGTGACAGACCCCTCCATGATGGAACAGTATGACCTCTCCAGGTGAGCACTTGGTGTAGCTGATGGCAGTAGATTTGTGGTGGCCCCAGGGTGCAGGACTAGGGACAACAGAAACAGAAAGGAGGCGGATGTGGTCTGACCTCATCGTGTCTGTGGCATCAGTCGATCTTTGTCAGAGCAAACGCTCGGTGTAACTTCATTGTTTAAAACAATAACTCTGTAAGGTGAGTGTGTTGGCAGGGTCCTCTGCATGTGGAGCTTCAGACTGTCAAAATGTCATGACACTCCCTGTGAGTCAGTCACCATATAGCTGATTCATTATCCATTGATAATGTCTTCATTTCTCTAGTGACTAGACATTAACTGCTGGCTTTAGCTAGTTCACCTTTGTAAAAGCAGACTTTTGTGTTAAAATTAGTCTAGTGAAGTATGAGGGTGGTACTGGAGGAAACTGGTTCGCCATGGAAAACTCCCGGGAGCACATCACACGGAGGAAATACTACCTCAACGTGTGTCGGCCTCTGAATCCCGTGCCAGGCTGCGACCGATATGCATCTGTTTGCCAGATGAAATATGAAAATATTGAGGTATGTCTGTTTTTCTCATGTTTTCTCTCTTAACTCTGAGGTGTGGTGTGTGAAGGTACTTGTTCTGGGACTCTTGATCAGAGCAGTCCTGCTCCCGCCCAGGCGAGGCCTCTGAGGATGTGCCTCTTGCACAGGCACACATCACATTGAAATGTCCACTGGCCTCTGGTCACTGTTGATCCAGTACTTTGCAGAAAAAGCTCTTAGCGGTCATGCTGGCCTGAATTCAGGTGCTTGAGTGATTCTGCAGACACCCATAGCTCGGAGCCTCCAGTGCCCGAGTCAGACCTGAGAGTGTCGCTCAGAGTGGCCCAGATGCATGTGGTAATGCCGCTCTGGGCGCTGAGTGCCTCATCATCTCCTGGAGAACACTCGTACCTTTCCTGTGGTCCTTATATGTGGTGGGCTTTGAAAGTTGCACACAGACCCCAGAAGTTGACTTCTGCAAAACCAGAGCGTGAGCATTCGCTTTCGTTGCACACGCTAGTGGTGTGCTCTGGTGCATTTGAGGCTGCGTGTGCATGAGTGTGTGTTCTCTACCACAACAGCAGCTTCAGGGTACAGCCCAGCCCCCACTCAGGGCTTCTCCCCACTCAAGGCTTCTGCATTTTGTTTGCCTGCTTACACAGTTGTTAGTGGTGGTTTCATCGGCAGTGACTACTATGAGTAGTAGCAAGTTGACTTCCTGAAGAAGGAAGCTGAATATGCCCTCTGTTGCAGGGCTCCTGGGCAGAGACTGTATCCATCAGTAGCTTGGGAGTTGCAAAGACGGGCCCTATGGTGGAGGAGAGTGGCAGCCTCCTCTTGGAGTATGTGAACGGCTCTGCTTGCACCACGAGTGATGGCCAGCTAACCACCTACAGCACCAGGATCCATCTTGTCTGTGGTCGAGGAAATAAGGTAAGTGCTGCACAGGCGAGTGGCAAGGACTGCGGAAAAGCACTGGGGCCAGTGTGTCCAATTCTGTACTTTGATTAAATTGCAGCAGAGTCTCTAGGGCCGGACATTGGTCATTTTAGGCATTACCGAGTTACCAGGAACATTGCATTTATCTCGAGTGTTGTGCACTTGTCACCAAAATCCATATTGAGAACTTTTTGGGGGTCGTTTTTTGTTTGTTGGAGATTTGAGTCTCACTGTGTGGCTCTGGCTAGCCTGGAACTTGCCATGTAAATCAGACTGGCCTTGAACTCGTGTAGCTGTACCTCTCGAGTGCTGGGCCTAAAGGTGAGGGTTACACCCGCCTTATACCTAGAGTTGTTATTTCCCCAACCTAGCTGCTGCCGCCACCTTTTTCCTCTCCTTCCCTTCCTCTGTGTGTGTGTGTGTGTGTGTGTGTGTGTGTGTGTGTGTGTGTGTTTTGCGGGACAAGATCTCGGGCTGCTCTGAAACTCGCTATGTAAACCTCAAACTCAGAGTGGGGATTAGAGGTTTGTGCCATTGTCCTTTGTAGACTCCTGGATTCTCCTGGGGCCCAGTCCAGTGGATGTGAAGCCTGGTATCCAGGCACCCTGCAGGCATGAAGTTTGTTTTGTCCTTAGCTCAGTTCTCTCATGTTATGAAATGACTGAGGACAGTGTCTATCCATGAGCTGCAGACATATACTCCCTTACCTACACGATCCTGGGCTGCTGGGTGTTGGTTGGTTCATTTTGTTTTGGTTTTTTTCCCCGTGTTGGGAAAAAATGCCGGCCCCTTAGGCTGGTCTCATTTCAGCTGTGCCTGACAGCTGTGGCCTAGGTGTGTTGGAGCCCTGTCATAGGCCATTCTTTTCTTTCCCTTTTTTTGCTGTCACTTAGACAATGCATTTAGTTTCAGAAAATTCTTTCAGATGCGTCTTAGTTTTCCAAGTATTTTTCCACAGTGGCTGAGCTGGTTTTGCCTATGGCCCTGGTGTACAGTGTGGGCCCTGGTAAGACTCCTGAGGGAGAGGAGAGGAGGTTAGTTTCGCAGTGTACCACGGGCTAGAGCCTGGGTCGTTCTTACCCTTGGGGAGGCAGGGTCCTTGGTTGATGAGGAGAGTGGGTGGGGCATGCAGGTAGAAACGCTGGGCTGTGAGCTGAGAGCAGCTGGATAATGCCAGTAACGTCCTGGTGCATGCTGTCCAGGTAGCTAACCGTGAGCCACTGCTGTGTGATGGAGACAGCACTCATGGAATGGAATGCAGCTTTTGTGGGGAGACTTTTTGTTGAACCCCATGTATTATAAACCAGTAATACTCAGAAATTAGCACATCTGTGTAATCGGAACCTGAGTCACAAAGCAAGATACTTGCTCCACACAGAAGCTCTCCTTGTGCTCCTTCCTGTCTCCTCAGCCCTTTCCCTGACACACAAGCCATTTTTTAGATTTATTCCTTTTTATGTGCATTGGTGTTCTGCCTGCATGTCTGTGCAAGGTACAGACTCCAGTTACAGACAGTTGTGAGCTGCCCTGTGGGTGCTGGGAATTGAAACCCGGTCCTCTGGAAGAGCAGCCAGTGCTCTTTAACTGCTGAGCCATCTCTCCAGCCCCACACAAGTCCGTTTTGCCTTACTCCAGCTGCTGTCTACAGCTGTGTATAGTAACTTTCTGGTGGCTTTTGTTAGACTCTGGGTGTACAGGCTTGGATTCGAGCGGAGCTCTCCATGTGCTGCTGACTCTCCTCTCCCCCACCCCTGTCCCCCGCCCCCCAGGGGTAATGAGAACAGTGTGGTGTAGGAAGGAAGTGCACATCAGGTGCTGACCATTGCAAACTGACTGTCAGTGGATTCTAGCCTGACCCACTGATTGATCCCTGCTGGTTTCTCTCTGCCCTGTGACCTTTCAGAATATCCATCCCATATTCACTTTCAACTGGGAATGTGTAGTCAGTTTCCTGTGGAACACGGAGGCTGCCTGTCCTATCCAGACGGTCACAGAAACAGACCAGGTATGTGTGGCCACGCTCACGCTGGTTTCGTTGCTTCCTGCCCTCCTTTCTGACACGTTACCACACTCTGCTCCCTCCCTACCACTGGTACCTAGATCTCCAGGACTTTCCATTCTACTCCTTGCTCACCTCAGCCCTCTTCAACTATCCCTTCCCAGTGCCCATGCATCCTAGTGAGCTCTCCATCACTGCCAGGGGTCTGATGGATTCACATGACTCTATTCCAGAACATTCCAGTATCTGATAGAGTGATACTCCCGAAGTCTATGACCTTATCCACAAGATGGAGCCCAGTGCTTCATGGGATGTCACTGACAGTAAAGCCCGTGTACCTGCTGAGACCACCCTAGTGATGTCACTGACAGTAAAGCCCGTGTACCTGCTGGGACCACCCTAGTGATGTCACTGACAGTAAAGCCTGTGTATCTATCTGCTGGGACCACCCTAGTAGGTGGAACCCAGCACTTCATGGGATGTCCCAGTTAGCACACAGGGTAGGGCTCAGTGATTTGTGGGACCTCACGCCTAGAATAAAGCTTATGTGTCTACTATGCCCTTCCATACCTCCAGTGCCTTATGCTGATGTCTGTATGGTAGATACCTCTGCTGTGTGCCTCTGCTGAAGGCCGCACACTTTGTTCCCAGCATCTCCCCACCGCTGGCCTCCCTTGTCTGGGCGACTTCCCCTGGCTGTGTTCTCTGCAGTGTAGCAGCACAGTGGCGCACTGCTCTCTGAGCTCTTTGCTGCCCTCCTGGGCCAGGAAGTTGTTTTTAGTACTACGTGTGCCCTTCTTTATGGCAGGACATGTTCCCCTCCCCGTCCTTCTAATTTCTCACCAGACTACAGAGTCTGGAACAGACACCAGGCCTGATACACATGATGGTGACCTCAGCTCTGGTCAGTAGCCATCTTAGGTACCCTGTCCATGGTCAGGGCCATGACTGTGCCCCTGACCTTGGTAGACATTGGAGGCTGATGGCCAACTTAGAGGAAGGGAGGGACTGTCTGTGAGTTAACCTGGTTATACCCCCATAGGTGCACTCATAGCATTGAGAGGTAATTCTTCAGTTTTATTTTTTAATGTAAAAATCATTGCTTGGTCACCCTAGCTCCACCTTCCCTCCCCTTTCCCTTAGGAATTAGTGGTGGCTTTACTCTGCTGTGTAGCCACTTGGCACCCATGGGGTGATTCCGTTCCTCTGCACATGCATCCCACATCGATGCAGGCAAGGGCTGTGTGGGCACACCGCTGCGCCCGTAGAGATTTGAAATGAGCGAGCGGCAAGTGTAGCTTGCCGAGTCCAGACATGGTTTCCTGGAGGCCTTCATGTGTGTTTTGTTCTTGTAGGATTGGTTTCAATGTGTTTCCTTCCTTGTTTCTGATAGGCTTGCTCTATACGGGACCCCAACAGTGGATTTGTGTTTAATCTTAGCCCACTCAACCATTCTCAAGGATACGTGGTCCTAGGCATTGGAAAGACTTTTGTGGTAAGTGATACAATACATTTCTAGTTTGCTTTAAGCAAGGCTAGCTGCACTCTAGTCACGTGGGCTGTGGGTTTGGGAATCAGTCATCCTTAGTGCTGAGAGGACAGCTGCTTCACCACAGTCCTCGTGCACTTAGAAGGGCAGTTTCCCTTCCCTACCTGCTGCTGTATGTCTAGAAGTTTCCGAGAACCAGCAACATGGTGACAGTTAGGATGTGAGCTACAGAGAGTCCACGTGCACTGACCATGCTGGAAGGAGCCAGTGAGCTGCTGAGGCGCTTGGTTGCAGGATAGGTCCCAGGTGACAGACCAGTGGGTAATAAAGTAGAAATGTAGCTGCCTGGAAGACCGCCTGAGCTCCGGCTTCAGGAGAACCGCTGGTCTGCTGGGGCCACACTGCCCTCTTGGCCTCAGTGAGGGCTAGACTAATGTTCCTTATCATCTAACCCTGTCCTTGACCCTCCTGGGTTCAGCTGCTCCGCGCATTTGGTGGGTCTCTCCCACAGAGCTGCTGCTTACATCTTACAACCACAGCAGACACACCTGCTTTCTAAATAGAATCAGCGTCTTTCAGACGTTAGGGGCCCAGCTCTGCTTTCAGTCAGACTCCCAACTGCATACCCTTCTCTGCACGATTAAAGACACAATAACGTGATTTGTTTTGATGCCTAGTATATGCTTTATAATTACTGCAGTAATTATATCTATAGATAGAAGGCTGTAAAGTAAGAGTATAAACACTATGCACTAAACCTTAGAGAAATTTGTGTAGTTGTTGTTATTTGGATTTGTGTTTTTGCCTTTCTGGCTTTAGGATCTAGATGCCCTGAAGCTGATAAACTGTTGGTGAGAACCAGATACTTAAAGATACTTAAGCCCATTGCTACTTTGGGTTCTAGGGATCTTGTCTGTGGTAAGTCTTGGAAGCTAAATGGGCCTGTACAATTTTTTTTTTCCTGTTTGGCTTCCAGTTCAATATCTGTGGTACAATGCCTGCCTGTGGAACGGTTGCGGGAAACCCAGCCCTCGGCTGTGAGGCAGGAACTCAGATAGAAGACATTAAGGACCTGAGGCCAGAAAGGCCAGTCGGGATGGAGAAGAGCCTCCAGCTGTCTGCTGAAGGATTCCTCACTCTGACCTACAAAGGCTCTTCCCCCTCTGACAGAGGTGAGCCAAGGATCACTTGGACATACGCGTGTTACCCACCCCTTCTTTTCATCTTGCACCTCCAGTTCTTCAGAGACGGGTGTTGATTGAACTTCCCTAGGTGCTAAAGAGGTGATGGGCGGCGATCATGAGTTACTCTTTTCTTTTTTCTAAGTTTATTCTTTTCCTCCTGTTTTGTTTGTTTGTTTGTTTGTTTTGTGATATGGTTTCTTGTGTAACAGTTTAGGTATGTTAAGCTTGTCAATACATATTTTGTTAGTAAGTGAAAGGTCAATTCTGAGCCCTTCATGGTGGCAGCAGCCGTGTCAGTGGATAACCTCTGAAGGTGTTGTGTACCACCGATGCTGAGTGTATGTTGTCTGGTAAATTCCCATGCCAGCTCTGTGAGTCTTCTCTTTTTCTTTTGTCCCTTCGAGACAGGCTCTTACAGTGTGGCCCTGGCTTTCCTGACTGGCTCTGTAGACCAGGCTGTCATCAAACTCAGGGGTCTTCCTGCCTCCGCCTTGCTGGGATCAAAGGCTTGGGCGGCCACACCTGGCTTATCCTCCTTCAATGCTCACGTACTGCTGCAGTGTACAGATGCAGTCTGGAAGGCAGGACGCTCTTGCACCTAGGATAGAGCCTGTGCCTCATGAGGGGTAGCTTCAGGGCTCTTGGATTCTGTTCTAGGTTCTGCCACCCATCGACTTTGTCTTACAGATGGCGAAATGGGCCCCAGGGTGAGGTTATTTCTCAGACCACACTGTTAATAGGCAGCAAAGTGACCCTCTGACCCCAATCAGTGCCACTGAGCCACTGGAGTCTCGGTGGTTTGTGCGATGGGTTGCGAGCGCATCATGCTCGAGGCATCCGAGTGGGCACTGGAGGGGGTGGGGGTCTGCCACGCTACACGGTTTGCACCAACACTGTAGTCTTCTTACTTTGTCTACTGCATATCTCCAGTTAGCAGATACTGGAAATGCAACACTATAATAACTGTATTCCACAGAACACAAATGGTCATTAAGGACTGCTGTAAACAACTGTGTACCAACAAACAGACAGATCATACACTTATATCATATCTTCATAAGATCTCCCAAAATAGAAATACAGGCAGGTCATTATCACATCATATGGAACAGGGAAAACTGAAATAATTTGCTCTAAATTCAGAAATAAGACAGAATGTCAAGAGTTAATACTACTCAGTTACAGATGTCAGATGCGAATTTAGAGCAAACCCTAAAATATAGGCAACAAGAAAATTCTTCAAATTTATTACATCAGATTTATGCAGATTTTATGCAACAAAGACACAGTCGAGTGAGGAGAACCAATGGGGTAGCAGGGAACACTTGCTTATAATTACTTCTGAACGTAAAGTAACTCAGCAGCAAAAACATCAATCTGATTGAAAATGGGCAAGGGTCAGAATAATAGTACATTAAATGCTAATGTATATGTATATGTGGGTAATGCAAGCCCAAAAACAAGGGATGGATTATCTCATCAGCCAGGACTGCTGCTCCCAACAGAAAAGCAGGTGATGCAGGGAGAGAGCCAGGTAGTACAGATGTTAGGGAAGCAGCTACAAATAGAGCACCATGCATGGTTGCAATGCCCAGTGCTTGTGAAGTGGAGAGGCGGAGTTCGAGTCCGAGGCTAGCCTGAAATATATGTAAGACCCTGTTCTGATAAGTACCTTTAGCCAATGAGATGGTTGGCTCAGTAAAGGCAGTTAACTGCTATATGCCGTTGTCCTGAGGTTGCTACAGGAGACCATGGACTGTGGAAGGAGAAAACTAAGGCCATAAAGTTGTCCTCTGCCCTCTACATGTGCACCATGGCAGACACACACATAGATACACACAAATAATAAAGAAGAAAAACTCAAGACCAAAAGTCAGGAAACATTGTCTAAATGATATAGCAGCCCCAGTATGGTGTGTGTGTGTGTGTGTGTGTGTGTGCGCGCGCGCGCGCGCACACCCCCTACCCCCAGAGGTATTGAACTCAACACATCAGATACAGTACGTGTATTTATTACAGCCTTGTTCTCAGCAGTCCATGTATAAAATCAACCAAGTTTTCCTTGAATGATGGGTGGATACATAGAGAAAACGGGCACACATTACTAAAAAACGAGTGAAAACCACTCATTAGAAGCAATTTGCATGGCTAGAAGCCATGTTTAGTGAAGTAAGTCAGACACATATCCTCCGGTTGTTGCCGATTGAAAGCTATGGTAAGTATTTGATCTTGGAGCAGACAGGGTAATAGCTGTTAGAGTCTGGGGTGGGAGGTGTGGAGCTTGAATAGCAGGGTTAGTAGCGTGGGGGGCAGGAGGAGTAATGTTCGGTACAGCACAGGACAGTTAGGGTTGACAACACTGACTGTGGTTCTAAGCAGCTAGTAGAGAGGAATGCTGAGCTCAGCCTGAGGCAGTTCCTCTGTGATGATTGCCTGTTGGGTGCTTTGGCTGAAATGTGATCACAGAGCCCATGAATACCTAGTTACTGTGTGGCAGTTAGAAATGAAAATAAAAGAAAAACTAATTGAAAATGTTTTGAATAAACTTTTGAGAATGTAGATGTAGGTTAGGAGTGAGTGCCTCACGTGGCAGGGATCATGTTTCTTCTCTTCAGAGTGGGCAGTCTCTGCAAGGTGCCAGTGTGTACTCAACGACCCCTGCTCAGTATACAGAGCAGGGTGCTTCCTGTTGTAGTTAACTTCGCTCTGCAGTCGAGGACCACTGGTTTAAAATCGGAGTGCCTAATTTTTCTATCATGTTCTTCTTTCGAGGCTTGAGGTTTGAAAGCTTTTTCCCGCCCAGCTCTGTTAACACTGGGGAGCATTTAATGTGCGGGGAGGCTCCAGGAACAGGTTAGCGCCGAGGGGCCAGTCCTCCCACGGGTGCCTCCTTAGTTTGTTCTTACCTCTATAACCCTGTAAAGGTGGGGCTGGAGTAGGTGTGGAGAGTTTGTTGAAACAAACAAAAGCGTCAGAAAACAAAAGTTGCTCTGTCTGATGGAAGGATAAACTGATATGGGATGTGGATTCTTTCTGATAGGAAGAGCAGTAAGATCCGATCCCTGGCGTAAGCTTGTCACACCAGTCGGTGGTGCTGGGACAGTCCTCGCACTGTTCAGGCCAGGCTTCTCGACGCCAGCCACCCTGCTTTGTGACCCCACAGGATGCCTGTGAGGCCTCTTGCTGCCCTCGATGTCTTAAGTCTGAGACACCTTCTGATTGGTGGCTTTCTTGTTCCACAGGCACAGCATTCATCATCCGCTTCATTTGCAATGGTGACATTTACCCAGGAACCCCGAAATTCCTGCATCAGGACATTGACTCTACACGAGGGATCCGGAACACTTTCTTTGAGTTTGAAACTGCATTGGCTTGTGCTCCTTCTCTAGTGGATTGTCAAGTGACTGGTGAGGCCTAGGGGCCAGTAGACTGGGTTTCAGGGAGGGAGGGAGGGAGGGAGGGAGGGAGGAGGGAGGGACGGAGGGAGAGAGAGAGTGAGTGAGTGTGTGTGTGTGTGTTCTGTCTGTCTGTCTGTCTGTATTTACTTGCCTATGAGTCTCTACATGCTTGAATGTGAGATGACCATTTGTAAATGTGGCACACATGCTTTCCTCCATAGGACATATGGCGGGCGATTGCTGCCTGTTTTTTTAACGATGCTTAGTGATACAAATGCATCTCGGGAGGAGACCCCTCCCCCATACAGTCCAGGGTTTAAATTGTGGTTTGTGGGTCAGATGCTGCATAAGAGTCTAGAAGAAAACTCAAGTTAAAAAAGGAAATCAAACACAGATGTATGTCTGAAGTTCATATGATGAAGAAAAAAGACACAAGACCTAAGAGCTCCTCAGTTGTGCCCTGAGGTGGCTGTGTCCTCTGACTGCTTAGCATCTGTGCTGTGTTGTGATGGTTTTTGCAGAGGGGCACTTTGGACAACAGGGGCAGGAGTATGTTTCTGCAGTCCTGGCTTCCTGTGGATTTCCTTGTGTCTTGCACGGCATGCTGTCTGAAAGTGGTCCCAGAACAAAGAGGAAAACACACATTCTGTTGTTTCCTTCCATCCCAGACTCAGCTGGGAACGAGTACGACCTGAGCGCCCTGAGTGCAGTCAGGAAGCCGTGGACCGCCGTGGACACATCTGTGCATGGGAAGAAGAGGAACTTCTACCTGAGTGTCTGCAGCCCTCTGCCTTCCATCCCTGGCTGCCACGGTGTGCTGGCCCTTTCTGCTGTTTCCCTGGAGTCTGACTGGAGCCAAAGTCAGCCTTTCCTCATTCACCATTCTTGTCTGTTCAGGCATGGCAGTGGGGTCCTGCATGGTGTCAGAGGATAACAGTTGGAACTTGGGTGTGGTGCAGATCAGTCCCCAAGCTACTGGAAACGGGTCTCTCAGCCTCCTGTACGTGAATGGAGACAGGTGTGGAAACCAGCGCTTCTCCACCAGGATAATGTTCGAGTGTGCCCAGACATCGGTGAGTGTGCACCGCAGCAGGAAGCACTTGGTTGGTAGTTACTTCTATTCCCATTTCCCCTTAATCTCGGAGTCTTGTGTGTTGTTTAAAGTCTGTGTTTTTATAGAAATTGGGGTCATTGCTAGTGTTTGACTAGAGTATACTGTTTTCTCAGGCTTGAAATATTCCATCAATATTGGATGGCTTAAGTGACTGAGAGAGTGGATACTTACTGAGGCTCTTGCTTGTTTGCACAAAGTAGCCAACAAAACAAACTGTTGACTTGTGTTGCAGGGGTCACCTATGTTCCAGTTTCTGAACAACTGTGAGTACGTGTTTGTGTGGCGAACAGTAGAGGCCTGTCCTGTGGTCAGAGAGGAAGGTAAGCCGCAGGCTGCTGCCCCTGAGTTGCTGCACATATCTAGTGTATTATATGTGTTAAACCCCATGATGTCTCCCATAGGAAGCCCTGTGATGGTGGCTGCCTGTGGGGTGAGAGGTCACCCCTTATCTTTGAGGTCTTTACTAAGCCACTTGTTAATTTTTACCTTTGCCTTTCTCTAATACACTTGAATTGGATTGTTTTTTTCTTGAAACCAGTAAAGCTGTCAGGAAGGGCTTGGTTTGTTAATCTTGCTGGTGTACCTGGGCTCTCTCCAAACCTGTCTTACACATAAACAAAACAACATGGAGGCAGCCCACTTTCTGATAGTCATTGCCTGGTTAGAAATTGTGAAACTTGCCTGGTCTGGTGGTGCAAGCCTATAACCTCAGCTTTGCAGGAGGCTGAAGCAGGAGGAGCCTCCCTACCTCCCTGGGCTGTGAGTGAGTTTGAGGCCAGTCTCAAATCAGTAAATAGAACTCAGAATGCAGCTCTGCGGCAGGGTGTCTGCCCTGGGTATTCTCTGTCCTAGCTTCTCAGGATTGCAAAGTAAATAAGAAACTTTATTTAAGGAGTTGTTTCCATTTGGAACTACGGATGCCTGTGTGATATAGCATTTACTCTTGGCTCCTGTGTGCTCTTGAAGGAGACAACTGCCAGGTGACAGACCCCAGGCATGGCAGTTTGTATGACCTGAAGCCCCTGTCCTTCAATGACACCATCATCAGTGCTGGCGAGTACACCTACTACTTCCGGGTCTGCGGGAAGCTGTCCTCAGATGTTTGCTCTGCCCATGACGGATCCAAGGCAGTCTCATCATGCCAGGAAAAGAAAGGACCCCAGGGATTCCAGAAAGTGGCAGGTACTGTTGTCTTCTGTCTTCAGTTGTAAAATGTCAAGATGTGATGCCAAGGATTCCATTTCTCTAACTTGGGAGGAACACATGCTGAATGACACAAGGACACAAGCTCCCGTCCATCTGTCCATCTGTCCTTGCGTTTATGCTTATGGGCAAGTTATTTTATGTGGAGGCAAGGCGGGTATCACTGAGCACAAGTGCAGGTCAGAGAACAATTTGCAGGAGTTGGTTCTCTCCTTCCACCATGTGGCTCCTGGGAATGAAACTTAGGTCATCAGATTTGGCAGCAAGTGCCCTTACCCACTGAGCCATCGTGCCAGGTTACTGAGGACAATTTGATTAGAGTTTGGAAAAAACCAACAGCGCAAGGCAGTTGGAAATCATGTCGCTTGCCAGGAGAAGGGGCTGGAGAAGAGGAGAGAAAGCTACGACACTGGCGTTTTCAGCAGAAGCCTTGGGAAGCGGCCGTAAGGCAGACAGGCAGCTCTGCATAGGAACTGGGAGCGGGGGAGGAGGCCCAGAGCACGAGGGACAGCCGAGAAAGCAGGGAAAGGAACTGCAGGGCCACAGCGTGTTTCCGACCTAAGCCCATAGGCCAGCTATGGGACACTGCAGTAGGCAATGGATGGCGGGTGGCTGCCAGCAGTCTACCCCGGGGCTGTGTCAAGGGCGTGCACGGTAGAAGGTTAGCTGGAGACTGACAAGGCTGTACTCGGCTTAGTGTTAAGAGCACTGCCTGCTTTTGCAGAGAACTGGTTCCCAGCACCCACATGGTGGCTGACAGCATCTGTAACTATAGTCCCAGGGGATCTGACACCCTTTCCTGACCTTCGAGGGCAGACATACATGATGCATAGACATACATGCAGGCAAACACACTAACACACATAAAATAATAAGCCTAAAACTGATAGAGTTGATTGGCATGGTGGTGCCTGTTTGCCAATACCATTCCAGCCCTCCGTTGACACGTGAGCATCTGGAGTTGGAGGCCAGTTTGAACTCCATAGTGAGACTCCATCTCAGTTAACAGAACACCCCATCCCCTCTTGACAACTGAAGAATCATTTAAGCCGTCTCATCTGCTCTAGACTGTTACAGAGGCAGGGATGGCTACTGTGGGGAGCACAGGCACTCCGAGGGAACCATGGTGCAGGTGGCGTGTGTCGGGGGTGGAGAACAGCGTTCCACTTCATACACTCTAGGCTGCACCGATGGCTGACCATCTTCAGTCCTCCCGCCATGTCGTGTGGAGAGCTCTTTGGGCATATGCGGTGTGACGGGCCTGGCATTTGCACCACAGTCCGTGAGCACTTGTCAGGAGCCGGCCATACAGATGTGCTTTTCTCGAGCAGGGCTCCTTAGCCAGAAGCTGACTTTCGAAAACGGACTGTTGAAAATGAACTACACTGGGGGGGACACCTGCCATAAGGTGTATCAGCGCTCCACAACCATCTACTTCTACTGTGACCGGACTACTCAGAAGGTGAGCCCGCGTGGCACTCCCGCCCCCGTCCCCGCTCCAGCTGCTGTTCTTTCAGGGCCAGTCCACTCTCAACGTCTGTGAGAATTCGTTATTTACTGAGCAGCTGTCATGGTCATCCTTCACCGTGTGTTCCCCTTACCCTTTCCAGCCAGTGTTTCTGAAGGAAACGTCGGAGTGCTCCTATTTGTTCGAGTGGCGAACACAGTATGCCTGCCCACCTTTCAATGTGACAGAGTGTTCTGTCCAGTAAGTTCCCATATCTCTTGGGTTTTTGTGTCCTTCCTTGGTAAAATTTTGCTTCACAGGTAGTGTCTGGGTTAGTCCACACTGGGAGATGGGCTCCAGATAGACACATGTGGGGCTGGTACCTCAGACGCACGTGGAGAGGACGCAGGGACAGAGCAGAGCTTCGGAGCCTTCCTGGCTTGTAAGGCTGGAGTGGCCTCAGGTCTAGAGAGCAGAAGGCTTGGCTAGGCAGCTTCTGGAAATGGCAGTGAGTGCATATGCTCTGCGTGCCAGTGGTGACTTCCGCTGGCCACTGAGTTACAGTTGTCCCTGGCCTGTGTGTGGCTTTTCAGATGGTTCATTTTGTTGGCGTGAGCACTGACTCACTCATCAAAAGCTTGAGGCTGTGTCTCGCTTACTCTGCATGTGGAGAGTTTTGCAGTAAAGCTCAATTCAGGACACCAGGGACACAGTGATGCTTGAGCCCTCTGAGGAGTGCCAGACATGTCACCGGAGCTAACTGGACCCTGACCGTGGTGTTCTGTTCCCTGCAGGGATGGGGCTGGCAATTCTGTTGACCTCTCCTCGCTGTCAAGATACAGTGACAACTGGGAGGCTGTGACCAGGACAGGGGCCACTGAGCATTACCTCATCAATGTATGCAAGTCTCTGTCTCCACACGCTGGCATAGGTGAGAAGGGGTCCTGTCTGTGTAGGGTGGTGCTCCAGGATGAGCCTTCCGAGGCAGAGCAGGGGAGGCCTCAGTGGGAGGAGCTCGGCCTCGGAGCAGCAGGGGAAGGGGGTGATCGATCCCCATACGGCCAGGCTCTGCTGGTGCCGAGGACTCTGCAGGGGACATAGCAAACCTTCTGACCATGAGGATATGGCTGTGTGTAGAAAGAAAGCTGGATGGGGCACAGGAAGGGGTTAGAGATCCTTAGGCGGCCCCTGTTTGTCCTATGGGGGACTTGTACATTTAGAGGGAGCCTGGGATGAGAGTGGAGACGAGAAGACACATGGCGGTCAGCAGTTTTCCAGGGAATTCCTGGAATGCTGAAGGTGAAAGTCACTGTCGGGGGTGGGGTGGGTACAGCCGACCTCAGGATGGTGCTTTTCTAACTTCGTCCTCCGCATGAAAGGGGCCTTGCTGCTCTTCAGGCGGCCTGTTACTCTGGTCCTGTACTGGGCTGGTGGAGCGCTGACTCTCCCTCAGGGCACGTGGCACAGGCGCCTGGAGAACAGGAAATAGCAGAGTTCCTAGTAATGTACTGAGTAAAGAGTGAGAATGTAGGCCCTAACAGGACTCCATTGCATCGAGGACTCTGGCCTTACCATGCACGGTGTTTAGAAACGATGGCGCGGGGTGGGGGTGGAGGAGTTGGATAATACCATACCTTAAGCTGCACTTTGCAGCAGGAGACTCTGATGGTATCTTGTGTTGCAGAGCCGTGCCCTCCAGAGGCAGCTGTTTGTCTGTTGGATGGCTCCAAGCCTGTGAACCTTGGCAAGGTGAGGGATGGTCCTCAGTGGACAGGTGGCGTGACTGTCCTGAAGTACGTGGATGGTGACTTGTGCCCAGACAAAATTCGGAAAAGGTCAACCATTATTCGCTTCACCTGCACTGACAGCCAAGTGGTGAGTTAATGGCACCCAGTAGTAGGGCGTGGGGCCCTGAGCCCGTGACAGTCCCAGGCTGCCTTTACGGATGTCAGGGAGGCATGGTTGTGGTGCACGCTGGTTGCGAAGGTCTGTGAGATAGGGCACATGGGTCTCCTTGCTGACTCCTTGGGCGCCTCATTGGGCCCTTCCAAGTGCAGGGCTAGCTGATTCTTTTGAGTCTGCTCTAGATCCTTAAAGGACAGAAGGGCAGCTCCCACCTGGCTGCTTGTCCAGGGTTTGTCAGCAAGATGTGGAGGGGAGGCTGGGAGTCCCCGAGTGACTCGTGCAGGCGTTCTGAACGCCTCCTTCCTTGCTTGTTGGCGTTGGCATTAGCAGGTGTGGCTCCTCTTTGACACAGAGGAACTGCTGTGCTTCTGTTTATGATGGGACACATCTGTACTGGGGAAGCAGGGTCATCTCTCTCCGAGGGAGCAGACGCCTTATGGGCCAGGATACAAGCCGTCTGAGTCACTGGAGGGTGGGGGGCCTCTATGCCTTTGAACTGTGCTGGGAGGAGGTAGAGATGGGCAAGTGGTCTTAGCTCCACAATGCTGGGAAGTGCCTGAGGCCGGGAGGGGGCTGCAGCCCGTGCCCACCAGAGCTAGTATTAGTGACCACTCTTTCGGTGGGCCCTTTTCTTTTGACTGTAACAGGTATTCTCTCACTAAGCATTTGGCCAGTGATTTGTTCATGGAGTTCTTTGCCCGGGCTCCCTAGGGCTATCATTAGACAATGTCTGGCTCCCTTAGCTAGCTTGTGGTGGTCCCTGGGGTATTTTGCTGACTTAACTTGTATGAGGCCCACAAGTGCCCTACTTAGCTTTGACTTTCTTGACCTGTGTTTACCACATAGAGACACCCCAAGCCTTGCTGTGGTTGGCTCTGCCCAGCAGTGCTCTGGGGCCTGAGTGGGTATCCCCTAGCCATATCCGTTACTCTGAAGTGGGTTCTCTCTGCTTGCCCTAGAACTCCAGGCCTCTGTTCATCAGTGCTGTGCAGGACTGTGAGTACACCTTCTCCTGGCCCACACCTGCTGCCTGTCCTGTGAGGAGTAACGTACACGATGACTGCCAAGTCACCAACCCCAGCACAGGTGAGGGGCAGACAACCACAGCCCAGCACAGGGAGGGACCTAGGAGATGCGCCTGTCGGTGTTTGGCATCTTTGGCCTTTTCTCTGGGGCTTGTGCTCATCCTGTGGAGGCAGCTACCTTGTGCCTTTGAAAGCTAGTCTCCATCTTGTTTTGTCCTGTGCTCCCGGCCCACTTGGCTGATGCCACCGGCTCCATCAGTGCTAAGGTCTACAGAGCTGGCCACCTTTCAGAGCCAACAGGACAGCTACCAGAAGACTTCCGCCCTTCCTCTTTGCTGAGCACCAAGAGGAACATGGGTGGCAGGTTGCTGACCATCAGGCCTCAGGAGTGACAGTGGCTGCTGGGGCACACAGAGGACTGAGACTGTGGTCCAGTGACAGGCACTGCTAGTTGGAGTGTTTGAGGGCTCTCGATGGGTGTGTGAAGAGTCAGAGTCCCTCACTGGTTGGCTGGTCTGAGCACCCTCTTCCCTTCACCTGGCAGGCCACCTGTTTGACCTGACCTCCTTAAGTGGCCGCGCTGGCATCACCGCGTCCTACAGCGAGAAGGGGATGGTCTTCATGAGCGTCTGTGAGGAGAATGAGAACTGTGACTCCGGAGTAGGTGAGCGCCATGGCTTCCTGCTCCTCCTGCTGTCCCTAAGGCTGCCGTCAGCCCCATCCCCACTTCCAAGACCCACACGCCCGGCCCTCGCAGTACTTAGGAGATACTCAATTAGTCACTGACCCCTCACCGGTGCTCCCTTTGTCCTCCGTGTGCTGCAGGGGCCTGCTTTGGACAGACCAGGATCAGCGTGGGCAAGGCCACCAAGAGGCTGAGCTACAAGGACCAGGTCTTGCAGCTGGTGTATGACAATGGGTCCCCATGCCCCTCCAAAACAGGCCTGAGGTACAAGAGCGTCATCAGCTTCGTGTGCCGGCCCGAGGTTGGCCCTACCAACAGGCCCATGCTTATCTCCTTGGACAAGCAGACGTGCACGCTCTTCTTCTCCTGGCACACGCCGCTGGCCTGCGAGCAGGCGGTAAGTGGGGCTGACGGTGGGGCGGCGCCCGTCGCGCAGCTGACCTGCTAGTCAGTTTACTCCGTTAGGTTTTTATTTACTATTTTATTTTATTTTTTATTTCAATACTTCTTCTTTCCTTCTTTTGGGGATGGGGTTTCTACACTATATCCGAAGCTAGCCTTCCAGCTCACTGTAGCCCAGGCTAACCTTGAACTGTGGCAGTTCTCCTGCCTCTCAGCCCATTGAGCGCTGCTGGGACTGTAGACATGTCCCGTCATACCTAGGTTTAGCTTTTTAAGCTAAACGTCATGGTCACTAGGAAAAAAAAATTATTTGCAGACTCAAATATAGTCTTTCCTTTTGAACAGACGGAATGCACTGTGCGGAATGGAAGCTCGATTATCGACCTGTCCCCTCTCATCCACCGCACTGGTGGCTACGAAGCATACGACGAAAGTGAGGATGATGACACCTCTGACACCACCCCTGACTTCTACATCAACATCTGCCAGCCACTGAATCCCATGCACGGAGTGCCTTGCCCTGCAGGTGCCTCAGTGTGCAAAGTTCCTGTAGACGGGCCCCCTATAGTAAGTGTGTACCGCCAGGGTTGGGAATCTTTAGAAGTTTCTAATCATAGCCTGTGTGCTATGCTTGAGGGCTCCCAGAGGAGTGCTCAAGCACAGAGGATAGAGAGTGCAGGCTCCGACGGCTAAGTGTGAGATCACGAGTGTGAGAGTGTGCACAGAGCTGCCAACCAAGAGTGCTGGCCAGGAGAGCTGAGCTGCTCACAAATGCAAAAGCTTCCATTGGCTTTTTAAAAATACATGTGTGTGTGCGCGAGTGTGAGCTGTACACATATTCAGCTGTGGAGGCCAGAGCAGGGGTTTTGATCCCGTGGGGTTGGAGTTACCGCGCGTGCGAGCCGCTTGATGTGGTGCTCGGGTAGGAACTTGAGCATCCTCGGGCAGAAGGCACAGGCAGCCCTCTCATACTTTTGGAGATGGGTGATCGCATGACAGGCATCAACTGTTTCAGGGTACTTTTGATTCGTGTGGACATCTCTCCAGACACCCCAGATGCACTTGGTTCTTGGAGACTTTTATTTTGTGTTCGGTTACGTGGGTGTCCAGCAGCGACTGGCTCCCTTAGCTGTGCTTCGGGATGGTTGTGAGCCGCCTGATGTGGGTGCTGGGAACTGAACCCAGGCCTGTGCTAAGGCACTGAGTACTTTTAACCATCGGGCCATCTCTCCAGCTTTCCAGACATGCTTCCTGGGTATTATGTTAGGAGCCTCAGGGGTTAAACCTGACCAAGAGAGGTGTTGACACAGAACGGGTGTCAGCAGCACCTGCACAGTGTGTGTGTCTGTTCCAAGTACTTGTGCAATTAAAAGGCCTAAGCAACACAAGCTCTTTCTAGTAACGAGATACAACTGGGGCCAAAACAATTAGCATAATAACTAAATACTCTGCCCTGAAAACTTACGGTATAGATTTAGATGTGTGGAGCTGTATTTGTGGTTTGTCAAGTTTTAAACTATGAATTCTCCTCTGTCGTGAGTTCTGTTGTGGGACATTAGGTGTCCATTATGTGAAGTGTGGTATTTTGCAGAGGAGGACCAAGGCATGAAGTTCTTCAGTAGCACCCTGACCCAGCGCTCTGCCTGGCCATCTCCTCAGAAGCCCAGTGGGCTGACTCTCCTGCTTGGCCAACCTTTGTGACACTGACTTTTTGCTTAGGTCCTTTGATTGGTGAAGCTGTTACTTCATATGATCCACACAATAGACATGCATGCATGCGCTCAGGCTCGAACATACTGCCACACAGCACTTCATCCATGTGCACACATGCAGGCATGTTTCCTGCCTTTCATTCATTCATTTATTCAGAAGAACTGACTGAAGAGGCATTGTGTATGTCTGCCTCTGTCCTAAGTAACAACCTGTGGCGAGCGGGAGTTGTCCCCTCTGTGGACATTCCCAACAGGCACTGCTGAGCTGAGTAAGACGCACTCTCAGGGCAGTGTGGGTATCAGAACGCTAGAAGGGCGTTGCCCAGGCTCCTGCCTTCCTCATTGCTGTGAATGAGGACACAAGTCCCTAGAGACCAGAATCTGAAGGCTAAACACGAGTAGGTACACCCTTGGCCTCTGTCCATGCGTCTCTGGTGTCTCTGCATGCTGGTGACCTATTTGCGTGCCAGTCGCAAAGCAGTGCAGGAATGTCTTTAAAGGCTGACAGTATAAAACTGCTGCTGTTCCACATGAATTCCTAACCTGCTAACCTTGGGATGGCTCTGAAGTACGTTTGCTTCCTCTGTTCTAGGATATTGGTAGAGTCACAGGCCCTCCGATATTCAATCCTGTGGCGAATGACGTCTACCTGAACTTTGAGAGCAGCACTCCTTGCCTAGCGGACAAATATATGAACTACACCTCACTCATCACGTTTCACTGCAAGAGAGGAGTCAGCATGGTGAGTGCCTGCCCCTGTCAGCTTCACTCAGAACCCCGGCTGTGGGCAGTGTGCTGAAACCACCCCAAAACATGACTCGGGGCGTGAGTAAGTCGGAGTTGATGTGGATGCTTTCTGTTGTTCAAAATTATGGAAGCTTTGGGAGTAGAAATCACATTTAGTGAGCACTAATTCTGAACACATTAAAAGGTTAAAATATCTCTTATTAAACTATAAGGTGATCGGTTTTTTGATGAGACGTTTTTTGGGCACGTGCCATCATTCATTGTACAGCTTTCTTATCTCTCAGGACCAGATGAGCAGGTGGAACTGTTGTCTGCTCTGACCTACTGACATCCGGGGTGCACTGAGGGGCTTGTCATTCCCGGGGCAGCAGTGCCCCGAACAGCTGATGCTTTGTCCTTCCCAGTGTTTGCCATCGTTAGTAGAAGCTCTTTTCCCACATGACTCAGTAAAGAGCTCATGAACAAGTGTACCTGGAATCCCCCCGGCCGCCTGGCTACTCTCTCTGCTGTTGAATGAGCGAGAGCTGTGCTCTGACTCGGTTCATGGCCTGTGGAGCATATGGCTGCGGTATTTTTGTCCTCATGAGTGTCCCTGCTGTCTAGGTATGCAGGACGCTGACCTGCTCTTGGGTTTGGCTGTGCTTGTGTAGTGTGTGGCAGGCAGGGGTGGATGTCCTCACTACTCCCAGGAGAGAGTGTGGTGGATCTTGTCCTCACACTGTGGTTTTTAAGACTCGGGTTTTTCGCTGGTTGTGATGGCTCATGCCTGTCTGATTTGCTGAAGGAGGCAGAGGCAGGAAGATCATGAGTTCAAGGCCTGGGCTATACATTTAAAAAAAAGAGACTCATGTTTTTCTTGGCCACAGGGAACTCCTAAGCTGATAAGGACCAATGACTGCGACTTTGTGTTTGAGTGGGAGACTCCAATTGTCTGTCCTGACGAAGTGAAGACCCAGGGCTGTGCTGTAACAGATGAGCAGCTGCTCTATAGCTTCAACCTGACCAGCCTTTCCACAAGCACTTTCAAGGTAAGTGCCTTCTCACAGCCTTGCCAGCCTCCAGGGGGCTAAGGCGCTCTGACACAGGGCTGGACAAAGACCAGTAACCAGCGAGGCAGGCCCTGGAATCCTGGGACACAGGTGGATAATAGGCAGAGCGACTTGAGGACATGCATTGGAACACATACCCCTGGCCAGTGCAAGATGAGTGTGGCTACAGGGAGCCACAGAGAATCACTAAGTTGCCAGTGTGAGCTCAGGGTAAAGAGACGCAGTCTGCCAACCACAGGGACAGGTGAGAGAGGTGGCATTGTGCAAAACCTTTCATGCAGGAGTCTGTGGGCTGGGGGCTTTCAGTGAGCCCGGTGAACCCTGAGTTCTGAGCCTTTGTCAGGGGTTGGGGACTGCAGTTCAGGGATAGTTTTCTGCATGAGTGCAATGAGTGAGGAAAGCAAGGGCCGTGTTTACATATGAGCCGTCTGCTCTATATCCCAGCTGAGGAACTGCTGGGTTCTAGAAGGTAGGAGGAAGCCGGGACTCAGAGCCACAGGACCTGGCTGGAGAGAACAGTTGGGTAGCACTGTTGGCTGCCTGGGCCACCAGGGAGAGAACAAGATAGAAAAGAGACTGGCCCAGGATGACTTCTAATGACCTCTGGAGGTGTCCTTGGCCCAGGAAAACAGTGGGGCATCATGGTCCTATTCAGGTACAGGAATGTGAACTGTAGGAGCCCGTGTTCTGTTCGCATCCGTCCGTAGCCACACATGGCTATTTGTCCTTGCAGGTAACTCGGGACGCTCACACATACAGTGTGGGGGTGTGCACAACGGCGGCTGGCTTAGAGCAGGAAGGCTGCAAGGACGGCGGGGTCTGCCTGCTCTCTGGGAGCAAAGGAGCCTCCTTTGGGCGCCTAGCATCGATGCAGCTGGATTACAGGCACCAGGACGAAGCAGTCATCCTGAGTTACGTGAATGGCGATCCTTGCCCTCCAGGTAAACCTTCACAGTATGGTTACTTCAAATTTCTTGTAAACAGATTAGACTTAGCAGGAAAATACCTGAGGAATGAAGCTTCGAGTCTGTAGTCTGTGAGCACTGTACCCTGCCACATCACCTTCCCTGGCATGAATGCCTGTGTCTGGAAACTGATGCTGTCGGGTGCTTGTCTGTTGGGGTGAATCCTGGCTAGCAGGGCCAGTGCAGAGCGCTGTAGGGAGCCCTTGGGTGACAGCATCTAGTAAGGCACAGCTCGTGCATTGATGCTTGTGTATGACCCACGCCTCTTTCCCTCCAGAAACAGATGACGGCGATCCCTGTGTCTTCCCCTTCATTTACAAAGGGAAGAGCTATGACGAATGTGTATTGGAGGGACGAGCGAAACCGTGGTGTAGCAAAACTGCAAATTATGATCGCGACCATGAGTGGGGCTTCTGCAGACAGAGTGAGTGGGGAGCTGAGTTTGGGGGAGGGAGGCAGGTGTTGTATGGACGGCCAAGCTAACTGAGGCCGTGATTGTCTTATGTTAGTTTTGTTCTTGTTAGCTAAGGGTGATGTTCATGGAGAATCAAACTTGAGCACCATGGCTCCTTTGTGACTTAGGGGTGGAAGGAGAGTGTCCTGAAGGCCGGCACTCTGTAGTTCTCTGAGCGATCATGACAGATGACTAGCTCCAAGGCTTCTAGGGGTGGCCCTGAAGTTTTAAGGTTGTTACAGATACTTGGCTGATTCTTTAAATTCTTGTCAGTATCAGTGTGTAGTCAAGTGTCGAATGCTTTCCCAGGAGGTATGTTGGTGTGGTCTGAGGGAACTGAGTCTGTATGTGGAGTAAAAAAAACTATGGCCAGGGCTGCACTTGGGAAAATGGCCAGGGGTGATAGGAGATGGGAGAAGTCAAGGTATATGCCCTGCCTTAGGTCTGACCTTTGCCCACCATTGCTCCCCAGCCAACAGCCACCGGATGTCTGCGATCATATTTACATGTGATGAAAGTGAAGATATTGGGAGGCCACAAGTGTTCAGTGAAGATCGTGGGTGTGAGGTGACATTTGAGTGGAAGACAAAAGTTGTCTGCCCTCCGAAGAAGATGGAGTGCAAGTTTGTTCAGAAGCATAAGACCTATGACTTGCGGCTACTCTCCTCCCTCACGGGGTCCTGGGACTTTGTGCATGAAGGAAACTCGTGAGTACACCACTGCCTGTGCTCCCTCAGGTTTGCAAAGACAGGAGCATCGCGTACCTGGGCGGCCTGGGGCTCTCACTGAGGCACAGTCCAGATTGTCAGTGAGTGACTCTGAAATCATAGTGTATGGGGAGTTCAGGCGAGCACCCACGGAGAGTAGAGCGCTGACAGCTGTGAAGGGCTTCCTGTCGTTCAGGTTTGAGGGCCTGTGGCTTTTCTAAGACTCTTGTCAGATCTTTTCTAAGACTCTTGTCAGATCTTTTCTCAGACTCTTGTCAGATCTTTTCTCAGACTCTTGTCAGATCTTTTCTCAGACTCTTGTCAGATCTTTTCTAAGACTCTTGTCAGATCTTTTAGCTCTGCCTTTGTCTTTTGAACTAATTGCCCCCCTGACCGTTCCATGTGGGGAGAGCCTGCTGTGCCAGGTACCCCAAGCCTTACAGGTCCTGCTGCAAATCAGGGCTGTGAATTGGGGGACTTAGGTGAGTGCCTGCTGTACCTCCACAGCCTGGTCTCCTGTCTGCGCGATGTCAGGGCTACACGGGGACATGTCACTGCATGGGAGCCTGCTGAGTCAGCTGCTCTGTGTGGCTGCTCTGCTCCCCAAGGCCATCAGGGAGTCAGCCGCCTTCCAAGGTAGCGTGGGGGACTGTCACCAGTGTCACAGAGTAGAAATTTCACCTGCCCTTTCTCCGCACCCCCTTTGTGTCATTCTTAGGTACTTTATCAATCTGTGCCAAAGAGTGTATAAAGGTCCCCTGGACTGCTCCGAAAGAGCCAGCATCTGCAAGAGGACTGCCACCGGTCAAGTCCAGGTTTTGGGGCTTGTTCATACACAGAAACTGGAAGTCATAGGTAAGGCTCTGGGGATGTTTGTACTTGGTTCAATTGCTGCGTCAAGATTGGCAAGGTCAGGCTGTCCCTGGTATGACTGAGAAAAGGCCTGAGCTTTGGCGGAAACCCCGTGACGGTTGAAGCATTTCTACCCACTTCCTGGAACATGAAGTACAAGCTATTTCGTACACTCCGAGGCACGGGAAGCCTGTTTAAAGCACCTTTGGTGACTGCACTCTGGATGCACATTGGTTTCTAAACATCCACCCGCACACGTCTAAGAAAGCCACAGTCACACAGGACGTGGTCCAGATGGCCATGTATTTCCTCAAGCACTTGGATAGTCATCACGACACTCTGATTCGCCAAGGGGAAGGTGTCTGCTGTTAAAGGGCAGGCAGGCATTCTCAGCTAAGAGAAACACAGTGACAAGGCTGTGTTGCTCTGCCTCTAAGGCTAGAGTATGATTCTGATTGTGTTGCTTGAGCTACAAGGTGACATGGGTATTGAAATGGAGAGGGAATTCTGAGGGAATTCCCATGGCCTTTAATCACAAACTCAGACAAGAAAGTGGCCTCCCTTTGAGAATTAAAATCCTAGCACATGAACCAGTTGGGCAAACTCACATCTTAGGAATCCTCTGTCCCTGGAATTCCTGACTGCCGTGGAGCTGGATGCCGGTCATACAGGTGTGGCCACAGAGGTTTAGCATTCCCGGGATCCGGGAAGCTCGTGGTCTTGCTGTTTCCTTGGGAATGGTGGTATGGGTGTATGGGCCAGTGACTGCCATTGAGTCTGAAGGACACCCTTAGACAGCCGACACTTGCTTTGCAGTAAACCTTTAAAGCCCTGACATTGTTCCGCAAGGCACTAGAAATAACGCCAGCTCATTGTCTCATGTTTCAGATGAAACGGTCATTGTCACTTACTCAAAAGGCTATCCTTGTGGTGGGAATAAGACTGCCTCCTCTGTAATCGAGTTGACCTGTGCGAAGACTGTGGGCAGGCCTGCGTTCAAGAGGTGAGCCACTCGCGAGTGAGCACACTGGCTCTTCGCCAACCCCCATTTCCACCTGGGAGTTGGCAATGTGTGCGCACAGATGAGAGGGTGTTTGGGACTGTCACTGTGGCAGAAATGCCTGCTGAGACTGAGGACTTAGAGGGACAGATTGTCTTGTCCTATGCAGTACTTCTCTCACAGGAGGCATCCCTGCCCCCGCCTGAGGACTAAGGTACACTAAGAGGGCTACCTCAGCCTTTTAGCCCGGTCTGCCTTTGGAGCTGCTGATGCTACCTGAGCAGCGCAGAGCTGGCTGCAGCCCCTCGGTGACGTGGTAGAATTAAGGGACTGCTGATTGTACCACCAATAAGCGGGTTCTGGGCTTCTGACATGGCACAGTGTGTTCCAGGCAGTGGTTGGGTGGTGTTAGAGGGATTGTGGCCAACAGGGGGAGCTTGTGAGCTGCTGTTTTGGAAACTGGCTTTTTAACTTCTGAGACTAAGATACGACTCGTAAAAGTCTAGGTGAAGAATTTCCAGCTTTATATGTTAAGACATTTTTATTGCGTTTGGTTTTTCTATACAGGGGTGGGGTTTGAATCTAGGGCTTCATGCAGACCAGGCAAGTGCTTTGCTCTTGGGCAGTATTTCCAGCTGTCTTGTTATTTTGAGGCAGGATGACACTAAAGTGTCCAGGTTGGCCTTGGATTTGTTCTGTCACTGGGACAGGCACTGGCCACCTCTTCCCTCTGTCTCCTCGGTGGCTGGAATCACAGGTTTGTGTCCTCAGGGTCAGCAGGCACCGAATCCATGTTGCCGATGTCATCCTCGTTACTGTGCTGAAGCACAGAGACCAAGACAGTTGTCCTGGCCCAGATCTGTCACTCGCATAGTGCCCCGTGGGGACCAACAGCGGTGGCTCCCGAGGACCCTTCAGAACCCAGACGATTGCTTCTTCCAGGCCTCTCCGGCCGTGTGTCTTGCAGCCTCTCTGAGTGTGGCCGGGTGGTGACCATGTCTGTTCCCTTTCAGGTTCGATATCGACAGCTGCACCTACTACTTTTACTGGTACTCGCGGGCCGCCTGCGCTGTGAGGCCTCAGGAGGTGAACATGGTGAACGGGACGCTCACCAACCCTGTGACCGGGAAGAGCTTCAGCCTCGGGGAGATTTATTTTAAGTAAGTGGATGACTGCCTCTTTGGCACTGATGCACACTCAAAGTGAACCAAACTGGAAGTCTGGTCCTAGCAGGCTCCTCCCGGGGAAGCCGTCTCTGCCTCAGTCACAGTTGGGAAGTGATCAGGTACAGCTTAGAGCAAGCAAAAGGGCTGCTTCTTTGTCACTTGACACTCAGTGGTGAATTCATTATAAAAAGCAGTCTCCTTCTCCACTTACGGCTGGGAAGCCCAAGGGCTGGAGCCAAGGCTCTCGGGACTTGGAGAGAGAACAAGGACTTTTCTGGACTGACCAGCATGCTAGCTTAAAGTAAAGGCCCATTTCTTAGAGTGTCATGGGCTGCCTTGAGGTCCCATGGCCATGCGGGGCAGAGTGCACTGAGTGTGTGGCCCACAGTGTATGAGATAGTGCAGTCATTCCAGGAGGTGATGCTGGGCAGGCGGTGACGGAAGCCTTGCCTGGCTGGAGCGTGCAGGAGGAAGGGGTATGACCACGGTACTACCCTCTGCCTCAGGCTGTTCAGCGCCTCCGGGGACATGAGAACCAACGGGGACAACTACCTGTATGAGATCCAGCTCTCCTCCATCACCAGCTCGTCTAACCCTGCGTGCTTCGGGGCCAACATCTGCCAGGTGAAGCCCGATGACCAGCGTTTCAGCAGGAAAGTAGGCACCTCCGACATGACCAAGTACTACGTCCAAGGTAACTGCTGTTTCCTGTTAGTGGTTCATGTACAGCTTTTCAAAGGGAGAGCGTCGCATGCTGATCCACAAACCCACTGCGTGGAAATCCCGGACTGATTTCAGCTCCCTTTATGAGCTGGTGCTACTCTGGTGGGCAAAGGCAGAAGGAGACAGTCACAGGTCCCACTGTGGCCTGGCATTAACATGCTACTTCCTCATCTAGAAACTGCAAGGAAGGTTAGAGCAGGCCAGGAAGGGAGCTGGCTCAGTGGGTGAGGGTCCCATCCCGGCTGCCAAGTCTGAAGACCCGCGTTTCATTTCTGGGACCCACACAATAGAGGGACAGAACCAACTCCCATAAGTTGTCCTCTGATCTCGAGACATCAGCCATGATAGCCTTGATGATCACGAGACATCTCACACACACACACACACACACACACACACCATGGAGGAACCCCCCAAGCTGAGTGAGATAGGTGTGGCAAGGCTGTAGATGGCACCAGTCCTTCCATTCTTGTGCCCATGTGACTATGTTCCCGGCAGGTCACATGTGTATTCTGTATTTCAGATAACTTAGCATCCACCATATAATTCTTGTAATTTGTTTTTTTGAACTGCATGACCCTATTAACTTTTAAAATAGCATTTCCAGATCAAGAGAACTTGGGCTGATAGAGTGCGGTTAGATCAGGGTCCCTTTATTTCTGACACCAAGGACCAACTAGCTCGGTGGATTTCTACTTCCATCCCATTTGGAAATGTGAGTGGGCACTCTTGGAATGAACTGGAAGCTGCTGTCTTCATGTGTGCAGTTGATTACAGTAGATGTTTACATAGTAGTCACACATGACAAAATGCCCATGGAAGGGGTGGGGTCAGGTACGGAGCCGCCTCTGGCCTCTCCTTTGCGGAACTCGGATGTGTTGCAGCACTTCCGCAGTGATGTCTCGCAGGTATTGCTGGCCAGCTGTGTTCACTGAGCCTCGGAACTCAGGGCCGTGCCGGATCCAAGTGTCTGGGCACAATTGGTGCCCTGGTGATCAGTCTCGCTCTCCAGGTAGAATGAGACCTCCTTACCAGCCACTGTAATTCCTACTAGCAGCCAACGATAAGGGCCAGAGCTCATGAGGTTAACGTCGTCACTTGCTTAGGGTGCTCTGTAAAGCCATGAGGGCAGAGAGTGCGCACGTGGGACCTTTGAAGGGGTTGCACCTTTAGTGTTAAGCCTGTACCAGCTCTGACAGACCATGAAAGCATCCACCTGGTGGTGCTAATGGTGCTGTGGTGTCTCCTTTCCTGTGTGACAGACGGCGATCTGGATGTGGTGTTTACCTCTTCCTCTAAGTGTGGGAAAGATAAGACCAAGTCTGTTTCTTCCACCATCTTCTTCCACTGTGACCCTCTGGTGAAGGACGGGATCCCAGAATTCAGCCATGAGACTGCTGACTGCCAGTACCTGTTCTCCTGGTACACCTCAGCTGTGTGTCCTCTGGGGTGAGTGTGATGCCCATGTCCTCACGTGACTGTTCAAGAGTGAGCCTGTGTGTCTCCTAGGTGTAACACCGGGCAGGGTGCAGATGTGCCCAAAAGATTAGCTTGCTGCTGTCTGGTCTGTGGCATCGCCCCCATTGCCCTTCGTCCGAGTAGTGTCGACTGTGCTCCCCTCAGCTGTGGGGAGCAGGGCTGCCTGTGCCTCCTTCAGCATCTCTGCGTGCTCTAGTGTGCACTCGCCACGGCGCAGCAAACGAGAAACTCCCTCTGAATGCCTTTAGAGCGCACTCCAGAGGCTGGGGGTGGTGGGCGGCAAGGGGCCAGAGAGGGAGGGAACTGTGGTGGTCTTGTGTCCGGGACCATATGGCATGTGGAAACTAAAACCCACTTATTTCAATGAGAAATCAAAAGTAGAATTTGAAGACATTTTAGAGCCAGCCTGTCTTAGATACCTCTACCCAGAAGCCCTGGGGCTAGGTCCTAAGGTGGCCCAGTACAAGAGAAGCCCTGCTTTTGCCTGGTCCTTAGGGTTTTGCAGGGCTGGGCAGACCCTCAGGAAATGATGTCCTTGGCTGGCCCATGTCTTTATTTCCTGTACCATCTGCCAGTTGGCCTGTTGCTAACTGCTTTAGCTGCGCTCTCAGCATTCCGCACGTTATTTCTATGTCTAGTGGATCATGTGTCCCGGGCTGGGGCTGACTCACCTGGCGTTTGGTCAGTAGGGCAGGTTCCTGGGCCCTGGGTTCCTGGGAATGTTGTTATGCAGTTCCTGACACAGCCTCCTCTCCTCCCCTGTGATTTCTTTCTAGTGTGGACTTTGAGGATGAGAGCACTGTGCCAGAGTATAAAGGACTCTCTGAGCGGAGTCAGGCTGTTGGGGCGGTCCTCAGTCTTCTCCTGGTGGCGCTGACCGGCTGTTTGCTGGCCTTGCTGCTTCATAAGAAGGAGAGAAGGTAAGGAGGGCAGCACAGTAGGAGGGCGGGGTGGGGTAGGGTGGGGCAAGTAGTGCATCTGAACCTGACACAGCAAGCATTTAGATTCAGAATCCCACAACATAGTCAGTTTTGCCTTTTAATGTCTCCATTTCCATGTCATGGCATGACAATTGCCCAAAACTTTGACATTGTCCGTAGGTGTCAAAGCACACCACAGGCTTCTTTCTCACTGGTGCTGGTGGGTCTAAGACACGTGGGCCTTGCATGGCGTCCAAAAATTAATAAGAAATTAAGAATCTTTCATAAGCAGACTTTTATACTGATCAACTGACCCTCCTCCTCCATGTCACAAAAAGTGAGCATTAATTAAGCACCTACTGTATGTCAGGCATGCTCTCTTGTTGACCTTGCTTTGCTAGGTGAAGGCTTGTTGTATGACGACATTTTTTTTTTAATCAGACTTTTATGTCCCAAGTTAGGCCCTTGGGAAGTGGTTGAGGGTACTGACCAGAGCCAACCACGCTCAGAAATGAACTCAGAGGCAGGGTGGGGCTCAGGCAGAGCAATGGGTGTGTATCTGTGGGAGCCAGCATCAGAGCAGTCTGGGCAAATGGAAAGTGTGTTCCTACTGCCCACCTTGTGAATCTTGAGTTCCAGCAAGACTCAATCCTCCTCCTCGAGCTGAGCCCTGGAGTTCTGGTTGTGCCTTCACAGTTACTTATTATTCATCCTAAATGCCTCGCCCTGGGAGGGCTGTGGGGGGGGATGCAGCCCTCAGGAGTGGCACAGACTAGACTTAGGGCCAGCAAGCCGGCCGGGTTCCTCCTCTCTGCTCATCTGCTGCGGGTTTACTGTGGTCTCCATTTTGACAGGGAAATCGTGATAAACAAGCTGACCAATTGCTGCAGGAGAAGCTCAGGCGTGTCCTACAAGTACTCAAAGGTACTGTCTACCGAGTGGGGTGGTGCTGGCTGCAGGGGCTGCCGGGCTGCGGGCCCAGTGCTGCCTGAGCCTATCCTGCATGCGGGAAGAGTGCATTGATGGCTTGGCATTAGGAAGAAACCTCTCACCCTGACACCACTTCTGTGCACTTCTGCCTTCAAGTGTCCCACAGTACAGTTGCAGCTGATTTCCTTTAGATCATCTGATAGCTAGTCTCTTCCCAGGCTTTGGGTAACTTTTTTTTTTTTAAAGAGAGAAGAAAAAAAAAGGCCATAGTGATAGAATTTCTGTACTCCTGGCATTTGGGTAATTTCAGATAAACTTTGGTAAACTTTGAAAAGAGGCCAGTCAGAGGATACAGATGTGCTGCTAGCTTTCACACAAACTGCCAAATCACTTCTTAAACTAAATTGAGGCTGCGAAGATGGCATGGTTGGTGAGTGCTTGAAAAGGACCAGAGTTCAATCCTCTAGAATCCATGTTTTTAAAACAGCAATCAAAAAAAAAAAAACCGAAAAAACAAAACAACAACAACAAAAACCCCACATACTGAAACCCCAGCAGGTAGGGAATTCAAAACTGGTAGAGCTCCGGGCCTGTGTGGCAGCCAGCTAGTCATACCTGCTTGGTGAGCTCCAGGCCAATATGAGACCTTATCTCAAAGCCAAAGCAAAACAGAAGAACAGGTGGATAGACACCCAAGCCTTCCCTGTGTGTGCACACTCGTGTGTACCCGCACACATTTGGCACACATATAGATAAGTAAAATTTAAACGTTAAATGCCCTTTATGTGGCTTCCCCTACACACTGGATACCCTGTCCCTAGTACACGGTGGCCCAGGAGAATCCGTCTCTGTCAGCTCTGCTGAGCAGTCGTGAGCCCTGTCAGGTGGCTGTGAGGCTCTTGCCATTGGCTTTACTTTGCAGGTTCTCACCTCATGCCCCAGAGAGAGGCCCTGGGGTGGCCTGTATCAGGAGAGCTCTTCTGCAGCAAACGGGCACCTTTGCTGAGTCTCATGGTCTCCTCCTTCGTTCCCTATCAGGTCAGCAAAGAGGAGGAGACCGATGAGCACGAGACGGAATGGCTGATGGAAGAGATCCAGGTGCCAGCCCCGAGGCTGGGCAAGGACGGGCAGGAGAACGGCCACATCACCACCAAGGCGGTGAAAGCAGACGCTCTCACTTCCCTGCATGGGGATGACCAGGACAGTGAGGACGAGGTCCTGACCATCCCAGAGGTGAAAGTTCACTCAGGCAGAGGAGCGGAGGTGGAGAGCTCTCAGCCCCTGAGAAACCCACCGCGCAAGGTCCTGAGGGAGAGGGAGGGTGAGAGGATGGGGCTGGTCCGAGGGGAGAAGGCCAGAAAGGGGAAGTTCAGACCCGGACAGCGCAAGCCGACAGCCCCTGCCAAGCTGGTGTCCTTCCATGATGACAGCGACGAGGACCTCTTACACATCTAACTCCGTGGTGCCTACAGGAGAAGGTGGAGCCATGGACAGCCAAGCACCTCCAACCAAATAAGACTTCAGCTCGATGATGCGTCTGTCATTTTGCCTTTAACAAAACTGCTTCAAAGGGAAGAGTTTCTGTAATGGGGAGAGGATGGGGGAGGTGGGCACCACTCCTCCATGATCGTTTACAGTCAACAGAACAAGGTGTTGCTTGAATCGGCCAAAGGGCGGTACTTCGTGCCCAGGGTTTTGCCCCAAGTCCTCACTTACGATCATAGCTGCTGTGTGCTTCCAACAGGTGCCAGGCCACATGCATCTCACAACAGAGGGCTGCGTTTGAAAAAAACCCTTGCTGCTTTAGACCCTGCGGGGTGACCATTTATATTTCTAGCATTGTAATTCTCTCCCCTATTTATTGACTTTGACAATTACTACTCAGGTTTGCGAAAAAGGAAAACAAACAAACAAAAAAAACCAACACAAAACCAGTTTCTTCTGCCAGCAAGGGCATAAGGTGAAGCTGGCAGCGTGCTGGAGCCGTCGTCCGTGGCTCCTGAGCAGGTCCTTGATGCACACGTTAGTGAGCTGCAGTATTCTGTTCTTCGCTTTGCATTTTGTAAGGGCACACACATGCACGGATCCCCAAGTGCTCCGCGCGCCCTACCTCAGCTCTGGAGCTGTAGCTCTTTGCACGAACCCCTCTGGGTGTTGCTTTTGCCAGCTGGCGAGCCCCAGCCGGTCACCCAGAGGTGGGTGTCTGTGCATGCAATGGAGTAGAGGCTCTTGGGGAGGAGCTGCACTTACTTCCGGTTTGGGCTGTAGGTCTCATCTCTTCAGGTTCTCATAATGACACCTTTACTGTGCTTTTTGCTTTTTTTTTAAAGGGGGAAAATGTTTATCACCCATTTGACCTATAAGAAGCCTTAATTTGCACAGGGTGACTCACAGACACCGTGAAACAGAACACGGTGGGCCAGTGTTGCGTGTGGGCTTGTGCTAGGGCAGTGTCCCCGGATGGAAGGGCAGGCCCAGTCCACTGGCTGTGGATTCTTTTCTTGATGTGTTCAGTGACTTCTCATATTATAGAGTTGTATATAGGTGGTATTTACATGCCCCAAAGCAAAGTACCCCGCGGAATTTCTTGGTTTATGCCTGATTTTGCTAGCTTATTTGATTTCACATTGAGTGTATTTTTAAAAATTGATTTTTCTCTTCATTTTTAATCAACTTTACTGTAATATGAAGTATTCAATTTCAATAAAAATAAATTATTAACGAGGTGTAAGTGATTTACCCTACCCCCACCCCCTGATTATGATAACTTACTGAGCTAGTGTTTGTTCTGAGTGCCCGGCTTTTCCTTCTCTACATTTCAGAAGGCATTGGCATTTGGGTTTTACCTGAGTGTCCTGTAAAACTACTCCTCGCCTCTCCCTGGTCAGCTAGGTCTGGCTTCAGCTTTACCTGGGTCTCAGGGCTACACGTTCCCCATGAGCCTCTGCTTCTCTTCTCTGCTCTTCCCGTCCACCAAAGCAAAACTGCCATTCATGGCCAGTGACCAGAAAAGCCCGAGTGATTGCATGGCTCTCCACCTTAATCCCCGAGGGTTTCCTCGGAAGCAGAAAGCTCCCATGAGCCACTGTTTGCTGTCTGAAGCCTCTGTTGACCAGTTAAAGATACCAGACACAAATCATGTCTGCCGCTTCGCATGCCTGTGCCCAGTGTGTGTGCTCTGTTCACTGCCAACCCACCTTGTAGTCAGTAGTCACGTGAGATGTCAGGTCAGCTCTGCTGTGGTGCTTATATACAAACTGGTCCCCCGACACACACACACCACACACACACGCGCACACACACACACACACACCACACGCACACACCCTCTGAGACAGTAACCTGCCTAGTGGAGCCTAGAACATGCTCTTGCTCTGTGGCCACAGATGACCTTACTTCTGCTGCCTTTGGAAGTTCATCTGAGCACTGTGATCATACACGTATGTTACCATGCCCAAGTCTTGTGTTTTTTTTTCGTGTGAGGCAAGCTCTGGCATTCTCCGCGGGGGGGGGGGGGGGCTGTTCTTCCAGCCATTCTCCCTTCCTGTCCATGTAGAGGGGACATTTGCAGAGGTCCGTTGCCACATGGTAAACTCAGTGGCAGAGTAAGGCTCTGGCTCCTGCCTTGAGGGCTTAGCTCTGGCCCTCAGTAGGGAAGAAGGGGTGCTAAGAGGTGGATGCTTTGGCCCTCCCTCCTCCCTCCAGCCCCTTGAGAGTGTAGACCAATGATCCTTGTCAAGGATGGTTTAGCCAAGCCTGCCTGACAGCAGATAGGAGGAGCCAGAATCTTTTTTTTTTCTGTGCTTCCCTTTTGAGTGTTGGACGCTGAGATGGAATGAGTGGGGAGAGAAGGGTGATGCAATCCCTTGCTAAGGAAATCACAGAGGCCGTTATCAGGGACATCGTAAAGCACCCGAAAGTCCCGGTTTCTCCCACTAAACAGCTCTACACAGCCAAGCCCTTGGGAAGGGCTGCACCCAGCCTGTTAGAAATCCTGCAGATAACAGTCAAGAACCCCTGGCCTATTGCTCCCTTCTGTTCCCATAGGAATCACCACCCTTAGAGCCTGTCAGGAAGGCGGCGTAGAGGACACAGACTTCCTAGAAATCCTATTTCAACCTCTGAGGGCCACTGGATCTCGGGCTGACCATGTCCTTCCTGTGTTGTGCTGTATCTCGCATGGGCTCCACGCCGACCCCACTCTGGCTGAGCCTCTTGTAGGTTCCAGATACAGTTCTGCCAGAGCGAGACCCACGTGGTCGTTTGGTTCCAGGGAGCAGACAAGGCACAGAGGCACAGTGCTCACAGGGATGTGGAGAGGATGGAGCTGCCTTTGCACATAGCCCGGGGAGGGCCAAAGCAGCTGCTGAACCAGTCTCGGCAGAAGATTCAGAAGCTGCCTAACATGGAGAAAGATGATAGAGCCAGTAACTCTCATGGGAGGAAAGAGAAGCTGGGCCCTCGCCTCTGGCCGCATAGGCAACACGGTCACACAGGATAAAGAATGGCTTCTCAGTCCTTTGAGGAAGTTTCACCCCTGACTACCATCACTGGGCACCTGAGTCTGTCATTCCCACAGATCAGGACCCAGTGTGAGCGTGGACACATCACACTGCAAGCACTAAAGCCAGGGTCCTGCTGGGGGTGGAGGTTGGTGGAACTTTGGCCTTTGGCACAGTGAGGAGCTGAAACTACTCACTGGTGCATCCAGATACCTTATCTCTGGAGCTGCCTCAGTCTGGAAAGTTCTTAAACTCTTAGGATCTTGCCCCATGAGTTCCCCTCCATACCCTGTTCAGATTCCATCTACCCCAGCACAAACCTTAAAGCCAGTTGTGTTGGCATCCACTTGTAGTCCCATTGCTGGGAAGGCACCATTAGAAGGATCCTTGGGGCTTTGCTGAGCCATTCTGAGTTCACTGAGATACCCACCTTACCTGTCTAGCTGAGAGTGACAGAAGGCACGCATCATTGGCCTCTGGTCTCCACGTGTGCCTGTGTGGAAGAACACACTTGAACACACAGGTCCAACAGACTGTAGAAACGATGTGTGGTGATGCGTATTTGTCATCGAGCACTTGGCTGAGGAGCGAGGTTCAGAAGTTCTAGGTCAACCTCAGTTGCATTTATAGCAAGTCTGTCTTTGTTAGGGTTCCGTTGCTGTGAAGAGATACCATGACCAAGGCAACGCTTATAAGGAAAACATCTAATTGGGGCTGGCTTACAGTTTCAGAGGCTTAGTCCATTAATATGGTGGGGAAGCATGGCAGTGTGCAGGCAGACGCAGTGCTGGAGACGGAGCAGGGAGTTCTGCATCTTGATTCAAACCAGGAGAAACTGAATCTCTCCTGCAGATAGCTAGGAGGAGGCTCTCTTAAAGTCCACCCCCACAGTGACGCACTTCCTCCAATAAGGCTGCACCTATTCCAACAGGGCCACACCTCCTAATAGTGTCACTCCCCATGGGCCAATCGTATTCAAACCACCACAGTCTGGATTACATTAGGTTATCTCAAAACAACAGCAGCAGCAACAATAAAGCCATAGAGGAAAATGACAGAGGGAAACTGCTCCAATGGTAGCTCCTCACCCTGGGAACCACTGGGTGCACCTGGAAGCCTGTTTCCCATCAAGCTTTCCTGCTGAGTTATGACTGATTATTTTTTCCTTTAGTGTAGATGTTCCCCAAACCCTACCTCAGTTCTGCAGGACTGGGTCAGCCCCATTTTATGAATGGCCTCTGGGAAGTTCACCTGGATTTCTGGGTCACACCTAGAGCACCCTGGAAAGCCAGTATTTCATAGGACCCAGTCTTGCCCTGGAACCCAGCTTCTCCCTTTCCAGATGAGCCCAGCTTCTATTCTCGTTCCTGTAGTTACTTCAATCCCCCGCCCCTAACACCCCCACACTCTCATCCCTTCCTTGGCTCCAGGAGGTACCAGCACCCAAGGACCACTTTCTTTAACAGTGGGGAAGGTACCCACATGGAATCTGTGTCTACTTAGACATTAGGTGAGTTGAGCCGATGCACAAGAAGTTTTGGAAAATGGGTCACTGGTGTCTGGGTAGTGAGAGAATTACTGAGACATGAGTCAGGGCAGGTGGCCTATCATCTTTGTTTGTGTATATATAATGAAACACTGCAGACTAGTCATGTCTAAAGGAAGCAGGCTACTTTGGGCTCACAGTAGAGGCTGGAAAGTCCAAGTATATGGAGCCAGTGTGGTCCCATGCTACTCACTCATGCCAGAAATAAGGGCCAAAGGGTACTGCATGCTACATAGTAGCTTACTCTTGTAACTAGGCCTGTCTCTTGGGAATAACCTTAATCTAAGGTGTCCAATTGACCCTTTCACAGCCTAACACCATTGGAAACATTTATATTATGATTCATAATAGTAGCAAAGTTGCAGTTATGAAGTAGCAATAACAATAATGTTATGGTTGGGGGGCGGGACGTCAGCGCAACATGAAGGGCTGTAGAGAGGCCCAGCATTAGGGAGGTTGTGAATCACTGCCTTAATCCCTTCATGAGGGTGGAGCAGTATTACCCAGTATCTCTTAAAGGGCTTGCCACACCTCGATGCCGTTCCATTAACAGTTAAATTTCAACCTGAGTTTTGGCAGAAAAACACATCTAAACTGTATCACCAGCCCTTCTGGCTTTGGGTTCTCACCTACCATGTGGGGTTAACCTGGGAATCCATCAAAGCATGGGTCCCTCTCAGGAAGGAGGCTTGCAATTTAAATTGCCTGGGATATCTGGCCATTTGCATGGGGAACTGGAACCATAGACCTGGGTAAAGATAAAGGGAACCACATGGGCTAAGAAAGACCCCTCCTCCCCGGTCCCTGGTCCAAACAAAAGAAAGAAGCCCTGACCATAGTGCCTCTCCAGACCAGGGCAGCTCTATTCTGCATGGATAAGTCAGAAGTGGAAATGGGGCCCTATGTGGTGGGAGAGAATGTGGGGCCAATGAGGTCTGTTGGTTTCTATTCTTGTCTTCTAATGTGTGTTCAAAGTGGGACCTTTGCGCCTTGCGCCTTGGCCAGTCTGCAGGACACTCCTCAGGGAAGTGGATATCTTGGGGGTTCAGGAAAGACAAGTATCCTGCTCAGAGTTAATTCCTTGACTGCTCTTTGGGGTGGGGCTTTGCATATGCCCTCCTTCTGTCCTTCTCGCCCTATCCCTCATGTCTACTTTCCTACTTTCCTGCCTTTCTCCATTCTCCCAGGATGTGCTCAGCCCTTTCGGCAGAGCCCTATTGACTGAGCTATTACGAAGAGGAAAAAAGCTGGTAGAGAGGGAGGAGCTTTGGCACTGCTTTATGGAGTGGAGTATACGGAGTAGACCAGCCAGTAGACACCTGGGCAGGAGGGGACCAACTCTGAGTTCCTTGGAACAAAGAAAGAACCTTGGAAACGCAGGGACTCTCTGAGCAGTCTATAGGGTTGTGTGTATGTGTAGGCTGTGTGACTTTTCTGATAGTGTGATAAAATAGCATGACTGAAAGCAGCTTAAGGGAGGGGTTTATTTTGGCTCATGGTAGCAAAGGGGTGGAGTTCTTCATGGCACAGAAAACCAAGGTGGCAGGAATATGAAGCTGGCCTGATCACATATTCCTCTACACACAGGAGAAAGAGAGAGAGAGAGAGAGAGAGAGAGAGAGAGAGAGAGAGAGAGAGAGAGAGAGAGAGAGGACAAAGCAAGTATGTGCAATCACACAGGAAGTGGGGTGAGACTATAGACCCCTCAAAATCTGCTCCCAGTAATGTCCCCTTTCTCTCTCCCCTCCCCCTCAGCTCCACCTCCTAAAATTTCCATAACCTCCCCAAACAGAATCACCAGCAGGGAACCAAGTGTTTAAATACATGCCCCTGTGGGAGATATTTCTCATTTCAGCCACCACCTTTAGCCTCTGTCACCCAGGGATTTGTGGCCATATCATAATGCAAAATACTTATAACCCAATTTCTAAAGTCCACATAGTCATTAATAATCTCAATTCTTTAAATGTCCAAAGTCTCTGCTGACACTTAAGGCAATTTCTTAATTGATCTCCTATAAAAGAAAACAAAAACACCAACATCAAATCGTATACTTCCAATATAGAGTGGCATGACTATACATGGGCATACACTGGTGAGAAAGGGGGTATGGTAAGGAAAGATTAGACCAAAGCTAAAAACAAACAACAAAATAAAAAATCAGAGCAAACCCCAAATCTTGGGTGTCCACTCTCTGGGGCTTCAGTTTCAAAGGGTACACAAGGCTTCTCCCCAAAGCTGCCTGTAACGCCCATGTCTCTCAGGCTGGTTCCACTTCCTGTACCATGCTCTGATTGACAGATGTCTCATGGCTCTGGCATCTATTGAGCCTTCACAGGACCAAGGACCACTCCTCCCACTGATGCCCGACAAGGCATTCCTCTGCCACACTTTTGGCTGGAACCATGTGTACCCTTGGTTGATGGTTTAGTTCCTGGGAGTGCTGGGGCATCTGGGTGACATCATTGTTCTTCCCATGGGACTGTAAACTCCTTCAGCTCCTCCGGTCCGCCCTCCAACTCCCCCATTGGTGACCCCATGCCCAATCCAATGGTTGGCTGCTAGCATCTGCCTCTGTATGTGTAAGGCTCTGGCAGGGCCCTCTGGAGACAACCATAACATATCCTTTCAGTGTGCATTTCTTGTCATCCATAATAGTGTCAGGGTTTGGTGACTGTTTATAGGATGATTCCCCAGGTAGAGCAGTCTCTGGGTGGCCTTTCCTTCAGTCTCTGTTCCACACTTTGTCTCCATAATTGCTCCTGTGAGTATTTTGTTCCCTTTCTCCGAGGAACCAAGTGTCATCCTAAGTGATGTAACCCAATCACAAAAGAACACACATGATATGCACTGATAAGTGGATGTTAGCCCAAAAGCTCAAAATAAAGAAGTTACAATTCATAGATCACAGGAAGCTCAAGAAAAAGGAGGACTGAAGTGGGGGTGCTTTGGTTCCTCTTTCTTTTCTTCTTTTTCTTTCCCTTCCTTCCTTCCTTCCTTCCTCTCTCTCTTTCTTCCTTCCTCTCTCTCTTTCTTCCTTTCTTCCTCCCTTCCTTCCTTTCTTCTTTCTTTCCTTTCTTCTTTCTTTCTATCCTTCCTTTCTCTCTCTCTCTCCCTCCCTCCCTCCCTCCCTCTGTCCTTCCTTCCTTCCTTTTTTTTTTCTTCCAAAACTGGTCCTACGTGGACAACACTGCCAGCCTGGCATTGATTGCACGAACTTTTGCACTCAGTTGCTTTGTAGTCAAAGCCTGGAAGACGGTAGTGCAGACAATAGAGCTTTCGTGAGATTGCAGAGTGGGAAAAGGAATGTTCTAGAAGCCATTCCTATGATATTTTGGTGAAGAATCCGTCGCCCCCTACCTATGCTCTGGGAACTGAGATGGAGCTGAGTTAGTGAGCAATGGACGGATTTCTTCTTCCTCAGAGGAACTTTCAGGGTCACATAGCGGTGAGTCTGTGGCTTGGCTATTACTGATGACCCTTCTGCAGCTCCGCAGATATAAAGAAGAGCAACAAGTGGGGCTGAAAGAAATGAAAGGTGCGCAGTTCGGAGATGAACGGAGCACCCAAGACTGTAGTGAAGTCAAAGGCCGAGGAGGAGGCCATGATTGTTCACAGACCAGTAGCCTGGGGAGAGGCCCAGGGACCGAGTATTCAAAAACATGAACCCTGGTGGTGTTTCTCACTTAGACCATCACAAGGACCTGCTCCTACTGTCATGTGCCCTCTTAAGAGTCCAAAATGTATGTGTATGGCACGTATGTATACACACACACACACACACACACACACACACATGCAAGCACACTTACAGATGCACACATGCACACACACACTCACACGGATGCACCCACTTACATACACATTCACACACACACACACTCACACATGCACTAATGCACACACATGCACACACACACACACACACGATTTTTAAATTCCACTTACATTTTAAGCTTTGTTTAATCGGTTTTCTCTTTTTGAGGCAAGGCCTTATGTACGTACCCCAGGTTGGCCTCAGACCTGGTGGAAGATGACTTTGAATTTCTGATCATCCTGCCTCCATCTCCACCTCCTCAATTCTGGGATTTCCACCCTTAGTTGGTGAAGTACCTACCGGTCATTGAACCCATGACTCCCCGCATCCTCTGCAAACCCAACTGAGGCAGGTCCCCAGCCCTAAAGTTTAGTGAGTCTTCCAGTCTTGTAAGTTACGTACTTTGAGCAATGTATGCTGGTTAGTTTCATGTCAACTTGACACACTGTGAGTGTGGCTACTCAAACCTAGTGGTCCTGGGTTCTACAAGAAAGCAGACTGAGCAAGCCATATGGAGCAAGACAAAAATCAGCACTCCTCTATGACCTCAGCATCTGCTCCTCCCTCAGTTCACGGTGCCCCGTTTGAGTTCTTGTCCTACCTTCCCTCCATGATGGACTATGGATGTGGAAGCATAAGGCAAATAAACCCTTTCTGTTTCAACTTTCTTTTGGTCATGCATGGTGTTTTTTTCACCAGGAGCAGAAACCAGGATGGTGGGGTATTGCTGTGACAGACCTGAACGTGTTTTTTGAACTTTGGTCTAGAAAACTCTGTGGGGGTTGAGCGCTGAGTGGGCTGTTCTGTGGGAGCTGGGGAGCTAGCGAAAGCAGTACAGAGGATGCAGGCCTGGCTTGTGAAGTTTCAGAGCGAAGCAAAGATTTTACTGGTCGATCCGAGTTAATAATCCGTGGTTCTGCTTAGCTGGGGCCGATAAATCTGCTGTGATTAGCAAGAGACCAGAACCACTAAAGCAAAACCTTTGCTTTGCTGGAATAGTTGATGTTGGTCCCTCAGAGCTTGGAAAGTAGTGGTGATGAAGAAGAGACCAGCATCGATGAGGTGAAATCTTCTGGGGTGTGTTTCCTCAGAATCAGGACACAGAAGCTGTGTCCCAGAGGTGGCTTGTACCTTGTGCTGGCAGCTGAACTTGGTAATGATGTAAAAAACAAGAACAATATTCAAGTCCAATAGTCGTAGCAGGCATCACCCAGATAGGACTGGTTTTGAAGGCATAAAGGGGCCATAAAGAGCGGCTGAGGCTTGGCACTCTGAAAGGCCAGGAGAGGCTGTGTGTGAAGGTGCAGCCTCTGTGGCAGCTGACGCCCCAGGATTGAAGGGACCATGCAGAGAAGTTGAGGCTTGGCACCGTGAAGAGATCCCAGGAGAAAGCCCAGTTGCAGCAGAATACCCCTGTGCTTTGGCAATGCCAGGACCATGGGATGACCAAGGATAGCTACAGTGGTGCAGTGGAGCTATGGGTGCTGCAGAGGGTAGGGCCAGAGAATTGACCCAAGTTCTTTGGAAGAGTCCAGAGGATCATCGTGAGTGGCTTCCAGACATTTGGCACTGACTTATTTACAGGTGGAGTTTGATTTTGATTTGTTCAGACTGTGACTGTGCCCTGGCTCTGAAGTAAGAAAGTGTTTAACTCTTTACTATTATTATTATTATTATTATTATTATTATTATTATTATTATTATATTGGAGCCTACAGTTGAGAGACATTGGATTTTTAAAAGAGACCTGATATTTTAAAGAGGACGAATGTTTAAGTGCTTGAACTTTTAAAGGCTACGGGATGAACCTAATGGCAAGACTTGCTTAAAGGGGGACAAGGCACTGAGCTGACCGGACAGCTGGCAGGATTCGGTCCCCGTGACTGAGGGCTGAGGATCTCATCTGTTCACTGGCCTTCATCCGTGTCCCTTCAGCCCTTATCTCCTTGCTGCACAGGCTTCTCGGCAAGGTCACTCACCTGTGTGTCATCAGGCCCACAGAGGAAAGCGAATCCTAGAAGGCAGAAGAGCTGGTCTGTGTGGGGTGACCACAGAGGCACATCACTGGCATTTACCATTTGGTCTATTATCAGCGACTCATTGGTCTTGCTCAAGGTGACCTAACAGTGGCCTGCCATCCCTGCAAAATGATGGTCACGAGTCTCTTAGCTTTTGAGACTAGATCTCATGTAGCCCAGGCTGATCCCAGACTTGGCTGCATAGTTCAAGAATGACCTTGAACTTCAGATACTTCTGCCTCTGCCTCCTGGCTGCTGGGATTAAGGTGTCGACTACCATGTCTGGTTTGTGTGCTGCTGGGCACTGAACCCAGGGCTTCATACATGTCTGGCAAGCTGTCATAGCTAGCCTGCAGAAGACCCAGTAATAGAAATGTTTTTTGGGGGGTGAGGCTGGAGAGATGGTTCAGCGGTTAAGAGCACTGACTGCTCTTCCAGAGGTCCTGAGTTCAATTCCCAGCAACCACATGGTGGCTCACAACCATCTGTAATGGGATCTGATGCCCTCTTCTGGAGTGTCTGAAGACAGCAACAGTGTACTCACATACATGAAAAAAATAATAAATAAAATTTTTTTTAAAGAAATGCTTTTCAGAAGGTCCTGAGAGATTGTGTGTGTGTGTGTGTGTGTGTGTGTGTGTGTGTGTGTGCGTGTGAGATTGTGCACACTCAAGCCTATTTGCCTGCTTCCTCCTCCCGGGCCAGAGCCTTGGCTCACTTCCCAGAAAAGCAAACAAGGCTTCAGGTAAGCCTAGTGTATCTCTGTCCTGGCCCTCACACTGGTATCACAGGGCAAAAGGTTATTTCTGGTTGGTTGCCTTCCAGATGTATCATGCTTGAACAGCAACTTGATTTCAAGCCACCGCAGTTCCAAGAACTTTAAATGAGACACTGCATGAACCCCCGGTGGTAGTCCAGAGCAGGCCTGGCTAAACTGGTGAGGGCCCTACCCAGCCATGCCCACCGTGGACGATGTCCTGGAGCAAGTTGGAGAGTTTGGCTGGTTCCAGAAGCAAGCCTTCCTGTTGCTATGTCTGATCTCAGCTTCTTTAGCTCCTATCTACGTGGGCATCGTCTTCCTGGGCTTTACCCCTGACCACCACTGCCGGAGTCCTGGAGTAGCCGAGCTGAGCCAAAGGTGTGGCTGGAGCCCGGCCGAGGAGCTGAACTACACCGTGCCGGGCCTGGGGTCTGCGGGTGAGGCCTCCTTCCTCAGCCAGTGCATGAGCTATGAGGTGGACTGGAACCAGAGCACCCTCGACTGTGTGGACCCACTGTCCAGTCTGGTTACCAACAGGAGTCAGCTGCCACTGAGCCCCTGCAAGCATGGCTGGGTCTACGACACTCCCGGCTCCTCCATCGTCACTGAGGTACGAATGGGCAGTGTAGACATTGAAAGCAAATCCTGAGTGGTCCAGCGTCCTTCTGGAGCAGGAAGGAGAGGTTCAACTAACTTCCTGTATGCTGAGCAGGGAGCAGGCCCTCTGTGTTCTCCTCAGCAATTGATGGCACTGAGGCATAGCTGCTGTGTGGGGGACCCGATTTTTTTTAAGACTATTTTACATTTACTTATAAATATATATGCATGTATATGCTTGTGGGTATGTGCATGTCAGTGTGTGTATGTGGGCATGTGTGCTTGTGTGTGTGTGTATATGTGTGTGTGTGTGTGTGTGTGTGTGTGTGTAGTAAGGTCATAAAACAGCTTGTGGTCCTCTCCTTCCATCCTGTGGGTCCCAGGGACTGAACTCCGGTCATTAGATTTGGCAGCAGCCACCTTTACCTTCTGAACATCTCACCGGCTCAAAGCATCATCTTCTCTCCTTTAATGGACTCCTCTCAGAATCTCCAGTCTTCCCCATACCTGCTTCCCTGAGGTTGGTGTGGTGGAATCCCCCTATCCCCTCAGGTGATAACAAGTGTCCTAAGCAAGGGCCAGAGAGATAGTATGGGAACTTCCTCAACTCACCCTGTCAGGCTATGTGACACCTCCTATTAGCGAGACAGAGCTGGGTAAGTGCCTCAGTTTCTCTGAGCCTTGACTTCTCTGTAGCAAGCAGTATTACAATACCTTCACCCCCTGTATTGTAAGGATCAGCTGAAAACCGGGAAGATGATCCCCAAACGTGAATACGATTACACTGTTTATGGCCTAAAGGTTCCATGAAGATATCCAAGGGGCCTGACTCCACCATTATGTGACCTATTTGTGCACTTGACTTTGAGAGTCCTTCTTTTGTTGTTGTTTTTGTTTGGAGACATTATGTAGCCCTGACTGGCCTGGAACTCTCTTTGTAGATCAGGCTGAGCTTGAATTTACAGAGATCCTCCTGCCTCTGCCTTCAAGAGTGCTTGGGATTAAAGACTATGCCACCATACCCAGAGAGAGAGAGAGAGAGAGAGAGAGAGAGAGAGAGAAAGAGAGAGAGAATGCAGAAAGTTCCGGTAGATGTTCCCCCCTTCATGGGCTCTTCTGACAGCGCGGACAGGCCTCAGGCCCAGACTCAGAAGCTATGTTAGCAATATCTTGGTTGGGACCAGGGCACAGCTCACGTGGGCCATGGTCCTCCCCAGCCAACCCCACCCCCACACATGCGCAGAGGATTTCTTGGGATCCCTTCCTCCTCTCTTCCCTTTTCCTTAAAGTGCTTAACGTCAGCACAGGCAGGGTTGCAGTCCAGTGTCTCTTCCTCCTGGTCTGCTCAGTTCCTGCTTCCCTGCATAATAAGTGCTAGACACCTTGGGTTATAAGGCATCGCTCTCAGACTTCTTCCAATTACAGGCACCACGTTAAGATGGCTTACCTTGCAGGGATGCTCTGCTGGGAAGCCTAGCAGTCCACCAACACTGTCTCTTTGGTCCCAGGATACCTGTTACTTGGGCTCAGTCTAGTCTCCAGTTCACTATGTAGTCAAAGAGGACCTTGAACTTGTGAGCCTCCTGCCTCTACCTCCTGAGTGCTTGGATTACAGCTGTTTATGTACCATTGCATAATTTATGCGGTCTTGGGACTAGAACCCAGGGTCTCATGTATACTAGGCAAATGCTCTACCAATTGAGTTACATTTCCCAGGCCCACCTGAGTTCCTTCTTGGTTGCCTTGTCATCTCCTACCTCTTGTGAAGCCTTCAACCCTATCACCAACTTGATTCAGAGCTACCCACCAGGCTTAGATGGGACTGTTCCTCTAGCTAAACAAGACCACTTACATTGGGCAGTAGGATAGGGTTGCTGTGACATAGAGCATGCCCAGTTGAAGTTGAGATAAACAACAACTGTTTCTATGTAGCACAGGCTGGCCTCAAACTCATAATGACCCCGCTTGCCTCAGCCTCCTAAGTACTGGAAATTAAGGTATGAACTGCTATACCTGTATAACATCTCTCTCTCTCTCTCTCTCTCTCTCTCTCTCTCTATATATATATATATATATATATATAGTATATTACACACATTATATAAATACAAATATTACAAGGGATGTATTATGACAATTATCTTGCGATAAAATTATGTAATAAAATTATATATTACCTAACTTAAAAATCCCATGTAATATTTGTATTTCGAACATCAGTTATCAGAAGAAAATATCTCATATAGTATCTGAAATCTCTTTGTTCATTAGCCCAGTCTGAGTGATATGAGACTCTATCTTAAAAAAACAAAACAAAACAAAACAAAAAACCCACAAAAAGATAAAAAGGTAAAGTGATTTGAGAAACAACATTCAATACAGATATTGTGGGACAGAAAGACAGGATGTAAAACATCCAGGCGCTTTGTGGGTTTACGGGTCATGTCCAATTGAAGGGTTCTGGCTCAGGGGAGTAGACTAGGAAGCTGGGGAGACAGAGGTGGAGGCCAGAGGAAGTAGATGCCTGGCCAGGTGACGGATGAGGTGGTGCCCTGCAGGTTTGGGGTACAGGGGAGGGGAGAGATTGAAAAGGACAGAAAGCGTTTTATGAAGAATCGACCATCCACACACAGGGGCACTCGAGCGTGGTGAATATGTTGGCTTGTATAGTGGTGCACAGAGGGACAGTGAGAGCCTGGCTTTGGAAGAAAGAGCATCGTGCTGGGCTGAGTTTGAAAGCCAGTGGTATCTATCTGGAAACACTCGAGGGTGATAACTCCCCTCCCTTCACTCCTCATCCCAAACCAGAGCGCCCAGGAGCTAAGCGTAGTTACTCATTGCTGCAGAACTAATTTTTAACTCATCATTGCCTTGGACATTGGAACTTGTTTTAGGAAGGAAGACAAATGACTTTTGTGTAGATTCCACCCCAAGACTGAGAGATGGGGATCATAAGGCTCCCTGGGGAAGGAATTAGATGTTCCTTAACTTTTGCCGCCCTTCCATGCTCTGTGAGCCCCCGCTTCACCACAGCCCACATACCAGGCTAGAGAGAGCCACTGGCCCCACCAGTTGTAGGCATTGAGCAATAGGGAACGGCCTTTGGACTGAGGTGGCCACGTTGGTACTTCCCAAACTTACTTGCACTTGTGATCTTCTGCGGTGGAAGCTATAGAGGATGGGTGTTTGAACAAGGACCCTGGGGGACTCAGAGAAGGCAAACTGTGAAGACTGTTTTACACACTGGAAGAGCCACCTAGCCCTGGTGTAACCCCAGCAGGCACAGCAGAGAGGCTTGGGAACCCCCATCCTCTCTATCCTTACCTTCTGTGTAGGCACGGGCTTGCTGTAGGGGCACAAATGTGTCTAGGGTACAGTGGATGGGTGGAGTTTGGGAGCAGGGGCTCTAGATGTTGATAGCAGACAAGGCTCGGGGGAGTATTGGTTCTCAGGGAGTGGTGGTGAAACTGAGTCAAGACAGGCAGGTTTCCTCTGGCTATGGCATCTATCTGGATCCACACGCAGTCCCAAGGCCATCTCTACCTTTGAGGAAGTGGATAAAGCATCCTATAGCAATGGTAACTTGCAAAGATCAGATTGAAAACTAACAGTGGGGCCTGGAGAGATGGCTCAGCGGTTAAGAGCACTGACTGCTTGTCTTAGTCAGGGTTTCTATTCCTGCACAAAACATCATGACCAAGAAGCAAATTGAGGAGGAAAGGGTTTATTCAGATTATGTTTCCACATTGCTGTTCATCACCAAAGGAAGTCAGGACTGGAACTCAAGCAGGTCAGGAAGCAGGAGCTGATGCAGAGGCCATGGAGGGATGTTTCTTACCAGCTTGCTTCCCCTGGCTTGCTCAGCTTGCTTTCTTATAGAACCCAGGACTCCCAGCCCAGGGATGGCACCACCCACAAGGGGCCCTCCCCCCTTGATCACTAATTGAGAACATGCCTTACAGCTGGATCTCATGGAGGCATTTCCTCACCTGAAGCTCCTTTCTCTGTGATAACTCCAGCTTGTGTCAAGTTGACACACAAAACCAACCAGTACACTGCCCTTCCAGAGGTCCTGAGTTCAATTCCCAGCAACCACATGGTGGCTCACAACCATCTGTAATGGGATCTGGTGCCCTCTTCTGGTGGATCTGAAGATAGCGGCAGTGTACTCACATACGTACAATAAAATAAATCTTTAAAAACAAACAAACAAACAAACAAACAAAACAAAACCAAAAAAGAAAAGAGAAGAAAACTGACAGTGGCCAGGAAGGGATCACACTGAGGGCTAGGGGCAGCAGTCTTTCCATCCCCCCCACCCCCGTGGCTTTAGTGATAGATGGAACATTGTCACGGGACAGAGTGGACCTACAAAGTGACAATTGTGTGGATGAACATATAGGATGTTGAGTGCCCAGGATACCCAGGACTGTCTGTCTCAGTGTGTTCTATTGGCAGAGCACAAGGCAAGGAGGAAGACTGAAGAGTTAGGGGCCTCAGCAGGACACGTTTAATGGGACTGTGAGACATGCAACCCATGAAGGTGTGTGTTCGACTGGGGTAGGCAGAGAGAATCCAAGTGACACTGTTCATGGGTTCGTCACCCCCCCAGAGTGACAGATAGCAGGGTCTGGGCACAGGTTGGTCGGGGAGAGGGGCAAGGTTGCTACTTCTACCTGGTGTTGAGTGGCAATGCATGACCTTGTGTATGTTTCAGAAAAACCAAGGGGCTGTGTCAAAGAATGCACAGGCCAGTCACAGTCACTTCGGTCGGTTGAGTGCAGTGTCTCTAAGACTTGAAGCGTTTGACCCTGTAATAGGACAAGGGCATAGCTCATAGGCCAACTTTAGAATCACGGGAGGAGCTAATAAGCTCTTAGCATTTAAATTAAAAATGATTCATCATTTACCAGTTTCTTATCCCCAAAGCTCACAGCAGCCCCAGAGGGACATAGTATGAAAGCTCTCCACTGGGAAACTGGGGCCTCAAGTTGCTTAGTGATCCCGTTGCTCTCATTCCTCCAAGTGTTGCTCCGGGATGCTTGAACCACAGTTCTACAGCGCTGAGTGGAGGGACAGAGAGGACAGGAGGGTCGGAAAAGCTATGCCAAACCTAGGGAGGGCAAGAGACCTTATTCAGCACTCATGCCCAGTATCCTGGAGTCTGACCAGTCTACCTCCCTCGGCTCTCAAGAGAAAGTGAGCCAACCGTGCCCAGGCCCGGCCCCTGCTCAGAATGTGCCCTGTCACCCTGTGCTTTGGGCCAGTGTAGAGGGTAAAAAAGGCCTTGTGCACACAGATAAGCACTGGAGAAGCCTGGAAAGTTAAACACACAGCGAGCTCTTCAATGGGGGGTAGGGGAGGGGGTGGGCTGTGTAACTGCTCTTTCCTGGAACACCAGAAAAGATACGGGTTTTACAAGCTGGCGATCCTTTGATGTCTGATGAGAAAGGCTCTGCCTGTATCTTCCAGAATTCTGTTTTTTTTTTTTTAACTTATTCCAGACCCTTTCCCCTAAATCACTATAACTGCTTTTAGGCCATAAAACCTATTCTTGTGAGTGATGTCACTCAAGTTTACAGCAGCCTAAGTGACTCTGTGTTATCTCGGGGGCCCAGACAATCCCGACTCCTACAGGCATTTTGTTTACCTCAGCCAAGCTCCCTTGACCCTAAATCTTGGGCATTATCTCTTGAGTCAACAGTACCCACTCTTGTGAAAGAAGCCAGATGTACTTCGTAAAGAATCTCAATGTAAACATGTCTTAAATTGTTGTGCACACGGGACTGAGTTAATTGTTATCTGAATACCTTTTTTGTTTTGTTTTGTTTTAAGCTCCGGGTAAAATAAAATCAGGCTGCGTTTTCATTCTTTGTTTTTTCCCATTAATTAATTCATTTATTTATTCATTTTACATCGGATCACTGGTCCCCCTCCTTGTCCCCCTCCTCCTCCCTCTTTTCCTCTGAGAGAGTGCCCCTCCCCCACCATTAGTTATCCCCGCCCCCCCCAACCCTGGTGCCTCAAGTCTCTGCAGGGCTAGGTGCATCCTCTCCCACTGAGGCCTGACAAGGCAGCCCAATTAGGGGAATGGATTCCACAGACAGGCAACAGATTTAGGGACCGCCCCCATGGGAGAGTTGGGGGGGAAGGACTGAGGGCCCTCGAAGGGGACAGGAACTGCACAGGAAGATCAACAGAGTCAAGTAACCTGGAACCCCTGGGAGCTCTCAGAGACTGAGTCAACCAAAGAGCTTCCCCGGGCTGGACAGAACATGGACGCCCTGCCCCCCACATACGTAGCAGATGGGCAGCTCGGTCTTCATGTGGGCCCCCCAACACCTGAGTTTCATTTTCTCACCCTGATTGTTTTTCCCTGCCTTCAGGGGAATCACCACAGGTCAAGAAGGCCCTTCCCCGGTCTTATTCCCTCCAGGCCTCTAAACAGAGGTGCACATCTAGGACTGTCCTTTGTCCCTAACTCTTCCCCTAGATGTTCACATGCAGGACTCCTCCTAACTCTCACAAACTACCCTATGAAGCTGCCCCCCCCCCCCCCGTCTTGCCACGGTCTGGGCCCTTCTGTTTTATTGCTCCTTTAGTAATAGAGTTCAGTTACTTATATAGTATCTGCGTGCTCTGACACACAAGACTTCTTTTTCTTCTTCCACCTAGGGTCTTACAGAGCCCAGACTGGCCTTGAACTTTCTTTGGAGCTGAGGATAACCTTGAATTCCTGATCCTCCTGCCACTACTTTCCTGTCTATACTAGTATCATAGACTTGGGACACTGTACCTGGCTTTGCATGTGGCTGTGTTTCTTTGTGTGTGTGCGTGTGTGTGTGTGTGTGTGTGTGTGTGTGTGTGTGTGTACGTGTGTGTACGCACATAGGTGCTTGCCTATAGAGGCTAGAGGTTAACCATGAGTGTCTCTGGGAACTGCTGATCTCCTCCGCCCAGCATTAGGGCTCTAATGCTGCGTCCAGCTCTTTATGTAGGTGCTGGGGATCTGAACACTGCTCTTGCACACTTGCACACTCGACTCCCTGAGCCATCTCTACGGACCTTGGTTGTATATCCCTATGGAGAGCTGTCCTGGCAGCCACAAACTCCTCTGAGCGTGCTCGTCCAATGAAAGCCAACAGCAACTGTCTTCACGGACACAAAGATTTCGGGAAGATGCAGGACACAGCGATGCTAGGCCCATGGTGGTGTTTTAGACACAACTGATACCCACCTGGGGAAGAGGAACTTCCGTGTGGTAGTCTGGTGGAGGATGATGGGAGTAGGCGTTCCCATGACTCTCTGCTGTGTTCTCTCTCCCCACTGCTTCAGTTTAACCTGGTGTGTGGAGACGCCTGGAAAGTGGACCTTTTTCAGTCCTGTGTGAACTTGGGCTTCTTCCTGGGCTCCCTGGTTGTGGGTTACATCGCGGACAGGTATGTGAAGGCGGTCCACTTGAGTCAGGCTTTGGAGAGTGCACAGGGGTGAGGGGTGTGGCTGGCCAGGATCTAGTGAGGAGGGCGGTGCAGGCAAGATGTGACAGGTGGGACTTCAGGCTGCTGGGGTCGGCAGAGGAGCTGGGCAGTCGTGCAAGGGGCTTGCAGATTGGACGGAGGAGCAGGGCTGAGAGACAAAATGTTATGCGTTGAGCAGGGAGGTAGCCATGGGGCGTTTTGGTTTGCAAGCAGCTGAGTCTCAGTTCTTTGTGGACCTGGGCTTATGCCAGAGGTAGGCATTCTAACTTAGACATGTGGAGCTTGGAAATGTGTTTAACCGGTCTAGGAGATGCATGAAAAGTCTGTCAGGCAGGCAAGGGGGCCTATGCATGCCTGACCCCAGATTCTTAATTCCTCCCACGTACCTCTCTGTCTCTGCAGGTTTGGCCGGAAGCTCTGCCTCCTGGCGACCACTCTGGTCACCTCCCTGTCTGGCGTTTTAACAGCAGTGGCCCCAGACTACACGTCCATGCTGCTCTTTCGCCTGCTGCAGGGCATGGTTAGCAAGGGCAGCTGGGTGTCCGGCTACACCTTGAGTAATTATACAAGGGATGGGGGGGGGTTGTCCCTGGGCCCATGACAGATGGGGATGAGGTAGTGGTGGGGTACAGCAAGGTGAGTCAAATGTGGACGTGGAGATTTGGGGAGCAGGGGATGTTTGTGGGGTCTAGGAAAGGGAAGCAGGAGAGAGAGACAGAGAGAGAGTCAGACAGAGAGAGAGACAGAGAGAGAGAGAGACAGAGAGAGTCAGAGAGAGAGACAGAGACAGAGAGACAGAGAGAGACAGAGAGAGAGTCAGACAGAGAGAGACAGAGAGAGAGAGAGACAGAGAGAGTCAGACAGAGAGAGAGACAGAGACAGAGAGACAGAGAGAGACAGAAAGAGAGTCAGACAGAGAGAGACAGAGACAGAGACAGAGAGAGTCAGAGAGAGAGAGAGAAAGAGAGAGAGAGAGAGAGAGAGAGAGAGAGAGAGAGAGAGAGAGAGAGAGAGAACGAACGAACTAGGGCCGTTATTGCATAGGTATGAGATTCCTTTCTCTCATCTGTCATATTTGGTGAGGAGTGTACAGGAAATGAGGTAGGTAGAAGACTATTTTAATGTTGTAGAGAGAACTAACAACTGCCCCCTGCCAACAACAACATCATCATCATCACCATCAACAACAACAAACCAAGCCAGGCTACAGATATAACTGACTTGATAAAAACCTAGGAGGACGTGAGATAGCCGTATATGGGGACAAAAGGAGGTTCTGCCTTAAGAAATAACGCCTCATGAGTGAAGCAGGTCAGGTTGTGCAGGCTAGCCCATGACACCCGTTATGTTGAGCAATGGGTTAAGAAGGGCAGCTCAGGGTTGAATCCACATTCCAGGTCTGAGTAGCTGTAGGATTTGGGACAAGTTACATCATCCCTCTGTGCCTTGGTATCTTAGAAATGCAGATAATAGTTCACTCTCATCCTGAGGGTTGTTCTGAGAAGTAGGTGTGTTGCTGGGTACCCAGCTGGCCTGGAGCAGTGCCAGGGATGTAACTCCCTCTGTGAATGTGGCTGGTGCTGCCTGTAGGCACAGTGGTAGGGAATGGGGCACTGAGGTAGATAAGATGTCCCTCTGCCTCCTTGGCGCTCTAGGCTAGAGAGGTGCCTCCGGACAGCTGCCAAAGTGGATTTAGGTGGATATGGTAGGAGTCCCAGAAGACCTCTCTGTCCCCTGATGCTTCTGTTGGGTCCATGGCACTCTGCTCTGTCCCCTCTTGCTCACTGGTGGCTCTTCCTCAGTTTCCTTTCTTGACTACTTAATACAGCAGAACCTCAGGACGTGGCACTCCTGCAACTCCAAGCCGGTTCATCTGTGGACCTTCCATTGTGACACACGCCAGTCTCCTGCCAACTGCTCAGGACACATGCCCCACGACTCCACCACCACCACCACCACCACCACCACCACCACCACCACCACCTAGTACCCCCATATTCCTACAGGGAATCTTGTTACTGGCTTTCGTTTCAAAATGTGCCCATAGGAATTGCTGGTTTCCCACCCTTGACTGGTTCTCAACCCACCTGCCTCATCTCCATGGATACCTCCCAGCTGTATATACCTTAGCATAGGGAGCCTTTGTGGGCATAAAGTCATTGTAGCTCTCTGCTGTCTCTGTCGCCACACCACCGAGAGGGAGGTTCTCCTAGTGCCCTGCAAGCCCCAGGATTTCCTGTTGTCCCCTAACTCAGCCTTACTCCTCTGCCTTTGCACCCGACTCTCTCCATCACCTGGTTCTCTGCACAGTCCCTTCATCAGACAAGTATGGCACCCTGGCCACCAAACTATGTTCCTACTCTCCTACGGTATCTGTGAGGCTAAGTTGTTCCCCTCCGCTGTGACTGTGTTCCATCCACTCACTACCTACTCATCCTGTGTAAAACGACACAGTCCCTCGGCCTTGGAGCCACCCATTGCCCTCCCTGGCTCTCCCATGTCTTTGTAGGGGAGTCAGCAAATGTCATATTCCCATCAGGAGGGAGAGTGCCTTCCACCTGGAAATAGGAGACTTCAGAGCGAGGCAAGGTACTTACAGTTATGAGCCAGAACTGTAAGAGAATTTTCTAACTGAGCTCGGAGTTTCTGTGAATATTTGGGGAGGAGAAACTTAAGCCTCGAAGCGTGGCAGGGGAGACATAAATTGCAAGTAAGAAGGCAACAAGAAAAGCAGCAAGAGAAAACTGTCCAGGTAAACCCAGGGGCCCAGGCTGAGTGGCAACAGGCCTAAGAGAGGTCAGCAGTGCAGATGTTTATGAGAAGGAGAGGTAGAAAATGTACGGACGCAGACAGGAGCAGGGGCGGGTGCGGTGAAACCCGTGGCTGATGAGAAGCGGGCATCGGGAACTATCCCCACTCCCGGTCTTTCTTCTCTGGGATCTCCCTCTGACCACCATTTCTTTTCTCAGTCACAGAGTTTGTCGGCTCCGGCTACAGGAGAACGACGGCCATCATGTACCAGATGGCTTTCACGGTGGGACTGGTGGCGCTTGCCGGGGTGGCCTACACCATTCCAGACTGGCGCTGGCTCCAGCTGGCGGTGTCCTTACCCACTCTCTTCTTCCTGTTGTATTACTGGTAATGCTTCCCCTGCCAGAGACCGGGTGGCTCGACGTGACCTTTCTGCTCCATGCTGTGTCTGCTTGCAGGGCTCTGGGGTCACGGAGGGCTGCGTGCTGACCTCTGCCACTACACAGGCCACCTTCCAAGAGGCATGAGTCTGCACTATCACCTCTGCGGCCCAGCGCTTATCCGTCCTTCCTCTACCGTAGCTATGCATTGCCATTCTTTTGATGTGCCCAGGGCTCCTCACAGTGTGGACTGCATCCCTTACATAGAGCACCCCGCCCTCAGAAACAAGAGTGATACCACAGGGAAGCCCGCAGGCAGCCCGCCCACCTCAAAGGGTGTGCACCTTCTTCTAGAAACACAAGGCCAAGCCAACCGCAGGGAGAATAGCCTTGGGGAGTCCGCCCCGGATCAGTATTTAACAGGGTGCTACCCAGAGGCCCTGGGAAACTTTGGAGATAGTCTTCATGAACTATCTAGCACAGAGCTGACAGACAAGAGGAGATGCATTACTGTCATGGCCACTACATCCTGCAGTCCCCAGAGCCCCTTGACCAACACTGCTTTAAGTCAGGTCCTCTCTCCTTGTCGCCTGCTTTCTCTCCCTCTCCCTCCCCCTTTTCAGTCTCACCTCATGTTTTCCATTGTCTCCATTAATCAAACTCTCTCATGCCTTCATCTAGCTACACAATAGACACTTGGTCTTAGTTATGACAGCTTACAAGTAAAGAGATAAATGGAAGGGCTCCCCATGTCAACCTTCTCTGGGAAAGATGCATATCGAGCCCTTCTAGAACATGAACACCCCCAATGAAGTGCCCCCCCTTTTTTTTTCCTGTGTAGCCCTGGCTGTCCTGGAACTCCCTTTGTAGACCAGGCTGGCCTCAAACTCAGAGATCTGCCTGCGTCTGCCTCCTGAGTGCTGGGATTAAAGGCGTGCGCCACCACTGCATAGCCTAGCCTGAAGTATTAATCTTTTTGGCGGAGTGTGCTTTGTGGGTCTGAGGAAATTAGCAAACGCACAGTGCTGGACTGTACCGTGCATGGGAGAGGTCGCTGCAGGGAAAGGGCGGATCTTACTTCAAGGGACACTGAGCTTCAAGGGACACTGAGCTAGACCCAGATTCTGCCTGGAAGCTGTTACCTGGGTGGTGGATGGGGTCAGAGGAGCCTGTGTGTTCCCTGCAAAGTAAGAAGGTATTTTCTGGTAGAAAGGACCCTGGCTATTTATGAATTTTAGCAGAAGACCATGCCTGAGCTGTAGAAGACCATGGCATTGGAGTCTCAAGCTCTGAGATGCTACTCTCCAGTCCTGTGTGAGACAAGGTTCAGAGTGGACACGGCGAGGCATGCATTTAATCCCAGCACTTTGGTAACAAGCATCTTGGGGAATCGCAGTCCTCCTTGAGGATTTTGGGCTGCTCTGAGCCATCATGCAGCAAACCACTCTTCTCAAGGCTTAGGTGGGGCAAATTCTTAGGAAAAGGCCCCAAAGTTATGAGCTGTGTCTGCAGGTTTGTCCCAGAATCCCCCCGGTGGCTGTTATCCCAGAAAAGAACCACTCAGGCAGTAAGGATAATGGAGCAAATTGCACAGAAGAACGGGAAGGTGCCCCCTGCTGACCTGAAGGTACTGAAGTCCGACCGGGGGCGGGGAGATGTTCTCTTCTTTGTGGGGTTGGGGCATGATCTACATGGGGCCTGTCTCTGGGGACTGTCGTGTGCACACAGACCAGGTGTAGTGATGCCTGAGTCTCTCCCAGATGCTCTGCCTTGAGGAGGATGCCTCGGAAAAGCGGAGGCCTTCATTTGCTGACCTGTTCCGCACCCCCAATCTGAGGAAGCACACCCTCATCCTGATGTATTTATGGTGAGCATCCTTCCTACGCATCCCTTAGGGCTGGTCTGCTGCTGTCCAAACGCTGGGTACCAGTGAACTCTTGCATGGAGAGGAGAGGAGCTGAGCACAGTCCTTTGGGTCTGAATCTTCAAAAGGCCTTTTTGCTCCCTTGGTTTTAAGGATGGGTGAGAGATTGACACTGGAAAAAAAAAGGTGAAGAAGCACAAAGAATGTCTGAGGCTAGCCCAGTCTAAGTGTCTGAGGCTAGCCCAGTCTAAGTGTCTTATCTTCTGGGCCAGCTGAATCTTGACTTGATGTGGGGTAGGGAAGAAGGTTCCGATAGCTTAGTGCCTTTACATTCCCTTCCTCACATCTGAAAACCTTGTGACCCACTTCTGGGTCCTTGAGCACCCTTGGTTCATGGGTAAGGACCTTGTGGCACGAATATATGCTTTTTTCCTATGCCTGCCAAGGGCAGTTTGTGGGACCTTTGCATTCTGCAAGGCAGTCGTGCTTTCTTGAATATTTCCTGTGCTTTCTGTTGGCTTCTGAACCCATCAGGAAGGGAGCTGTATTCCTTCTTGTGATGGTTCCCACATCTCTCTTCCATCCTCTCTACCCACTTAGTTTTTTTTAAAGATTTATATATTTATTATATGTAAGTACATTGTAACTGTCTTCAGACCAGAAGAAGGTGTCAGATCTCACTACGGATGGTTGTAAGCCACCATGTGGTTGCTGGGATTTGAACTCAGGACCTTTGGAAGAGCAGTCAGTGCTCTTAACCGCTGAGCCATCTCACCAGCCCCTCTTATTGTGTGTGTGTGTGTGTGTGTGTGTCTGTGTGTCTGTGTGTGTCTGTGTGTGTGTCTGTGTCTATGGAGGCCCAGGGTCAATATTAGATATCTTCTATCATTCCTCACCTAAAATCGTTGAGGCAAAGTCTTTCACTGAACCTGGAACTTGACAGTTCATCTAGACTGCCTGGCCAGCTAAGCCTCAGGGGTCCTCCTGTTTGTGCCTGCCCAGCTCTGAGGTTGCAGAGTGCACCATCTACAGAAAGCACTTTACCAATGGAGCCGTCTCCCTAGCCCACAACTGCTTCTTTATTACTGCAACACAGGGGGCTGCTTTGACATCTTGGTCATGTGACCGTATGAGAGTACCTGTACCAGTCCGTGACACAGGGAACTCATAGGTCGTGTGAGAAATAGCATGCCTAGCTCACAGGCATCGGGAAGCAAGTGAGACAGTCTGCGTAAAGCATTTTAATATATGTGCAATTCCAGGTTTGGCCAAAAGATGGCAGCACTTATTCACTGACCACTTGACCAGTTATACAGTTTTGTTTTTTCCCCTCTTTTCTTTTCTTTTCTCTTTTCTTTTCTTCTTTTCTTTTTTCTTTCTTTTCTCTCTGTCTTCCTGTTTCAGAGATCCCAGTGCGTGCGTGCGTGCGTGCGTGCGTGCGTGCATGCGTGCGTGTGTGTTAAAAGCAGGTGTATTGGGGATGCCTGTGGCCCACACTGTCACATCTGTGGGGACACAATTTCCTGTCAAGGATCCCAGTAGGGTACTCTTCATATCACCCCAGGGCATCTTGTACCATGTGACCTGTCCAGTCCTGTCCAGCTGACTGGGTTCCTTGGATCTGGGCTTGTGACTTGTGGTTTCTTCTCTGCAGGTTCTCTTGTGCTGTGCTGTACCAGGGCCTCATTATGCACGTGGGGGCCACCGGGGCCAACATCTACCTGGACTTCTTTTATTCTTCTCTGGTGGAATTCCCTGCGGCCGTCATCATCCTTGTCACCATTGATCGCATTGGCCGCATCTACCCGATAGCGGCATCAAATCTAGTGGCGGGGGCAGCCTGCCTCCTCATGATCTTTATCCCACATGGTAAGTTGTCTGTTTTTAATGGCTTCCCAGATGATCGAACTGTGAGGACAGTGTCGTAACCCTCTGATAAGCTTCTGGAATAAGAACAAAGGCAGGGCATTACCTTGGCTGGACTTGAAACAGTTTTAGATTGGGGTATAGCAAACATATGATGAGTGCGTTCTAAGTGAATGAATGACTCAGTTTGTTAAGCATACAGATACCAGGGCTGCCGACCTCATGAAAAATACCACTGCTCTGCCAACCACCTTCCCTGACCTCTTGCCACAGATTAGCCCAGGAACATAAATGGAGCCGCCTTGAATGTCCCCTGCCCCCAACCCCCTGAATCCACTCTACCCGTGAGGCGTCTCTATGCTGTCACACGACTGTGTAGACTACTGTTTTTCTTAATACTGTATTACTCTTTATACAAATATCGCACTGTGGGACTTCCCCAATGATCATTGCTTGTAGGGTTTGTTCCACTGGGAGTAGAGCCATGCTACATATTCCTTCTTGGTATACATGGGTCCTTTGTTCCCTTGGGGACATGTCTGTGAGCACACCGGCAGAATCTACAGGGATATCCGGATTTAGCTTCAGTGGACACCTGACAGCTTTCCAAAGATGGACCAGGCCACTTTCTGCTTCCTGCAACTGCACGGGAGTGTTCCAGTTGTCCCATGCCCTCTGTAGCTCTTCGTCCTGCAAGTCTCCAGTGGCAGTCAGGTGGTGGGTGTGAGCACTGCTTTATAATTCTTACAACACAGGGCAAACACGCTGCATAGAGGGTCCAGGTAAAGTGGCTCGAGGTGGTTTTAATTTGAGCACATACCTTGCCTTTCATGTTGGAAACTATAGATTGCTATGAAGACAGAGCTGCTATTTCTCCTCCTCCCTATGCCCTTTTATTGCTGGGTCCCGCACTGTGAGTCTGGTGAGTCACTTTGACAGTCTCTCATGCAGGGAGTTATGGAAAAGATCTGAACATCTCGGATTTTTTAAAGAGTCATTCTGGTTAGGACATGAAAGTGTGTGTGTATGTGTGTGTGTGTGTATGTGTGTGTGTGTATGTGTGTGTGTGTGTGTGTGTGTATGTGTGTGTGTGTGTGTGTGTGTGTATGTGTAAGGGAGTCTCTGTGGTGTCTCTGAAATAAGACCTCCTCTCTTCTCCCTCATTTCCTTATTCCTAGAATCCCGACTAAGATTTTTAAACTGCACAGCATTGAGGCTGGGAAGAAGAGTGTAGAGGGCAGAGGCCATTCTTCCCTGATGGTCAGAGCTAGGGCATGGCTGATCCTAGGACCCTCCTGACCTTAGCACTTCCACTGGCTCTCCTAGGTTCCCCTGCTGTGGTGGTCCTTTTTGGCCTCTATAAATCATAGTAGGGCATTCCAGGCACTGGTGGGTTCTAGCTCCTCATCAGAAAGAGTGGAGTGGGCTCTTGCTATGGTCTCACTCCCAGACAAGGGTGAGGTGGGATGAGTATTGAGTCCATTGGGATCGGGAGACCTTGTTGAACCTAAGTGGAATGGGATGGACCATGTGGGAGTCTAGGACAGGGCTGCAGACTTCAGAGGGCAGAGCTTGGCCTTAAAGCAACAGTTCACATCTGAGCTCCTAGTGTTGGACAGTTATGGGGACAGGTGGCCTAAGGCCCAGTTAACTGGAGACAGCAACTGTAGCCCAACAGTGGGAGCAAAATGCTGGTGACTTGGCAGGAGTGACTTCGCTAAACTTCAGTGGACGTGGATCTTTGGCTGCTCCAGACTGAAGTACAGAGTTATCTGTCCTCTGAGGGCAAAGGTGCCAGCATGGCCCAGTGGCCTAATTGGTGTGGACCTTCCATGGGCAGAGCTGTGGAGCCGAGATCTGGTTGTGCCCATGGGCAAGAAGTCTCCATTCTCTTTGGGAAGTCACCAGTGAAGTCAGTGTCTGGGGACAGGGCCAAGATGACATGTGTGGAAATACAGAGACTTTCTTAGGGAGGTGTCTTAGCCAGGGTTTCTATTCCTGCACAAACATCATGACCAAGAAGCAAGTTGGGGAGGAAAGGGTTTATTCAGCTTACACTTCCACACTGCTGTTCATCACCAAAGGAAGTCAGGACTGGAACTCAAGCAGGTCAGGAAGCAGGAGCTGATGCAGAGGCCATGGAGGGATGTTACTTACTGGCTTGCTTCCCCTGGCTTGCTCAGCCTGCTCTCTTATAGAACCCAAGACTACCAGCCCAGGGATGGCACCACCCACAAGGGGCCCCTCCCACCCTTGATCATCAACTGAGAAAATGCCTTACAACTGGATCTCATGGAGGCACTTCCTCACCTGAAGCTCCTTTCTCTGTGATAACTCCAGCTTGTGTCAAGTTGACACAAAACCAGGCAGGACAGGAGGGGACCTGGGTCAGAGTCACTTGAGCTTTGGTGGCGAGGCGGGCCGAGCAATGGGTGACGAATCGTGATACCCTCCCTCCCAATGCAAAACCTTGCTTTCTTTGCTTGGAAATGGAGACTAGCTTGAGGCTTAGTTCAAGGGCTGTGTGTGCGCCACACCGACTGTTCCTCAGGTACCGAGCTAACAACATCATCCTGTGTGATGACTACAAGCCAGGGTTTCATTACTGTGGCCAGACTGAGCATTCGTGTTATCCCTGACTCTCACAACCGCCTGCAAACTGTGTCGGTTCAGGCGCAGAGAAATGCACAGCTCATTTCTGTTTGGCATGGCTGGGGGAGGCAGATACTTCAGTCTTTCTTCTGCACGATGAATATGAATATTCCAGAATATGTCATTAGCAAGTCCCCAAGTCACTTGGGCATCAGTTTACTTACCTAAGTGAAGATATAGCCAAGTGAAGCTGTCGGTGGTCCTAACTAGTCCAGCCCAGCCCAGCCCAGCCCAGCCCAGCCCAGGCCAGTCAGGCTTCCCCTCTGTCAGTTCCAGTTCCTTCCGGGAGCTTACCTTGCTCCAACTATCTTCTTGTTTCTCCCTAGAGCTGCACTGGCTGAATGTTACCCTCGCGTGTCTTGGCCGTATGGGAGCCACCATTGTGCTGCAGATGGTCTGCCTGGTGAACGCTGAACTGTACCCTACCTTCGTTAGGTGAGGCCACCAAATGGGGTTGAAATAACCACCAGATAGCTGGGCAGAGAGCAACATTTCTGTGGTGTTTCTGTACAAAACCTCCAAGCGCGGGGCACTGTTCCTTTCTTTGCCATGACAGAATACTGGACCAAATCAACTTAAGGAAGGAAACGTTTATTCTGGCACACAGTTCAAGGAAGTACAGTCTATCATGGTGCCGGAAGCATAGTTTGTCAGTGTGGGAGGCTAGCTTGTCACTCTGCCATGGCAGTCAGGAAGTAGAGAGTTAGCAGGAAGTGAGGTCAGACTATAAAACCATGGCCTGCTGACTCAGTTCCTTGTTTGTAGTGAGATGACCAGTGAGGAGATATCCCTGTTATCGGGCCATCTTTGCTGTTGTTGGGTTGCGGTTCTTCATATATTCTGCCCATCAGGCCCTCATCAGACACTGGACTTGTATGTAATCGCCTTCCGCTCACAGGTTTGCCACTCTGTGGCCTGCAGTCCCGATGAACACACGTTTTACATCTTCACGTAGTCCAACACCTTTCTTCACTCTTGCTGCCCTGCTTTAGTGTTGAAGAAGTCTTTCTTCCCTTAAAGTCTCAGATTCATCGAGTGAAATTGGCTCTTTCTAAAATACGGCTTGAGGAGCTTGGGTGATATGTGGATCACGGGCACATATTCATTTATGCGTATTATTCCTCAACTCTGGGCTCTGTTTGCATAGCTTTGCCTCCTCCAGACCGTCAGCAAATGAAAGGCCACGATGGGTAGCCCTTTGTTTGACTTCTTTCACTGATTGTGATGGGCTGTATTTACCTTACTGCGTTTGTCAACGCCTTGTTCTTTCCTGAAAAGTATTCCAGAATGGGAGTGTCCTAGCACCTGCTTCCCCATTCGTAGGCAAACCTGGCTGCCAGTGTAGGATGATAACAGGTCAGCTACTCTCAATGCCTTTGAATGGGCGTGTGCTTGAACCAGGTGAACACAGGAATGGGATTGGAGGGTCAGAGTTAGATGAGTATGTGTTTAATTATTTTATTTTATCTTTATTTTATATTTTATTTTATTTTATTTTATTTTCAAGACAGGATTTCTCTGTGAGCTTTTTCTGTAGACCAGGCTGGTCTTGAACTCAGAGATTCACTTGCCTCTGCTTCCCAAGTGTTGGGATTAAAGGCGTGCACCACCAGCACTAGGCTGTGTTTGATTTTATATTTATAAAACCTATTTTACAAAGATGCAGTACTTTTTTGCATGCTCCAGGCATATGTACGGAATGGAGGTCAGTGTTTTGTGTGGCCACTTTGAGGTCCTCCTGAGAGGTAGAGACATCATGGTAGCTTTGCTTTTCCTAGCCCCAAATGATGTTCAGTGTCTGTGCATGAGCTCATTGCCATCAGTATTTAAGGAACTTAGTTTTAGAGATATTTAAAATATATTTATCGTGTGTGTGTGTGTGTGTGTGTGTGTGTGTATGTGTATGGTATATGCGAGTGCCTATGTGTGTGTGTGTGGTTTGTGTGTGTGAGGATGAGTATGTGTTGTGTGTGTGTGTGTGTGTGTGTGTGTATGCGAGTGCCTGTGTATGTGTGGTTTGTGTGTGTGAGGATGTATATGTGGTGTATGTGTGTGTTTGTGTTTGTGTGTGTGTATGTGTGTGTGTGTGTGTGTGTGTGAGTGAGTGGAAGTCTGATGTCAGCTTGCAGAAGGCGGTTCTCTCCTTCCACCTTCTCCTTCCTCAGTTCTTGGGGATCGAACTGAGGTCTTTAGGCTTGGCAGCAAGCACCTTTACCTGCTGATCCTTGTCTCCAGCCCTAAGCTCTTAACATGAAGTGCAGATTATTTTACTTGTGAAAGCAACTACTTTATTTGAAGTTTTAAAAATGGTCATTATAACCTGCCCTTGGCTAGAATTTGGCTTCTTACCTTAAATTCTCCTCCCCATGAATAAACTATTTCTTCTTCATTTGTTCTTGTGAAAATGTCCAAGAAACACTCCAGCTCCCTAGTTTTGTCTAACGCGTGCAGCTCAGTGAGTCAGAAGACAGATGACGGCAGCCCACTCTTTGCTTTCTTTTGCCAATTCCTTTATTAGAAGAACATGGTTTAGACTCTTGCTTGTAAAGGAGATGCTTGGTCTGAGCACAAGGAGATGAAGGAGAATTAAGGAGAAAGCATTTTTCCCAGGCCTTCCAGGGCTACATAGTGAGACCCTGTCTCAAAAATCAAATCAAATCAAAACAAAACAAAACATCAAACCAAGCAAACAACAAAAATCCCAGAGAGAAATAGAGATAGATAGATAGATAGATAGATGATAGATAGATAGATAGATAGATAGATAGATAGATAGATAGATAGATAGATAAGATCTTCTATGTTAGTATATTTGAGCCCAGAGTCTAAAAAATGAAATAGTCAGGACAAACAAGTCTACTGTCACAGCTACCAGATTCAAAGAAATGGTCAAATGTGATGTGTGTCACTGTGACAAAATATCTGAAATGATCAACTTTTAAGAAGGAAAGGTCTTCTTAACCCCTTCTTTTAGAGTTTTCAGTCTGTGCTCACTTGACCCTGTTGCCATGGGTTTGGGGCTTGAGATCTTGATACAGCACAAAGCATTATGACCAGAATGTGTGGCTAGAAAGAAAAACAGAAAGGACCAGAAAGGACTGGGGTCCCCATCTCCTGCTTCAAGGCATTCTCCTGATAGCGAACCTTCTTGCAACTAAGGTAGTGGTTCTCAACCTTCCTAGTGCTGTGACTGTTTAATATAGTTCCTCACATTGTGGTGACACCCCCCCCCAACCATAAGACTATTTCATTGCTAATTTATAACTATAATTTTGCTAAGGTCATGAATTGTAGTGTAAATATCTGACAGGCAGGATATCTGATATCCGACTCACAAAGGGGTCATGACCTACAGGTTGAGAACTGCTGTCCTAATGGCTCCATTAGGCAGTGACCAACTGGGTAACATACAGGTTTTATGCAAATGCTTCCCTAAATAATCGCAGTTACCAAGCCTGGTTCTCTAGGGAGGCAGCCAATTGCTACCTTCCTGGATGACCCTTTCCACTGTGCATTGGATGATAAGCATTCACAGAAAGTAGGAGAGGAAGCTGGATGGTCAGAAACAACCGTAATCCCAGTGCCTATGCATGCACACACAGCCGTGCGAGTTCCAGTATTTATAGTCAATTGAATCAAATGCATATAGCAAAAGGCAGTCATTTTGGCTGCCCATTACTCTGTAAGCGCTCCTGATGCAAAGAAGGACTATTTGAACCACATAACCCCTTTTTATTCACAGGGATGTCTGTGCTGAGTAGCTCTCTTCTTCACACCCTGGGCACCAGACTCATTTGGTGTTGATAGCGGGCATTGCCTGGTATGAAACTGGGTCTTACTAAACTTAGCCACACACAGATATTGTGTTCTCTTCCCAAGTGATAACACATCGCAGCCCTGGGACAGGAGTGGAGTGCGGCTACAGTTTAAGTCAGAGAACACATGTGTTTGCTCATCTCCATTGGCCCGTAGCTGGCCTCTAGGCATGTGAGGGCTAAGCGCCTGAGAGTACCATTCCAGAGGCAGGCTGTCTTTTTCAGTCATCATCATCTGTACCCATCTCCACTCTAGCCTGCCGCCTTTTCTCCACACAGCTCTTCCCACTCCTACGGTTTTGGGGGTGCTGAGCGCTTGCGCCTGGCTGATCTTGTGCCTGCTCTAGGATGCCGTTCACACCTTGAAGGCGAGGCATGCGCATGATCTGTCTGCTCTCTTGTCTTCCCAGGAATCTCGGGATGATGGTGTGCTCTGCCCTGTGTGACCTGGGTGGGATCTTCACCCCCTTCATGGTGTTCAGGCTGATGGAAGTTTGGCAAGCCCTGCCCCTCATTTTGTTTGGTAAGATGATGTCATGGCTATTCCCTCTTTGCATCTGGTGGAGGGCAATTGTGTGAGCACTCGGACTTCGGCTATCTCCTGGCTCGTTTTGCCTCACATTTCAGGAACTAGTAAGATGCAAGTCCCATGTAGTGGTCAGAGATTTTCATCCTGTGGCTCCAGAACCAATCCATCATGATCTCTACAGGCGGATGATCTTTTGACATAATCTACTTTCTATTGAATTCGATGTCTAATTTGTATGCCCTGAGCATGTCATTGCTAGGGGTATGATTGTGTTGAATGATCATCCCTTTCCGAGTGTGGTGGAACTCATCCATCATCCCAGCACACTGGAGGCTGAGAGAGGACAATCCCAGAATCAAGGGTCTCCAAGGGCTGTGTGTGAGACCCTGTCTTGGAGAGCCCAGTGGGGAAGGGCACAAAGAGACACATGGGAATTAAGTGTTCTGTGTCCTCTTTGTTGGTAAAGCTGGGCTGGTGAAAGAAGATGGAAATGCTGTTTCTGTCCCTAAACTTAGAGCAGAAGGGGTCCAAGACCTACTTAGGGATAAATGTCTGGTTGGGGGAGGAGAAATGCCAGATCTGGCACAAGCTAATGAATGGGAAAGGCAAGGGAGGGAGGAAGTTAGAGAGTGGATGGAAGAGAGAGAGGGAAGAGAATAAAAAAGAGACAGGGAAAGAAGGAAGCAAGGAAGGAAGGAAGGAAGGAAGGAAAGAAGAAAGGAAGGGAGGGAGGGAGAGAGAGAAGGAGAGAGTAGTAAGAAGGGCTTGTCTATGTACAGGTTGGTCTTACTCTCTAGACCTGTCTCCATCCCTATTTCTATAATTATGTACCTACATATCTGTCATCTCTGTATTTATGCATACATATGCCTATCATCTATATATGTGTCTAATACCTATTTTTCATCTTTTATGTATGTATGTATGTATATATTTACCATCTGTTTGTGTATCTATCTCATGATCTATTATCTTTTGTCTGACTTTGTATTTATCATCTATCTATCTATCTATCTATCTATCTATCTATCTATCTATCTATCTATCTGTCCACCAATGTATGTATGTATGTATGTACATATGTATGTACGTATCTATCCATCCACCAATCTATGCATGTATGTATGTATGTATGTATGTATGTATGTATCTATCTATCTATCTATCTATCTATCTATCTATCTATCTATCTAATCATCTATCACCTAGCTATCTACCAATGCATACATCTTTCTATTCATCTACCATCTATTTATGTCATCTATCACCATCTGTCTATCTATAATAACTACTTAAAACTGATATTTACATTTTTCACAAGGCACTCAACTTCAAATATCCTCTAATACTTAAATATCAGCTACTTTGGAATCCTGTGCTTCCGTAGTGGTGATAAGAAGGCGAATACTGCCTTGTCTTACTCTTGCATTTCTCTATAATTATTTGGTTGCCTCCAGTTCTTTCCTAAATGTTCCTGATAACTTTCAAAGATAAGCAACATCTCCTCCCTGCCCCCTGGCTCACTGCACCCATTTCCATATGAGGCGCGAGCCTGTTCTAACACACTTCCTTGGACTTTGTTTCATTTGTAGGAGTTTTGGGCCTGACTGCTGGGGCCATGACTCTTCTTCTTCCAGAGACCAAGGGCGTGGCTCTGCCTGAGACTATTGAAGAAGCAGAGAACCTGGGAAAGAGGTGAACAAGGGCCGTGGTGCTGGGAAGGAAGGGTGTGGCCATCTCCTCTGTAAAGGGTCACAGCCTTGCAGCACATTCTCAGTTATCCCAGCTGAATGGTGGGGAGAGCCTTTCAGATGTCCGTGAGCTTAGAATGACTTCCAGAGATGCTGGGGATGGGATTGGAGCTCAGCCACTGAATGAAAGGGAAGCAGAGGACCAGAACCCACGTCTTAGTGTACAGTCATCCCACACTGCCTCAGGGACACTGCATCAGGGACAGTGGACAGTTGTCTCAAGGACAGTGGACAGTTGTCCCAAGCTACATCAGGGAAAGTGGATGGTTAGAAACTTCTGACTCAGGAGAATAACAAAGGAATCTTGGGAAAAGGAAGAGTCTTTTTATTGTTATTATTATGTTTGAGATAGTCTCTCTATGTCGCCCTGGGTGGCCTCAAACTCACTATGTAGTCTTGGCTGGTTTCAAACTCATAGAGGCCTACTCGCCGCTGCCTCTCGAGGGCTGGAACTCAAGGTGTGCAGCCACGCCCACTGGCTCTTTCCTTTGACTTAGAAAGAGAGCCCAGGAATTAGCCTAAGTTCTGTCAGTGGTGCCCCTGAAGCAGGCGTCCTCTGAACCTCACCATGAGACATTCTGGGGTCTCTGAACTCCATGTGCATGGTTCCTGCTTGGCTATGCCCTCGTTCTTTTGGTTGCAAGTGACAGGAATGTGTAGTTTAATGTTCTGTCATCTGACTCCAGCCTGTCTCTTCAGGATTTATTAGTAGCACATGCTCGCCCTTTAAAACCTTTGTGGAACACTGCAGTCCATCCACTCCTGCCTGGGGGGGGCGGGAGGGGGGAGGCTGTGCACATTTGGTCTGAACCCTTATGTAGGCAGCCTTTGTTCTATCTTTAACTTAAAGGCCACACCAAAAGCAGGATGAGAGTTGCCTGTGCAAAGCCTTGTCTTTGTCTATTGCTGACTCTCCTGCTTTCAAACAAAACATCTCTTTTTTAATTTCTTGACAGCTTCATACATGTAAATAACACATCTTAATCCTATCCACTTGCAACTGTCCCCCCAACACTTCCCCCAGGTACTCTGTCCCTCCAACACTTTCCCAAGTACTCTGTCCCCAACACTTCCCCTAGGTACTCTGTTCCCCAGTTCTTCCCCCAGGGTCTCTGTTACACCAATACTTCCCCCAGGTACTCGCAATGTATTTCCTCCCCTTACCTCCCCTCCCCTCCCCTCTTCATGTCTTGTTCTGTTCTTTTTGTTTGTTTTTGGTTTTGGTACTCCCATTTCTTTGAGAAATTTTTTTCCCAGGGCAAGGGAACTAGGCAATGTATTTCCCCACTTCTTCTAAGGTCCCTATGACAAACTAAAGTTTGATTCTATCAAAATTACTCCTGGGAAACAAACAAGTATATTAGAATTACTTACAGATCCTGGGTCAGGGGTTATAAGTAATATCCAAAAGTAATGGCATTGGAAAGTCATCCCCTCGTATGGACAGAGGACATTCTTCTAGGCTTCCTCAGTGTCTATACCCTAACCCCTCCCTGAGACTCTAAGGTCATATGTAATTAGGGCAGAACTGCATATACCTGGCTGGGAAAAGGGACTGCATTCTTATCAGAGTCTAATGATCCTCCCCATACTCTCCTTTTAGGAGGGAATGCTGACAGTGGTGATCTTTCGATGACACAGCTGTCTGAGGAAAAGGATGGTTGTTCTGCTTGGGGCATAGTACTGTCCCACACCCACTAAATCCAACCAGTGCTGCCTGCTGGAATCTTGACTGAGATTATTGGCTTGATCTTGTACAAGTCTCATGTACACGCTTGATCTTGTACACGCTCATGGGCGTGACAGCCATGTCGTGTCCAGGAGACAATGTAATGTAGCACCTGTTCCCTACCCTCGGGCTTTTTCTTCTTTCTGCCCCAGCTTATGCAATGTTCCCCATGTCTCAACTTTGCAAGTTTCATTATCAAGATTGTTAAGTTGAGCATGATGGTTTTGTTACTGTCATTACAATATTTGGAACACTGAGGTAGCCTAACCCTATATAGTGACTTTGAGACCAGTGTCTCCAGTGACCAACGGGCTAGCAAGGGCTATATTACAAGACCCTGCTTCAAGAATCAGACAAGCAAAGTGTTGATTGTTCATTAATTTTAATTTTTATTTGTGGTTGCTACAGGAAATCAAAGGCCAAAGAAAACATGATTTACCTTCAGGTCCAAACAGGCAAATCCCCAGGTCCCTGACAGGGACTCTGTGTCAGGAGCTGAGTGGCAGAGAGGAAGGAGGAAGATTCTTGCCACTTGGAAGATTCCTAGAAGCCTTTGCCTTCCCAGACACTTCTATATATTCACCAGGTTCCAAATGAATTACCAACCTTAAAGACTTTTCTGAAAGTCGGCTGTCTTGTTTCATTTGATTCCCCAGATGCCTTCCATTGTGATTTGTCTGTCTGTTGCTGCTATTATTGGTGTGAATGTCTCACACCTTATAGCAATGGTTCTCAACATGTGGGTCGTGACCCCCCAAAGGCTGTTGGAAGATGCAGATATTACATTACAGTTCAAAGCTGGTGCAAAATTACAGTTATGAAGTAGCCATGGAAATAATTTTATGTCGTGGGGGTGGGGTGGTCGCCACAACATGAGGAACTATATGAAAGGGTCACAGCATTAGGAAGGCTGAGAACCACTGCACTGAGTATTATATTCATCCCTGAAGGAAAACACCTCTACCCATGTGAGTATTTACAGTGTCAAAAGCATTTCAGTTGATATGATGGGGACAAACATGACCCATGTTTCCAGACCAGAATCACTATGACCCTTTTAGAAAGACATCTCTCTCACCTAGGTTTTGGGAATATGTTATTCTGCATTACTCCAGTTTTTTGGGTTTTATCGGTGAGTTCAGAGGGTGAACTTCCACATCTACTGTACAATATTGCAGTGAGAAGTGATTCATTTTGTCTGGAAATTTGACTGTGGGCATCACATGAGCTAACTGGGCTGGGGGTTAAGAGGTTTAATAGGCTTTGGAGCTGGAGATCATGTCTATGGTAGATGTCTCAGTCAGGGTTTTTGTTCCTGCACACACATCATGACCAAGAAGCAAGTCGGGAGGAAAGGGTTAATTCAGCTTACACTTCCCACATTGCTGTTCATCACCAAAGGAAGTCAGGACTGGAACTCAAGCAGGTCAGGAAGCAGGAGCTGATGCAGAGGCCATGGAGGGAGGTTTCTTACTGGCTTACTTCCCCTGGCTTGCTCAGCTTGCTTTCTTATAGAACCCAGGACCACCAGCCCAGGGATGGCACCACCCACAAGGGGTCCTCCCCTCTTGATCACTAATTGAGAAAATGTCCCACAGCTGGATCTCATGGAGGCACTTCCTCAACTGACGCTCCTTTCTCTGTGATAACTCCAGTCTGTGTCAAGTTGACACACAAAACCAGCCAGTACAATTGACCCCTTGTTAACTTGACACACAAACATCACCATGAAGCCTAAACCTTTACTTTCTTATTCATCCCCAAGATCTAAATAACTTTAAAAGTCCCACAGTCTTTACATATTAAAAGTTCAATCCCTTTAAAATATCCAATATCTTTTAAAATTCAAAGTCTTTTAAAAATTCAAAGTCTCTTAACTGTGGGCTCCACTAAAATGACTTCTTACTTCAAGAGGGAAAAATATCAGGGCACAGTCACAATCAAAAGCAAAATCGAACTCCAACTGTCCAATGTCTGGGATCCACTCACAATCTTCTGGGCTCCTCCAAGGGCTTGGGTCTCTTCTCCAGCTCTGCCCTTTGTAGCACACAGCTTCTCTTCTAGGCTCCAGCTGCCTGTACTCCACTGCTGCTGCTGTTCTTGGTGGTCATCTCATGGTACTGATATCTCCAAAACGCTGCTGTCTTCCGCTATAACTAGCCTTCACCAATAGCCTCTCATAGGCTCTCTTCATGGTGCCAAGCCTCAATTCCTTTGCATGACCCCTTCAATCCTAGGCCAACTGAGGCTGCACCTTCACTAATGGCCTTCCACAGTCTCTCACAGTGCCAAGCCTCAGCTGTTCTTCATGACCCCTTTCTACCTTCAAAACCAGTACCACCTGAAGGGTTGTGTTGTGCTTCCATTTGGTGTGCATGGGAGAGCTGAGGGGGGTATTTATTATCATTATATAAAAAGAAGGAAATTTCTACCTCTTTCCCAAGAGGGAAAAGTATTGGAAGACGTATCCTAGCTTCTCATGGCCACGGCATGTCTTTGCACACATGTGTTCATCCATGTTCTCTTATATATGTGCATGAGTCAGCATTGGCAACAGCCTGTGGATGGTCATTTTTGTTTTCTTGCTGAGCGCATGCCACCAGTGTCTCCTGATGGTGATTTCCCAGCACCCTTGGACTGTTGAGTTGTTCATGGCCTCTTTCATGACTGGCCATCTTAAAAAAATGTGTATTTATTTATTTTGAGATAGAGTCTTATGTAGATCAGGCTGGCCCCAAACTTGTTACAAAATGTCTATTGCTTATTTGTTTGTTTATTTATGTTGATATGGAGTCTTAAGGAGGTCAGGGTGGCTGTGACCCTACTATAGAGCTAAAAATGAACTTGAATTCCAGTCTTTCTTCCTTCTCCTCCTGTGTGCTGGGATTGTGAGCCTGCACCACCATGCTGGTTTTCTATGGTAGTGGGGATGAAATCCAGAGCTTCCTGCACACCAGGCAAACATTCCAGCAATAGTACATTCCTGGCCCAGCTTAAAACCTTTGGCTGTGGGGCTAGAGAGATGGCTCCATTGTTTAAAGCACCTTTTGCTCTCACAGAGGACAGAAGACTTGGGTCCAATTCCCAGCACCTGCATGGTAGCTTACAACCATTCATAACCCCAGTTCTAGAGGACCTGACATCTCATTCTGGCCTCTGCAGGCACCATGTACATGGTACACATACATGCATGCAGGCAAAACATTATACACGTTAAATTTATTTATTTATTTTTTTGTATTAATTAATTTATTCACTTTACATTCCTGATCTCAGAACCCCCCACTTCCTCACAGGTCCTCCCTCATGAAACCCCCTCCCCTTCCCCTCCCCATTTCCTCTGCGAAGGGGGAGGCCTCCCCTGGGTATCAACCTATCCTGGTACATCAAATCACTGCAGGACTAGGAGCATCCTCTCCCACTGAGGTCAGACAAGGAAGTCCAGTTAGGAGAACAGGATTCACAGGCAGGCAACAGAGGCAGGGCCAGCCCATGCTCCAGTTGTTGGGGGACCTGCGTGAAGACCAAGCTGCACATCTGCTACATGTGTGTTGGGTGGGAGTGAGGTCCAGCTCCTGCAAAATCTTTGTTTGGTGGTTCAGTCTCTGGGAGCCCCCAAGTGTCCAGGTTATTTGACTCAGGTTGGTTTTCCTATAGAGTTTCTATCTCCTCTGGGTCCCCCAACTCTTCTCTAGGACTCTCCAAACTCCATCTAATGTTTGGCTGTGGGTCTCTGTATCTGTTTCAGTCAGCTGTTTGGTGGAGCCTCTCAGAGGACAGTTAGGTTAGGTTCTTGTCAGCAAGCATATAACAGAATATCATTAATAGTGTCAGGGACTGGTTTCTTGCCCATGGGATGGGTCTCAAGTTGGACTGGTCATTGGTTGGTCATTCCCTCAGTCTCTGCTCCATCTTTGTCCCTGTACTTCTTGTAGGCAGGACAAATTTGGGTTGAAGGTTTTGTGGGTGGGTTGATGCACCTAACCCTCTACTGGGGATCCTGCCTGGCTACAGGAGGTGGCCACTCAGGCTCCATAACCTCCACTGCTAGGAGTCTCAGCTAGAGTCATCCTCATGGACTCCCTGGAGCCTCCCCTATCCCAGGTCTCTAGCACATCCTAGAGGTGCTCCCCATGCCCTAGCCTCTGATTTCCATTCATTCTCCTGGCCCTCTCTCCCAGGCATTCCCCATACCTGGTCCTCCCCCCCAATCTGAAAAAAATTGCTGTCTGGTACTATTTTCTTAAAAGAAAAAAAATGAAAATTTATAAAGCTTTCGATGATGTTGTAATTTAGGATGTCGTTTGGTGGGAGGGAAGCAAACTTAATAAAAAGGTCTTTCCATCTGAGAGAATTGCAAGGGTGAGAAGGAAGCCAGCAGTTAAATGAAGAAACATGTTTTCACACAAGAACACAATACCAGTGAGCAAACCATAATTTTCAAAAATAGGATTTTAAGAAGGGGCACGGGGACTAGACTTAAGCACACACACACACACACACACACACACACACACACACACACACACACACACAAAGGCAGAGTTCACAAAGACAGGCAAGTATTTTTGCCAAAGAGCGAGGCCTCAGAGATGTCCAGGGCAGTGTTAAAAAGACAAAGATGCCTAAATAAGGGGGCCTCCAGATGGCCAAGCAGAAACAATGTCAACATCACAGAGACAGTAATTATGGTCACTTGGAATACGTTTGGCTCTATAAAAAGAGCCCCAGCACTTACAGAGAACAAATAATAGAATTTGCGCCAAAGACAAAGCACCCATGAGTTTCTATAAAGCTTACAAACTGGTCTGTCTATTCAACACAACCAACACAGCACAACCAACACAACACAACCAGCACAACACAACCAACACGCACGTGCCTTGTGCTGGGGGATGCTTAACAGCGCAGCCAGAAAGCATCCACAACGAACACACGGATGAAGGGAGGGACAACTAGCGCATATTGAAAATAGAAACATCTGTGACCTCATCATTTTATACTAAAACGTGTTGGCTGCCCAGAGAGCTTCAGTGACCCTAAGGACCAAGGTGAAAAAATTTCAGGGTCTCAATCCGGATCGAAACGGATAGTTTTGGAATCGAGAATATAAACTGCTCGGGTCTGTAGGCTGAGGTTCTAGTAGATAGAGGGACAGGCCACCACTGTGCATGGTGGGTGATTCACACTCGTCTACTGCCCTGTGAATCATGGAGCCATCGCATGATGTGATAATCAGTGTTACCTATCAACGACAGAGTTTGGGATGCTTTGGAGGGCGGGTCTTGGGCATGCCTGTGAGGGGTTTTCTTGATTCCACTGAGTGGGAAGAGCCGTGTTTTTATTCTGGGTACCCTTTTCCCTAGGGCAGGTAAGTCTGGACTGTACAACACGGAGGGCCTAGTATTGGCATTCTTTTCTTTGTTAGGGTTTTACTGCTGTGAACAGACATCATGACCAAGACAACTCTTGTAAGGACAACATTTAATTGGGTCTGGCTTACAGGTTCAGAGGTTCAGTCCATTATCATCAAGGTGAGAGCATGGCAGCATCCTGGTAGGCATGGTGCAGGAGGAGCCGAGAGTTCTACATCTTCATCTGAAGGCTGCTAGTGGAAGACTGGCTTCCAGGAAGTTAGGATGAGTGTCTTAAAGCCCACACCCACAGTGGCACACCTATTCCAACAGGGCCACACCTTCCAATAATACCACTCCCTGGGCCAAGCATATTCAAACCATGACACTCTCCCTCTGGTTCCTCATTGTGGATGTGATGTCACCAGCGGCCTCAAGCTTCTGCTGCCTCAACTTCCCCATCATGGTGGGCAGAACCTTGAACTATGAGCCAGAATAAAGCCTTCCTCTCTTGACTTGTATTTATCACAACAGGAAAAGAAACTAAGATACATAAAAAGTAAAAACCAACAAAACCAAAAATATAAACATTTTTTTGAGATTTATTTTAATCACTTTGAATGGTATATATCCTTTTTTCTAAATCATATTTCAATTGTAGGGGTATGTGACTATGAGAGCATATCCCTTCAGAGGACAGGAGGGGGCGTCAGACTTACAGATGGTTGTGGGTCACTCAATATGGGTGCTGGGAAATGAACCTCAGTCCTCTAGAAGAGGGATGTATGCTCTTCATTGCTGCGTTAACACACCAGCCCCTGAAAACATGCTTATAATGGACACAACTCCTTAGCCCATTCTGAAAAATTTGAAATTACAAGCCATCTCCTCCCACTTTGTCCCCCATAACCCTAACAGTCATCACAGCTGTCACACAGTCTCCCATCACCTCCATCCCCTTTCTGGGTACCCAAACCTGCAAGTGCTCCAGACCCTAGGAGAACACAGTATTTGCATATGCATACAACTTAATCTAGATTGCTCAATGCCTAATATGATTTAAGCATTTTGTAAACAGTTATTAGATGGTTCTGTTTAGGAACTACTTAGGAAACACTGACAAGCCTATACTTGTTCAGTATGGACACAACCACAGGTCTCACCTCACAAGACACATCAGCCACTTACGGGTGGCCAGTTCCTCAGATGGTAGGTAACTTCCTAGAATGGGCCACCTGTGTCATCAGTCCTTCTGGAGCTGTTGAAACCTGAACCTCTATATCCACATCCCCCCCCCATTTCATTTCCCCCAGTTCAGAGAGAGTCACATTAGGAGTCTATGCAGAAGTAAACCAGCCTTAGCTCTGACATACCCAGGCGAGCCTGCCTAAAAGGCTGTCAGCATGTCACCGAGGAAGTAAAAACAGTAGCCTTAACCATCAAACTGGGAAATTGTATTCAGACATATGCACTTAAGATTCCCCTCTCTGTCTCTCTGTGTCTCTGTTTCTGTCTCTCTGTCTCTGTCTCCATCTCTCTCTCTATATATGGAGTCATCTATCAATGCCTTCCAGGTACCCCTGAAGCCCATTCCAGTTAGATTATTTAATGTGAAAAGTAATTTCAAACCCTAGGATTCTCTATCAGTCAGCAACTCTGTGATTTAGGCTCAGGCAAAACCGTCTCAGAGGAAATCTTGTCACAAAAGCACAGATGAAAGAAAACAAGGGACGGATCCACCCACCAGCTTTAAAACATTTAAACTCCAGGACTGGAGAGATGGCTCAGTGGTTAGGAGTATTGATTGCTCTTCCAGAGAACCTGGGTTCATATCTCCCTCACTGAGTGTCTCTGGACTGTAAGTGTTTGGGCTCACTTCTGGTTTGTCTTTTGACAGATGCTTATGAAATCACTCTCACTGGGGATACTTGCCTTGAATTCTCCTTTTGCCTCTGCCGAACATCTAATTAGCCGTCATTCTTCTTCCTCAAATCTCTTTCCTATCTATCCAGTCCTCTTCACCGCCCACTATGGTCCGGGTCCAGGTGCCTTGCCGGCAAATTCTAAGTATTTTTTGGTAAGTGTCTGCTTTCCAGGGAGCCTTGTCCCAGCTCTGCATGCAGGACCCAGCTTTGACATTGTGAGTCATGGGCCCCTTCTTCCCTTACCCAGGGTGCTTTGATCACACCATGTTATCATAGCTCATTTATTTCCCAACTCTGTCTCCAGTGGAGACAAAACCCATACATAAATTGTCCATCCTGTCTCAATGTCCAGTGTGGTGCAGTGTTATTATTTAATAGCAAGGATTACTCTGTAGGAAAGGTCAACATAACCCAACTCTGGGCTGTGGTTGTGGTGTAGTGTTACAAAGCATTGCGCACATAGCACAGTTCTGGTCCAGCATCACGCTGTGCTGGGGTGTCACTGGTCCCTATGATTGTGAGGCCTGGGAGTCAGGACTCTGCCTCACTCCCCTTAGCGTCCCTGAGGCTGATGTAGAGTCACTGAACATCTAGTTTTGGGTGCTTGCAACCTTTCTGAGAATGGACGTGAACTTAGAAAACTGGCAAGAAAACTGGCAATGGCACATTTTCTCAGACCCTTCTTACCAACATACACAGGCAAGGAAACATTGTCCTCGTTGGCAGCAAAACTCTATGATGGAAATATTACACACAGAAAACCTTTAGGAGGGGCTGGAATTGTGACTTAGTTGGTAACTGCTTGCCAGCGTATACCAACCCTTGGGGTTCATGAATCAGGTGTGGAGGCACGTGCTTGCAATCCCGGCACTAAGGAGGTGGAGGCCAGAGCATCACGAGTTCACAGCCACCCTCAGCTACATAGTGAGTTCTAGGCCAGCCTGGGTTTCAAAAGCAACACAAAACAAAATGAACCTTCCAGGATACCTGGTAAGTTTGGATCCTTGGGAGAGAGTTCTGAGTGTCAGCTATGCATAGCAGGGACCTAGTGTTGAATACCCATTGCTTTTTAGGAGCCTCTGGGAACAGGATCCTAAGATCCCTTAAAGCCCCTGAACTCTGTATAAAGACAAGCAGTTTCCATAGCCCAGCTGTCTTCGCTTAGGTCAGTGGCCTCAGCCTGCACGTCACTCACAGCCGTCCTGCAGGCCCACACGTCACTCACAGCCGTGACTTCCAGGCCCACATGTCCCTCACAGCAGAGTCCTCAGATTCTGGGTCATAGGTCATGAATTTCTTGATGAGGCACCAGAGGGAGCTTGGTTGGTGTCCCAGGGGAAAAGCCACGGATTAGCCGGGGCAGGTGGGAATGAGGTGAGAGGAGAGGTGGCCAGGACAGGGCAGCTGGAACCAGCAGCAGACATGTCAGTCTTTTGAGGCCCAGAGCTTGCAGGAGGGTGTGCTGGAGAGAAAGGCCCTCTGGTGAATGATTTGTCATAAACCAAACAAGCCAGGGGAAGGTAAAATGGAGGTATATGGCTACCAAAGAGGGCTAAAGGCTACCCAAGCTGGAGTGACAGTGGTCGTGGGCATGATCTTGCTGTCCATCCTCTTGCCTCAAGAATCATGACAGAGACATCTGAAGATCCAGATGAGCTCAAGACCCTTTAGTCTACTGATCTCAGTGGAAAGAAGCTGTCAGAGATCAATGGAGGTCTCCCTGGCTGACCCAAGTTGTTTCAAAGTCTTTGGGGATCAGGGATCTTTGCTCAGACCTACCAATTAAGCAAAGGGGAAACAGGTTTGAATATGTTATCACTGTCACTGAGGTATGTGGTGGGTCAATTCTGTCTTGCCTACAATATTGGCATTGTGTTTAGGGAAACCCACACCACCAGCCTGGACTTCATTGTTCCTGGGATGCACATTCTGTAAAATCAGTGGGCAAGGCAGCATCTCCTAGTCAGGCAGACACATGATAATTCTCTTCCACCTCCAGGCTGTCCAAGAGACATCTGGATTCACTCCAGAATCAATTTCTCTTGTGTGTCTGGTAATGAGATCACCTGACCTGATGTGTTCTGTAAGGGGGTCCACCATGCATGTAAAAGTGAGTTCTGCTTTTGTGACGATTTAAATACTTTTAAAACATGAAGTAGATGTAAATAAATGGAAATGTGTAGTTAAATGTGGACACATAAGATCCAAGCTTTCTCCAGGGTCTTCTGTCATAGTGGACATGACTGGCTGTTAAGTCTGTTAAGTGCTTTGTGCCTTGATGTCCCTCCAGGCATAGGCTGTGACCTGGAATCCTGAACTCCAGCAGAGCCTTTCTTCTGGAAGTTGTCATTTGTCCCACATTTTATCACAGATGTAGAAATGAAACCAGAGCACTCATGAACACACAGAATGCAATCGTTACAAAAATATAGAGAGTCTTGCCTTGTCTTCTCCATGGGTTACCATGTAAGTGAGCATTCTTGATTTCCACATTACTTGTCTAATACTTTTCCTGCCCTTTGTACTGGAACTTTCTCAGCAGAGCATCTATTGATCTTTCTCTTGCCCTGTTTAACTGTTAAATGGTGGTACAATGGCTTATGTAAGCATTTTTCATATTTGTAAACTTGAATAACTTAGTTTTGCCATCACCCATAAACAATGCAACAAATTCTTCTCAAATGCCTCTCCATGCAGAGTTTTGTTTATCAAAGACAGAGGACTTTTTATCAAAGACAGACACTGTTCCATATGTGATATGGAATGACAACTGTGTCCCTAAAAGAATGTACCGTCGGTGATTGCCTACACTCAATATTACTAACATTATTTTACTGATTTGATCAGTAAAAATGTCATTTCAGTTTTCATTTGTATCTCTTCAAAATGAAGATGCACATTTTATAACTGGCCATTTCTATGTTATCATTTAATTTTTTTTGTAATTGAACGTTTTAGAAGTTATTTGATGTACATGGATATTTTGCTTCCATGTCTAGGCACAAAGTGCATGCCTGATGCCTGTGGAACCCAGAAGAGGGCATTGGATTGGCAGGGACTGGAGTTAGAGATGGTTGTGAGTTGCCATGGGTATGGGGGGGGAACAAACCAGAGTCTTTACAAGATCAGACAATGCTCTTAGCCTCTGAGCCATCATTCTAGCCCCTTTGCATCCTTTTCTTTTCTTTTCTTTTCATTTCATTTCTTTTCTTTTCTTTCTTTTTGATGGTGTCTCTTCTAGACTTGAAATTTACTAAGTAAGCTAGGCTGGTTGACTGCTGAGCCCCGAGAACCTGCCTGTCCCCCAGCCCTAGCAGAGATGGCAAGAGCCCAGCGGCTGCTTCCTTCTCCACCCTTTTCTTACATTGGCCTGGGGATTAAGCTGAGGTCTTCATGCACACTAAGCATCTTTACCAGCTGAGCCACCTCCCTGGGCTCTAATATTTGTCTTTTAAAAATGTATTTACTATATTACTTTGGTGAGATACGAGTCATTCATTTTTGAGAAAAAATTTACCAAACTGAAAAACTGTCACAACTGAGTCAGGAACGCTAGGAATGCTCCTAGCTGTCCTTTTACAGAAGACACACACTTGTGGTTATCCACTGTGAGTATAGGCGGGCTGGTGATTGCTCAACTAGTATCCTCATTCTTCTGTTTAAGGTCCTTTTCAAGTGTGAGCCACACAGTAAACAACATATTTTGAAATTTCATCATACTTATGGTACCAAAAGTCTTCACTCCAAATCCCTGATGTACATTCTGAGTTTTTTATTTCCTAAATAAAATAAAATAAAATAAAAAAAAATTACTTCTCCCATGTTTATTGTCTTTTTCAGATTTCTTAGGATTTTTTTAATAGTTGGTTGTACTGGCCCACAGCTCCCTTGTGTATTTTGGTTTGATGTCATGGTGGAGAAAGAAACCAAGTAAAGAAATGTAAAGATGAAAAAAAAAAAAACCCCAACAAATTCAGTAAAGCAATGGCCATTTTCCTGGGACTGCTGAGAGTGGAGTGAGGTGGAAGATCATGACAGGGAGGAATAGCTTGGCACATCAGTGCAACAAACTGTCCGGGCTTCAGCTCCCCGCTGATGGAGTTCAGGGGTAAGTGAGGTTGGGTTGTGTGGGTTTGGGGGGAGGGAAGGAGAAGCTCTGCCTCTGGCCTCAGAGAGAGCAAAGTCAGCTCCGGCAGCAACGATGCTCTTTCTCCTTAGCTTAGAGGAAGGTCTGCTTTCTTGACTTGGAGGTAAATTCTCTTTTCTTTCTTTTTCCTTGACCTGCAATAAGAAGTCAAATTAGACTGTTGAGAAAGAAGGTATGAGGAGCTGAAAAGGAGTATCAAGTGGGTAATAAAGAAACAAAACAAAAGAAAGAAATGAAACAAAACTTCAGTGTAGGCTTTGCCCAAGATCATTCTTGCAATGTCTTCTGAGGAAAATGGAAAGAGTCTGGAGAATATCTCACTGAAGGCGGTGTTCCTAAATTCCCTTCCTGGTGTCTCACATTCTTCCATAACAGAGAATGTAGCTGAGGACTTAATACAACTCTACATTGATTAAATATAATGATTGCAGAATCCAGACACTTTGGTCAATTCTCACACAGAATTTAAGAAGTTCTTTTCACCAAGTCTTTCCTAACTATTTCATAAGTGAAGACTGCGATTAGAACATCGCTCAGCCAGCACATTCTCTTAGTATCTTCTCTATGAATTTATGGATACTGCTGATAGTCTTGGGAGGAGGGCTACTCTCCTTCCTGTGCTGCTCCCAGCCCTGCCCTTTGCACATGTTCCTGTTTGCACTGAATCAGGTGTGGGCTGCCCCAGTTCCCCAACTCCTCCCTCGGTCTCCCCACATGGTCTCAGTTTCTGGACCAACCCAGTCTGAGATGCGGCTATCAGAATCTTATCAAATCAGTCATTGGTGCTGCAGGCCTTCTAGGTTCCAGGCAGGGGGACAAGAAAATCTACTGAGCTCCCCGAGTCTCCAGGGCCAGCCACAGAGTATCAATGACAGTAACAGCATTGGTGGTGGGAACATGAACAGCAGAAGCAGCAGCAGTGTCCTCAAGAGTCACAGTGTCAATATCAGCAACAATGTCAGCAGTAGCAGCAACAATGTCAACCACAACAATGTCAACAGCAATGATAACAACAGCATTGAGAGCAGTATCAATGCCAAGAGTAGCAGCACTAACAGCACCAAGAGTAGCAGTGTCAGCAACGCCATGGACAGCAACTGTAGTGACAGTAGCAGCAGTGACTGCATTGATAGCAGTGCCAACACTGACGAAAACAGCAGCAGCAGTAGTCAAAGCAACAGCAGGAGGAGTTACCACAATACCAATAACAGCAGCAGCTACAGTAACAGCAGCAACAGCCACAGTATCAGAAACACCAGCAGCAGTAAAAGCAAAAACAGCACCAGTAACAGCAGCATCAGCACCGGTAACAGCAGCGACAGCAACGATGACAGCAGCAACAGCAGTAACAGCAAGAGTGGCAACAGCAAAAGCAACGGTAACATAAACAACAACAGTAATTGCAGAAACATCAATAGTAACTGCAGCAACAACAGTAACTGTAGTAACAACAGTAAAAGCAACAATAGCAACAGTGACAGTGGCTACAGGAACAGTAGCAATAGCAACAGTGACAGAAGCAACTGGAACAGCAGCAACAATAGTAACTGCAGCAACAGGAACAGTAATGATAGCAACAGTAACAGTAGAAATAACAGTAACAGCAACAGCCACAACAGTAACACTAGTGACAACAGTAACTACAGCAACAGTAACAGCAACAATAGCAACTGCAATAGCAACAACAGTAACTGCATCAGTGGTAATAGTAATAACAACAATAGTAACAGTAGTAACAGCAACAGTAATAGCAGGGACACTGGTAACTCTAGCAAAAATTACAGCAGCAACAGCAAAAGTGGTAGTAGCAACAGCAGAAACAGCAACATTGACAGTAGTAACAGCAGCAATGACAATAGCATCAACAACAGTAACAGTAGCAACAGCACCAGTATCAGCAGAAACAACAATAGTGACAGTACCAACAATTTCAGCAGCAACAGTAGCAATGGCACCAGTAACAGCAGCGACAGAAATAGTGATAGCAGCAACAGCAACAGTTTCAGCCACAACAGCAGTAAAAGCAACAGTAACAACAGCAACAGTGTGAACAATATCAATAACAGTAACTACAGCAACCACCACAGTAACAGCTATGATAACTGCAATAGCAACAACAGTAATTACAGCAACAGAAACAATGACAACATCAACAGTAATAATAACAGTAATAGCAACAATAATAGCAGCAACAAGAATAACTGCAGCAACAGCCACAACAACTGGAACAATGGTAGCTGCAGCAACAGCCACAATGAGAGCAGCAACAACAATAGTGACAACAGCATCAACAGCAGTAACTACAGCAACTGCCACAGTAACGGCAGCACCAATAGTAACAGCATCAAAAATAGTAACTACAATAATAGCAACAGTAACAGCAGCAACAGGAAGAATAACAAGAACAACAGCAACAGCTGCAACAGCCACAGATTCAGGAGCAACACGAATAGCAGCAACAGTAGCAGTGACAGCAGCAACAGTGACGGAAGCAGCAGCAAAGATGACAAAAGCAGCAACAGCAACAGTGAGAATAGCAGCAACAACAGTAAATGCAACAACAGCAACATTAAGAGCAACAATAGCAACAGTGATAGTAGCAACAGCAAGAATAACAAGAATAATGGTGACAGCAGCAACAACAGTTTCAGCAGCAAAAGCAGCAGTAGCAATAGTAGTAACAACAGTATATGCAGCAACAGCAACAGTGACAGCAGCAATAGAAAAAGCAATAGTTTCAGCAGCAACAGCAACAGTGACAATGACAACAGCAGCAATAACAGTAACTGCAACAACAGTAACAGAGACAGCAGCAACAGTAGCAGTAACAGCAGTAACAGTGACAATGACAGTAGTGACAACAGTAACTGCAGCAACAGTGACAGCAGCAATGACAACAGTGACAGCAGCAAAAGCAACAATAAGAGGAGCAACAGCTACAGCAGTGACAGCAACAGTAACTACAGCAGCAATGGTACCTACAGCAACAGCAATAGTAACAGCAGAAACAGTAACAGCAGCATCAGCAACAGTAACAGTGGCAATAATGATAACTGTTGCAACAGCAATAGTAAGAGCAGTAACAATAACAACAGCAACAGCAACAGTAACAGCAACAACAGCAATAGTGACAGTAATAATAGCAACTACAGCAGCAACAGCAACAGTAGTGGTAATAGTAATGGCAATAGTAACAGAAACAAAAAGAATAACTTGAGCAACAATAACTTCAGCAACAACAATAACAGCAGCAACATCAACAGTGACAACAGCAGCAAAAACAGTTTCAGCAGTAACAACAGCAATAGTGACAATAGCAGCAACAATGGTACATGCAGCACTAGCAACAGTGACAACAGCAACAGCAACAATGACAGCAGCAAGAGTAACAGTGAAAACAACAGCAACAACTACAGCAACAGTAACAGCATCAATAGCAACAGTAACAACAGCAACACTAACAGTATCAGTGAAAGCAGCGACAGTTACAGCAGCAACAGCAACAATAACAGTAGCAACAATAGTAAATGCAGCAACAGCAACAGTGACAACAGCAACAGCGACAACAGCAACAACAGTGACAACAGCAAAAGTAACAGTGACAGCAGCAACAACAATCATTTTAGCAGCAACAGCAACAGTGACAATGACAACAGCAGCAACAACAATAACTGCAGCAGCACCAGCAGCAACAACAACAACAACGACAGCAACAACAGTAAGAGCAACAATAGCAACAGTGACAGCAGCAACAGGAGCAGCAGTAAGGTCACCAGTAGCAACAGCAACACCAACAGTGACATCAGCAGAAGCAACAGTAAGAACAACAAAATCCACAGCAATAACAGCAACTGTAAGAGCAACAACAGCTACAATAGCAACATCACCAGTAATAGCAGCAACATTACCAGTAACATTAGCAACAATGACAGCTGCAACAACAGTAACTTCAGCAACAGTATTAGCAACAATCACAGCAGCCAAAGCAACAGTAAGAGGAGCAACAGCAACAGCACTGAGAGCAACAGTAACAGCAGCAACAAAAGTAACAGCAGCAAGGATAGTAACAGCAGCAACAGCAACAGCAACAGCAGCAGTAGCAGTAACAATAACAGCAATAGTACCAACAACAAGGATAACTGCAGCAACAGCAACAATAACAGGAACAATGGTAACTTTAGCAACAGCAACAATAACTGCAGCAACAACCACAGTGTCAGCAGCAGCAAGAGCATTAACTGCAGCAACCATCACAGTAACTGCAGCAACAACAGTAGCAGCAGCAGCAACGACAGGAACAGCAGCAACAACAATAACAGGAGCAACAACAACAGTTTCAGCAGCAACAGTGACAACAGCAGCAAAAACAGTAACTGTAGCAACAACAATGGTGACAGAAGCAACAGCAACAGTGACAGCAGCAACAGCAATAGTTTCAGCAGCAACAGCAACAACAGCAACATCAGCAGCAACAACAGTAACTGTAGCAACAGCAACAGTGACAGCGGCAACAGCAATAGTTTCAGCAGCAACAGCAACAACAGCAACATCAGCAGCAACAACAGTAACTGTAGCTACAGCAATGGTGACAGAAGCAACAGCAACAGTGACAGCAGCAACAGCAATAGTTTCAGCAGCAACAGCAACAACAGTAACTGTAGCAACAGCAATGGTGACAGAAGCAACAGCAACAGTGACAGCAGCAACAGCAATAGTTTCAGCAGCAACAGCAACAACAGCAACATCAGCAGCAACAACAGTAACTGTAGCAACAGCAATGGTGACAGAAGCAACAACAATGGTGACAGAAGCAACAGCAACAGTGACAGCAGCAACAGCAATAGTTTCAGCAGCGACAGCAACAGCAGCAGCAACAACAGTAACTGTAGCAACAGCAATGGTGACAGAAGCAACAATAATGGTGACAGAAGCAACAGGAACAGTGACAGCAGCAACAGCAATAGTTTTAGCAGCAACAGCAACTACAGCAACATCAGCAGCAACAACAGTAACTGTAGCAACAGCAATGGTGACAGAAGCAACAGCAACAGTGACAGCAGCAACAGCAATAGTTTCAGCAGCAACAGCAACAACAGCAACATCAGCAGCAACAACAGTAACTGTTGCAACAGCAATGGTGACAGAAGCAACAGCAACAGTGACAGCAGCAACAGCAATAGTTTCAGCAGCGACAGCAACATCAGCAGCAACAACAGTAACTGTAGCAACAGCAATGGTGACAGAAGCAACAACAATGGTGACAGAAGCAACAGCAACAGTGACAGCAGCAACAGCAATAGTTTCAGCAGAAACAGCAACAACAGCAACATCAGCAGCAACAACAGTAACTGCAGCAACAGCAATGGTGACAGAAGCAACAGCAACAGTGACAGCAGCAACAGCAATAGTTTCAGCAGCAACAGCAACAACAGCAACATCAGCAGCAACAACAGTAACTGTAGCAACAGCAATGGTGACAGAAGCAACAGCAACAGTGACAGCAGCAACAGCAATAGTTTCAGCAGCGACAGCAACAACAGCAACATCAGCAGCAACAACAGTAACTGTAGCAACAGCAATGGTGACAGAAGCAACAGCAACAGTGACAGCAGCAACAGCAATAGTTTCAGCAGCAACAGCAACAACAGCAATATCAGCAGCAACAACAGTAACTGTTGCAACAGCAATGGTGACAGAAGCAACAGCAATAGTGACAGAAGCAACAGCAATAGTTTCAGCAGCGACAGCAACATCAGCAGCAACAACAGTAACTGTAGCAACAGCAATGGTGACAGAAGCAACAACAATGGTGACAGAAGCAACAGCAACAGTGACAGCAGCAACAGCAATAGTTTCAGCAGAAACAGCAACAACAGCAACATCAGCAGCAACAACAGTAACTGCAGCAACAGCAATGGTGACAGAAGCAACAGCAACAGTGACAGCAGCAACAGCAATAGTTTCAGCAGCGACAGCAACAACAGCAACATCAGCAGCAACAACAGTAACTGTAGCAACAGCAATGGTGACAGAAGCAACAACAATGGTGACAGAAGCAACAGCAACAGTGATAGCAGCAATAATTTCAGCAGCAACAGCAACAACAGCAACATCAGCAGCAACAACAGTAACTGTAGCAACAGCAACAGTGACAGCGGCAACAGCAATAATTTCAGCAGCAACAGCATCAACAGCAACATCAGCAGCAACAACAGTAACTGTAGCTACAGCAATGGTGACAGAAGCAACAGCAACAGTGACAGCAGCAACAGCAATAGTTTCAGCAGCAACAGCAACAACAGCAGCAACAACAGTAACTGTAGCAACAGCAATGGTGACAGAAGCAACAGCAACAGTGACAGCAGCAACAGCAATAGTTTCAGCAGCGACAGCAACATCAGCAGCAACAACAGTAACTGTAGCAACAGCAATGGTGACAGAAGCAACAACAATGGTGACAGAAGCAACAGCAACAGTGACAGCAGCAACAGCAATAGTTTCAGCAGCGACAGCAACAACAGCAACATCAGCAGCAACAACAGTAACTGTAGCAACAGCAATGGTGACAGAAGCAACAGCAATAGTTTCAGCAGCGACAGCAACAACAGCAACATCAGCAGCAACAACAGTAACTGTAGCAACAGCAATGGTGACAGAAGCAACAGCAACACTGACAGCAGCAACAGCAATAGTTTCAGCACCAACAGCAACAACAGCAACATCAGCAGCAACAACAGTAACTGTAGCAACAGCAATGGTGACAAAAGCAACAGCAACAGTGACAGCAGCAACAGCAATAGTTTCAGCAGCAACAGCATCAACAGCAACATCAGCAGCAACAACAGTAACTGTAGCAACAGCAACAGTGACAGCAGCAACAGCAATAATTTCAGCAGCAACAGCAACAACAGCAGCATCAGCAGCAACAACAGTAACTGTAGCAACAGCAACAGTGACAGCAGCAACAGCAATAGTTTCAGCAGCAACAGCATCAACAGCAACATCAGCAGCAACAACAGTAACTGTAGCAACAGCAACAGTGACAGCAGCAACAGCAATAATTTCAGCAGCAACAGCAACAACAGCAGCATCAGCAGCAACAACAGTAACTGTAGCAACAGCAACAGTGACAGCAGCAACAGCAATAGTTTCAGCAGCAACAGCATCAACAGCAACATCAGCAGCAACAACAGTGACTGTAGCAACAGCAACAGTGACAGCAGCAACAGCAATAATTTCAGCAGCAACAGCAACAACAGCAGCATCAGCAGCAACAACAGTAACTGTAGCAACAGCAACAGTGACAGCGGCAACAGCAATTGTTTCAGCAGCAACAGCATCAACAGCAACATCAGCAGCAACAACAGTAACTGTAGCTACAGCAATGGTGACAGAAGCAACAGCAACAGTGACAGCAGCAACAGCAATAATTTCAGCAGCAACAGCAACAACAGCAACATCAGCAGCAACAACAGTAACTGTAGCAAAAGCAATGGTGACAGAAGCAACAACAATGGTGCCAGAAGCAACAGCAACAGTGATAGAAGCAACAGCAATATTTTCAGCAGCGACAGCAACATCAGCAGCAACAACAGTAACTGTAGCAACAGCAATGGTGACAGAAGCAACAGCAACAGTGACAGCAGCAACAGCAATAGTTTCAGCAGCAACAGCAACAACAGCAACATCAGCAGCAACAACAGTAACTGTAGCAACAGCAATGGTGACAGAAGCAACAGCAACAGTGACAGCAGCAAAAGCAATAGTTTCAGCAGCGACAGCAACAACAGCAACATCAGCAGCAACAACAGTAACTGTAGCAACAGCAATGGTGACAGAAGCAACAACAATGGTGACAGAAGCAACAGCAACAGTGACAGCAGCAACAGCAATAGTTTCAGCAGCAACAGTAATATCAGCAACAGCAACATCAGCAACAGCAACAGTGACAATGACAACAGCACGGACAACAGTAACTACAACCACAACATTAATAGCAGCAGTGACAGTGACAGCAGCAGAAGCAAGAGCATCAGTAGCAACATCACCAGTAAGAGCAGCAATAGCAACAATGACAGTAGCAACAACAGTAACTGCAGCAACAGTAAGGGGAGCAATGGCAACAGTGACAGCAGCAAAAGCAACAGGAAGGGGAGCAGCAGCAAGAGCAGTGACAGCAACGGTAACAGCAGTAACAGTATTAGCAGAAACAGTGACTACAGCAACAGTAACAGTAACAGCAGAAACCGCTGTTTCTTGCTACAGCAACAGCAGAAACAGTAACGGCAACAATAGCGACTGTGGTAGCAACAGTCGCAATAATAGTAATAGCAATAGTAGTAATAGCAACAAGAAGAATAACTTCAGCAACAGTAACAATAACTGGAATGACAACAACTGCAGCAACCATCACAGTAACTGCAGCAACAGCAACAGAGATAACAGCAGCAACAGTGACAACAGTTTCAGCAGTAACAACAGCAACAGTGACAATAGCAGCAACAACAGTAAATGCAGCAACAGTGACAGCAGTAGCAACAACAGTAAATTCAGCAACAGCAACAGTAAGAGCAACAGCAGCAACAGTAATGGCAGCTACACGAGCAGCAGCAACAGCAGCAGTAATAGCAGCAACAGCAATGGTAAGAGCAACAGCCACAGAAGCAATAGTAACAGTGACAGCAGGAACAGCAACAATGAGAGCAGCAGCAATGGCAGCAGTAACAATGACAGCAGCAACAATAGTAACTGTAGCAATGACAACAGCGACAGTAGCAAAAGCAGCAGTAGGAGGAACAACAGCAACAGCACTGACAGCAACAGTAACAGCAGCAACAACAGGAAAGGCAGAAACAACAGGAACAGCAGCCACAGCAACAGTAACAGCCACAACAAGAATAACTGCAACAACAGCAACAATAACAAAAACAATGGTAACTTCAGCAACAGGAAATCCAGCAACAGCCAGTGTCAGCAGCAGCAACAGCATTAACCACAGCAACCACCACAGTAACTGCAGCTACAACAGTAACTGCAACAATAGCCACAGTAACAGCAGCAACAGCAAGAATGACAGGAACAACAGCCACAGTGACAGCAGGAACAATTTCAGCAGCAGCAACAACAGTAAGGATAACAACAGTGACTATAGCAACAACAGTAACAGAAACAGAACCAACAGCAGCAGTAACAGTAACTGTAACAGCAGCAGCAATAACAATAAGCGCTAAAAGCATTACTAGCAATGGTGACATCAACAGTACTAAAAATGGCCTCAGCAGAAACAGTATTGTTTTCAGCAACTGCAGCAACATCAGTAACTGCTGTATTAATAACAGAAACAATAACAACAGCAGCAGCAACAGTTACTTGGTCATAACAACAGAAGGGGAAGGAACAGCAGAAATAACAGCAGCATTAGCAATGATAACACCAACTGTAGCAGCAGCAACAATGATAGCAGTAATAATTGCACTGGCTGCATTAGCAACAGTAACAAAGACATCAGTATCAGCAGCAATAATGATAACAGCAACAACAGCTGCAGCAATAATATCAACAGTTGCAGCAACAGCATTGTCGCCAACAATAGTAGCAGCAAAAGAAATAGCTGCATTTGCATCAGTAACAATAGGATCTGCAGCATCAATAGTAGCAGCAATGATAGAAATATCAAGAGTGATAGCTGCATTTAAACTAGTCTTAGTGACATTAGCAGTAGCAGTAACAACAGTAACAGCCGCAGCTGCAACAATAGCAGCAGTAGCAGTAGCAGTAGCGACAGTAACACCAACAGTAGGAGCAACAGCAACACCAATCACAGCAGCAACAATTGCAGGAATAAGAGCAACAGCTGCGTTACCACCAGCAATAACAACATCCTTCTCATTAACAGCAGCAGCAACCACAATGACATCAGTAACGGCAGGAGCAAAAACACTAGCGTCAGTAACAACACGAGCAGTAGCAACAATACCAATCACTGCTGTTGCCGGCTGCAGCAATGACCTAGATCAGTAACAATGGCACTGACGGCAATAGCAACAGTACCATTAGCCACAAGAGTATCAGCAACTTCGTCAGTAACAACAGCAACAGTTGCGGTAGCAACTGTAGTGGTGGGATCATCAATTGCATTAGCGACAGATATAGTGGCATTAATGCCAGCAGCACCAAATGGCAGCAGTGACAGTATCAACAGCAGCAGCAGCTGTGTCAACTGTAATATCAGTGGCTACGGGAGCACCAAGAAAAATTGCATGAATAGCAGCAACAGCAAATAGCACAATGTAAAGAAGCCCGAGCAACTGCAACCTCCTACAACAGAAGCAGCAAGAACAGCATCAAGTGTATTGACTGACACAGTCTGAACGCCTGGCCCTGCACACATGTGGAGATGCCTTATCCTAGGTACGTGCAGCCCTCTTATGATAAGCAGAGGCTATGGCTATGAACTCTGGCTGGCCCAGTTGGCACCATGGCTTTGTTGCTTACTGGTTATGTGCCAGAGTTGTCTATCTCTGTGCCTGTGTTCTTTTCAGCTGTCAATGGGGTTAATGGTAAGGCCCATTTCATGAGCATTTGATGAGAGAATGCGTGAAAAAGCTTTGGAAAGTACTTTCTCCAGAGGAGAGGGCACTGTGCATAGAAAGCTGCCTTCAGATGGGAGGGGCTGCTTTAGCCTAGTCGCTTCAAATACAATCATGGGAACCGGACAGTAATAGAAGTGGACCAGGCTCAGGACAATAAGAGATGGGGGACTGTGGTCTACCACAAGAGGTTTGCTCTCCAAAGAGCAGAGACACTATCCAGCAGCTCCCATAAATTACCACCAAGAGGAGATGCCTGTTCCAGGTTCCCACATCAGGCTTTGTCACAGATCCTGGGAGCTGAGTTTATGTGTCATCTCTTACTTTTGAAAAGCTCTATGGGACCACAGGTTATAGAAAAAGTGGAAACAAAAACCTCATGTAGGGGAGCTACCCGATATTTCTAAACTTTTGTCATTTTATTTTCAGTAATATTCTATATTTATATGTCTATGTATTTATGTTTTATTTACCCAAATATTAGAATGAAATGCTTTTCTATGCTATTTCTTTCTTTCTTTTTTCTTTTTCTTTTCTTTTCTCTTTTTTTTTTACACAAATAACAATATATTTTTGAGAACTTTTCTCATCAGTGGATATAAAGTATCATTCTTTTTTAGTGGCTATACAGTGCTTTGGTGTACAGCATACAATAGTTTATTCAACTGGATTCCCAACTAAAGGGCATTTAGGTTCTTCTAATCTTTTGTTGCATTTAAAGCTCTTTTAACGGTTAGTCCTACCCACACATTTCGCCACCATGAAGGTGTGTTCAGTGTGTTATCCACAGCCACATGGGGGCTGCTGGGCCTGCACATTCTTCCCAAGTACAGTGTGCTCCAGGTAGTTTGATCTCTGATGACACAGGAACTCCTGTGCTGTGTCAGTTTACATATTTCTGGTTATGAAAGAGGTAGGACTTACTTTCTTGTACATGTGAGCGATTCACTTTCCTTTCTGCTGAATCAGGGCCCCAGCCCCTTCTTTTTTGTGGGAGGAAGTTCTCATGGTTTTTTGTTTGGTTTGGTTCTTTCAAGACAGGGTTCTTCCATGTAGCCCTTGTTGTCCTAAAACTCACTCTGTAGACCAGGCTGGCCAAAAACTCACAGAGACCCACCTGCCTCTGCCTCCAGAGTATTTGGATTAAAGGCATGCACTACCGTTGCCTAATTCCCTCCATTTTGCTAGAGCTCTCCATATACATTCAGAAAGCCAGCCCTTTGTATAGCACTAAATACTTTATCTAGGTTTACTAGTGATGACAGTGTTTCAATTCAACTGTGAATTTTTGTGGTGAATGTGTATAGACTAATCTTTCTTCCATAGGTCCTGAACTCTGTGTGTGTGTGTGTGTGTATTCACATTTACACTGACCTTGCCCATTATGAAACTGTGAATTATAGCCAGCCCCTCCTATGGAATTTTCACTAATTTCTTGTCTCTGTTTGATGTTTAATGCTTTGATGTAGTTTGCTTTGATCCCATGATATGAGAGGTAGAATTCAACCTAATTTTTCTCCCCAGTTGGATCCAGAAGTGTCTCTAAACATCTGTGGAGGAGTTCATTCGGGGAGACCAGGTTCCTACCTCTGCATATTCTCGGCATCCTCGATGGTCTCAGGTAGAGCCTTCCCTTTGGTCTCAGGTAGCAACAGCACAAGTCCCCCAGCAACGAGGCCCACCACAGCTGAGACACAGATGAGAATCACATCAGGAGCCGAAAGGCAGCCTCTATAATTAGGGTCCCCTTGTTTCCCTATCTCTTTTGGGGGCTATGTTTTCCCATTCTTATTTATAGACTCCCTCGCCACCTTTCAACACCCTATTTTCCACCATAAATAATACACCCCATGCCAAACACCACTGGGTTACAATTCCTTTTAGGGAAACGAAATACTTAACATTTTGAGTCAAGGTTATTCTAGGCTATGGGACATTGCCACAGAGTTAAGAAATTTCAGAGTTAGAAAATAACTCTGGAAAAAGAAACCCTAACCATATGAAGAAGAACATTACTCTGCCAATATAAAGCATTTAGCACTGGGAGCAAGTCAGAAACTTGGACCATTGCTAGTCAACAAGAGTAACTGCATGAAGGCTGGCAAGATGGCTCCGTGGGGGTCAAGAAGCATTCTGCTAAGCTTGAGTTCAACCCCCAGGACCCACACACAAGGTAGAAGGAGAGAACAGAACTCCTCATCCATGCACACACACACACACACACACACACACACACACACACACACCCCATGAATGAATACAATCAAGTCCTTTTGGTAAAAGAACAACACATTGTGTATTAATGCATATATAATACTAGCATAGTGAAGCCATTTGGTTCAAGTTCAGATGCCTTGAGAATGGGTGGTACTCACCTGCAGTTCTAGCATTTGGGAGAGCAAGGAGGGAGAACTGTGAATTAAAGGTCAGTTTGACCTACATAATGAAGCACTGTTTAATTAAAATAATTAAACATTCTATTTTATGTGTATGGGTGTTTTGCCTGTATGTATGTCGGCATATCACATGGTACAGTGCTGCTGAGCCCAGGAGACGGCATTGGATCCTCTGGTCCATTATTAGTTGCTTTGTGACTGCTGGGAACCAAATCTGGGTCCCCTGCAAGAGCATCCAGTGCCCCTAATCACTGAACAATCGCTCGGCCCCTTGGTTAGTTTTTATTGTAAACTCGGCACAACCTAGAGTCACTCAGGAAGCAGGAGCCTCATTAGAGTAATTGCCCAGATCAGATTGGCCTGTGGACACCTCTGTGAGAGATTTTCTCCATTGATGGTTGATGTAGGAGGGCCTGGCCCACTGTGGGTGGTTCCATTCCTAAGCAAGTAGGCCTGAGCTAAGAGAGCAGAGGAAGCCAGAGAGTGAGCCAGGAAGCAGGGTTCCTCTGTGGTTCCTGTCTGCGAGTTCCTGCCTTGAGTTCTTCAGTGGTGGACCGTGACCTGGAAGTGCAAGCTAAATAAATTCTAAGCTGCTTATGGCCAGAGTGTTTTTTCTTTTTTTAATCACAAGTAACAGAAAGGAATCTAGAACAGTCTTAAACCCCCTCCCGGATGTATATTAGTGGTAGAGAGCTTACTTAGCATATAGAAAGCCCTAAGTTCAATCCTCAGTATGGAAAAGCAATGTAGGCCCAACTCATCGGTGGACCACTGGGCTGCAGATGGCCACACAGCTCCCTTTGTTCCTTTGTTTTAGTGTCTAGTTGTAATTTTTAATAATAACCACACTAATATTTTTGCCTTTTAAATTTAAATTGGAGATATATTACTTTAAGAGGCATGTTTTGGTTTATTTCCCGCATAACAGAGTGTAGCAAATGGGGTGCTAGTTCTTCATTAGTTGGGGTTTCAAAGAACTGCGTGCTGGACTCCAGTTCTCTTTAGAAATAGTAGAAATGAGCCCATGAGGCACAGCGCTCAAGTACAAGCCCAGTGCTGAATGTCCGACTCTGACTCCTGGCTGGTCTGAGGACCTGGCGAGGTCCTAAGAGGACTCTGACTTTCTGTTGTTTGACAAGCGACATAATCTACCTCACAGGCTTGTTCTGACTGAGGTGAACAAATGCTTGCTAAGTCCTTAGGATTAGGCTTGATCCATGGTATGAACTGTGATCATGGTTGAGCATAGTTAACTTCTCTGCCTCAAACCTCTTAGGCTGATCTATCCTGTAATGAGCAACAAATACAAGCAAGGTTCATCTTCTTCAGCTGACTCAGTCTTTTCCTTTAGAGGGTTTCACCACATAACCGTGATGGATAGTTTCCATTGCCATCTTGATACAACCTAGAATCAGGGAAGAGACTCTCAGTGAGTCTCTGAGACTCTTGCCTACATGGGATTGGGCTGTGGGTGTATCTACAAGAGATCATCTTAACTTAGTTGTTGTGAGAAGACCCTGCCCACTGTTGGCAGCACCATTCCCTATGCAAGGCAGTTGAATAAGGGCTGAAAAATCGTGTTAGCATGGGCGAGCAAGTGAGCATGCATGTATTGATCTCTGCTGACTGTGGGTGAGATGGGACTAGCTGCTTGAAGTTACAACTCCCACACAATGTGTGGATTGTGACCTGGAATTGTAAGCTAAGACAAACGTCTTTCTTCCCTATGTTGACTTTTGTCAGGGTATTTTGTCACAGCCATGGAAATGAAACTAGGTCAGCAGCCCAGATCCTCTTATACTTGCTGAGATCACAGGAGTGATCACTTCTCTCTAGCTCTGAGCTTGAAGATGGAGAAGTACAGTGAATAGTGGGTCACAAGATTAGCATTTTATACATGCAAGAATCAGCGCTGCTAACCAGGATAGCACTGCCCACTTTCCGTGTGATTGTGATCTGTTTTGTTCTGCCACCATGGATGCCCTGGGGCTGTGCCTGTGCTGAGCAAAAGCTGTGTTACTGAGCCACACCTGGCCTACCAATGAGCTCTTAGCCAGTCAATGTAGGCTTCTTAGATGATGTATATGTATGTGTATGTGTATGTGTGTGTGTGTGTGTATGTGTGTGTGTGTGTATGTGTATGTGTATGTGTGTGTGTGTGTGTATGTGTGTGTGTGTATGTGTATGTGTATGTGTGTGTATGTGTATGTGTATGTGTATGAGTATGTATATGTATATAGAGAAAGAGAGAAGAAGAGGAGGAAGAGGAAAAAGAGGAAGAGGAAGAAGGAGGAGGAAAAGAAGAGAGGAGGGAGTGATGGAGGCAGGGAGGGAGAGAGGGAGGAAAGAATAATCTTAGTTACCTTCTTGACACCAGGTTAAAGGTAGGCAAAAGAAGTTGACAAAAAGTCTTCCAGAGGTGAACTTGGGACTGCCTTTGAGTTTGGTACAGTCTTTGAAATACAGTCCTTTTTGTCCTCCAGTAGAAAAGGTGAAATGGAGCAGGGACCGCGCTACTTCGTATGTGCCTAGACTTTTCTTAGACCTGCTAAGTAGTGGTGGTTACAGAAACACAGAGTCCCTGTTTTCCATCGACAAATATCCTGCTGAAACCCCCAGTGCTTAGAGTCAGAGTTCTAGGGCATGTGCCTCTTGTCAATGGGCCTGGTAACTCTGCTTATCTCGGGGTAAAGAGCTCATGCGCTATCAGAGTTGGCCATCTTATTAATAAGATGGAGTGTGGAAAAATTCACCGGGTCTGTTTTGATGGAGAGTCCGTAGCAACAGCTTGAAACTTTCCCTGGCAGGCCTTCCAGGATGGACAGCTTCCCTCTCAGAAGTCAAGAAAGAGGCAAGGGGAGGAACAAACCAAGGTAAGTGTAGGGGCAACATGTAGCTCCAAGAGTGCAGTAACGGGTACATTTGTCACGGAGTCCAGGGGAAAAGTCAGCGTGGTGTATCCTGGGAAAAGTGTAGTTTTAATAAGTCTAAAAGTCTCTCAGAGTGGATCTGAAAGTAGACAGAAGTGCTGTACCGAGGTGCTCGAGTTTCCCTGAGCAGGTGAATGTGAACCTGGCTCTGAATCCAGTCTGTCCTGTAGGCACATGTAGGTAGGCAGTTGCCCCATAGTCTGCAGCAAGGTAGAGGGCAGAGGGCAGTGACTGGATGGGGGTGCCCAGGGTCCCTGGGATCCTGACCAGCATCTATAGAGGCTGACATACTCTCTTCACTAGCAAGGAGGGAGGGAGAGGGTTAAGAAGCAGTTGGCTGATTCCTGTGAGCTCCTGACTCCCCTGACAGTAGCAGAAGGAACCATGCCATGCCTCACCCTGAACTCTATAGGGGAAAGGTAGAGGTGGGGTGAGACACAGGCTCTGTCTTGTTGACACATGTTACTAGTTGTGAATTCTGAACTATCTGGGTTTTGAAAAGTTTAAACATCTGTCTTTGAAGTAATGAAGTAAGAGAGCTTGGGGAACCGAGGCAGAAGCGTTCTTTCTTTGACAGACCTGAGACTGATGGACATCACTGGAGAGGGGGATGGGGGTGACTCAGAGAAATGTCTTTTCTTCTCATCTTGCCTTTGACTTGTGTTTCTAAGGCCTCAGTTCCATAGCTCAGTGTTGGCACTAACTCAAGAACATCAAAACAATGCCACTAACGTCGCCGATCACAAGTAACTAAAGCTATGGTGCTTTCTCACCGAATACGACCAGCGGGAACTCCAGCCAGATGTCGGTGAGACGGTAGACCAGGAATGGTGTGATGATGCCGCCAATGTCACACATAGAGGAACAGACGAGGACACCGAGATTCCTAAGTCACAGGAAACCGATTTAACATTTAACTTCCCGTAGGAGGTACCGACCACTGCACTCCCCATGCTTTTAAATGTCTGAGAATGGATAACCCTTGGTTCTGTTCATTTCAGCATGCAGAAAGGATGGGTAGGCCTAATCTCACCCACGGTCTGTTGTTTTGTTTGCCCTAAGCCTTCAGAATGGACAGAGAGTAATGTTTGTGTTTTATTCCATCACGTGGCTCCTGCCACATCTGTGGTTGCCATGACCCACCCGGCTGTTCTGGTCACTCTCTGCATCCATCATGGTCTTGCTCCTGAGACCTGTGGCTTCTGGGCATTATTCAGCCTGTAAGCCTGAGCGTGAACGGTTGACTACTGCCTTTGACCACCCGCCTATCCACTCACTGTGCTTCGAGAAGTAAGGCTCTCTAGACAAACCCAAGTGTTCCCACTCACCTGATGTAAGTGGGGTACAGCTCAGCGTTGACCAGGCAGACCATTTCGTAGGCCATGGTGATGCCCATTCTACCCAAGCACGCGATGGTAATTTTCAGCCACTGTAGATCTGAGGGGAAAAACCCAATACTCATGCACTGTGCATATGATCGCTTTTCCTCACACAGGGCTCCAGAGTGGACTTGGAAGGACAAACTTCACATTGCGGAATGAGGTAGGGAAGCAAGAATAGTTCTTTACAGATGTGAGCAGTCCCTGCAGATCTGTACGCTCTAACCGTAGATGCAGTTCTGATGTTTTGTGTGTGCATGTGCATGCATGCATCTGATGCTGGTCAGAGGTTGATGTCATGGGTCTCCCTCCACCAACCTGCCCCTTATATAGCGAGGCAGGAGCTTTCACTTGAACAGGGGTCACCAATTGAGACAGTCTAGCTAGCCAACTTACTCTAGGGGTCCTGTGTCTTTTCCAGGACTTAGGTGGGTTCTGAGGATCTGAATTCTGGTTCTTATGCTTGCATAGAAACTGTTTTACACATGGAGCCATCTCTGCAGGACCAATGGTCTGTCTTTAAAAAAAAATGTGGAACTGGAGAAATGACTCTCCGGTTACGAACATTTGCCGGTTTTACAAAGGACCCAGGTTTGGTTCCCAGTATCCACAGCAGGCTTCTTACAACTGCCTGTAACTCCTGCTCCAGGGGATCAGACATCCCCTTGTGCACCCACGTGCACACACCCACATAATACATACATACGTGATACAATCATGTGATGGAAGGAAAAGCAAACCTTAATCTCTTTCCAGTCTGAAGGCTTATAGCAAACAAAACAACAGACTGTGGGTGAGATTATGCCCACATGTGTATATATGTATATGATGTATACGTATACGTATATATGCATATATACATATATATGTTAAAATATATAGGTGATATACATACAGACATGCATATAATAAATATATACGAACATATTTTAAAGTATAACTTAGGGGTTGGAGAGATGGCTCAGCGGTTAAGAGCACTGACTGCTCTTCCAGAGGTCTTGAGTTCAAATCCCAGCAACCACATGGTGGCTCACAACCATCTGTAATGTGAACTGATGCCCTCTTCTGGTGTGTCTGAAGACAGTTACAGTGTACTCACTATATATATATATATTTATATCTCATATACACACATATATATGTATATATAGTGTACTCACCATATATATGTCATATATACATATATATATGACAAATAAATAAAATCTTAAAAAAAATCGACCAACCAACCAATCAACCAGACACCATAAAACACAAAATAAAACAAAAATTATCTGAAACCTAAAGTACAGCTTAGGGTCATAGCAAAAGGAAGAAAGTACAGACTTCCCATAGCTGCCCCACCGGCATGCTTATAACCTTCTCGATTATCAGTATTCTTCCCAGAGTAGACACTGATACCAGATGATGAATCTGCATTGATAAAGCACAGTCACCCAGAGTCCATCGCCGACCCAAACTCCAAGTGGATCTGGACACATGCGCACAAAGGGTTTTCTTGTCCTAATAGCCTTCTGCCTTTCCCCCTCCATTCCCGAACATTCCTGATCTTTCTATTGTCTCTGGAGTTCTATCTCTAAGAGATCTGTAACGTTACACCTCAGCTTTTATAACAGTAGTTTGATGTCAGTTTCCAAAGCTGGAGTACTCCACAGAGGTTGTCCCAGAGAACCAGGAAGCTGTGGGCACGAGTGAATGATTGTCTACGATGGCCTCAAACAAAGCTCCGCACGGCTAGAAGGATTGTTTCTCGTGCTTTGCCCCCTTTTCTCAAACAAACATTTCACAAGGAAAGACACAAGGTGGTTGCTGACGGTACGGGATTTTCCTCACTTACAGCACAGGATTACACAGCGGTCAAGGGAGTTGCTGGAATGTTCTAGCGAGGCTTTGTGCTGGGCTTGCTCTCCTCCAAGCCACCTGCTCTCTGAACTTACCGTCGGGGATAAACACCGAAGCCAGGCAGGCTGCTCCTGCCACCATGTTTGACGCAGCCCAGGGATAGCGACGACCAACCCGGTCTATGGTGAGGATGATGATGAAGGCGGCGGGGAATTCCACCAGGGCGGAGTAGAAGAAATCCAGGTAGATGTTGTCCCCTGCGAGGCCCATGTGCATGATGAGGCCCTGGTAGAGAACAGAGCTCGTGAACCTGAGCAGAGAGGAGAGAGCTGAAGTCAAGTGGAGCACTGAGCACACACTCCTGCCAGGAGAGCCTGGGCGAAGAGGAAGACCTTTGCCCGGGACCTTTTCTCTGTCCTTCCATTTGTGGCATTGCTTTTATACCCACTGTTTCACTGTGGCTGGAGGGAACTGAGAAGCGGAAGCCTGCAAACAGTCGGGGAACTTCCGACTCATTGGCTCAGTGAGAAGCTGAGAAGTCCTGATGGAGAGACTTAGTGGAATGATAGCCAGTGGCTCCTGGTTGTCAATCAATTCTCTCTTTGTTTTATATATGTGTATGTGTGTATATGTATGTGTATAGGTGTATATGTATATAGGTATATATGTGTATATGTATATGTGTATAAATGTATATATGTACATGTATGTACATGTATATATGTGTATATATGTATACGTGTATGAGTATATGTTTATATGTTTTTATATATGTATATGTGTGTATATGTGTATATGTGTATATATGTATATGTGTATGAGTATATGTATATAAGAGTATATGTGTATATGTTTATATATATGTATATGTGTGTATATATGTATATGTATATATGTATACGTGTATGAGTATATGTGTATAAGAGTATATGTGTATATGTTTTTATATATATGTATATGTGTGTATATATGTATATGTATATATGTGTATATGTGCTTATATGTATACGTGTATGAGTATATGTGTATATGTTTTTATATATGTATATGTGTATATATGTATATATGTGTATATATGTATGTGCATATATGTATACGTGTATGAGCATATGTGTATAAGAGTATATGTGTATATGTTTTTATATATGTATATGTGTGTATATATGTATATGTATATATGTGTATACACATATATATGTACATGTGTATATATTATATATATTATATAAGTGCCATATATATTTATATTTATTTACTATAATGTTATTTATATATTATGTGTGTACGTGTATGTGTGTGGTATCTGTGTAATTGTTCCTGTGTGTGAAATGGTATATGTGAATGGTCAGAAGTTGATGTCTTGCTTTTCCTTCTATTTCTCGACACCTCGCCTTTTGAGACAGGGTCTCTCCCTGAACCTGGAGCACCCTGACTGTCTAGACTGTCCATCAAGCCCTGGGGATCCCTCTGTCTTCCCTCCCCAGGACTTAGATCACAGGCACATGCCTTCTAACCCAGCTTTATATGCGGGCTGGACGTCCCAACTCAGGTCCTTCTGCTTGTGTGGCAAGTCCTTTACCGAGCAGCCGCCGGGCCTCTTTGTGGTCCTCTAAAGCAGTCTGGATGCAAAGACTTGACTATTTAATTCAAACTTCATGAACCTGAAACCCAGTGCCTGCAGCCTTCCTTCACAATGATTTCTTCTCTGACCTGTCCCAACTGGCCTTCTGACAAATGTTTCTAATTTCGTTAACTGAAAATCATGGAAAATCTGAGGCTAACAGGCAAGGGAAAGAAGGCCGTGGCCGGAGGGCAACACTGCCCCTGCCGCACAGGACTGTGAGAAATACAGCTCTTGCCAGTGAGGACAGGTCTTTTTCTGCAGCCAGGATGAGGGGCAGTGCTCACTGTGGGGAAATAGCCTCCTCAGAATGTCCTCACACTGACACCCATGACTCCGTCAGTGCCTGAGCCCAGTCAACCCTGAGAAGCTGGTCCCTGCCGTGTAGAATCAGGGCTGGCTAACTCATACACCTCTGGGTGGGGTTTCGTTTGTTTGTTTTCTCTTCCAAGTAAAAGAAGAGGGAAAGACCTTTCTTCATTAGCTTTAGCTATCTGTGGAGAGCTATACTCAGGAACAAATAATCTATACTAATACTTCTCAATTTGGATTATGTATTAGAACCACTTGGAGAGGTTGTTTTTTTTTTTTAAAACAAAAACAAAAGCAACCAATCAACAAACAACAAACCTACTGTTTGCTGGCCACAGGCCAGGGCTCCTGAAATATGTTTACACTCCCAATTGCCTTTTGCCAAAGATATTTTTATGAGACTCCTAGCATGTAGGCATATAAAATAGGCATATAAATCTAACAGTTATTGATAATCACAAAGAAATTATTTTTGAAGCAATTCTTTGGTCTCTATATAATTTTATCAATTAAGAAGATGGAAGCAAATTTGTATGTTAATGGTATGGATACGCATGCTTATTTTGAAAAATATTTACTTATTTTCAACTTGTATATATTGGTGTTTTACCTGCATGGAAGTGTACTGTGTATGTATCTGGTGCCCATGGGGGCCAGGAATGGGGATTAATCTTTCTGAACTGGAGTTACAGACAATGTGAACCACAGTGGGGGTGCTGGGACTGAACCCAGGTCCCCTTTAAGAGCCACAAGTACTTTTAACCATTGAACCATCTCTCCAGTCCCATATTTATTTTATGTAAATAATTAAATATTGTTTATTTGATGCAGCAGGACAAACTGCATCTTTAATACTTTTCAGGACTGACTGATACTTTTGTAACTCTCCATTCAGAGAATGCCGCATCATATAAACATAGAGTCAAAAACAACAGAATTATGCCAAGGACCACTTCATAAATTCTTGGAAGTTCTGCCCCGATCCCAAGCCAAGATTCACGTTTCTCTGAAGAAAACGTTATCAGGTGAAACTGCTGTGCGTGAGCTATGCATCCACATCCTCTGGTAATGCTATTTTGGTGGGTGATAATGTAAGGGTGTGCTTTTTCCTCTCTTTAATGAGAGTGACTGTAATTGTATGAACACAGAAGAATTTGAAGTTAAAACAAAGGACTTCCTTACCAATTGTACATCAAGATCAACGTATGTTTCCTTATCTGAGGGGTTCTGACCAAGTCCAGGAACGAAGGGTTCAATTTCTCGCCAGCATCCTCATCTGCCCTCAGGCTCTAAGAGAAGAGCAAGAAGGAGGTTTTCTGTTAGAAGGGGTCTCCAGGTCCTAGAGGGAATAGCAGCTGAGTATCCATCATTGGCTCAGTCCTATGTTGTCTTATTTAGTCTTTACCCTAGAAGTTAGGGTCTGTTTTTCACTCCGTTGTACAGAAGAGGGTCTGAGCGTATTATGTCGCTCAGGGCATGCGATTTGTAAGGTACACTAGGATACCATGGAGACCCAGCTCTGTGGTCCTGAGGGACCCATTTAGGCCCCTCTGTGGCTGAGTAGGAAGGAAGCTCAGGCTTGAGATTGTGACATTGGGACAGCAATAGCATCCCTTGGAGCTCAGTAGGAATAAAGTACCAAGAGGCTGAGCAGAGGGCTCAGGAGACAAGGCACTTGTTAAATCATGTTTTTTTTTTTTGTTTTTGTTTTTTCGAGACAGGGTTTCTCTGTGTAGCCCTGGCTGTCCTGGAACTCACTTTGTAGACCAGGCTGGCCTCGAACTCAGAAATCCTCCTGCCTCTGCCTCCCAAGTGCTGGGATTAAAGGCGTGCGCCACCACCGCCCGGCTAAGGCACTTGTCATACAAGCAGGAGGACTAGAGTTCAGATCTTCAGAATCAATCTAAACGCTGAGTGGGTGTGGTCAACAGACTGTGATTCCCACAGCAAGTTGGCTAGCAAAACTAGCCTGATCAGTGAGCTCTGGGTTTGATAGAGAGGACTTGCCTTAATGAATAAGGGGGAAGAACGATCAAAGATGATTATTGACATTGACCTAAGGTCTAACACACACACACACACATACATACACACCACAGTACACACACACAGATACACACACACACACACACACACACACACACACACACCATACAAATATGTTCACTGCACCTTTCCAATCAAGTCATACAAATGTCAAAAATCTACCTACCCACCTATGCTGCATTCTCATTCAGAATGATTCACTCTTGTCTAGACAGAATTTTCTTTTTATTGTTTTCTTTTCAAACATCATCTCTGCCCAGGGTAGCCTTGAACTCGCTATGTCGCCAAGGATAACTTCAACAGTTGAGCCTCCTGCCTCTACCATCTCTGAAGGGCAGGAGTCATTGGCGTGCACACACAAAGATTTTGTGCAGCACTGGGACTTGGGGACTTGAACCCAGGCCTTCATGTATGCTAGGCAAGTACCATATCAACTGAGCAACATCCCAACCCAGGACACAATTTTCTATTACAACCCATTTCTCCTTTCTAGTCCCATCAGATAAACAGGCTTGAGCTCAGAGTGCTGAGATCTACTAACGGCAAGATCTGAAACACAGACCAAATGGCTACATCTAAAATAATCTATGATATTATTTGTGTTCAGAACTCCGCTTCATGGATCTAGACCCTGTCCCGGGGAAGCTAGGGACGTAGGAAACAGAACAGCATTGGCTGATGCAGAGCAGTCAGTGAAACCCCGAGCCGTACAAGCTAGAAACAGCTCCTTCTCTGACTTGTTTCAGAAAGTCTGGCTTATTTTTGAGTCTGATGTTTGCCATCTGTTTATTCTTTCAGGAACATGAGTCTTGTGTATGAAATATTCTAATGTATTTTCCTCTACTGCGGCCAAAATGCGAGGAGGTGGGCGCCATGCCTCTCTGCTGCGGTCACCAGCACATGTGGCATGTCTTCACACCCTCCCTTCTCAGCACCCAGCACTTGACACCCGAGGCCTCAACTCACCTGAAGAGGGACTGGTACCGATTTTCCATTTTTCTTAGCAATATGCTTAATTATCTTCATGGCTTTTGCATTTTTGTTCTGGGAGATCAGCCATCTTGGAGATTCCGGTATGCACCTAGGGTATAAGACCAGGGGAGGGGTACCTTGCTGCCTGTCCACACACTTGAGTTTCTGGGAGCACTTTGCACGGGGAGGTTCAGTTGGATCTACTGAGGAGGCCAAGAATACTATGCAGGGCATGTGGGGCTCTGTCTTCCCTTAAATGCTGACTTGTAGTTGGCCCATGACCAGGAAGCCTTCAGGCTTCTTCCTCTGAGACTCCTAACCCAAACAGCAGCACATGAGCTGCTAGGCAGGGAGCAGCTGAACATGAAGATTGTGTCACCTCAAGGGATGAGGAGGGGTGAGAAGGAGTGGGGAGGGGTGAGGAGGGGTGTGGAGGAGTGGTGAGGAATGAGGAGGGGTGAGGAGGAGTGGGGAGGGTTGAGGAGGGACAGGGAGGGGTGAGGAGGAGTGGAGAGGAGTGAGGAGGGGTGAGGAGGAGTGGTGAGGAATGAGGAGGGGTGAGGAGGAGTGGGGAGGGTTGAGGAGGGACAGGGAGGGGTGAGAAGGAGTGGGGAGGGGTGAGGAGGGGTGAGAAGGGGTGTGGAGGAGGGAGGAGGGAGGAGGGGAAGGGATAAGGAAGGATAGGGAGGAGTGGAGAGGTATGGGAAGGGGTGAGAAGGGGTGTGGAGGAGGGATGAGGGAGGAGGGGAAGGGATAAGGAAGGATAGGGAGGGGTGAGGAGATGCGGGGAGGGGGTGGGCCTGAGAACTAAGATCATGGAATAGAGGAGCAAGTTGCAAATCATCTTGGAAGGAAACAAGGATATACATTATATATGCACACATATATCATACATTAACTATTATATGACACAGTTGATGCATGATTATATGACTATATATTATAGATAATATATCACATGTTATGTTATGCCATATGATTTTTTTTAAAATATATTTTATGCTGAAAAAAAAAAAACCAAAGTGAGCTTCTGAGGTCAGGTAGTGGGCAGAATGCAGAAACTGGGCTGAAAGGTTTGAGTTTGACCTAGCAGGCTTAAAAAGGCCCTGCAAGCCCTAGGGTATTGTTCTAAGCAAGCACTCTGGGTCCTGACCTAGCAGGCTCAAGCAGCCATGGCAAGTCCCCAAGGGCCTGCGTCTTGAAGCCCTCAGAGCAGTCAAGGTCAGGGTGAATGTAGGTGGGTCAGGGAGGAGGGGCAGCCAGCTGTGTTGGAAGCTAGAAGGACTAGGCTCTCTGGGTTAAAGGCATAAGAGCTGGGATCCTTGGTGGCTCACTGCCCTGGGAAAAGTAGATCCTAGAGGGACTGGGCTGGATCTTTCTGTAGGAGGGCCACGTGGGAGAGGACCACAGTGACGGACTGCTTGGTTAAGAGGGGTCAAGACCCACAGTATGGCCTGCTCAGCAGCTGACCACTGGGATGCTGTAGGGTCATTTTTTCTAACTGCCCATGAGAAGTTCTAATGGCCTCTCCATTAGATCTTGGGAGTGGGGGCGAGGCGGGGGGACAAAGAAGTGGGGACTTGGGAGAAGGTAGGAATTTGGAGAGCTTACAGATGGGAGACACAGGTGGTCTAGGCTTTCCTGGGAACACCAGGGGAAGAAACTCTGGCTCAACCCGAGCTGAGATGTGTCACTTTGGGCTCGCTCGACAGCTTACCAGATGCACACGTAAGGGTTATCTGTGTTTCTGTGAGGTTTGGACAGTCACTCGGGCCTGACTGTTGGAGTGACTTGGACAGGAAGCTATCACAGAGCCTGGTATTATGTGACCTACAGAGACGCAGTCACGGGTTTACTGATGTTTGGGAGACCCGACCGGGGCTGGGAAGCAACAGATGGAAGTTTCTAGAGAGATGAAGATTAATCACAGCTGCCTGTGGACCCCACCCCTACATCTGCCCCACCCCTACATCTGCCCCACCCCTACATCTGCCACACCCATACGTCTGCCCCACCCCTACATCTGCCCCACCTCTACATCTCCCCTGAAGCCCCCTTTTTCCTACAGTGGTACCAGTTTGCTCCTTTTGTTTCGGCTTTTCTGTTCTAAGATTAGTGATTCATCTCCTTCCTTTTGGTTTGTATGTGTGTGTTTGTACATGTGTGATTGGATGTGTGTGTGTGTGCGAGTATGTGGAAGCCTCGGGCTGGTACTGGGAGACCCTCTATCACTCTCCACCTTGCTCAATAGGGCAGAATGCCAGAATCTTTCAAGAGAACCCAGAACTTGCCGGTCTGACTAGTCCAGCAAGCCATCCTGCTTCAGGGATCCCCTGGCTCTGCCTTTCAACCTCTGAAATTACAGGCGGGCTGCCATCTGTCCGGCATTTACATGGGTGCTGGGGATCCGAACTCGGGTCTTTGCATCTCTGTGGGAAGCACTTATCCATCTCTCCAACCACCAGGTTATTTCTTGAGTTCTGGTCCTCAGTCCTTCATCTTCTAACTCGACACTTGCACTTACTGGCCCTCTGTTCTACATGTAACCAAGATATACACACAACTCACTTGAGTTCCTGATTCTTAAATTTTGAGGGTCCTGGATATCTGTACATGAACTCCTTTTGGTATCTCGACTTTGACAGATCCAAAGCTCAATTCATGTCCTAGAGAGAGCCCTTCAAACCTCCACATTCTTATGAAGGGTTCCTCACCAACTTTCTGGTCTGTATGCGTTTCCCTTGTGTGGGAATGATAAGTATGTTTTACTAGTCTGGTCAGTAATGGTCATTTATCAGTATGGTCTATCTAGATTGCCATGTTGACCTTTATGACTTAATGACAATGGCTGTTATGACTAAATAGTGATGTCTACCTTGGTCATGCCCATGGGGATGTAGTGATGGAATCATTTGCCACTCTGCCTGTCCATCTTAAAGTTTTTGCAACAGAGTAACTGGATAACAAAGGAAACACGGTTGACTTTTTAAGAAGGGTGTGCCATCCAAATTGGACACCAACTGCTGGGAGCGAAACATCAGATAAATAACAGGAAATAAAAGAAACAGGTCACAAAAGTCTTAGGCCCCAATCTAAAGGACATCGGATGTCCAGCAGGGGACTGTGTGGGTTTTATGGCTTCCTGTGACACAGGCCTGGAGAACAAAGCCTTGTCATTTACAAGCAGGGAGTTCATAGGGGAAGGAAAACTTGGACGACACAGATGATTCTGAAGCATCGTCGTTTTGTCCCCAGCAGACTTACCAGAAATAGAGCAGGAAGCAGAAGTTGGGCAGAGTCACGGCAAACTGCAGCCATCTCCAGTTGGGGAGGGCATAGGCCACTCCAGCCAGGATCAGGAGCCCAACAGTAAAGGCCACTTGGTAACAAATGCCCACCGTTCTGCGATAGCCCAGCCCAACGAATTCTGTAACTAGAGAAAAGAATCCATGTGGTCCGCAAGATGAGCCAAAGCTGGCTTCCAACCTCAAGGCAACCAGCTTAAAAATACTGCCTTAATTTAACTTTCTATGCGGTTCTCCAAAGAATTTAAAATGTGTGCGTGTGTATGTGTGTGTATGTGGTGTGGTGTTTGTGTGCTATGTATGTGGTGTGTGTGTGTGTGTGTGTGCATGTGTGTGTGTGTGTGTAGTCTGTGTTGTATATGGTACGTATGTGTTGTGTGTATATGTGTGTGTATGTGTGTTGTGTGCATATGTGTGTGTTGTGTGCATATGTGTGTGTTGTGTGCATATGTGTGTGTTATGTGCATATGTGTGTGTTATGTGTGTTGTATATGGTATGTATGTGTTGTGTGTGTATGTGTGTGTCGTGTGTGTATGTGTATGTATGTGTGTGTTGTATGCATATGTGTGTGTTGTATGCATATGTGTGTGTTGTGTGCATATGTGTGTGTTGTGTGCATATGTGTGTGTTGTGTGCATATGTGTGTGTTGTGTGTGTATGTGTGTTTGTTGTGTATGGTATGTATGTGCTGTGTGTGTTGTGTGTGTATGTGTGTGTTGTGTGAGTATGTGTGTTTGGTGTGTATGGTATGTATGTGTTGTGTGTGTATGTGTGTGTGTGTGTTATGTGTGTGTATAGTGGTAGTGGGCTTTTTGTTGCAGTTATTGCTATTGTATTAATTATAAACTTGCATTAACTGAACCATGTTAACAAAATGAGCAAATCTTTTTGATTTTTAGAATAATTTTGGCACAAAGCTAGGTACAGTACCTCATACCTATAATCCCACTACTTGAGAGACAAAGGCAGAGGCAGAGGCAGAGGAGGCAGGAAGATTCTTGTAAGTTTGAGGCCATTCTGAATTACATACATAATTTTGTGTCAAAAAACAAAATAAAGATAGCAACAATAACAAAATAATATCAAGGGCTGAGCAATGGTTCAGTGGTTAAGAGCAGAGGACCTGGTTTGGTTCCTAGCACCTCTGTCAGGTCACTCACATCCACCTCTAACTCCAGTCTCAGGGGATCTGACACCCTCTTCTGTCCTCCGCAAGTACCTGCTCATGTGTGGCATATACACACAAAAATAAAATAAAACAACATAAAATTAAACAATATGAAGAACTGAATTTGGGTCACACACGTTTCTCATATAAATGGACATTTACATACAAGTTGCTCTCTTACACAGATAAATACTTCCTTTGTAATTCTGTTTATTTGTGTAATGGACTTAGAAACCCTGTGGTGGGCAGGGGCAGGAGTCAGCTACTACTAGCTTGCAAAGTATTCATTTAAAAAAAATTTTTTTTAAATTTTATTTTATTTTTTTAATTTACATTCCAAATCACTTCCCCTTTCCCGTTTCCTCCCTCCCCGAAAGTCCCATAAGCCCCCTTCCCTCCCTCTTTTCTCCGTTCAACCCCCTCTCATTACTCTGTCCTGGCGTTCCCCTACATCCAGTCTTTCCAGGACCAGGGGTCTCTCCTTCCATCTTTTTAGAAATCTATTGATATGCTGATTGTGTCTAGGGTATTCTGAGATTCTGGGTCAATATCCCCTTATCAGTGACTGCATACCATGTGTGATCTTTTGTGATTGGGTTACCTCACTAAGGATGATATTTTCAAGTTCTGACCATTTGCCTAGGAATTTCGTGAATTCATTGTTTTTAATTGCAGAGTAGTATTCCATTGTGTAAATATACCACATCTTCTGAATCCATTCCTCCGTTGAGGGACATCTGGGTTCTTTCCAGCTTCTGGCTATTATAAATAAGGCTGCTATGAATATAGTGGAGCATGTGTCCTTATTGCATGCAGGTAAAGTCTCTGGGTATATGCCCAAAAAACTTTGCAAATACATGTCTCTTGGAAACATTCATGGTGGGAGTAATTAAAGCTTAGAAAGTAGAAAACATACAAGTCAAGACTTATTATATGCTTTATATGGTTATTATATTATATGGTTACCAGCCACCATTGCATATGGAGAAATAATCAGCTTTTTTCATGACCTCATGTCTGCATCATGGCAGGCATATGAGGTGTATACTCAGGGAGCTAGGAGATAAGTTGTTTTCATATGAAAGACATACTGAAATTAGAATTTCACATGTCCCACAAGCCTTAGCCTTTGCTTTATATGTCTTGCAAACCTGTTAAGGATTTTAATGATTTCTAACTCAGCAGACGTACATGCTAAACCTATTTCTACAAGTTACTGAAAACCGTATTTTAAAATGGTTGATTTGATTAAATAAAATGGTATGGGTTCTCAACAAATGCGAGTGTCTGTCTTTCAAAGTGACCGGGGTCCTGGCTGGGGCTGGAGAGATATGGGGTGGGTGTGGGGAGGAGTCACAAGATGGGTATCAATAACCTGACATTCATAGAGACTTTGAAAGAAACGAGTGGTCAAAGGCCAAAATTAATGACAAAGCATACATCGGAATAATTGATTTCTACATAGTATGTTCTGGAAACCAAATTACTGGTTGAATAGCTGCATGCATTAAGTTCTTCATTCACTAACCATTTATTATTCGTCTTTTCTGAAGGGAATAATGTTCTCTTTCTGCCCTGAAATTCCCCCAGATTCATGTTACCAGGTAAAATTACATATTAACTAGGTGGTGATTTTCTCCAAGTGCTATAGAATTAAGCACACTTTTGTACCTCAGGGACCTTAACTATAGCTCTGGCTACTAGTGAGTAAATTATAGCCCAGATTTTATAGCTCACTCTCTACTTTTCTTTCAGTCCAGGACTCCAGCTCATAGAATGGGGCTACCCACAGTTAAGGTGGTTAGCCTTATATAGATAATCCCCCAAAGGCATGCTAAAGCCTGTCTCCTAGCCAGTTCTAGATCTTGCTGAATAACCAAAGGTCCACAGACATGCGTGGGCCATCAGCTTCCCTGGGTGTAAGTCCAGGTGGTCTACCAGAACAGACAGAGTGCGGTGAGAATTCGTTCACATTCCATGCACATCTCCTATCTTAGAGTCTTCTGTCTAAATAGGTTTAGTAGGCTAGGCTTTCTCTCTATTTAATACCCCAGGGTTCAGAAAACAAATATTCTAAAAAATTCTTTTATTGGGAGAGGTGGTTTTCAGGACAGGGTTTCTCTGTAGCCCTGGCTGTCCTGGAACTCAATCTGTAGACCAGGCTGCCCTTGAACTAAGAGATCTACCTGTCTTTGCCTCTCCAGTGCTGGGATTAAAGGTTTGTGCCGTCACCACCTGGTTAAAAATTCTTTAGGTACAGAATAAAAAGTCAGTATTGTCATTCTTCCCCAGTTCCATCTGACTAAAACTCCCTGTGTGCACCCAACAGCACTTCAAAACTTCTTACTCAGGATGTAGCCAATCAACCAGCCTGCTTTGCTGACCAGTCCCTGGAGAAAGCGGAACACCAACATCCAGGCATAGTTGGGGGAAATCGCCATGAGAACCCCAGAAATAGCGTTGATGAGGATGGTGACCAAGAGACAAAACTTCCGGCCAAACCTGCAGAGATGAACCAAGATAGGGTGTGGAATTGGTGTATTAGTTGTTTCTTCTAGCGCTGTGACAAAGTACTCAGTAAAAGCAGCTTAGGGATAGAGGAAAGGCTTTATTTTGGCCAACAGTTCTAGGGGAGGGGCAGGCAGCTCCAGGAGTTTGAGGCTGCTGGTTACTTTGTATCTGAAATCGGGAAGCAGAGAATGGCCGATGCTGGTGCTTAACTCACGCCCTCCTTTTAGTCCAGCCAGGAGTTCCGCTCTTAGAACAGTGATGTCCACAGTCAAGGTGGGCCTTCCACCTAGTCTGTATAATCACTCTCACACTGTTGTCTTCTACGTGATTCTATATCCTAACAAGTCGACAATAACATCCATCACAGTTGGATGCGTAAAAAGTTGGAGAAGATTCATAGACATTATAAAGATGTGATCCAATCCAAGGCCAGTTCTCAATTCTAGAGGTATGGATTGATACCTCCTCCCAACACACACACACACACACACACACACACATGACACAGACACACACACCACACTATATACACACACACCACACATTCATACACACATCACACACACCACATACACACACACCACACATTCATACACACATATCACTCACACATACACCACATACCACATACACACATGCCATACATTCATACACACACATTACACACACACACATATACTACACACCACATACCATATAAACATACCACACACATCACACACACATATACACCATACACTCACACATACAAACACACACACACCACACACACAAACACCACACACATACCACACACACATATACACATCACACATACACACACACACACCACACACACAAACACCACACACATACCACACACACATATACACATCACACATACACACACACACACACCACACACACAAACACCACACACACACACACACACACACAGATCCCTGACTTCAGCTCTGTTTAGTAACATTTGTGAGGCTTCATGGATACATTTAGAGTTTGTTGAGTCCTCTTCACCCAGGTACTGTGGCTATTCAAGGAGAGCTTTTCTCCTTCCAGGCTCCCAGAAATGGATGCATTAAAAGTCTAGTCAGATAATAGAGCAACTCATGAGTCGGGGGTTTGGTACTAAATTCCCAGCCAACTGCCCATCTAAGAAAATCTCCATGTTGACTTCCACAGTTATCACTTCATTTGTGATTAAGCACCGTGGTAGGATGGATGTTTTCTACATGTTTATTTGAAGAACTCAGGTTTCATCCGTCTGGAGACTGGGAGGGTTGTCCAAGGACACAGAGTAGAGGGAATGTTGGAGAAATCATTCAACATTATAGCATTTCTTTACATTGAAAACAGAAACCTAACTAAATGTGTGGAAAGGGGATTCCACGAGGTATTAGATAGAGAGAGCTCTGGGCTTTATCTTAGCTGCCCTCAGAGCTGGTGCTAATGATAGTTTGGCTGAAGTCAGTCTTTGTCAGCTTGGTTGCACGTTCTCATGGTAAGTCAGTATTCAGTGGCCACTTCTCCTACTATTGGACAGCTGCTTCCAGGGAGCTGTTCGGATATTAACTAACCACCTGAAAATGATTAATTAATAATTATCCTAGGCTGTTAATGGTTTCAGTTTGAAATGTAGAGTTTAAGTTGTCTCTTTAGTCAAGTTGTCTCCGTAGTCAACTACTGATCTGAAAGTGGTTTCAACTGTGTCACTTCCAAGTTCCCCATCTGTGGCTCCCACTGTAATATGGAACCCTGCAGTGTTTAGTGCCTAGCTTGCCAAAGGGGCGCTTCTCTCTCTCTAGTGTTCCTTCCTGCTTCCACCAGACAGACTTCTTTAACTTTCTGATACTGTGACATAACATTGCATCTACAAATTTTACGCTCACGATTCAATCAATCAAGATATTAAAAAACAATCTCCTCAGACACTGAACCACCAACCAGGCAGCATACACCAGCTGGTATGAGGCCCCTGATACACATACAGCAGAGGACTGCCTGGTCTGGCCTCAGTGAGAGAAGATGTACCTAACCCTCCAGAGACTTGAGGCCCCAGGGAGTGTGGAGGCCTGGTGGGATAGGGGTGGAGGGGTGGGGACATCCTCTTGGAGATTGGCGGGGGGGGGGGGAAGGGATGGGGATGAAGATTGGACTGTAAAAAAAGGATTAAAGAATAAAAAATAATCTCATGGTAGAGCTGAGGAGATGTCTCAGGAGGTGGAGTTCTTCTGTGAAGCATGAGTACCTGAGTTTGGACATCTAGCATCTACACAAAAGCCAGGCATAGTGGCATTGCTGGGCAGCACATACACGTGATCTCCAGGAATTACTGGCTAACTAGTCAAGTTCAAACAGCAAGCTCCAGGTTCAGTGAGAGACGCTGTCTTAAAAAATAAGGCAGTAAATGAAGATGCTCCATATTGATCTCTGGCCTATACACACACACACACACACACACACACACACACACACACACACAGATACACACACCCCCACACACAGAGATACACACACACATACACACAAATGCACACACACCAGACATACACAGACACACACAGACACATAGACATACACAGACACATATACACATACAGACATACATAGACACATACACATACAGATACATATACATATACAGACATACATAGACACATGCACACACAGACACATACACACACACAGACACACAGACACACATAGACACACATACATACACAGACACATATACACACAGAGAGATATACATACACAGACAGACACACACAAATACAGACACACATACATAGACACACACAGACACACATACACAAATACAGACACACATACACACATAGACACACACACACATAGATATATACTGACACACATATACAGACACACACAGACACACATACACACACGGACACACACAGATACACACAGACACAAACATAGACACACAGAAACACACAGACACACAGATACATAGACACACACAGACACACACAGAGACACAGAAACACAGACACATACATAGACACACTCACAGACACACACAGAGACACATACACACAGGTAGACACAGATACACACACACAGACACACACAGAGACACATACACACAGACATACACAGATATACACAGATATGCACACACACACAGACATACGGACACACGCAGATACGCACAGACACAAACATAGACACACACAGAAACACAGACACACAGATACATAGACACACACAGATACATAGACACACACAGAGACACATACACACATACACACACACATACAGAAACACATACCTACAAACACACGCAGATACACACACAGAGACATGCACAGACACACACAGAGACACATACACACAGACAAACACACACATACATACACAGATACATACACAGACACATACACAGACACACACAGACACATATACCCATACACACATACAGACACACACAGATACGCACAGACACAAACAGACACACACAGAAACACAGACACACAGATGTATAGACACACACAGAGACACATACACACAGACACACACACACATAGAGATACATATACACAGACACACACAGAGACACATACACACAGACACACACACACATAGAGATACATATACACAGACACACACAGACACACAGAGACACCTATACACAGACACACAGATACACACACAGACACATACACACACACAGAGACACATACACACAGATACACACACACACAGACACAGGCACATACACACAGACATATAAGCACAGACACATACACAGACACACACACACAGACACACACACACATACTCACACACACACATGTGTTCACGTGCAGTTACACACCCACACAGGAATGCATGCACGCATACATACGCTCACAAATGCACACACAGAAATCTCAATGTTTTAGGTAAGTCTGTGCTTCTGTGCTGGACTGCATCCCTAGCCATCCTTGACCACATGTGGTATATGGGCCATGGGCTGAGCGCACCTACACCCCTTTCCTAGACTCTTACTCCTGGAGCCTAGTCAAACAACTCCTCTGTGTGGTTGGTAGAGAGTTTGTTTCTTATGATTCTGAACATTTGGTTACAACTAATCCTAGCGCACAGACTGTGACTTGGGCTGCTTCCACTGGGGCAGCAGACCTAGACTCCAGAAGTAAGAGTTGCAAATCAATTGTTAAACATAGCCATTGTTAAAGATCAAGTGATACACACTGACAATTTAAATAAGTTACATTAAAACAGGAGGAAAACAGGTGTAAAATACATGTTACTTGCTACTTGCCTATTCTGTCTGGATACCTGAGCCTCTGAGGTTATCTGCTCTCACTGTGGAAAATCTTCTGTGGAAGAAATGCTGTTTCTAGACACCTCTGATGGACACATTCCCTCTAGAAAGTTTGCTGTTAAATGCCTGTAAGTACGCCACTAAATACAACACTCATTATTCCTTATTAGAGCACAGTGCTTGGAGCTGATGAAAGATTGCTTTTCTGTGTGTCAGGTGACACTACAAAACCTCCCTCAGAAGTTGTGAGTGAAGAAATAGATCAGACATTTTAGGAAACAACTAATCTCAAAATCTATGTCACAAAGTGACCCTGGAAAAGTTGACTTCCTGCAAGACAATTTTTCTTCCTTCCTTCCTTCCTTCCTTCCTTCCTTCCTTCCTTCCTTCCTTCTTCCCTCCCTCCCTCCCTCCCTCCTTCCCTTCCTCCCTCCCTCCTTCCTTCCCTCCCTCCCTCCTTCCTTCCTTCCTTCTTTCCTTCCTCCTTCCTTCCTCCCTCCCTTCCTTCCTCCTTCCTTCTTTCCTTCCTCCTTCCTTCCTCCTTCCTTCCTTCCTTCCTTCCTTCCTCCTTCCTTCCTCCCTCCCTCCCTCCCTCCTTCCTTCCTTCCTTCCTTCCTCCCTCCCTCCCTCCTTCCTTCCTCCCTCCCTCCCTCCCTCTCTCCTTCCTTCCTTCCTCCCTCCCTCCCTCTCTCCTTCCTCCCTCCCTCCCTCCCTCTCTCCTTCCTTCCTTCCTCCCTCCCTCCCTCCTTTCCTTTCTCTCCTTTTCCTTAACCCTCCCCACTTTTTCAATATTCTTATCTGGATAATTTCAAAATACCCTCCTGACTTTCTTCTAACCCCACACCCAATCAGCTATTAAGGATTAAGGAATGTTTTAAGTTATATTTTGGGGGTGGGACAATATATATTACTTTAATGTTGGTTACAGTTTGTGGATAAAATGGGTTTCCATGACATTCCTGACTTCTTGCATGAGGTCTAAAGCTGGAGTGGGTGTTAAGTATGCAGAAGAGAAATGCATGTCTTTTGTTCCTAGTTGTGCGTTGCTCTCTTGCACGCTCTTGGGACAGAAGAAAGAGCAATAACCAGCAAAACTCCAGTCGGCTTTGACAAAAAACTAGAGACCCATTGGAAGCCTCCAGCAATGGGGAATCGCAGCTTTCTAGAGATTACCTGCATAGAGATAGAATGGATGAGCTCAGTCGAGGAGGAGGAGGGGAACTGGTGGGATCATTCTGGGAATGTGCTCTGAGGAGGGACTGTACCTGGCCTACTTGAGTGGGATGAGAATAATTAACAGGCTTCAGCAGCCCGAGTGAGGCTGTCACCTGCACGGGTGACGTTCTCTAGCGAGCTGGTGTTAATGTCCACCTCGCTGTACAAGGAATGGATGAACCGGAGCTCTCTGACCAGTTGCCAGTGAGTGAGTTTGGACCCTGGACCTCCTCTCTCACATGTCTGTCTTGACTTCACGGACAGCCTGCAAAAAGCTACCCTCGGTTCTGAGTAATCACAACAAAAACTAATGACCTCCCGCACCACCTCCCAGCCTCCCACAGCCGGGCCAGGAGGAAGTCAGCCAGGGAGGCTGAGCAGACAGTTACAAATGCATTGTGACTTTTGGCACTGTGCCTCCTCCACCTCCATCCATCCTCCCTCCTGCTGCCAACGGGGCCTCAGGCTCTTGTAAAGTCAGTGTGTTCTTGTGAGCCTTGAGTTCCTTTGCAACTTTGATGCCAACTTGATGTTTAATCAAAGAAAGCTGTCATACATTTAGATATATTCATGGGGGGGAGAGAGACAGAGACAGAGAGAGAGAGGGAGAGAGAGACAGAGAGAAAGGGAGAGAGAAAGAGAGAGAGAGAAAGAGAGAAAGGGAGAGAGAAAGAGAGAGAGAGAGAGAGAGAGAGAGAGAGAGAGAGAGAGAGAGAGAGAGAATGAGTTAGGGAGGTCTGAGAAGGCAGTGAGCACAGGATTCAGTTGCCATATGTTTCTGAGTCAAATACATATTTTTGCAGGCTGATCATTTAATACGGTCATTATTTAAGGCTATATACACTTTAGATTTCGTTAAAAATACATGCAATAAACATGTCAAGCATATCATTTTCTACCTGTATGGTTGTATCTGATCATCTGAGGCTATTTGCACTGACTGCATTTATGTGATAGGAATGCCATTTCTAGCCCTGTCTCTCTGCATACCCACACATAGACCATACAAATGTATCATCAGAGTGTGTATCATGCACCTAAATAGGTATATATCACTACATATTAGGTACTGGCAGTTAGAGTGCTACTGTCCAGGCCACAGAGTTCAGTGCCTGGGTTATGGGAGACACTCTGCACACAGAGGCATTATGAATATTGTATCATTGACCTTGAAACCTAGCCATCTACAGTGCTTCTTAATCTAACGCCTCTCTCTGCTGAGGACTCCCCTTCCTTGCTAACGGTCACCTATAGAGCAAAGATATCTGTTCCTTAACTGCGTTCTAAGTCTTATCCTTATACCAAACAGGTAAATACAGCCACCACTCTTCACCAAAGGGAAACATCTCTTTACTGCAAATGGCGACCACCACAGGAGACTGTAACTGGCCACTATGCAAAGATCAATGACTTATGGGGCACCCAGCCCTGTGAATACACCTGCAGCATAGTCCCTGCATCTGTGGCTCGGGGAACATCCTGGAAGAGGCCTGGAAAGATTGTAAGGGCCAGAGGACCAGGAAGTCTAAAGTCTGCAGTGGGACTGCCTCCTTTAGAAACGGCTGCATAAACACTACGCGGACACTGATGGTATCAATAGACATGACGACCCAGAATGGGGAAAATCTCGCAGGGCTCCACCCCTAGAACTACTAGCAGCTAATAATTGCTAAGAGAATAAGAACCAGCCCCTCCCAGCCATGAGATCCTTGATTGGTTATCCTGGCCAGCTCCTGAAACCACATACCCAACAGAACAGACAGGGCAGGTTGTAGTTACATATTTGTCTGCATATATGCGAGTAACAACAATCAAAGACAAAGAGTCTTTAGATTTGAGAGTTGGTGGGGGGAGGCATTGAACTGGAAGGAGGAAAGGGAACGGGGATGATGAAATGATATTTTAATGAGAAAGGTTAAAATAAATGAAGAAATAAAAGGCACAAAAAATGAAAATTAAAAAAAAAAACCTTTCTGTACAATGAGTGAGCAGGAGTAATGGTGGTCACTAGAGCCAGGAGGTACAGCTTGGTCGGTGCTGAATATGGACAGGCCGAGGCATAGAGCCTGGTATCGGGCACTCTGATATATGAGAATTAGCTAGCCTGTATAGACAGAGCTCACAGCTCCTGAAGGCTCATGACCACGTGAGGACAAAGAATAGACTGAGAATCACAAGAGAGGGTAAATCATTGGTGGCCTCCTCGTCTAGCCCGGAACGGATGGAAAGTTCATAAATAAAAAGTCCTGCCTGGTGGTTGAAACCTCCTCCTCCCCTGACCTCCTGAGGATCTGAGAGTAAACATGAGTCATTGCTATCAAAGCAGCTGAGGAAAATCCAAGATTATAAAAGCAACCACCATTAAGGCGGGTGGGAGCACAAGAAGTGGGCTGTCTGAGTGTTTGGCTTGAAGAAGGATTCGTGCAGGGCGAGTGAGCCTGAGTACTGTCTGAACCTGTGCGTTATTTTAAAAGCCCCGCAGGTGGTTCACCTACCTGTCCGCTAGGTAGCCAATCCCCACAGCACCGATGAAAAACCCCACATTCACTACCGACTGAAACAGGTCCAACATCCAGGAGTGAGCGCACACTAGGTTAAACTGTCCAGATGTGCGGTGCCATCCAAGCCGCGGGGAGGAGAAGGGGAGTGGAAGAAAGCAGAGTGGGAGAAAATGCTATTAGAATCTCCTTCATCTCAGAGTTCTTCGAATATTCCTCGCTGGGAGCTCCTGGGAGTCCCAGAGGGTCAACTGATTACTGTGTGGTACTTACTCGAATATTACTTGAACTGAGTGCCATAATCCAGCTGCGTTGTAACCCACGCTAATTTTCTATACAAGGCCAAAGATTTCCCCTGGAATCTGTTTAGTATCCCATCTGACAGTGTGAGTCTGGCTTTGGTTAAAGCATTGACTCTATTGGCTGAAAGCAGGTAGTGACTTGGCTTACAGACATACGACTTACAAATAAGACAAATTCATCTTCTCCCTTGTATTCCTAAGACACAAATGGTGAGTGGAGCTAGAGGGAAGCAAGCTTTGAACAACTCTTAGCTGTTTTTTTTTTTGTTTTTTTGTTTTTTTTTTTAAATAGGGAAATTCAAGGTGTCCTGCCGTGACTGTTAACATTTGGTCTGGTTTGTTTGGAGGCAGGAGGAAATTGAGCAGACAAGAGACAGTCTTCTAACATCCATTCTTCTGTCTCTAATTCTGCAGCCTGGTGCGAGCCAAGTTCTTCTGCTGTGGACTCAGTTTCCTGACCGCTGGACGGAGGAGGGATGAGCTGAGTTACTCCGTAGAGCTGTCTTAGAGTGGTGTGGCGTCCATTCTAGGAGCCTTGATGTGGCACAAAGTCCATTTCATATTTATTTGTATTTGAAATAGGGCCTCTCAGTGGCCGGAATATAGCCAACTCGGTCCGGCTGACTGTCTAGCAAGCCCTGGGAATCCACCTGTCTTTGGTTCCCTGGGGCTGGAATTATATTCAAGTGCTCACACCTGTAATTTTTTTCTGTGGGTTCTGGGCTCTCAACTACCATTATCAGACCATTATCATTACCATGAGCCATACCCTCAGCCCATGACTATCTTTTCTGTTTCAAACACCTTTATCATCATGGCATGCGCTATGGTTGATGTATATGAGTAGGTGTGCCCATGTTACTGCATGCATGTGGAAGTCAGTATACGACTTCATGGAGTTGGTTCTCTCCGCCTATTTTTACGGGGGGGGTGTTCTTGAGGTCAGTCCATTAACCTCGTTTTCAGGCTTGCTTTGCACGTGCCTTGACCCTCTAAGCCCTCTTGCCTGCCTCTGTGACTATACTTTTTAATAAAAATAACTGTGTCATGGTCTAACCTACAGCCTCCGAGTTTCCTGTGGGCATTTTGGGCACGATAAAGAGGAGTAAATATCTCTGGAGCCAGGAGCACATCTTTATAATGCTCCTTAGCGGAGCACAGGAGTCAGGGAGGGTCGCACTCTTTCTGGTGACACGAGTGTGGTGGCAGGATAGAAGGGCTTCCGGCAAATGTGACACTCCCAGAGGCATGCCCACATCTGGCATCATTTCGGGCACCCTGATGTGCGCTTGCTTGCATCTCACGGCTGAGTCCTGCACATACCAGTGTCATGCCCGGCAGCATCAGCAGAACTCAACCTAACTACCTCAGACAAGTGAGAGGCTGCATGGTTTTTACCAGGAAGCAAGGATTTTATAAGGCATATGGGTCCAAAAAACACGTCTGGACAAGAATAATGCATTTCCTGCTTCTTCCTTAAGACAGACTCAGTTATTTGCTTCTTTTGCATCATCCTAACTCCTGAGTTCACTTACCTCAGTGACGATGGAGGAGCCGGGAGTGTTGTAGACCCAGCCATGCTCGCAGGGGCTCAGTGGCAGCTGACTCCTGTTGGCAGTCAGGCTGGACAGTGGGTCCACACAGTCAAGGGTGCTCTGGTTCCAGTCCACCTCATAGCTCATGCACTGGCTGAGGAAGGAGGCCTCACCCGCAGACCCCAGGCCCGGCACGGTGTAGTTCAGCTCCTCGGCCGGGCTCCAGCCACACCTCTGGCTCAGCTCGGCTACTCCAGGACTCCGGCAGTGGTGGTCAGGGGTAAAGCCCAGGAAGACGATGCCCACGTAGATAGGGGTAAAGGCACCGGAGAGCAGAGCTAAGAGGAAAAATGTTTGTTTTTGAAAAAGGTGGAATTCCCCTATATGTTCTAGAATATCATCCACGGTAGGCATGGTCCCCGGAGGCAGAGGTTTCTGAGGCTTCACCTACAGGGCTGCAAAGGCTGCTGAAGGCAGCTGCGGTCAGCTCAGGGTGACTCTTGACCAAGAGTCAAAGGGTGAGCATTAGCTTATTTAGAGAGGGACCAGCCTTTGGGTCAGACTTCCCTTGGACAGGCCAACTTCCTATCGCACCTCTCCAACGGGGGAAGATCGTGCCGCCCGGAAATGCCCAGAGCAGGCCCTCAAGTGTGATGTGTTGTTTATTGTAACCTCATTCTCTGTGAGTTCGTCTCTGTTTCACAGCAGCTTTACAAACAATCCCTTCTCTGTATCCCACAGGGAGAAATCCGAGTCTCTTAACATATCACAGCTGGTTAATCTTTCCCCAGTACGTTAAGTGGCCAGAAAATGAATAGATCCTCCTCACCTACACAGCTGGCCTCTCCTGTAAGTGTGACAGAGACACCCAATGCACTTGGTTGTACATGCCTGATGCAATGTGCGCCAGGGTCTGGGGTTACCTCCGAGCCCCTGGATCCGCCCCCCCCCGAAAGCAATGCACTTGGGTGACATGCTGTGGCGGCTTGCTTTGATGTCCCTCAGATTGGATCATTCTGATTTTTCAAAGGGTCCGCTCTAGTCTGGCATTCTTAGCTCTCAACCCTGATGTGTCCTTCCTCTTCACCCACTTGTGAGGAAAGAGTAACACATTTGTCTTATATGTAGGCCAAGTGCAAACACAGGGCATGGGTGTATTTGTTCCCTGGTCATTCCGTTGTTCTGGGTTGTTCCATTTGTGTTAGTAACCCTAACCTAGGGATGCTCCTTCAGGATGCTGGTAAGGGTATCCAAATGCCAGGGAAACAGGCGGTCTCTCTTTCTTGCTGGACAGAAGGGTCCCAGAGCAGAGTGATACTGCCAAGCAAAGTAAAGAAGGGTGACCTGCTGACAAACATGCATGATAAAACTGGAATGTATCGTCTGTCTGTCTGTCTGTCTGTCTGTCCATCTGCCTGTCTGTCCATCCGTCTGTCCATCCATCTGTCTCTGTCTGTCTGTCTCCTTTCTCTTCTGTGTGCTTTCCCTCTCTTCCTCTCTCTTTCCCTCTTTCTGATTCCCTACCTTCCTTCTCCTCCTGCCCAGCCCTCCTCCTTTTCTCTGTCAAATAATCAATGAACCTAACAGCTCAGTCCAAAGATAGTGACCTGTAGTAATCCCCCTTCTCCCTGCAGCTGCTGGCTGGACACTGGTGAAGATGCCTATGTCTGTCATGGCTTTGTCTGGCTTCCAGAGATGTTCCATTACCTGGGCCCCTGCAGTCCCTTGGCCATCTGCTCATTGAGTGGGTTCAGAGCCTTTTAGGGATTTCCTCAGTCCTGTCCAGACTTCCTAAGGGACTACGTCAGAAGCTGAGGCCACATCTATTATTCACTGGGCAGGCCGTGGGAGTGGGCTCGTTCAAAAGCAACTATGATTGTCAAGCCTCCCTCTGCATCCAGGGACCAGACGTGGTCCTCACTGCCTCCTACTAGGAAATTCACAAGCGCTCGCACCTGTGACTGACTCATGGGTACAGTTCGTATTAGGACGCCAGATCTTCACACCCGTGAGCAAGAGGCCTCCAGGTGAGAGTCAAGGAGAGCACCCTGTGCCAAGGAGTGATGTTGAAATTCATCCTGAACTAGAAAGAATGATCAGATAAGGCACAGGAAAGTGCTCAGATCACTTACAACATTTGACACGTTTCTAGCGAGACGCTAACACAGAAATGAAGCCCAGAGTTGAACAGCTATAAAATCGATGCTAACAGGTGACAGTCAAGCCACATGAGCAAGCAGCTCCGTGTGGCCCCATGGAAGAAGTCACTGCTTCAATCTGGGCATCTCGTACCCTTGTCAATTTCTCTGTGGGCTGCTCCATATTCAGAAATATGACCTGAGGATAATCTGGGACATTGGTCATTTAATCCACGCAAACCAATAATTTATCATGATTAATGACAGAAGTATTTCTCAACCTTCTATCAGGTTCCTTGAAATACAAATAAATGTCCCAGGGTTCCGTCTTCGGTTCAGTACTTCAGGTGATGGTCTGCAGTCATGCCGACCTTAATTTCTTAGTTTCCCCCAGATTTTCTACACCAGTGGGCAGGGCTAGTCAAAGAGGGAAGTTAGGCCAGGCCACAGGCACTTCATGGACAAAGAGGCAGAGGAGAGAGGAGGGCTTGGGGTCATTTGTCATGCAGGATGGCTTCATGAGATGGTGCCCATATCTGACATTGGTGCATCCGTTAGCCAGGCGGGGTCACCTGAAATAAGGTGGCGGGAACAGATGGCCTCACCAAGACAGAGAGACTGCGTGTTGTCAGTGCACGCCCTTAACACCCCTTAACATAAGCTTGGTGGTTCCACCTGAGTCACAGCTATGTGACCACACAGGACTCAGCAGGTTGGTTGACAAGTAGACACTCAATCCCTTCCTCACACCTTCTTCCCTATTCTTCCTCTCTTCTCCTGCCCCACCCTACTCCTATTCTGTCTTTCTCTTCATGAACCGCCCCGCCCTTCTATGGTTATCAGAGCCACTTGGGACCTGTAGATGGATACAGGTCTCTTTGACCCAGAACTATGGACTCACTCCGCTGGTGGGTGTGTCCGATGGCCTGAGAAAGCTTCTTCATGGTATATCAGGATTCATCTTCTAGAACTTTCCACTCATTGAGACGCTATTCTCCCTTTTGGATGCAGGCTAAGTTAAAAACTTTCTCATGTAGAAATTCTAGTAGTGGGGGACCTCAGAATCTTGCTTTTCTAGAACAGGTTTCTCAGCAGTGTGGGGTCCACTGTGAGACTGGCCGGCCAGTGATCACCAGGAATCTGCTGGTATTCACCTCTCCATATTGGGATTTCAAGTGTGCATCGCCACATCTGCCTGTTGGTGTAGGTTCTGAAGGTCGACCTTAGGTCTTAATGCTTGTCCAGTGAGCATTTTATTTAGCCATCTCTCAAGCCCCTAACTCACGCTCGGCAAAGTGGATACAGATTGAATTAGATTAACAAAATAAAACCCACAAAAACCCACAGCTGTCGGTGACCTATGTAGGGCTTCCTGCCTCTTGTGCCTCGAGCAGCTTCCTTGGCCATCCTTTTTTAAAAAAAAATTTACTTATTTATTTACTTTGCATTCCGATCACAGCCCCCTCCCTCCTCTCCTCCCAGTCCCACCGTCACGCCCCCTTTCTTCCCTCCTCCTTCCTTTTCTCCTCAGAAAAGATGCCCATGACTGGAACTAACCTGCCTAGCACATTGATTTGCAGCAGAACTAAGTACATCCTCTCCCACTGAGGCCCAACCGGACAGTCCAGCTAGGGTAAATGGACCCAAGCCAGGCAACAGAGTTAGTTGTTAGGAGACCCACATGAAGACCAAGTTGCACATCTGCTACAAATGTGTAGGGGGCCTTGGTCTAGCCTAAACATGTTCTTTGGTTGGTGGTTCAGTCTCTGTGAGCCCCCATGGGCCCAGGCTACTTGACTATGTAGGTCTTCTTGTGGTATGCTTGACCCCTCTGCCCCCCCATCCTTCCTCTAACTTTTCAACAAGACTCCCTGAGCTCTGCCTGATGCTTGACTGTGGGTCTTTGCATCTGTTTCTATCAGCTGCCGGATGAAGCCTCTCAGAGGACCGTTATGCTAGGCTCCTGTCTGCAAGCATAGCAGAGTGTCTCTAATAGTGTCAGAGGTTGGCTCTTTCCAATGGCATGGGTCTCAAGTTGGGCCAGTCATTGGTTGGCTGTTCCCTCGATCTCTGCTCCATCTTTATCCCTGCACATCTTGCAGGCAAGACAGATTTTGGGTTGAAGATTTTGTGGGTGGTTTGGTATCTCCCTCCCTCCACTGGAAGTCCTGCCTGGCTACAGGAGGTGGCCACTTTAGACTCCATATCCCCTACTGGTAGGATCTCAACTAGGATCACCCCCATAGACTCCTCCATCCCAGGTCTCCGGTTCATATCAGAGATGTCCCCCCAACTGATTTCAATTCTCTCTCTTAGTCCTCCCCGACACCGAACCTGATTCCCGCCCCTATTCCCTTCCCCATGCCCTCTCCTGCCCAGTTCCCTCTCTCCATCTATCTCTCCGATGTCTATTTTATTTCCCGTTCTGAATGAGAATCAAACATCCTCCCTTGGTCCCTCCTTGTTACTTAGCATCTTTGGGTCTGTTGATTATAGCATGGTTATCCTTTACTTTATGGCTAATATCCATGTATAAGTGAGTGCATACCATGTGTGACTTTGTATGTCTGGGTTACCTCACTCAGGATGATATTTTCTAGTTCCATCCATTTGCCTGAAAATTTCATGATGTCATTGTTTTTAACAGCTTGGCCATCTTTTAATGGCTTTTTATTAATTTAAAGAGATAAACCCAGCCAGTTCTCTTTATTATTATTATCTCATTTTTTAATAGCCTGATTTTTCCCATGGTGCAAATTGGCACACAAGAAGAAGAGTTTGCTAGGATGATCTTGGCCCACAGAAGTCTGTAGTTGGGAAAAGAAAAGGAAAGAAAAGAAAAGTTTGATGGGTAGCCACCGGATCAGCCTGGGCACAGAGCTGTAGCTGTGCTATGTATGGCAGCAATTGTCAGGGAACTGATGTATGGACCAAGTTCCTGGAAGCGTGTTTCCTAGATTTATAAGCGCAAGGAAACTAATAATAAAACTGTGAAATATTCAGTCCACTGATTATTGTTATCTACAAGGGTCAAAGGAAATGAGAGAGGAGGCTGAGTCCAGCCCTGATATTAGATCAAGCTCTGATTTCAGGAAGTCCGAGCTTTGGAAGCGTGAGTGTTTGTGGCATGGATGTGAAGTGTCCTCCACAGGTGCACACATTTGAATGCTTCATGCCGACTGGTAGAAGGTTATGAAACTTAGGAAATGGGCCTAGGTAGAGGATGTGACTCGAAAGAAGTGGTTCTTGAGGCCACTCTATCTATCTGTCTATTTGTCTGTCTGTCTGTCTATCTATCTATCTATCTATCTATCTATCTATCTATCTATCTATCTATCTATCTATCTATCTATCTATCTATCAATCATCTGTCTGTGTTATCTATCTATCTATCTATCTATCTATCTATCTATCTATCTATCTATCTATCTATCTATCTATCATCTGTCTGTGCTATCTATCTATCTATCTATCTATCTATCTATCTATCTATCTATCTATCAATCATCTGTCTGTGTTATCTATCTATCTATCTATCTATCTATCTATCTATCTATCTATCTATCTATCTATCTATCATCTGTCTGTGTTATCTATCTATCTATCTATCTATCTATCTATCTATCTATCTATCTATCTATCTATCTATCTATCATCTGTCTGTGTTATCTATCTATCTATCTATCTATCTATCTATCTATCTATCTATCTATCTATCTATCTATCTATTTATCTATCTGAGACAAGATTTCTCTGTGTGTAACCCTGTATGTCTTGGAGCTTTCTCTGTAGACCAGGCTGGTCTCAACTCAGAGATCTGCCTGCATCTGCCTTGTGAGTGCTGGGATTTAAGGCATGCATCATCATGCCTGCCCTCCCTTTTTTGTTCACATAATTTTCTGAATTTGGGTGTTATGTAACCAGCCAGTTTCCTATTCTTGCCACCATGTGTTTCCTGCCATGATGGACTATATCCATAGCCAAAATAAGCCCTTTTTCCTTTAAGTTGCTCTTGTTAGCATATTTTTTTTTATCACAGTAATAGGAAAAGAATAGCCAAACATACTCGGTGACATTTGTTAAGCACAGAAAGGAAGCCCTTTTCAAAATCATCTTCATGGTTGTAGGGACCAGAGCAATGGGATCTTACAACTCTGAACATGATATGAACAGGTGAGAACCCCCTCATCTAAATTTCTTTTCAATTTTTAAAATTAAAATATAACTACATTGTTTCCTTCCTCCCCATCATCTCTCCCGCCCCACTCAAACTCTCCCACTTCTCAGATCAATGGTCTCATTTTCTTTTTTTCTCATTTTCTTTAATTACTATTGTTAAATGTATATTACTATACATAAATGTATGACTACAGCCTAACTGCATCTGTTTAGTGTTGCTTGTATGTATATGAATTCAGTGCTCACCACTGGTACTGGATAATCAGGCTGTTCTTGGGGAAACCTGATTCTCCCCTCAGCACCTCCTAGTTGCCTGTAGCACCTTGTCTGCAGGTGGGGTCCCCTTGACTTCCCTTCCCTCATTAACATGACCCTTGTGTTGTCATTGTGCAGGTCTTGTTCAGGCAGCCATATTGTTGAGGTATTATGGGTGTAGCTTCCCTGTCATTTCTAGGAGACACAATCTTGCATCAGGCTTCCTGGTCCTCTGGCTCTTACATCATTTCTGTCCACCTTCCATGGTGTTCTCTGAGCTTCAGGTTTAAGGGTTGGGTTGTAGCTGTAACATCTGAGGTTGGGCATCCCACAGTCGGATGTACTCTGCCTTTTGGCCAGTTGTGTTTTGTAATGGTTGCTGCTGCAAGGAGAAGCTCCTTTGACGAGGAGTGAGGGCTACACTTAACTGTGGGTCTAAGGAAAAGTATTTAGGATGCAGTTAGGAATTATGTTGGCCTAGTAAAGTGCCTGGGTGAGGTTCTCCTCTGAGATCCATGATCTCACTAGTCCCCGCTAGCTGACTAGGTTTCCATTACCAGGCATTCTATCTCTCCTATAGAGTGGACCTTAAATCCAATTAGGCAGTTGTTGGTTACCACCAAGACTTAAGAGCCACTATTGCTTGTTTAGGGCTGTTGTCCCACGCTGGTCACAGCTAGGTAGGATCATTGATTGCCACCTTCCTTGGCAGTTTGTGTAGCACCTTCTGGCAGTGTGAAGAAAGCATGGGAGGGAATGGATAGGGCATTGCTGAGAGAAGTAGTGATAAAATGAGGGCTATTGTGTGAACAGGACAGAGGACGGGTGGTGAGAGGTGATGGGTCATATGATGAATCCCAGGAATCAGACTCTGGAGGCCAGCATCAGGGTGCAGATTTGAGTTTATTGCCCAGCCCATAAACTTAAATTAAATGTTGGAGCCAATCCCAAGCCCCTAAATCCTCAACCAATCACGTCTCGCTACATCATCACTGTGCCCCAATGAAAGCCCTGCCTCATGAGGTAACTCAGAAGGGGGGTAGGCATCATCACCTGTTAGGATTTCCATCACTTGTTAAGACTTCCACGAAGTCAGGGAAGCAACCATCACCCGACTGTTCCTCTTGCTGTCTCACCCATGTTCCAGAAGCCATCTTAGGTCTAATGCTGTGTAAGGCAGATCAGAACTTTGAGGAGTCGCAGGAACCCGTAACACCTCACTCTCCATCTCACATTTCCCTTCACAAGGTTGACTTCCACATCCCCCCACAGTCTATGATTACAAATGTCGCAAGCACACCTAAGGAAGAAATCAAAAATTAGAGTAGAATTTCTCGGGATCTGGTGGGCTGTGCTGTGCTATGCTTTCGACAGCATCTGGCAAAGTCTGAGCCAGTCCTGATCATGGCTAGGGGTCTGTAGTGCATGCAGGTCATTAGTTCTCTGCTCATGCTGGCCATAACATCCGAATAGGAGTGGATGAATGTGAAGACCCTGCTAGACCAGAATCACTGCCTACTGTACAGTCCAGACCAGCACACAGCCTAATGACCTGGGGTTGTAGCTCGGCAGTACTGTTTACCTCTTATGTAAAAAGCCCAAAATTCAATCACAAGTACTGAAAATACAATGAAGTTAAAATTAAAAGAAAAAAACGTCTACAGCAAGTGTGGGCAAAGGAATAAGTAAATGGATTTACACAAGGAGGGAGAACCCCTTCAACTTCATTTTACTTCATTAACACCTTAAAAATGGATCAGGGTGGGAACAGAGAGGCTCTGTGGTTAAGAGCACTGGATGTTCTTCCAGGGGACCCAGGTTCAATTCCCAGCACCCATGTGGCAGCTGACAAGCATCTAATGCCCAAGGGATTCTGGCTCCTGTGGGTACTTCATGATATGATATACATGTGTATATGTATATGCATATTATATGCATGTATTTAGTATATGTATGTGTATGTATATATGCATATAGTTTATAGTACATGTATTTAGTATATGTATTATGTATGTGTATGTGTATATGTATGTATCACTCATACATATAAAAAGTTTCAGAGCCAAAGGTGGTATTGTCTCTTAGCTCAGTGGACATCTGAGATGGGGCTTCTCAGCTGAGATCACATCTGTTATGGGAACATAGCAAAATCTGCCAAACTCTGCAAACCTGCATCACCTCAGCAGACATTTACATATGCTGTTATGGGCTAGACTGTACAACAAGAACTGCATGAGATTCTGACCGTGTGTTTTCTCTCTTGAGCTAGGGATCATTTTACCCCAGAGAGCCAGTGATCTAAGATCAAGGAGTGGACTGTGATATTATATAGAGGGATCCCACACTGGGGAGATGGCTCCTTGGGTAACAAGAGGTAAATGTGACCCCCCCCCCCCGAACTGGTGGAGGCAGGCTCACACAGCACTGAACTCTTCACGTGCTGCATCTGAGGTTATCCCATCGATGTGTTCTGCGCTCTGAGGGTGAAACAGGAGAAACAGCGCATCCTCTACCATCCTGGGGGATCGCCCTGGGATAGGAGTGTTCCATCTCCATTGGTCCTTTCTTCTACGGAGGACTTTTCTGTTAGAAACATAACCACCATTAAGACAAAAAAAAAAGGATAAATTACTGTTACATCTCTCCAGAAATTCACTGAAATTCTAACCTCCAGCACTTCAGGATGTGACCTCATTTAGAAAGGCCAGAACGGACCTAATTAGTTAAGATGAACTCACGCTAGAGTAGGTGGGCTTTGTCCAATGCGACTGGCATCCCTCCCGGAAGAGGAGAGGAGTCACAGTTGGAGGCAGAGACTACGTGCCATGGCTACCAGCCAAGGAAAACCAGGGAAGCACAGCAGAAGCAGGGAGAATCCCCCTGCAGGTGTGAGAGGTGGCGAGGGCCTGCCAACCATGACCTCAGACTACCCCGGACAACTGCAGGAAGGTGTTTCTGTTGGTTTAGGCTGCCCAGTTGTGGCATTTTTGGCGCAGCGGCCTCAGGAAGCAAACACACCCACCACTGAAACAGAGTCAGTGGGTCCATAGCTCGGAGTCTTGGGTTTATGTTGTATAAAGGAAGGGAGCTCCTTTCTGATTGTCTTCTTGTGAGAGTTTCCTGTGCATTCATGGTCTTAGCTCTCTACTCCTGAGGGTGGAGCCTGCTGTGGCCGGAATGTGGGTGTCCTCCCAAACTTTACATGTTGGAACCCATGGGGACTCTTAACGTGGGATGGGGGTTGCATCCCGGGACTGTAAGTTTTGATTGTGTACCGATGCAGCCCTTCTGAGTCTGTTTAGTGTTAAATTAAAAATGCATTTAAAAGTCCGGAGAGACGGCTCACCTAGTAAAGTGCTAGCGTGTAGACTCAGTTTTGATCCCCAGCACCACAATTGCGGAGAGGAGGGTCCTAGGTGCTTTGTAACTGGGCCAACATAACTAAATCAATGAGCTATAGAATTTAGGGACAGGCCCTGTCTCAAAACAACAGTGACAACAAACTTAAACAGCTCCTCTTGCAACAAGTCGAATGGTACCTGAGGAGGAACGGAGGCCATCTTCTGGTCTACACACACTTGGAGCACCGGGCTTCCCCCTCCCTAAGTGCATTTAATACTCTGATAAACCCGTCATAAAACTGAAACACTGTAAGTTGGGGCCATCTTAAGTTGGGGGCTGTTCCGTTTGAGAGTTGAAAGCTTCAGGAACCTGCTGACGCCAGAGGACTCCACTCTTGGGACAAATAACATAATGATAATAGTACCTTGGAGGTCCACTCCTGTGTGTGTCCTTTTTCCTGTCATGTGAGGTACACAGCAGGAAAACATTGGTTAGGTCCTCATTGGACAGTGACTCTGCCAGACCTTGAGGTCCTGTGTCTTGGTCTCTAGACCTTTAGGGCCTCTAGACCTGTAAGGGATAGCTTTTATTTTATTTTATTTTATAATTTACCCATGTTTGGACATCCTGTTATAGGAGTAGAAAGTGGGCTGCTCTTTCTTTATTGTTTTGTCTGTGTTTTTCTGTCTCCTTATTCCTGTGCTGAAGACTGCGTTTTTTCAACTCTCTGACTTCCTTGTTTGTGTGCTTAGCCTGCAGATGGACTCACCCGGGGTGTTTTCCTTAGAGATTGAATTTGTATTTGGAGACTTGCTTATTCCACTTATCTCCCCCCCCAGCCTTTGATTTTGCATTTTTGGATTACACATTTTAATCCTTCAGACTTTGGAAACGTGCCCACTGTGTTAGTGACTTGCCTTGTAAATGCAACGGGATATGTGATAGGCAAGAGCAACTTAGACGAGAACAGGTTGACTCCGACTCACAGTTGGTGGGTATAGCCAGTCATGGCGGCCACGTCACGGTAGCAGGAGCTTGAGACAGCTGCTCCTAACATCTGCAGAAGCAGGGAGAGAGGAGTGCTGGTGCTCAACCTGCTCCTTTCCCTTCATCTGGGACCCCAGCCCATATGCACGGCACCACCCACATTCAGGGTGGATTGTCCCATCTCCGCTAACCCAGCCTAGAGATTGCCACCTAGACGAGGTCACAGGCTTGCCCTCTGGTGCTTGTAGATCCTGTCCAGATGACAGTCGAGGTTAACCATCACATTTATGAAGTTCTTTTCAAATCCCCTAATGTCTGTTTTTTTGTGGGTTGGGAGGCGGGATCATCTTGCTCCGTGGTTTTATCTGGGGATTCAGTTTCAGCCTCTCATGACCCACAGGCTTGAGGTTACACATCTGTTCCCTCTTGGTCATTAAACCCCAGTACTGAGAGGCCACCACACCCATGAGCCTGGAAACTCAAGAGCCACTGATTCAATTCCAAGTTGTTCTATGGGTCTGGCTTCTATGAGCCTTTTCTGTGCTTGAGGTCTGTATCCAGTGATTCTTTCTCTATGCTGCATTTTTCTGCACTAGAAATAGCCTGGTCTGCTAGAGTCTGCATGGACATCACACCCAGCTGGTATCTATGATGTGCTTACTGTATGCTTACTGTGGCTAGACACTAGGGATATAGAAAGAAGCAAGGCACAGTTTCTCTCCTCAGGAAGGTCCAGAGAGCTACAGAGAAGTGAAGGTGTGTGTGTGTGTGTGTGTGTGTGTGTGTGTGTGTGTGTGTGAAGCATAAGCATGGTAAGTTCCTGAGGAAGCCCTGGGGAGGAGCATCTCATCCAGGCTTTGGGAGATATAGGGAATGGGAAGTGGGGAAGAAAAAATGCATATTCTTCTAGGCAAGGCTTCTGCTGGAAAAGACACAAGAGCATTTTGTAGGGAGCCCCTTTCCACGTTCGTTTCCTTTTTAAGACGTACATGTAGGCCCACTACCAAGACCTCACGCAGACATCCTTTCTGTCTCCCTCCCACTGGATGAGACTTTTGTGAGCAGAGTGCTGGATTTCAGTGCCAAAGAAATTATTATCGGATGAGTCACTCCTTTGGGAAAAAAATGCAATTCCAACAACCATTAAGGTAGCTTCCCAAATGTTAATGCTACGGCTGGATATGGGTCATGCCTCGAAGGCCAAGGAGAGTACCATCATTCGTAAACGTTTCCTCAGGGGTCTACTCCCAAAGTCTCAGAGAGTTTTGTTTGTTTTTCTTAAAACTGAGTGTTTTAGCCACATAGTTTTGGTAAGGTATAAAAGTTGTTACTTATAATGAAAGGAGATAATTTGAGGTAATTTCAAACCAAGGTCTAGGGAAGACATATACTGGGTAGTCTGTAGGACTGTTGAGTGCTTGGGTTGGATGTCTTCTTGTTGAAATATCGTCTGATGTGGTTGAAACTTTTTTTTTTAACCTCGGTGTAACTTAATTTTGGAGATGGCCAGCTCTTTGTGGCTGGGGGTGGGGGGTGGGAGGGGGTGGGGAGGGTGCTCTGCATTTTGTAGACTGTTTATGCAGTTTCTCTTGCTTCCAACCAGTAGGTACCAGCAGCCTCTCCTCTTGAGTCAGAACACAGGCCAAATCCTTATTGTAGAGAAAACAAATGAAGGTCCAGAGAGGTAGGTCATGAGGCTTAGATGACACAGGTCCTCGAGCTGTGTCCCGAATAATGACCTGCTAGCCAGTGTTTAGTTCTCTTTGAACGGAACCCTGGGCTCGCACTCCCGATGTCTTGGAAAGCTAACTGTGGCCATCTTGTACTCTTGGCCTTCTCTCCAGTTTACAGAAGAACTGAGATTTCTTGACCTTCGAATGGTGTTTTTGGAGTGGATTCCTCCCGGGTTGCCCTTTCTGTTAGGACAGTGTCTGCTTATCGCCTTGTGAAAACACAACCAGTCCCCGAGGGTTTCGTGCACCTGATCTTTCTTCCTCTTATCTGATCAGGTGACCAGATGCTGGTCGAGCAGTAAGGGGATCCATCCGCAGCTTTGCCCCTCTGATAACGCGGAGTAATCCTTTTGCAGGGTTAAAGTTCACTTCATGAAAACATCCGCTTCTTTTGAGATACTTTCTTCTGGTCAGTATATTCAAACACCTAGCGGGAGTAATAAAAAAAAATCCAATTGCTTATTTGAAACTGGACATTCAAGTCACTTGCCTCTAAAGCATCGTGTTGCCAAACAAGTGACAACAAGGAGAGACTGGAGCCAGGTTCTGGAATGTTCTTTGGGGGATTGCTCTGTTGATTCCTAGGACACAGTCTCATCTACAGGTTACTCAGGGTCATGGGGAAGGCTCAGATTCTGACACTTGGATTCTGACCGATCTGTTGTCGCTGCAACTGGAGGCTTGTGTGTGGGAAAGACCGACGCGCCAGCACATAGCCAGTGACATTCAAGCCCCGCTCAATTTATGTCAGTATACCAGTGACGAAATTCACGACTCCGTTGTCCCTCGGAGCTGCTAGTGTTGTCTGCCGAGATGGATTCTTGCGGCGGCCTGTGCCAGTGGCTTCTCCCTGCTCCTTGTTGCTCATGACCCGCTGCTCCGAGAGATAACTCAGGAATGCTGCTGACGCCAGAAGCAGCTCAGCACCCTGACCCACTTGGGCTGGGACCTGCAGAAGCATAAGGCTCTCAGCTGCTGCCAGCCAGAAGGAACTATCGTGAGCTGCTTGCTTGTAGCCAGAGGGTGCATACACCATCAACTTTGGGCAGAAGCCAGAAGTACCCACAGGGCGGCTGAAGACGGCACGGAAGCAAAATCATGTCATTGCTACCTAGGGGCGGCACAGGGTTCTGAACCCTGTCGTCTGCAGCCTTACCAGAATTTTACAGAAGCTGGGCGCTTCCACAAAGGCAGCCTTGCCTCCTGGTCCTCACGTGTAGTGCAAAGAGGGTCGTCATGGGAGCCCAGTATAGCCATTTGAGGGTGTCCATAGCTCTTGGTTTCGTTCATGGAGCTGACTTTTTTTTTTTTTTTTTTTTTGAGCTGGGACAAGTAGCTTGGTGCCTGGGGGGAATCCTTACTCTCCTCGTGACCTCTGAGAAGTGAGTGATGGCTGCTCTCAGGGGCACACGTGTAAGGTGGGGGCACTGAGCATGCGCATCCTCAGGGCGCCTTTTCCTCTGGAGATTCTGCCCAGTGTCTCAAGCCACACCCTCAGCTTCCAGGGTTCTAGTAAATCAGGTGGCATTTTATGGCCACCAGTTGTGATAAAGCTGCTTTCTTTAGGGTAGAAGGAACTGCTGTCCCCAACAGCTTAAACAATGTACCTGTTCTTGTGTGTCCTGAGAGCAGAAGTCACCATCTATGCCTTCCATTCTGACCTGTCTCCACACTAAAAGAAATGGCCAAACCGGCCTTCATAGCTAAGCAAAAGCAATAGGAACATTAAAAATATTGTTATAAGGGATTGGGAAGATGGCCTTGTCGGTAAAATGATCTTTTTGCAAACATGGGGGCTTGAGTTCAATCTCTAGCATCCATAGAAAGAGCTGGGGATGGTGGCACACGTGTAATCCCAGTGTTTCCACATGTGTATATACATGCTTACACACACGTTAACCTACCCACACAAGCACACACACACATATACACATACACACACATACACACAGACACATACACACACATTGAATTTGAACGTTAATGCTGGAAAAATGGGTACTTGCTTGGGACTCTGCAGCAGTCCCTGCCTTGATTCCTGTGGATATAAGGTAGGCAGGACAGTGAGGCACCACCAGTGATGGTCTGAGACTCTCCCTGTGTGTTCCATGCTCTGTCTTGCTGGCATCTCAGCTGAGCAGAGGTGCTGGGATCATGTAAGGCCACCAGGAACTGAGTGCTAGTCTCTGTTGAGTGCAGCTGGCAGCAGAAGCTCATAGACTTTTCTGGAATGACTGGAATATTCTGCATCTGCTCTGTCCAGGACAGCAGCATGTGGCCACATGTGTCTGCTAACCCTTGAAATTAGGCTGGGGTCACGGGTTCCTGTGTGGGGTCACATAGCCACACGCAGTCAGTGGCTACTGCACTGGCCAACACATGCTTCTACTTGGGCTTTGGTGACCTGTTGTGCGCATCCCTATACAGGATGAATTGCTCGCACCTCTGGACTATGCACAATGTAGGTCTAGTCTCTGCTTCCCTTTGGAGCTTAGTGTGTCTCTTCTACTATATCTAATTCATGTGCATATCTCCCTGGCCTCTCCTGCAATCCAGTTCCCCATGGCTGAGTCTGTGTCACCGAGGGAGCGGTTTTAGGGCATCAAACTCTAACTTTAGTTGTTTGTTTTTCATCATTTTCGTGACTGAATATGAAATTAAAAGGTTTGGATTACATGCCGTCCACACTGAGTCTACTGGCTGGTTCTGTGTGTCAACTTGACACAGGCTGGAGTTATCACAGAGAAAGGAGCTTCAGTTGGAGAAATGCCTCCATGAGATCCAGCTGTGGGGCATTTTCTCAATTAGTGACCAAGCAGGGAGGGCCCCTTGTGGGTGATGCCATCCCTGGGCTGGTAGTCTTGGGTTCTATAAGAAAGCAGGCCGAGCAAGTCAGGGGAAGCAAGTCAGTAAGAAACATCCCTCCACAGCCTCTGCATCAGCTCCTGCTTCCTGACCTGCTTGAGTTCCAGTCCTGACTTCCTTTGGTGATGAACTGCAGTGTGGAAGTGTAAGCTGAATAAACCCTCTCCTCCCCAACTTGCTTCTTGGTCATGGTGTTTGTGCAGGAATAGAAACCCTGACTAAGACACTGAGCAACATCTGTAAAAAAATCCATCAAGTTTTCCTTCCCAGCCCCTGCTCCCTGAGACTAATTATTTACTAACAAATGCCTAGGCCATAAGCTTCTGCTTGTTCTCTGACTTTCTCTTATCTTTTTTATTCTAATCTGGGTTCAGCTTTATGGCTGTTTCCCTCTCCTTGTTTTCTTACATCATCTCCTCAGAGTTCCTGGGGGTGAATCTCTCCTTTGTTCTATCTGGAGATCAGTTGGTTTACATGAGTCTCCTCAGCATTCCTGAATGCATTCCCACAAGCATCTCCCATGCCTCTCAATATTTCCCAGAATTCTCTCTATCCCTGTTGGATGTCCCGCCTCCTATTTCCTGCCTCATTTCATTGGCCAATAAACTTTTTTATTGACAGGTGGTGCCTATAAGAGATTCTCTGCATCAAACCACGACCTCCACCCTCAATGAGTGATCTCCTGACCTCTTGCCCCCTGCTCCATATACTCTTACATGAGCACCTTGCAAGTTCTTTGCTCAACTGAGAATCAGCTACTGTCTACCCTGACTTTGAAAGTGGGATTGTAGATCTTCTTTCCCAAGATCTGGCCCTTCCACCTTCAGCACCCTATCCTGTGGACAGAGTAAGCACCCACAGAGGGATGTCTACAGCTCTAGACCAAGTTGGCATAGATGGCCAAGGCCTGGGTAAGTGGGCACTGGATCACCGAAAGCAGACCCTCTGAAACTATACTCCCCACAGCACAGCACTGTCTCTGCACAAACTGGGTCCAATTAGCCACACCAGAAGGCTAATTTTCTCCTTCCTCTCTGTTAAATGCCAGGAAGGATCTCAATTCATTTTCTTTTCTTTTGAAAACTTTATTTTTATCGTTACCAGTTTGCACAAAGGCAGCCGATCCAGGGATCTTTGCTGGTTTTGTATGTTTGTTTATTTGTTTTGTATTTTGTATTTAAAATGTCTTCACCAAAAGTTTTTGGGAAAAAGAAACTGTGTTCTGAGTTTCAGTTTTTGGAAAGATGATCTTTGGAAGCCAGCTTGCAAGTTGGAGTAGCTGGACTCTCCACATTGCAATTTCACTCTTCTGGTGGTTCAGGCTAAAAACACCCAAGGTCAACCTTGAATGTTGGGGATTGGTTCTAATGCTTTGAATTAATTCGGCCCCCCAAATCCAGAATCTGCGTGTCCAAACGCTGAAAGTTCTTGTCCCCAATTGGTTTCTGATGGATCAATAAAGAGTCAATGGCTGGGCAGGTAGACTGAGGCAGGACCTTGAGATTTGCATGGGCTAGACACCAGGGGAGAGGAAGGAGGGAAAGATGTCTATGTCTCAGAGGGAGACAGATCAGGTTTAGAGCTGTAGAAGAAAATTCATCTAAATGTAGGTGGAAAGGGAAAGTGGCCCTCTGCGAGGGGCTGCCCAGAAGGTAATAGAGCAGCAAAGTTAACATAGATTTAGAAGCCAGGAGTACTGGAGAGAAATGTATGGTAGGCATTTTAAAATGAACTGGAGTGTGTGTGTGTGTGTGTGTGTGCGTGTGTGTGTGTGTTTCATTCACGATTCCAAAGAGCTCCTGGGCAGGTAGATGGGAGCACCATCCACTGGGAGCCAAAGTGGTGTAACTGAACTCACAGCTACACTTGACTCCTATCTGTCTCATGCACCACTTCAGCAAATGTGCAAAGTTAGACACCTCTCCCCACTTTCACTGCCACCTGCTGGTCTCAGCCATCACAGTCTCTCTTGGGTCAATGTGGAGGATGCTTGCCTGGTCTCTCACTTAATTCCATGTGCAGCCAAGATCTGGTTCCTAACCATCGACCAAAGGGACTTTGCTCCTCCTCCTTGACTCTCCTATTCACTTGAAGTAAAAGACACAGACCAGCAATGGAAACATGCTTGTTGTATACAATGGACGGAGCCAAGTGATTCCTGAAACTTTTCTTCTGACTTCCAGACATGCACTGTGACACAATTGTGTCTGCACACACACCTACATTCACACACACATGTGCACATATGCACATACTTGCATGCATGTTCACACACATGCACACATATATGCACAGACATGTGCACATGCACTTATATCCTTATACACACATGTACACAAGACCACACACATATACACACATATGCACATGCATCCACACATACACTCATGTCCCCATAAACACATGAACACACATACCTCACAGACACTAACACATAAAGATGCACACACCTGCACACACCCACATGCACATATACATACACACATACATATATGTACATGTGCCCACATCCCCCTATACACATGTACACACAGATCACACATACAAACACAATAAGAACCAGACATACGCCATACCCCCATACTCTTGTGCATGCACACATGCACACACATGCATACATGTGCACACACACATACACCTACATATACACACATACATACACATGCACCCACATCCCCATACACACACATACACATGGACCACAAATGCACATACATGCACATATGCACATGCACCAATATTCATACACACATGTGCACACAGACCTCATACACATATGTATGCATATACTGTACCATACACAATAATAATAAACTTTAATGAGTAAGACTTGTAAAACTAAAGAATCTGAAAAACAAGGTTTTTACAGTCAGACTCCTTTCCCACCTCCACATTCAGACACTCATCTGCATTTTCCTGGGTAGGGGCTGTTTTTCCCTCATATCCTAGCTCCCTCAAAGCCTTTGACCTCACTGCGTCCTCTACTGGAATGAGTCTCCCTGGCCCTAGCGTCTCCTCAACTCCCCCTACTCCTGCTGACCCCATTCACAGCTCACCTAGCTTTGGTTTATCTGTGAGCGTTTCGCTCCTTTAAGCACGACTTGGGTAGTTATCCTGGTCATTTTCATTCTTCCTCCATTAAAATGTGGGTTCTCCATAACATGGGTGTGGGCTCTTTTTGTCCATTGTCCAGAGAAGCACTCAGCACTCAGTAGACACCATGAATATTTAAATGTTTTCTCTTAGCACTCAGTAGGCACCTGTGAATACTTAAATGAGTTCATGCGTAAGTCTCCTTTCAGACAGGACACATTCAGTGTTTTGGTTTGGTTCTTGGCTTCCTTGGCCAGACCCACCCCTGATGTGGATATGGATACACTCTGGAGATGAGAGTCTCAAATTTTGTATTAGGTTTTTTAAAAAATGTGTAAATGATGTATAGCAAGTAACATATTTCAAGTATAAACTATGTAATTTTAAATTGTTATTCAATTTCTAAATATTTGGGGATATTTCTATTGTGATTTATAATCCAACTGCAGTGTGGCCAGAAGCTGTTCACTGTATGAACACAATACTTCTGAATTTAGTGACACTTTGCAGCCAAAAGCATGAGTTAGGGGAGAAAGCCTTTATTCTCACAGTTCAGGGGGTACAGTCTATCACGGCAGTGGAGTCGGGGTGGAGGAGCCGGCAGCAGCTGGGCACCCAGTGTGCACAATCTCAGGGATCAGATAATGGCAGATGCATTCAGCTTATCTGTCCTTTTCTCCACTTATACAATTTGCTAATGATTTAAATCAACTTTAAAAATATTTATCTTTAATAAATGTGTCTGTGTGAGTGTATGTGCACACTGCATGTCTGTGTGCACAAAGGGAAGCTTGTTGCACACACGCTAGGCATTTCTGTGAGCCAAACACACTCTAGTTTTTGTGTTGGAACTGATCCAACTGTCCAGAGAAGCACTTAGCTTCTTTTCAGTTGGCTGTGGGTTTTGTTTGCTAGGTAACAGCTGCCAAATACTGGACAAATGCAAGAGTCTGACCCCTCAGCAATCTCTCCCTGGCATTCACGTGCCTCTCGTTCTGTTGCAGAGAGACACATCCCTATCAGCTGGGGTCTCGTTGCTCCTGTGAAAGACCCCTTGAAAGTTGGCAAAGTTCACTGCTTTAAATCCCATCCTCTGTTCTCCTGAGAATTTTATGGTCCAAGGTCCCCTGCCCCCTACTGCTGGTATTTGAAACCAAAGCCTAAAGAAAGACATCATCTAGATACACCGCTCACATGATGTGGTCTTGGAATATTTTGACATTTCCTTAGTCTCTCAATAGGGGTTCTGAGTCCGTGGTAGAATTTCCATACAAGGTCTTTCCCGTGTCTCTAGTTCATGGGTACCACAGAGGTCATAAAAACAGAAACAGGCACACAGCAACCCAGAAATAGCCAATCTTTCGCTGGCGCTGAGAACAACACAAGGCTGGTGCATTTAGGAGTTTTAGGAGTCTGGAACCTTGTACCAAGGGTTCCTCCCACCCCCAATCCACCATTATTTTTGGTCTAGGGCATTGTAGGAGCTTTGACCTACAGATAGGGCCAAAATTTCTATAGCTTTTTAAAAATTCTATTGCTTTTATAATCTGTGATGAGATTGGATTTTAACATAGACTATAACTACTATGGTATGGGGTATGGGGGTATGGGGGTATGGAGATATACCTAGTTAGCACAAGAAGTAACATGCTTTGGGTCTCAATCATATTGTTCCTTCTGCTGATCCTTTTCCTACAAAGGATCCCCGATCTCTTTCATATCACATGGACTCCATTATGCTCCTTGGTTCCCTGCCACTTCCTTTAGACCTCTTCCCTCTCAGAGTGACATTTCTCCATTTAGACCTCTCTCTCCTGTCCTGGCCTCCTCTCCCCTCCCCTCCCCTCCCCTCCCCTCCCCTCCCCTCCCCTCCCCTCTCCTCTCCCCCCAACACACACAGATTATTAATCTGGATTCTACATATAATAGAAAAACGTGACGTTTGTCTTTCTGTATCTGGCTTGTTTTGTTTTATTTAACCCCAATTTCCAATCAAATGACCTAATTAATTACATTCCATTGTCTATATGCACCGCCAGCTGCTGGAGTTCTGAGCTTGTTTTCCACCTTGGCTGCTGTGGATACTGCATCAGTAAGCATGGTCGTGTGGGTATGTTGTCTAAGAATCCTTCAGGCGTATAGCTTGGAGTGGTATAGCTGGGTCATATGGTATTTCTGTTGGTTGCTTTTTGAAGAACAGTCACGTTCCATACTATTCCATAGTGGAAACTGGCTGCCTAAGTGTACATTCCTACCAGCACTACACGTGTTCCTCTTTCTTCGACAACTTGCCAGCTTGTGTTGTCTGTTATGGTTTGAATATGCTTGGCCCAGGGGGTGGAACTATTAGAAGGTGTGGCCCTGTTGGAGTAGGTGTGTCACTGTGGGTGTGGGCTTAAGACCCTTACCCGAGCTCCCTGGAAGCCAGTTTTCTGCTAGCAGCCTTCAGATGAAGATGTGGAACTCTCACTTCCTTCTGCACCATGCCTGCCTGGATGCTGCCATGTTCCCACCTTGATGACGATGGACTGAACCTCTGAACCTGTAAGCAGCACAATTAAATATTGTTTTTATAAGAGTTGCCTTGGTCATGGTGTCTGTTCAAAGCAGTAAAACCTAACTAAGACATTGCCTTAGGGTTTTTTTTTGAAGATTTATTTATTTTTGTTTTATGTATGAGTGTTTTGTCTGCATGTATGTATAAGCACTCTTGTGTGTGCATGCTGCTCAGGGAAATAAAAAGATCATGTCAGATCCCCTGAAACTAGAGTCATGGATGGCTGTCAGGCACCATGTGGGTGCTGAGAATAACTCAGGCCCTTTGCAAAAACAAGTGCTCTTCATGACTGAGCAATCTCTCCAGTCCCTAGTTAGTTGGTTAATTAGTTAGTTAGTTAGTATCCCTTTGATTATAGCCATTCTGACTGGGATCAGATGAAATCTCAACGTCATTTCCTTGATAGTGAAGGATGTAGAACACTTCAATTTTTAATTGGCCATTTGTATTTCTCCACTGAGAACTATCTATCTAATTGTTGGCTCACTTAGTGATTGGGTCATTTGAATTTAAAATTTGAAGTTCTTCACAGGGTCTTACAACTAATCCCCAGTTGGGTGTATACCTGGCAAAGATTTTCTCCTGTTCTGTGAGCTGTATCTTTGCACTGATAATGTGTCCCTTTGCTGTTGTAAAGAATCTTTTTAATTTCCTGTAATCCAGTTACAAATTCTGGATTTTTTTTCTGTGCTATTATCTAGATTTCCCTCCAGAAATTTCCAGAGTTTTAGGTATTGTATTAAGATTGATTCTTTACTTGTAATTGATTTTCATTCAGCATAAGAGATAAAGACCTAGTTTTGTTCTTTCACACATCATTTCTCAGCAGTATTTGTTGAAGAGGCTTTGCCCCCCCATGCATATTTTTAAATCTTTGTCGTAATTTACATGGCTATAAGTTATGTTTGTTTCTGTGACCCCTACTCCTTTCCACTGGTCGTTGTGTCTGTTCTAGTGTCTGTACCACACTGTTTTTGTTACTGTGGCTCTGCAGTATAGTTTGAGATCTGGTGTTATAACATCTCTGGGGTTCTTCTCACTGTTTAGGGTTGTTTTGCCTATTTGGTCTTGTCTGTACTTTCAAGGGAATTTTTAGAACTCATTTTCTAGTTTTGTTTAGACCATCACCGGAATTTTAAAGGGAATTGGGTTTTATCTGTAGTTTGCATTTAGCAATACAATAATTGTCACAGCACTAATTTGGCCAGTCCATGATGTCTCTCTGTCTTCTGGTGTCTTTAAGTCCATCAGTGTTTCAAAGTTTTCATGTTGTACAGGTCCCTTACATTCTTGGTCGAGTTCTTTCCTAACCTTATTTTTAAGATTTGTGGAATGACTGTGAATGTTTTCTCTCCTGATTTTCTTTCCAGTGTATATAAAGCCTCAGGTTTTCACATTGATTCTGTGTCTTGCTGCTTTGATGGAAGTATTCATTAGCTCTGAGAGTTTCCATTGAGGTTGTTTATGTATAGTATCATGTCATCTGCTAATAGAGATACTTGGATGGCTTCCTTTTCTATGAGCATCTGTTTTGTTTATTTTTCTTATTGCTTGTTTGAAGACTGAGAGTACAATATTGAATGAGAGATATGACAGTGGCCATCTTTGTCTTGTTCCTAATTTTAGAAGAAATGGTGTAACTTCAATTTTTTTCAAACCATATTTTTAATGATGATTCTATAACACTATAACCTTCCTTGTAGACCACTACCCACCAGAGATAGTGGAAAAGAAAGGATACTGGGGAAATGGACCTGTTTAGAAAGGTTCTTTGGAGCAACTCCCATTTGTGTTGTCAGGAAATTGGCAGTTCAGTTCACAGTTTAGCAGGCAGGGCAGCTCGATCCACTCGCAAACACCTTGCATATACACCAGCAGTTCAGCTAGGTAGAGTCAGGTTAGCAACAGCATTGATACAACCTAGCAGAGACAACTAGGCCTCAGTCTTGGCTCAAGTTGGCAGGAGGGAACACCGGGAGAAATTTTCTTCTGTGCCTCTCTCAGGGAATCGAAGATCAGCAAAGATGCAAGACCCACAAGCATTGTGTAGCCATCTGTACCAGCAAGCCAAGCTCCATCTCTGTTACTCCATGGAGTCCTATTTATACCCCCCAAACATCATGTGTCCTCCACACGCCTTGCCTCAGCAAGGGTTTTACCTCAGCATATGTCTTGCCTCAGCACATGCGTCTAATCTGCCCGATCCTGCAGAAGAGGCAAGAAATTGCAGTACACCACCATAAGTTTTTTTAGTGCATTTCTCTCTATGGAATCCCGGTAAATGCAGTTCAACTACGCAATATAAGGCAGACCAATACATGTGTGCTGTTAGCAAAGATTCCTTCATCACTCGTCCTTTCACGTGCTTGCTTGAGCAGAACATCCTCTCTCCCGTGTCTATGTCACCAAACCATTCCTTCACGAGTCTGCCTGAGCCTTTCACACCTGAGTCCACTTTAACAAAACATTCCTTCAAGTTTGCCCCAGCAAAACACCATCCAACTGACTTCCCAAAAGAAACCTTAAGTTTCCACTTCACACCCCCTCCTCTCCTCCAAGTCCCACCCCTACATACCTCTCTCCCGATTACCTCTCCCCTTCTTTTCAGAGAAGGGAAATCCACCCCCTAGGTACCAACCCACCCTGGCACGTCAAGTCACGGCAGGATTAAGTGCATCCCCTCCCACCAAGGCTACAATCCACAGACCCAAAGAAGCTATGTAACAAACCCTTTTCTTACATCCTGTATCTAAGACCTACCCATCTCCAAGAACTTGTGATGCCACTCTTATAAAGCAGGCATCACTCATGCACAACGAGATCTAGTTACAGATCCTCCAGTGTCCTATTTATCCTTGTGTTTTACATCACCTCTGGGATGTGTCTCTAAATGACTTCAACTCTATGTATGTTTACATATGTGCAGAAGCGTGTGTGTGTGTGTGTGTGTGTGTGTGTGTATGTGTGTGTAGTCCAGAGGATAGCCTTGGTCTGGAGCTCCCTGTGTAGTCTGGCTGGCCTGTGAGCCCCACGGAGCTGCCTGTCACCCCATGGTGTTTATAACATAAGTGGGTTACCTCCCGAGCTCCTCTGAGAGCTGGAACTCTGTCCGCATGTTTTCTTCAGTTAAGTATTTTGCCCATGAGCTATCATCCCAGCCCCAAATCATTTTAACTTTAAAGTAGCTTTCAAATCTGACAGGTTGTGAAAAGATCAATATTTTCCTTATCACTGTTTATTCTTAATGATGCAGGTTTCCAGATAAATATTATGTTAGCTTTGTTTAGTTTAAAAAAAAAAAACAACCTAGCATTAGCAGCTTGAGAGATGGCTCTGCGCATTGCAGAGGACCTGGGTAGTTCACAGCATCCTTTAATCCCAGCTCCAGGGGAGCCTCTGGTCTCAGAAGGAACCTGCACTTAGTGCACACACCACACAGAGACACAACTAAAAGGAAAATATTTTTTTCAAAACCTTGCACTAAACTCTGTGTGTGATAAGTGGAAAATCACAACCATTTAGGGGAAAACTATTTTCAGAGGACTTTAATATTCTCACTATTTCCACTCATGAATGCCTTACTTCTCAATTGAGGCCACTCAGTCCTGTCACTGAATGAACATGTGCACACACAAGTATTTTGTATGTGTGTGTATATCAATGTTATCATGTGTGTGTTCTCATGCTGTATATGTGTACATATCAGTGTTATTATGTGTGTGTTCTATGTTGTATATGTGTGCATATCAATGTTATCGTGTGTGTTCTATGTAATTTTGTTATAGGTTTGCTAGTCGCTAGTTTTTTACTACATTTATTTATTTTGTGCACATGTGTGCACATGTGTCTGGGCATGCACACACCATAGCATGCGTGTGGAAATCAGAGCACAGCTTGCAGTTGTTTCTCTCCTCCCACCATGTGGGGCCTGGGAGTTGAACTCAGTTTGTCAGGCTTTGGCAAACACCTTAACCACAGAGCCAGATCACCAGAACCTCAGTTTTTTGTTTTTCTATTATAGCTGGAAACATGAGGCATTGTTCCTGATCTTTGCTACTTTCTAGAGCCAGTGGTAATGTCTAAAAATCTCCTGCTGAATTATCATTTACTATGATATGTCCCTGTCATCTCTAGTTGATTTTGTGTGTCTTCCTTGGCCAACAGTCATGGGGTGGGCTCAGTCTCTTGATATGTAATCCTACTCCATGAGTCCCAGAATATCCTATGAGATGCTGAGCCGCACAGAGGGAGAACATGGAACCCGGACTTCCAAAATATAAGTAGCATGTGATTATCACTTTCTTTAATGATGCTTAGGCGACTAAGTAGATACATAGTAGAATCATAGATACATCGCATCTCTCATTTCAGAGACTAAAACAGAGCCACGCCATGCCCTCGTGGAGGGAGAGATGAACATTAGTACCACATCGTCACACGCAGCCATCAAAATTCCAACATCAAACCAGTATTACATTTTTGTGATCTGTAACTCCCGCCATCTTTCGTCACAGAACAACACAGTTTATTTCAGAGCAAGGCGAAGAACAGAGGGTTGATCAGTTGGCCATTCTCCTGAGCAGGGGTTTTCTAAGCTGTTTTCTGAGTACATTGCCAGCACAGGGTTGGGACATGCTGGAGCAATGGCTCTCACCCCAGGATAGTCTGTAAGGGCCAACACAAACATGTGTGGGCCTCATCATGGAAGCTCCCTACTTTTCAGTCACCTTTGTCTGACGGGGTGGGTGGGCAGGTAGCTGGAACTAGTGACCCTGCATAGCAATGAACCCTGGCAAGAGCTTGTGTGTTTTTTTTTAAGCAAAATTTCTTCAAAGTATTCTGCCAACATATAGAAAGATAGGGCTTCTATCCGACCCCCAGTCAGCTTTACAAAGTATGTGCTGTGAGCCCAGAGATCAGAGCCCAACGACACATGCCCTACGTTACCAGTCTGAGATACTTTCATGTTCCTCAGCTGGTTTGTTGATGCTGATGGTGTAATTTGAAATCCCTCTAGGGGAAAGGCCCTAGGGTAAGAAAGCAGCTGAGTCCCCTGGTTACCATAGAAACAGCCCACTGCACTGCAGAGCTGTTCTTGTCTAAAACCACCAGAGTAATGGGGGATGCAGGCTCCAGCCATACTTAAAAAAAAAAAATCAATAATTAAGCAAAAAAAAAAAATTCATAATGAGATCGCTGTGAGCTCAAGATGGAAGACATGGAAGGCATCATTCCAGAAGTCAGAGCTTCACAAGTTCAACAGCCTGGACTTACATGTCCACAGACAGAGCATGGTCCTGCACACCTGCACACAGGGCATGGTCCTGCATACCTACAGACACAGCACAACCTTTCCTATCTGCCAACAGTGTGGCCCTGCACACCTTCACACAGTATGGCCATGAACAATCGCAGATATCATGGTCCTATAGACACCCTGAGTTTGAAATTTTAGAGACATAGGTTATTGTAAATTATTAGGCCAGTCCAAACTTCAGTCTGCCTTTTTCTATTCTTTTTTTTTTCTGGGAAAGAAAACACCCTTTCCTTCCATTGGTGAGGACTGAAGAATTGGGAGAAGAAATGGAGAAGAGGCTACAAGAGGAAATGTCACAGTGCTGAAGGTATTTGTACTGGCTGGTTTTGTGTGTCAACTTGACACAGGCTGGAGTTATCACAGAGAAAGGAGCTTCAGTTGGGGAAGTGCCTCCATGAGATCCAACTGTGGGGCATTTTCTCAATTAGTGATCAAGGGTGGGAGGGCCCCTTGTGGGTGGTGCCATCCCTGGGCTGGTAGTGTTGGGTTCTATAAGAGAGCAGGCTGAGCAAGGCAGGGGAAGCAAGCCAGTAAGAAACATCCCTCCATGGCCTCTGCATCAGCTCCTGCTTCCTGACCTGCTTGAGTTCCAGTCCTGACCTCCTTTGGTGATGAACAGCTTTGTGGAAAGTGTAAGCTGAATAAACCCTTTCCTCCCCAACTTACTTCTTGGTCATGATGTTTGTGCAGGAATAGAAACCCTGATTAAGACAGTATTCATGGCTCTATTCCAGTCATAGGTGATAAGAGACAAAGGAACTGGTCCTTGTCCCCCCTCTGACACTTGCTACCACCAAGGTCCCTTATCCTGACCCAATGGTTCAGCCTGTTGTCTAGTGAGGTTTGGGGTAACAGTGTGGTACCCCATACAGGAGCTATATCTACACCCAACTGGCTTATGGGGATGGTGGCTCCTGTCCAGCATTCTGAGCAGGGATCAGCCGCCCTGGTGGGTGCTCAGAGGGAAGCTTGGAGCATCTCTCAGCACCATGGACTGTTAAGATGCAGGTCAGGATACAGTGGGCAGTGAAGTGCTGGGTGAACTGCCCTGAATCATCAATAGACTCCTTTCCATAGGAAGCCTCAAAGCTTCTGGGACAGGATGCTTTGTAAGCACCTGCCACCTCCCGGACCTCCATCTTCTGGAAGACCAGGTTGTTGGCTTTGCATGGCTGCACAGCAGGACCCTCAGGGTCTGGGATGCCCCACAGGAAGTGCGCCCACCTTGCCACCCCTCTGTTCTTCCCCTCACCCCATCCCACCTCCTTGTGCCAAAACACTCTTGCTCCTTCTTCTGTTGTCAGGCTTTTACAAGGTTTCATTAGAGGACCGAGGCAGAGTCTCAGCAAAGCACCAGCAAGTGCAAGGACCTCAGTTTGGATCCAGATCCCAGGCAAAAAGCTGGGCATGGAAGTGTATGCTTGTCATCCCAGGGGTGCAGGGATGGAGGTGGAGACAGGACCATCTCTGCAGCCCTCTGCCCTGCAAGCCTCGCTAGATGATGAAAGTCAGTGAGAGACTGTCTCAAACAGAAGCTGGAAGACGCGAGAGGAGTGACAGCCAAGTAAGCTCTGACTTCCAAACACACACATGCACACATGTGCACAAATGCACTTGCACACACATACACACACATGAATGCACACACACACACACACACACACACACGCACACAAATGCACGTGCACTCACAGAGACACACAAAAATGAATTTATTGAATAAAGACAATATTTAAAGACAATCTCGCTTAAAGGAGTGCCAGAAAATAGCACTGGCTAGAAGGAAGACACTGGAGACAGACCCATGAATGCCTTTCAATGCCATCGTAGGCTCTTCTTTCATTTTAATTCCTCAAAATCCCTCAGGGCTTGAAGATGGGAAGGGAAGGGAGCAGGTTTCAGAAAAATAAACAAAACAATCTAAACACACCGGAAAGCAGACCATGGGGGCGAAGGGGCGGAATAGGAACACTCAGGAGATAGAACAGAACCCAGCGCCAGGCACCACGGGATGCACAGAGTGGACGACCCCACTTCTCTGCTGCACAGCAGGGAGGGGCTTCTGCCCACAGGGCTCAGGCCTGTGGAGCCGCGCGTGCCTGTCCCAGCAGGCTGGGTTCAGAGCACAGTGGGAAGGGTGAACTGTTCATGTTTGTCCAGAGAGGCCTGTGAGGAAGAAAATCTGAATGCAAGAAACCAGATAACTAGAGGACAAATAACTCAATTAAATAACAGGGTACAGATCTAAACAGAGAACTGTCAACAGAGGAAACTCAGATGGTTGGGAAAGACTTAGAGAAATGTTCAGCATCCACAACCATCAGGGAAATGCAAATCAAAATGACTTTGAGATTCCTTCTTACACCCGTCAGACTGGTTAAACTCAGAAACACAAGTGACTGCTCATGCCGTCGAGGATGTGCGATAAGAGGAACACTCCTCCAGTGTTGGTGGGAGTTCAAATTTGCACGGCCACTTTGGAAATCAACATGGCAGTCTTCAGAAAACTGGGAATCAAGCTGGCTCAAGACCTGGGCATATACTCAAAGGATGCTCCATCCTACCACGTGACACTTGCTCGGCCACATTCACAGTACCTTTATTCCTGATAACTAGAAACCAGAAACAGCCTAGATGCCTCTCAGCTGAAGAATAATAAGAAAGAAAGAAAATGTCGCACATTTACGCAATGGAGTGTTTACTTGGTTGTTTTAAAAAAAATGGCCTCATGAAATTTGCAGACGGATGGATGGAGCTAGGAAAAATAAATCATCCTGAGTGATGTAACTCAGAACCAGAAAGACAAATGGGGCATGTGCTCACTTCTAAGTGAGTATCAGCCCCTAAGAAAATGATAACCAAGCTACCGTCCTTAGGCACAGAGAGGCTATGGAGAGAGGCGGGCTCTAGGAGAGATGCATGGATCTCCCTGGAAGGGGAAACAGAATAGATTTCGCAGGTGGACTGGGAGTGGCTAGGGATGTGAGTGGGAGAGTTTACAGAGGGAGATGGAGTGGAGGGAGAGAGTGTGAGAAGAGATAGCTGGACTTGGGGGGGAACTTGAGGGGTGGTGTGAAAACCTGTTTCCAACTTCCAGGAATTTATGAGAGTGATTGTCTTAGTTAGGGTTTTACCGCTGTGAACAGACACCATGACCAAGGCAACTCTTATACAAACAACATTTAATTGGGCTGCTTACAGGTTCAGAGGTTCAGTCCATTATCACCAAGGCAAGAACATGGCAGCATCCAGGCAGGCACGGTGTAAGAGGAGCTGAGAGTTCCTCATCTTCATCTGAAGGCTGCTAGCAGAAGACTGTGACTTCTAGACAGCTAGGACTAGGGTATTAAAGCCTATGCCCACAGTGACACACCTACTCCAACAAGGCCACACTTCCAAATAGTGCCACTCCCTGGGCCAAGCATATAAGATCCCAGTGAGAGTTCCTAGTAATGGTGGATGTGCGAACTGGCCCATCCCTTGTAGCCAGGCAAGGTTCCCAGGGTTGGGAGTTGGCTGGGGAGGTTTTGTGGAGATCCCTGAACAACCCAAGCTGATGCTAGGATAGATGCTACACAAAATGACAGTGGGGACCCATTGCTGAGGACAACATCTATACAGGTCACTGAAGGCAGAGAGCTCAAGTTGGTACGTGCATGGAGCCTTCACCCCTAGAGTCTAGTAGTCTCTTTGGTGTGGGAAGGGACTCTGCAGGCTACCGAAACATGGACACCAACGCAGCCACAAATCCTTCTACCCACACTCTGTCCTGCCTGTAAGGTATGCTGGGGCAATGGCGGCACAGACTTTGTAGGAGTGGCCAACCAATGTCTGATTAACTGGAGATCCATTCCATGAGAGGGAGCCCATCCCAATACTGCTTGGTAGGCCAGAAATCAGGACCTGGATAACCCTACCTAGGGTAGAACCAAACACAACAGGTCTAAAGAAAATCAATGAGATTAATCCTGATATTCCACTATACTCATAGATGGGCCTTCTTGTCATCTAAGAGGCTTCCCCCAGCAGCAGATAGGGAGCAGATGCAGAGACCCAAAGTCAGACATTATGTGGAGAGAGTCTCCATTGAATCCCTCCCCTCAGAGCTATATGGGCACAGAGAGACTGAGGCAGACAGCATGGGGACCGCATGCACCAGGTCTGGGCATGTGTGGTGGCTGCTAAGTTGGTGTTTTGGTGAGACTGCTAACTGTGGGAGCGGGGATGTCTTTGACTCTTTAGTCCGATCTTTGGACTCCTTTCCTCCTATTGGGTTGCCATGCCTGGCCTCGGTGTGAGGACTTTTGCCTTGACTTGCATCTTGTTTTACCATGTTTGGCTGTTGTCTCTTGGAGCTGCTCCTTTCTGAAGGGAGATGATAGAGAGGGAGTAGGTGTAGGGAAGAAGGGAGGTGTGTGTTTTTTTTGGGGGGGGAGTGCTAGGAGGAGCGGAGGGAGAGGGAAGTGTGGTCAGGATATATTGTATGAGAGAAGGATATTTTCAACAACCACAAAATAATAATAATAATAACAATAAAACCTGATGACTCATTTTGAAAAACTGCCTGGAGTCAACTCAGGTCCCGCTACAAATGAGTAGAAAACACCAGACCCTTGCTAATGCCTGCAGTCAGGCTCCACTCCTGCTAATTTGGCTAAGATGTCTTCCCCACCCAAAGTAAAAGTATAGCATGGAAATCAAGGCCACACACCGGATCATCATTAAAATGAATGGTGTAAAATGGTAGACGGTGTTTTCTGTTGAGAAAAAGACAAACATATGCAAGGCAAGACCTGGATGATGTGCAAGACACACTACGACGACTACTACTACTACTACTACTACTACTACTACTACTACTACTACTGATGGTGATAATTTTAAATTTAAAAATTGACTTTTAATACAACTGAGGGTCACAGAATTTGGAGATCTCTCTCTCTCTCTCTCTCCAGACAAAAGACCCCAACCAAGATAATGATGAAAATCCTGAAGCACAGCAGAACGGGCTCCTCTGCCCATAGGCCAGCGCCTCTTAGAAGTTTTATCACAAAGCTGAGCATGTGTGAGCAGAGCCGGGGGTTAGGGGGCACTGCCCTGCTGCCACCCAACCTGTATGACATGAGGACCCCCCTCTGGAAACCGAGCACAGGGATCCTGCCACTCCTTGTCCCGGCTTCCATCACTGTCAGCCCCTGGGCTTCCCGGGAAGCAGAGGAATCAGGGCTTTGAGGGAGTTCAAGGTACAGAGCTAGACATCCAGTTAGATGAGGGTCCTGCTCGCTGCTGCCCCTCAGCCTGGCTGCTGTATACCTGCTCTGCTCTCCTTGGCTCCTTACCACACCCAGCATAGCAACCTGGTGGGAAGCCACCATCCCCCGCTAGCTGCCCCGCGAAGCCACAGCTGACTCCACAAGGAAAGCCTGCTTGGAAACTCCTGAACTCATGGACACGGGTAAGATCTGCCCCAACAATATATTTAGATTAGCCTGAGTTAATTACAGGAATGGCAAGCGTTTCTCGTAATTGGATTTTTATCCACTCCGGAGCCATCTCCCAGAATAACCCTGAAGTGATGAGGAGCTATTAAAGATCATAAAAGCTGGTGCTATAAATCTGGCCAAGAGCCCATGCTTGACATGGTCATGAGCCCTAGGGAAAAACCCATTGTATTGGTGTTAGTCAAGTGGGCCTAGTAGCAAGTTCACCTCCAAACACTTACCTTTATAGATTGGTTCAGGTCTCAGTGCCTCCCAGAGACACTCGTTTTTTCAGTAGACAGTGATTGATACAAAGAGAGAGAGACTCATGCTTGGTCAAGGTGCAGAGAAGAAGGTCATGTGGGGACTTTAGTTCTAAAAAGGATATCCATATCACACATGGCTTTCTATACACAAAGAGGCCCAGGGAACGCGAAGGAGGAGGGATGGGAGCACAGCTTTGGAATGGCGTCTTCTGCTCATCATACAGATGTCGAAGCCATGAACTCTCTGCAGCTGTGGATACCTGCGCAAGACTGGACCTGCCAACGTTTCACCATGGAAAGAGGGAAGGGCTCACGAAGCTCCACCCCTCACTGAGGTACTACTGACAGTTAAAGACTGGGAGAAGGAAGGGCTGTCACTGTCATGATGGGTATAGGCATTGATGCCTATAGCTATAGGTATCTGGCAAATAGCAATCCACCTGTACTCAGGGGCTAGCCCTAATCATACTCCTTGGTATGCACACACACACACACACACACACACACACACACACACACACACGTACATGCACACGCACACGCACATGGCATATGAAAGGTGACTTGTTATTTTGCTTTCTCGTTTGAGAGAAGGAAAGGAGAGGAGGTTAGCCCAGCGGGAAGACACACTTTGGTTACCTGTCCACTGCTCTGACACTGGCATTTTGAAAACAGTACCTGGGATATTTTACCTGCTAGGATTTTTCTTCAGGTAAACATGGTGTTCTACTGGACAGATTTGAGAGTTCTGAGATACCACTGCACATGTGGGAACAGACCTAGGGCTGGGTGTAATGGCATACATCTGCACTCCCAGTGTTTAAGACTCAGGAGGCAGGGGGATTCACCTACAAGGCCAAAGTCAGCCTGGACTACATAACAAGTTCCATGTCAACCAGGGCTACATATCAAGACCCTATCTCAAAATAAACAAACAAACACACGCACAAACACACACACTGGGACTGGGGGGATAGTTCCTACAGTAAAAGGCTTGCAGTCTACGCAGGAGAAGCCTGGTTCAAGCTCTGAAAGGGCTTAGGGGGGAAATTCGATGGTGCACAGTTGTTCCCCAGGACTGAGGAGCAGCCACGCCTACTCAGGGAGTTCCAGGCCAGTGAGGAGACCCTGTCTCAAAAGCAAAGTAAAAGGATCCTCAGGAATAGCAGCTGTGGTTGACCTCTGGCCTCCATCCAGGTCCCCCTGCACAGGCACAGCACCCACAGGAACACACATACACCCCTCATACACACATCTAAACAAAAGTGAGAGTTGATGCCTGTATTATTGAGCTGTGGCCTTATGAATCAAAGGTTGGCCTCTCGGTGGAGTCTCTCAGACTGGATGGTTCTGCAGGTGCGGTCCGGACCTCTACATGATTTGCCTTTTTAGACGGTCTGGGCAGCACATGTCGCTTCACCCCACACCCCGATGCCTTTGGTGTATGCTTCTTGCTGGACCGTGAGCTACTCTGCTGATCTATGTGTTCAGCCCCCAACACTGCCTGCAGTAAGGTGTGCCTGTCATATCTCCATCTTTCATGCTGAAGGCCTACACTCAGCAAGTTTCAAATGACAGCATAGTTAACTATAAGCATCACTACGTGGTTAACACGTGGTACCTCGTATGGGTGCCACCAACCCTCCACCCCGCTCCTACTGCAGGTCCCAGGCAACCAGCACACTCTCGACTTGACTTTTTCAGATTCTACGTTTAAGTGAGATTGTGCTGCATTTTTTTTTTACTTCTATGTCTACTTACTGTAACGTTCTCCTGATCTCTCCATAATTTTCCCGCTTGGCAGAATCTCATCCTTTTTGAAGACCAAGTAATATTCCATCAGACCTGTGGGCATACGGCATATTGTATTTGTTCATTCATTTGTGGATTGGTAGGTTGGTTCCATGTCAACGAGAGAAACATTGCATTGCGTGTGGCGTGTTGTTATCTCTCCAGGAGATCTCTGTGGCTTAATCGCTGGATTAAGCTGCCTCTGAAGACTGATGTGAGCCCCTCAAAGGCTGCCTCGTTATCTAGAGCGTGCATCAAGAGGGAAACATATTTAACAAAGAGTTTGAAGTTGGACCAGGAACCATCTCTAAATAGTGCCTTAGCCAACAGGGCGGCTGACTCACTGTCTCCCCCTGGTGGTAGTTACTGAGTCCTGCGAAACCCAACAGCAGGCAAGGAGGGCAGGGGCTGGTTGCAGAGCCAGGCATCCGCTTGTGAGCACCCGGCCACGCCCAAGGTCATCAGGGAAAGTGTTTTAAGTAGAGCAAGGATCCCAAGGAAGAGTTGATCTTCAGTCTCCTTGGCGCTGATGCTCCCACAGTGTCGCTCTAAGGAGCCGAGTCCTTCAGGAGTCAGGCCCTACTCTCTGGAGCAGATTAATGCGGAACGCTGGGCTGCAATCCTAGTAGAACAGCTGTGGCTGTCCTGTGGCCGCTGAGTTCGACGAATCAGGCTCAGAGCAAGTACGAAGCATGACCCAGGTCTGTTGCCTTCAAGTCCCCACCCTCACCCTTATTGCTTCTGTAGATTATACAACGCAAGCGGTGGCGACTCCCTGGTCGTCAGTAAGGACCCAGCAGCAAGCACCCTGAATCTTTGGCTATAGAAATGTTCCTGAGTCCCGACCAAGCACTTGCTATGCAGTGGCCAGAACGTCTTCAGTGGGTGGTGACAGAAAACTGTGGATTTCTCTTTGCTTCTCTATGGTTCCCTGCACAGGTTGTTCTTGCTTTGGATCTTAGAAAACTCGGCATGGTTCCCCCCCCCTTTTAAGTGAAGAACTTTTTACTTCTATATCTGGCTTCTCTTTAGCGTACCCCACCAGGGCAGCACTGCTGTAGTGGTCTGGAATCCTTATTAGGAAAATAGAGGTAATGAGGACATCATTTAATACTGTCACAGTTGACCTGACATTGGAGACAGCTATGAAATCACTAGCGGGCAGCAACACATACAGAATGGAAACACTTGTCCAAAAAAATGAGTCACATCCAGGGGAAATTATTATTTATAATATATATTATAAATTATATATATGTTATATATATATATATATCAATCAACAGGGTTATATGGTATTCCACCACCATACAGTTTAGAGTAGCGTGCAGTTCAAAACTTATGAATTGTTTCTGGAATTTCCTATCTGATATTTTTGGACTACAGATGGCCATGGGCCCCTGAAATGATGGAGACACAGCAGGCTAGGGGAGATGATTGTGTGCAGCGACTGGAAATGCATGGCCCCATGAGAACCAAGCCTGAGACCTGGGTCAGCCTTTCTCCTTCAGGACCTCTGACATCATAGCAGGACCCTGTTGGACGATCCCATTATTAAGGTCTACCATGTGTCTGGAGAGCAGCCCTGAGCTCTGTGCAAAATGGAGGACTCTCTTTCCCAGGAAGGCTTCCTCTTCCCTGCCTGACCTCCAAATCCTCTACCTGAGGAATGTCACCTAGTCTTTGGTGAAACTATAGGTTCAACTTCCTTTCTTCCGACAAAGCCCCTGGATGACTCTCCATGCAAATGAGGCATTCCTGGTACCTTAAGTCTCAGCCAATGCACATTCACCCTAAGAACAACAACCACCCCCCAAAACAAAAACCTTTACCACTCTCCAAGGGTTATAATGTGTGTGTGTGTGTGTGAGAGAGAGAGAGAGAGAGAGAGAGAGAGAGAGAGAGAGAGAGAGAAAGAGAGAGATGCCCTCAGGTTCCTTTTGGTGTGTGTATGTATGTTGCTGTGTATGTGTTGGTGTGTATGTGTATGGACAACATCAGGCTCCGTGTGTGTGTGTGTGTGTGTGTGTGTGTGTGTGTGTGTAAGGATGCCATCAGGTTCCTTTTAATTGTGTGTGTGTGTGTGTGTGTGTGTGTGTGTGTGTGTGTAAGGATGCCATCAGGTTCCTTTTGATGAACATCCTTGCTACCATCAATATACCTGTATGTGCTCTCATATGCCAGATTTATATATATATATATATATATATATATATATATATATATATATTACAGGAATAATTCCCAGGGTGAGTGGAATGCTGGATTTAACTTAAAAACATTAATAGAACCTGGGAATCCCAGGACATCTCTGAGAAACAGGTGTTTCTTCTGGTGGGGGAACTGGGGCACTGAGGGGCATCTGATTACCATAGCAGCAGTGGAGCTTTGGTACTCTCTAGCTGGGTAGGGGAGGGGAGGGGAGGGGTGCAGGAAGGGGAGGGGAAGGGGCCTGTTCAGGAGTATGAGTCCAGGTAAGTGGGCTCTGTAGTCACTTCTCTCTCATTCCCGATGTTCCCCACTAGGGGGCGCAGCACACACCCACTCTCAATCGTCAGGAGTCTCAGCTAAGGCTCTGGGTTCCACTAGGGTGCTCAGAGCCTACAAGGCATAAACCAACAGACCGTTCCCATGTCGCAGCACGGCTACATGCTCTGGGACCTCAGGACAGGGCACGTTGACGCCGGAACCGGAGCAGGGTGCAACCAGGGCTTCTCAGAAGGGCAGGCAGGTGCCAGTCTGGAAAGGAGAAGATAGGTGCCCGAGACCGGGAAAACAGGTAGGGAGGTGTGGCTTATGCCGGAAACAGGAGCCCTCATTCTTCCACCAGCTTCCAGGAACTGGGCAGAGCCTGCCGAGCCTGCCTCTGCCCGGGTCTCACTCGGCTTTGTCCCCAACAGAAGCATATATCCATTTTGTCAACTGGACACAAAGTAGAGTCACCTGGAAAAAGGGAAGAAACCTCAACCTAGGAAATACTCCAGTAGATTGGCTTGTGGGCATGTCTGTAGGGCATTTTCCTGATTGCTAGTTGATGGAGGGAGAGCCCAGCCTACTGTTGACAATGGTCTCTGGGCAGGTGAGCCGCCGGGGTTGTGTAGGAAAGGTAACTCAACAAACCAGAGGACCGAGTCAGTAAGGAGCCCTGGTCCAGGCCTTCTGCTTCAGTTTGTGCCTCCAGGTTACTGCCTTGGCTTTCCTTGATGGACCGTAAGCCAAACAAACCTCCCCCACTCCCATGCCAATAGCAACAGAAACCAAACTAGATCAGGACCTTTCTCTAGAAAAGCCTACGTCCCACCTCCTCCAGGAAGACTTTTCTGCCTGCTGTTGCTACTTACTCCTAACCCCTAGGACATACCTTGTCAGCATTTGTAAGACAGGCCCTTGGGCAAGCAGGTTGTTATTTACTGGGGTGTCTGCTCCCTACTATGTTTATAGAGCCTCTTCCTATGCTTGCATCTTGGGTCTTGGGCTCAGCACCATGGTAGAGACATAACAGTGGCTGTATGCTGTCCTGGGCATCCTGCAGGCCTCAGTAATCTGTCAAAAATCTCTGGCACTGTTCTGAGGTGTAGCTAGCAATGTGGATGCACATTAGTTGTGTTATTGGTTAAGTCTTCCCCTTTCCAGTTCTCCCATGGTGGGGGCGGATAGAGAATTATCGAACCCACAGGGAAAGAAAGGGAGTTTTCCACACGTTTCTTCCACCCACCAATGTTGGCTAGCCGAGCAACCTCTATAAGGACTTCCCTGGGATGGTTTGACTCAGGGAGTTTGAGATGTATCTCACCTTAAGTTCTCGGTTTATTCATTTATTTTTTATGTATATGGGTGTTTCACCCGTATGGAAGTCTATGTACCATGTGTGTGCCTGCTGTTTGAAGAGATCAGAAGAGGACATCAGATCCCCTGGAACAGGGGTTACGGGTGGTTGTGAGCTGCCGTGTCCTCTGGAAGGAAAGCCAGTGCTCTCTCAATGATCGAGCCATCTCTCCTACCCCTGTATCTCATGTTAAATGAATTTTGTACACTTAGCCTGTCTTGAACCAGGATGGGTTGTGAGTTCCAGAACCTTCCCTGTGCCATAGGACAGTGACTGGACATTTCCCCCACAGTGGGAATACAATTTTCTGGCAGCCACCATCTCCCCAGGACCAATGACACACATTGGTCACATTTCTAAGGTCTCGTCTCTTCTAGACCTACCTACCTACTAAATTCACCATTGGAGCTGATCTTCCTCTTTGATTCATAGTTTGCAATCTAAACAAAGGTTCTGTTTTTATCCCAAGTTAAAACGGCTAAAACCAAACTCATGTTTAGAGGGAGTTTTGATTAATCAAGGCATAGATTGTATGAGCTAAGGTATTTCCTGGGACACTGAGCGTTGGAACCATCAGCCACTTAAGTGCCCCTTGCCCCTGCTGATAACCCCAGGATCCAGTCCCAGGACTCTGGCGGATTTGATGAATTCCAGGCTGACATTATTTCTAGGCAACTGGTCCTGCTCGTAGCCAATCCTGAGAGTGTCCTTGACACACGAGCCAAGTGTCAGCTGGCTAGGTTCTGAACGTTGGTGTATGAAATCAGAGCGAGTTCTCCCAGGAAGCAACACCAAGAGAGCCACGTGGCCGGTGTCACCTACTCCAGCAGGAAGAGACTGGTAAGATTCCTGTTCTTCCCCAAACTAGTCTTTTGACCTTGGCGAGCCAGTTAGCTTTGGTCCCTAAAACCTTGTTGGGGTGATTCTGTGGCACCATGCATGGTCACTGCCCATGAGCAGAAGAGAGCCTCCTTGTCCCAAGTTGGTCCCATTTCTCCCATGAATGCTGGCAGGTCACACTTCCTCCAGTGGCATTTCATGGAACAGGGTGGGACAGCCCCAGGAAGGTGTGTGAGCAAGGGAAGCCTGCACTTGAAAGGAGTTGAGCCTGGCCCGGAAGCAGGGGGTTCTGGGAAGGAGAGGGTCCGCTTGTCTGGCACCTGCAGGTCCCCAGGCTGGGATGGGAGTGAGTTCTGGGGTCTGGGTGGGAAGAAAGGCTGAGAGGCAAGGGTCAGACTACAGATGTTTTCATTAACTGCTGACAGATATTACACAGGCTGGTTGGACATGAGAGGAGTAGATGGAGATGAGAATTCTCCTGACTGGTCTGTTCCAGTTGGGTTGACTTCGTGGGGCAGGAAAGGACATTTCAAGAAGGTCACTGGTGACACGGAGTTGCTAGTGAGACAATTAAATGTAAAATAAACACAAACCAAAGCAACAATGGTGTAAGCGCCATATTCTTTACCCTGCCTTGAAAGAGAAGAACTCATTGACAGTGACAGTTATGGAAAAGGTTCTCAGAGATTAGAACAGAAGGGTAAATGTTAGAGCTGTGAGTGACACAAATCAGCTAACATTAACATAAAGCAGAGCTGTGGTTAAAAACAACCCATTGTATAGACAGGGAAACTGAGCCTTAGAGAGTCACAGAACAGCTCAATCCATAGTGGGTGTGAAGGATTTGAAAACACAAGAATACATCTTGCTAGTGTTTGCAGGGAGTGGCATAAAGCAGACTTCTCCATGAGCTTTCAATACTATAAATTCTAGAAACTCTACAGTAGAAAACCTTGGAATTAAATTATGGAGTCACGAAATGAAAGAGGCTAAACCGGCCTTGTTTTCTCTTCTGTCACATGAGCCCTTGAAGATCCTTCCCGGTTTAGTCATCTTGATGCCTGACATGTGACACTCGACGTGTGTGGAGGGACCAAAAGCATGTGCTGACCACTGCTGCCAGGTAAGTGGCCAAGGTGTGCAGTTGTGGGATTGAATATGGAGACTAGGAACAGGTCTGGCCGGAAGCCTTCTGTGTGCAGGAGGAACATGTTTGTCAGGGCACAAGGCCTCTCAGCTGAACCTGACCCAGATTTCAGGAAACTATGACCTTGCTCTATTCTCCTGCCTGTTCTTTACAAACTCCTAGAGAGGTTGAGCTGGACATGGTGGTCTGGGAAGTACTGCCAAATGCCAGGCTGGACCTGTGCCTGCTTACAGAGCCAGCCAGACATCACAGGGGCACCAGCAAGGCTTTTATCAGAACAGAATGAAGGATTGTTTTGGGGACTGGCCCAAAGGCGGGCAACAGTCAACAATGTCCGCTGCTCAGGGATGCTGTGCCTTTACAACAGAAATGTGTGGAAGATGGCCGTCACTCCCCATGCCCGGCAAGTTCCTTCTACCTAGAACTCAGGAGTCCTCAAGCTAGGGGTTAAATGCTCCTTATCAAAGGGCAGTTTAGACCAGTGGTTCTCAACCCTCTAAACACTGTGACCCTTTGATACAGTTCCTCGTGTTGTTGTGACCCGCCCCCCAAACATAAAATTATTTTGTCACTACTTCATAGCTAGAGTTTTGCTACCATTGCAATTTGTAATGTAAATATCGGATATCGAGGATTATCTGATATGTGAACCCTATGGAGTCTTGACCGACAGGTTGAGACCGTCTGGTTTAGATGCTTCCGCAGAAGAGTAAAACCACCCAAAACGACCATTGTGGTCACACCTGGTCCCCTTACGTACTGGAACCTGCAGTCTCAGCACTTGGAAGGTTATAGCAGAAAGATCTTCAATTTGGAATCAGTCTGGGATGTGTAGTAAGACCCTGTCTCAAAACAAGTATTAAACAAAGGTCAATGGATAACTTTTAAAACAACAACAAGAAACATCCAAATTAAAATTGAACTGGATGTAAGCTTCTAGTTCGGTAATATACTTTATTATGTGGAGGTTTTGGTTTTTTTTTAATTCCTTTCGGACATGAGTTTTGGAGGTTGAGATTCAATATTTTGATTCGGTCTGAACTGAGAGTGTCTCTCGCACTGAAGTATAAACCATGCGTTCTAACTGGAGAGGAGGCTGGAATTGAACATAAGCAGTAGTAAGCTCCTTTCTCCTAAGGTGACCTAAAGGTGACCATGTCCCATTATAACAGTCTGAGGACCAATAGTCCCTACTGCTAAGACCAAAGCCCTTCAGCTTTAGTAAAGAACTAAGGAGAACTGGCCTTCCGAGCTGACAGCCTCTGTCCTAGCGACTCCTCTGTCTCCCTCCAGCATCCTGACTCTCAGAACTTTCCTGTTTAGTCTTGGGCACAGTGGGTGCCCAGGGAGAGGTGCTGCTTCCAACTATGCCATGTGACCAGCTTAGTTGTGGTTCTCCTGGGGGTCTATGGTCAAAACTTGCAGGGAATTATGAGGGAAACTCTGTTGCTGCTAAGTACAGAATTTTGCAATTGAGTAAGAAGTACTTCGGAAACCAAGTCGTACATACACCGAAGTATATTAAAAACAAAACAAGTATTTTCATGTAATTAATTACATGTTTTTACAAAAAAAGATTTTATTTTTATGTTTTAATTACGTGTATGCGTGTCTGGTGGAGGAAGTTTGTGTGCACGAGTCTAAAGGAGGGCATTAGATCCTCTAGAGCTGGAGTTACAAGCAGTTGTGAGCCATCCAGTGTGGGTTCCGGGATGAACTCTGGTCCTTTAGCAGAACAGCAAGCACTCTGATTGGTGAGCTGTTTCTTTAACCCCAATTACATATCCCTTGAGTATTGAATCCTTAACATAGTGTGCTAACAAACTCATAAACAAATTAATAAGCAGTTGGACTGACTCAAGAATGTCAATCCAGTCTTACTTCCCTGTCAACCGCAGACATGGGAGTAGAGGGGCTCGCTGCTTTGCAAAATACCAGCAGAGACTCCGGCTTTCTGCCCAGGTCCCTTCGGGTGGTTTTCAGCTGAGTGGAATTCCCAAAATCCAGAGTCCAGTTCCCACCCATCTGAGAAGGACTTGGTGCAGAAGGAGATGGGAGCTTCATTTTGGCTATATCCCTCTGCCAGGCTAAAATATATAAGCTTCCCTCCGATGACCCCGGTCATCAGCAAATGTTAGAATTACCGGAAGAAAAAAAATAACCCACGAAACACAAACAACAAAAACCTTGTGCTGTCTTGTATAGCAGAAATGGATGGCCTGCAAAACAAGCAACCAATAATGAGGAAGAAAAGTGCAGACCAGTGTTGCAGACTTGGCCCCAGAGTTTCCTGGTGGACACATGGCCTGTGTGGATGCAGTGATGGATGTGTGAAGTAGCCGTGGGTTACAGTAATTGCTATTCTTAACTGAAGGTTGGGGGCCACCCTATTCTTCACCGTTCTTGATGAATCTTGGCATCTCCAACTGCAGAACCCATCGTTAAGACCCTATTGGCTAACAATGGGACAAATAAATGTCCTTAGGGTGTTTGTGGGACACATATTCCCTTGGGCAATGTGGAGTGCCTGCAGTTGGAAGGAACTCCCACAGAGAACCAATTTTGAAGCTTTCTTGGAGTGGGAGAGGGAGAAACTGTTCCCACTTTCGGGCTTATGTTTTTCCAAAACGGGAAAGGAGGCTCAGGGGATTTGCTCTAGGCACTAGGTCAGCCCTGATGGGTAACGCTGCCTTGGCATCTGTGGCATGGAAGGTTGATGTGCCCTTTGCAATCCTCCCATAACAGGATGCCTTGTGGGATCCCAGGGTGGGAGGGGCTTCAATTTTAGTCCTAGAGATTCTGAGACAATGAGGTGCTTGGTCTTGTTAGTTTGTTTGTTTGAGCCATTGAATCTTGAGTGCTGGGGTTATAGGCGCGTACCACCTACGGTTGCGGGCTTGATCTAAAGGTTCCTGCATCCTAAGCAAGAACACTGACAACTGAGGCCCGAGAAAGTAATGTGGTGCCTCCAAAGGTCATAGACGGGACCGATGTTGGTGGAGAGCGGGGCCAGCCTTTCCTTGTTCTATGCTTAGAGAACCTCTGAAGGAATCATGAGAAGGCCTTCTGGGAGATAATTGTTTTCCCATATTTTTTCTATATTGTTCTTTCTTCCTTCATGTGTTCATTAAATATTTTAAAATAAAACATTCCAACACTCTGATGTATCATTAAAGTAGACATTGAGTAAGAATGTGAAAGCAAGAGGATACATTAGTCTACCACAGACTCTGCCTGTCTGGCCTCCTTCCTTACCCTAAATGTCAGGCTTCGGGGCCCAAAGGGAATAACCTGTAATAGGCTGAAAAGTTCTTGGAAGGGTCCTGGAGCCCCTGAGCCCCTGCTTCTTCTTAACTTCCTGACTTGTGCTTTGTAAAACTACCTCTGGCCATACCAGGAAGCCTCTGTGCCAGGCTGGGTATGGATCTGTAGACGGTGAGGGCATAGAGGGCGGGGGACTTAGAGATGGATTTAAATCAATGACTTTCAACCTGTGAGTGGTGACCCCTTTGGGGGTTGAGCAACCCTTTCCCAGGGGTCACCTAAGACCATTTATCAGAAAACACAGATAGGGCATTACGATACGTGACAGTAGCAAAAATTACAATTATGATGTCGCAACAAAATAAATTTTATGGTTGAAGGTCACCACAACATGACAAGCTGTATTAAAGGGCCGTGGCATTGGGAAGGTTGAGGACCACTGCTGTAAATCATTGAGAAGCTTTTCATCCCAGTATACTTAGCCAGTCCAAGTTTCAGTTTTTCTTGTTGTTTTTAAACATTACTTGTGTTAATATTTAGCGAGTAGTGCCTTAGGAGGCAGCCAGGAAATGCAGGGTTAATTTTGGAGTTGGAAATGGTTTCTAATTTAAAAAAAAAAAGTTTATGGCTCATGCGTGTGTGTGTGTGTGTGTGTGTGTGTGTGTGTGGTGTGTGTGGTGTGTGGTAGGTATATTTGTTCATGCTATATCACACATGGAAGTCAGAAGACAATCTCAGGTATCGGTTCTCACCTCCTACTTTATTTAAGACAGGGTCTCTTTTGTAATTAGCCTCCAGGCTAGAGAGTTGACAAGCTTCCTATCGCTGCCTCACATCTTGTAGCAGGAACAGAGATCATGGATGCACACTGCCGTGCCTGACTTCTGGGACAGAAGGCCAAGAGACTGCTGCCATCTTCATCTGCTCTTGCACTGTCTCAAGTTTAATAGCAGAGATCTCCTCACTGCTCCCAAGAGCTGTTGATGATAAACGTTGATTGCTCGAATGCTTGAGTCAGTATGGTGAGATGCTAACGAAGAGCTTTGGAGTTCTGGGGATTTGAACTCGGGTCTTCAGGCTTGTGCAGCCTGCAGTTTATCCATTCAGCCATCTCCACAGCAGAGGCTTTCAAACGTTTTCTTTAGAAAGGAGTTATTATTAGAAAGGGAGTTATTTCTATTCCGTGTTTTGCCCAGCTCTCCCGACCCCCTGTTAATTCCAAAGAGTCTTAGAAGGCAGACCGAATTCTCTGGGGGCATCTAAGGCCCTGGAGGGGATAATTCTCAGCAGTACACATTACTGTGTACCATGACCAACGTTGGGTAGAAGCCCCTTGTTTGCATCCTTGTCTATTATTCTGACTCAAGCATTCAAGTCATCGCCATCTACCATCAAAGGCTCATAGAGGGAGATCTTTCCTAGTAGACTTGAGATAAAGCAAGAGTGGACAACAGGCAGTCTCTTGGCCTTCTGTTCCAGCCAAGATCCCCTTTGGCAGATGTAAATGTAACACAGTTGTCAAGGGTGTACAGAGAATCCCTGGTGTACCATATGGGAGCATCCCCTGTCAATAAAAAGCTGATGACCTACTACTGAGGCAGGGAATAGAAGGTAGGGGTTCTGGTAGGGAGAGGAGAACTCTGGGATAGCGTCGTGCATGGGAAGAGAGTCACCCCAAACTGAGGAGACAGAAGCATGAATTTGGGGAGAGACAACCAGCCACTTGGCACTCATAGAACAGAATAAGGGGGTTAGTTAAGTTATAGGCTACTCAGGGAACAAGTCCAAGCTTTGGCCTAGGCATTTATTCATAATTGATTAAGTCTCAGAGTCCTAATTTTGGGAACTGGGGCACAGGTAGAAAGGCCCACGGTTAAACAAGGAGGCTCTTTGGACTGCTCCTCACCATCATAGGTGCCAATAAGAGCAAAGAGCAACACATGAATTAGAGTTTGGGTTTGGGTGTCTGAACGGCAGTGTTCTCTCCCGCTAACACCTATTTGTTCTCGTTTTAATATCAGTCTCTCTGCAAGAGAAAAGGCAGAGTGACCAAGTACAAACACCACTGCTTTCAAGTTTGTTTTGCTTTCCTTTTTTAATTGAAAATATTTTTTTCACACAATGAATTCCTCATTTCTTCCAAGATCCTCTCTAGCTCCTCACCAATTCAGTGTCATGCCCTCTCTCTCTCTCTCTCTCTCTCTCTCTCTCTCTCTCTCTGTCTCTCTCTCTCTGTCTGTCTCTCTTTCTCTCAAACAAGCAAATAAGAAAACAGCAGCAACAACAACAGAATTAAAAAAGACAAAAACAAAGAAGTATGAGAAATACATACATGCAGACAGAGGCACACTCAAGAAACCATAATATCCAAGTAAAGGATCAGTAATATTTTTTTAAAAATACCCAAACAGTACAGTATGAGACAAAAAAGGCTCAAAAAAAATACCTCTGAGCTCATTTTGAATTGCCAGTCTACTGCTGGGTGTGGGAACTGCCCATTATGTGTGCTTTGTATAGCCAGTGAGACTCCATTGGAGAATACTAATTTTTCTTTTGCAAGCAGTTATTAGTTTGGGATAACTTCTTGGTTAGGAATGGTGGGAGTATGTTATGGTTTGTATATGCTTGGCCCAGGGAGTGGCACTATTAGAAGGTGTGACCCTGTTGGAGTAGGTGTGGCCTTATTGGAGTAGGTGTGGGCTTTAAGACCATCATCCTAGCTGCCTGGAAGTCAGTGTTCTGCTAGAAGCCTTCAGATGAAGATGTAGAACTCTCAGCTCCTCCTGCACCATGCCTGCCTGGATGCTGCCATGCTCCCGACTTGATGATGATAGACTGAACCTCTGAACCTGTAAGCCAGCCCCAATTAAATGTTGTAATCTTATAAGAGTTAATAAGTTATATAATAAGAAATCTTATAAGAGTTAATAAATCTTATAAGACTTGCCTTGGTCATGGTGTCTGTTCACAGCAGTAAAACCCTACCTAAGACAGGTAGTGGGCAGAGTATCTTTCTGTACTCTAGTCAGTAGTCATGAAGGCTCTAGTTAGGCACCAGTTCAACTTCCCTTTGGTCAATGAGATATGTAAGTGTTGTCTTCAGAAATAGGGTCTTACTACTATCAGGAGAGCAACCAATATCCTTGACAACAGCCTGAGTTGTCCGGGGTTTTCCATGGGATCCCTTTTGCTAATAACTCAATTATATTTAACCCTTCCTGGCACTGCAGGTTTCACTTGATATCAGGAGATGTCATCTCCATTTTTCTTGCTGGCTCCGTTTAGATTTCTTTCATGTATGCGTATGTCGTAAGAAGCTTGCATAGTGGTAGGTTTCCACAAGACCCTTCAAATGGCCTGTAGTGTTGTCCCTCCCCATAGTCCCTCCCTTCCCCTCCTCCTTCCCCCTCCTTATTTAATACTTCAGTTCCAATTTTCCCTCTGTTTTAAGACTTAAGTTTGATTTCCTGCCTTTCTACGTTTTGTGTGTGTTTTCTTTCTCTGAACAAAAAAAGGAGAGCTGACAGATTAAATGAGAGGAAAAACATAAAACTGTTTGGAGCGTTGAAGTGCATATTAGTCCTAAGGAGGTGAGAACTGAGTAAATAAAATAAAATACAAATCCATAGGAACAAAGTGGATGAAAGAGGGAGGGGCATAGGACAGCTGAGAGTAACAGAATTCCAAACCTTGGGGATGACAATTGAGCATCCCCCAGGGATGGCCCCTACTTGTTTGCACATTGACTTTGAGCCCTTCCATACTTGGAGGTGCAGTCGCTTCTGCAGCTACGACAGCACCACTGCTCTCTATGATGACTGCCCAAGATTTCATAGCTGAGGAGGGTGTCCTGGATAGGATCCCAGGAAGGCTCACACAAAAAGTGGACAGAGTGAGATACCCACAGCTAAGTCTGATGGATGGGGTCATGGGAAGCAGGTGTCATGGATGCTAGGAGGAGGAAACCCAGTCAGGGAGCATCTGATGTATCAGGGGCTACTGGTGAGTTCTCTACTGAGCTTTTTCACCCTGGACCTTTATGAGTTCTTTCTTTATTCTCCATAACAATTGCTGGTCAGGCAAAGAACCCAACTGATAATTGGGTAAAGGAACTCAACACATTTCAAACTCTAACCCCTAACCTCTAACCCTAACCCTAACCCTAACCCTAACTCTAACCCCAAATGGCCAATAAATATATGAAAAATGTTCAGCATCTTTAGCCATCAAGAGAAGTATGGAAATAGGAAACATAAATCAAAAGCAAACTGAAAACATAGGAGAAAAGGACTCTTAGATGCTCCTGGCTGAGAGCACAATGCTCTCCAGTCACCGTGGAAATCAGTACGGATGATCCTCAAAATAGGGAATATGTAGCTAACCAACTGTATGACCCAGCAGTGCCTCTGGTGCGTATACACCAGAAGGAAGGAGGCCTCAGCTTCCCACAGAGGCGCCTGCACAGCCATGTTTATCACTGCTCATGATAGCCAGTGTGTGGAACCAGTCTAGATATCTGTGGACAAGTGACTGGTTAAAGGTGAGGTGGAATGTGTACCGGGCAGCGTATTCCTCACCTTTAAGAAAAACAAAATCCTGTCATTTGCAGGCAAATGGATACAACTGGAAATCAGTTGTGTTAATGATAATAATCCTCACTCAGAAAGAAAAGAGAAAGTGTGTGTGTGTGTGTGTGTGTGTGTGTGTGTGTATCATAGGACAATCTAGAAACACCCCTGAAAGCAGAAGTGGGGCTTGAAGGAAAGAGAAAGGTAGACAGACAGGAGAGAGGTGTGGATAACTGGTCATAGGTCGAGACATGTAACCTTATTACCTATATAAAAATGGGATGAAATCCGTTTTGCACAATTAATGTGCACTACTATTAGTAATTACATTAAAAAAACGAACCAAGTCTTGCTGACTGGACATGTTCTGCCTACGAGAGCTTTCACAATCCTGTCAGGAGGGGAAGAGGGAAGTCCATGCCAAGGGCTGGTAAAAGTGGAGGGAGGACGGCCTTTCCCTGAGCAGAACTGAGGACTGATGGCGGGCAAAGGTGATTATGGGGAGCCCTGGTGCCTTCTGTCTTCCTCCTCCCCCTCTCAGTCTCTTTGTGCTTGTTTGTTTCTTTAAGTGACTGGTTTTGGTTTGGTGAGAAGGCTCTCGCAATGCACCCTGCAGTTCATTCTTCTGCAGGGGTCACCGGTGTGTGCCCTCCCTTCTTTTCCCTTTTTGAGCAGAGGCTCAAGCCTCCTTAAATTCCGAGACAAAGGAGAAAGTGAAGATGAAGACACATGATTCCTCACCCATTGCCCACGTGGCTTTATGACACAATCACTGAACTGCCAAGCCAGTGGTCCCCTGGGCCCTTGGAGTCCCGCTGTCTAAAATCCACCCCGTCTGCCTGGTTGGTCTCTCACTTCTTCATCCTTTGGTATCATCGCTGTGGTCAAGGCTGACAGCCGTGGGCCAGCCGAGAAGCCTCTTGCCAAAGGCTGTCCCACTTCTCCCCACCTTGTCTCTATTCCCACGCCCCTTCTGGTACACACCCTCTTTTTCTCTCTGCTAGCCACCGCCGGGGCCTCCTGAGTAGCCACATTGACTCAAGTCTCCTTTTCTTTTTCTTTAATCTCATCTTCAGGAGTTTTCATCCTGAGTTCCAGGCCTTTGAACATTCTGCACCTTGGTTAACTCAGGTGTTTGAGTTTGAGCTTCTAGAGAGGGATCTTCAGGTGAGTGTGCCTATCCATGCTGAAACACACCCTCTGTTTAGGACACGCAGGAATCCACTTTGTTTTAGCCAGTGGGTGGGCTAAAGTTCGTCTCTCGTGCTCTCGTCCATTTTGCTTTCAATTCCCCGAGACATCAGAGCCCACGTGAGTCAGAACTCAGGCCCGTTTCTAAAGCGGACACTTCCCATCATGGCTCCAGGAACTGGTATTGTTTCCTCCTGAAAGGAGGAGGAATTTGAAAATCTACCCTCGAAGTGGTGTGGAAAAGCCCAGCCTCACCGCTCTTCCAGCTGGAGCTGCCTGAGTGATTGGATTGAGTCACACTGTCAATAACCACACTGAGCCACTTGGGAAGCCATTCCTAGGGCTGGGATTTCTGGGCCATCTGTGTCACTTCAGAGCTGAGTGAGGCTGAGGCTGACGGCTCCTGACACCCCATCATCATATCTTATAGAAAACTGCTCAGTGTCCTCAAGTGGAGACTTCAGAGCCATGAAATACCCACGGAAAGATTGTTTTCCAATTAGCTTTTCTGCTACTGTATCTGCAGTGAAAAACACACTCTCAAGCCAGTGCCTGCCTTTGGGATCGTGATTGTGGAACACCTGCGAGGGCAAACCAGCAGGCCTCCCTGCCAAGTTTCCTTTGGGAACTGCCGTGTTGGCATCACCCACTCACGATGGGCTGGTGAGACAGACGCACAGCGGAAAACGTCCATTGGGCAATATCAAGCAGGCATCCTGGCCCATTTTGATAAGGTGAGATCATGGGTTTCTTGCTCGTGGGTGAATAGGAATGAGTGTTTTCTGGAAGCCGTGGGAGACCTAATTTATTTTCCCTGTTTGGGTATGGGGAAGGTATTAGTAAGCAAACATCAAGTAACAAAGAGGACCAGAAAGTCTGAGTCTCCTAAGGTGATAAGCAAATGACTCATTGTGTTTCCTTCAGAAGGACCCAGAGAACAAGAGAAGCATTTGTGGCATTCTTAGCAATCTGCCCAATGCTGTCCTGGGCAGTTTGCACATGAGACAGACGTGTAGTGCAGTTCCCGTCACACTAAGAGGGTGACAGCAATAATAACGGGTTTCTTGGGGAGGAAAACACACCTATGCTTAGTGTGGTGTGTTGCATTGGGTGTGCTATGGGCATCCGTGCTCCTGAGGTAAGAGGAAAAAGTAGAATGTAGAGAAGAAGCCCAAGAAAGTCATTTGGAAGTGCAAGACTGTTTTTGAAAACTAGCTAATATTGTCTAGCACCAGGCATCGTATTTCTCCTTAGAGCACTGCAGTGAATTCTTGTCTTTGGCTCTAGTTTCAGCCTCAGCTTCTAAAATGGTGGTCCTCAACCTATAGGTCACAACCCCTTTGTGGTCTAATGACCCTTTCACGGGGATCACCTAAGACCATCAGAGAACTCATACGACTTTGCATTACGACTCATAACTGTAGCCAGATTACAGCTAGGAAGCAGCGAGGACAATAAGGAACTGTATTGAAAGGTCCCGGCGTTAGAAAGGTTGAGAAGCACAGCTCTAGGAGGGCGATGTGTCTAAGACGTATAGGAGCTGAGCAGCGGGGGAAGAATTCCAGAACAGAGCCTAGGAGCTGAAGGGTTAACCATCTTGCTACAATAACCAAGTCTGTTGCTATCGACGGTACAGATGCAGATATGACATAGGTGGCACCGCACAGAGTGAACGTTATACCAAAATAACAGAGAATGCCAGAGTTGGGAGGAGGCCTGAGCTTTAGTAAAACGATGGGAGCTGGCCTGAGCTTGGGTGGTGGTGGTAAAGAAATCTGACGGATGGAGAAAACTGTATGTAGTGAGGACCAGGTGGTCAGTGGCTAGGTTATATGAAGCCTTGCTGGGTAGATGGTCTTGGCATGTAACAGAGGTGGGGCTTGTCTGGAGTTTGGATTTGAATGTGCACTGGCTGGTCAAATAGATGACGACTCTAATTAGTACCTGGGCGCACAGGATATTGGGTAGAGCACTACAGATGCTCTCAGTGACATTCCTGACTTGATTGAAGCTCGGGAGATGTGTAGGAAGAAACTTGGACCCAGGCTGTACTCGGATTCTGGCAAATGCAGATTTAAGGATAAACTGGAGGCAGGAGTCACTGCAATCCATTGCTCACACACAGCAAAAGAGCAGGAGAAACGTAAAACCTCTGTGGGGCATAACCGCCTTCTGAGACTTGGCTTGTGGAATTACGATTGATCACTACGTTGGAAGGATTTGCTTCTACATCTACACGAAGACATTCAAATTGGAAGAGACCCGCAGCCCACGGCTCTTGTTTTACTTGCCCTGTAAGCTAAATGTTCCCCCAGGCCACAGCAACTCTCTCAACAGCAAGCACACAGACAGCCCCCAGTGGAAAACAGGTTTGGCTACAAAGGATACTCTTATAAACTGGCTTTCAGGAATGTGGATGCATTTCCCACAGAAACTGCGGTCAGGAGACAGAACTCAGGCTCTCCTGTCAAACTGTCCGGGCTCTGGAGTGAACTGGGGACCATTGAGCAATCATAAAGCTGACTGAAGATAGAGCAACACCCCCCTCCCCTGGGGATTTGGTCATGTCCTTCCGAGAAAGAGCTCAACGGCGAGAGATCACTTCTGCACTTTTTCAGGGCTGCTGACCTCGCAGTGTATCTGTACTTGCAAATACCTTTCGTTTCAGAATAGAGTAAGACTCAAAGAATTGTAAAAAACTAGCACAGTGAGTTTCCATGAGCTCCTTATGGGCTTGTTATCTCAGTCAGTGAGAGGAGAGCTCAGGAATGGGGCTGGCTTAGAACTCGCTATGTAGACCTTCCAACTCTCTAGATTACAGGTGTGGACCACTGCACAGTTCTAAGGACAGAATTTGGGACTTTGTGCAGACCAGGCAGGCACTCTGTTGGCCAAGCTGCATCCATAGACCCCGAGTGATTCTTTCACGTCACTAAGGATTCCACCCGCAGAATTTGGAAATCAATGTCAGTGCAATGCTGGTAGGTAGAGGACTCATTCCTAACATCACAAGTCATCTTTAGCTTTTCCCAAATGAATACAGTACTTTGGAAATCGTTGCAGCGTGTTCATTTTCAAGTGTTACGAATACTCAAAATCTTTACTTTTGCAACAGAAAGCTTTCATTATTTTTCCACACAAAAAAATTACTGTATTTACTGACAGTGTTCTTTTGACTGAAGACTGAGTCAGTTTTCTTATAGTCGACACAGATTAATTTTAGCAAACCATTTTAAAGAGATTTCTGCAATGTATTATATTTTTAACTAAAAGAAGGAACTGTAAATGAGAGATTCTAACTGTTAGTGTGAGCTGGTGAGTTTGTAATTATGTGTAAGCCTGGGTCCATGTCCCACTGCTACTAACAATCAAGCAAAGCCATTTAAACTGAGTCTCTTCCACTCTTTGGTCCTTCCTTGGTTGACTTGTAAATAAGGACAGGAAATTAATGTGGCTTTTAAATCTTCTTTCAGTTCTGAAAATGAAAAGTCCTTGATGGTTCAATGACAAAAATATTATATATTGAAGACATAAAAAGGTTTTATTTAACAACAAAATAAACAGGAAAAACCAGCAAAGCTTTATATTTATAAAAAAGGCATAGAAGTAATGAAAGAAGATTCCACAGGTGTGGAGGTGATGAGGACATCCACGGGTACTGAGGGTATCCCGGTCTGAATTCCCGGAGCTAACCATACACAGTGACCACCGGACAGTGACTCTACCCTTTCCGGGAGGTACCTGGCTAGTGTGGCTCTGGGGATGAAAAGTGATGCACTATATAAAGCACACAGCAGCATCCCTGGCAAGGGGCCTCATGCTGTGAGTGTTAAGAGGCAAGGTAATGCTGAACTCTGACCGGGAATGTTCTCCGGGAGCCCACGCACAAAATCTTAGTCCTCATCCTGGTACCTTTAGAATGTCGGAAACCTTTAAGAGGAGTCTAGTAGGAGGTCTTAGGCCGTTGGAGGAAAGATAAGCAACCTATGACGCACTTTACTTTCTCTTTGGAGTGTAGACCACAAGGCAACAGCTTCTCCGGCTACATGCCCCGCCCCCTCTCCCCAGCCCCACCTCCCATGGCGTGCAGTCCACAGCAATGTGATCAAAACAGGGAAAGAAAACTGTCGAACGTGACTCGCCTCTCTCTTTAAGCTCATTGTCACAGTTTTGGTCACAGTTGCAGAAATCTAACTTTTACAAATTTGGGAGTGAAGTGGAGTGAAAGTATGGAAATTACAATCGAATCCGCCGCTTTTACCAAAGTGGGAAATCTGATTTGGGCGGATACTCGAGGAGGAGAGCGTAATTCGGTATCGTTTGCTACTGAACATCTGCCTGGGCTGAACTCAGAAAGGCGGCTGGATTTTTCTCACAAAGGAGGGGAAGGAGACACACAGTTGCAGCACACTCGGGGTTGGCAGAGAGGCAGTGTTGATGTCCCCAAGGGGGGCAAAAAAGATAGTTTACTATGAGCTGCATATGAGCGACACAGATTCGGTTTGCTGCGAGTGACATGTTCCTCTGGGGAGCAGGTTATGTGAGCATTATTTGCTAGTCACAGAACAATGGGATGTTAGAAGTTAGTGAATTCATGGGGTAGTGGGATAGTGGGACCTTCCACTGAGTCGATGACGGTTGAGTAGGGAGGTTGCCCCCCATAGTGGCCAGGTGCTTTTGATGGTTGGAGGGGACGGCCAAGAAATAATAATTACAAAGGTGTCCCGCTGGTAGCCAGTGGCTGTCGGGGAAATGAGATAGGACCACAGTCGCTATAGCTCTCAATTGGTGACATTCTATCTCTCCACAACCGTGAGGTTCTAGTCAGTCAAGTCTCTTCTGAATCTTTGCCACAGAGGAGGCATTCCTCGGAGAACGTCAGTCTACAGCACAAAGGTGGACTGCTGGGGTCCTTGATCCTATCTTTAGAAAGAAAAGGAGCAGGTCCCGCACGACGCCATCTCAGTAGATGTAGATTTGAGATAAGAATTCTGACTGTGCATTCCAGGGATTATCTGAGACACCATAATCTGAAACGAAACCAAGGCAAGGGTATGTTTGCGCCACACCCCTCATGGCTCCTTGCACGAGGCACGGACATCTCCTCTTCTCTTTGGCTAGTGCTCACAGACGTAGCCTCTACTTGCTGTCAGTCAGGACCACTGACTATAAAATCTGCCAGCATTCTTTAATAGTAAACCAATCTCATTAGATTCAAGGAAGCGGCATTAAAAATGCAACTGAGTTACCATACTGTCTACATTGTATTTGTATGTAAAGAAAAAGGCAATTTGAACCCCGGGCATATCACAAACAAGAAATGGTCTCACATTGGTTACTTTAAATTTTATTTGTGACCAAATAGCCAGACGGTGGGCAGTTTAAGGGAGGAAGGGGATATGGGCCACTATGCTGGGAAAGACTTGCTGTCCGGAGAGGGAGAACAGCTGGCCACATTGTATCTATGATCAGGAAGCAGAGAGGAGAGAACAGGAAATGCATCCCAGCCATAAAACCTCAGAGCCCACCCCCAGTCAGACCAGCTGGGGATCACAAATTCAGGAAGATTAGTGGCTCCTGGGTTGGGACCATGGGCTTGGCATAGTGTTAGCATGGGCAGACACCCTGCAGCTCAGGTTGGAAGATGGAAGACTGATCCCTCCCAGAAAAAAGCAAGTTTCTTCCCAGTGCGACTCAAGCCCTTATATGGCATCATTCACACAGTGGTCCACCAAGCCCGGAGGAGAGATTTCATATTCTACTTTGTGGTTTTTTTCCAACACAAATTAGCACATGGGCTTTTAAACTATTATAAACTTGGTCTCTTCTGCCAGTGGTGGATAAAGTCCTAATTGAGAAACATTTTTTTTCCCTGTTAATATCACCATCTTCCTTTTGAGGGCATTTATAGTGTTGTGGGCTTTACATAGGGAAGGTAGATCATGGATGTTACTCTGTAGTCTCTCTAATTGCTCAGTGTTCTTGCTGGAAGCACCTAGATGCCAACCGCCTCAGTCTACCTAACTGCTGAAATGGAGTACCACCAATGGGGACCCTGAAGGGCAGGGATGGATTTTCCCATGGTTCTACAGCTGGAAGTCCTAGCTGTAGTGACAGCTTGGCTGGGACAGTCCCTTCTTTCACTCTGGTCCTTAAAGGAACACATATCCTTTAAAGGAAGACACTTAACTTCATTAGACCCTATCCCTATAACTTCACTGAATTATCTATCAAAAGCCCACTTTCTAAACACTGTCTCTGTGGAAGCTAAGACTTCAAGATATGAACTTATGTGGAAAGCATCAACACTGGCTAGAAGAAGAGTTAGTCCAAGAGGGTGCAGGGCAGGAGCTTATGAAGGCAACAGGAGAGCTAGAGGACTGGGACTGGAAGGTGTCTCTCCTGCACAGAGGAGAAGCCAAGAACGGGAGTCACAGGAAGGGAACACACAGAACTGGTCCCAGAAGGGCCAGTTAGAGAGAGGCTTCATTTTGAAAAGAAGATAAAGTATCAGCAGTATTCTACTCAAAACCCAAATTGTCTTCGAGGGGACTAACGGAATTCGATTGACAAGGGAAAGATGATAATGGCTGTTGGTCAATTAAGTTGGGATTTGGGTTCATAAGTTGGGATTTGTCCATCCATAGAGTAACAACTTGTGGGGGAGGGTTCTTGCTACCTTAACACTTGACTGACTGTGGAAAGAGCTACTTACTCTCTGATGCCAAATATGGTAAAAAATACCCCTGGGACATTCTTATCCACTCCTTGAAAACAGGGGCCATGAGTCCTTTTGATCTCTCGCCTGAGGACTTGCTGGTACCAGTTCACCTGCCAGGTTCACATCAATGAAGCATTTTTTTTTAAAAAAAGAAAGGTTGTGTTCTAACATTTATCATAGCTTTCCAAAACAAACAAATGTATGTGTGTATGTGCACGCTGTATGTGTGTGTGTGTGTGTGTATGTGAGCGCATGTATGCTTTGTGTAGGTGTGTGCTGAAGTATGAGCTTTCCATTGTCTAAGCAGAGAAAGTGAGATTTACTGACTTTGATACGTGAGGAATATATTATAATGCCTTATATTTACCAGTCTACAAGTGTCAAAATGGTAGCTGTAATTAAATTAAATAAACTGAAAAAAAATGTTTGTAGAGTTGGAGAGATGGCTTGGTGGTTAAGAGTGTATGATTTTCTCCTAGAGGTGCTCTTTGCTGTACAGTACCTGTTCCAGAAGACTCTCAGCTGCCCGGAGCTCCTGCCCCACCGATCCTATTCCCTCTTCTGGCCTCTGTAGGTACCTGTTGCACACATGTGCACGTAGCCACACACACCTGATGAAAAGTCATCTTTTTAAAAAGCAGTTATGTCAGTATGTTTTATAAAAGCTAAAGGTAGAGGGCAAAGAATTAGTATTCAGTTAGCATTTTATCTTTCAAATTAACATACATGTTTGTGGAGTGTGGTATAATATGTTATGACCAAATCAGGATAATTAGCATTTCCATCTCTTTTTTCAAAAAAGATCTATTTATTTATTTAATGCATATGAGTACACAGTAATTGTCTTCAGATGCACTAGAAGAGGGCGTCTGATCTCATTATGGATGGTTGTGAGCCACCATGTGGTTGCTGGGAATTGAACTCAAGACCTTTGGAAGAGCAGTCATTGCTCTTAACCACTGAACCATCTCTCCAGCCCACATTCCCATCTCTATAAACATTGATCATTTCTTTGTGTTGTGAACCTTTGGACTTTTCAAATAATTTTGAAATACATCCTAAATTGTGGTGCCTTGTAGGTTACTTTATTATATCAGATAACGCTGAAACTAATTCCTCCTTCAGTTGATTTTGGTAACTGATCTATAACCTCCGTCTCCACTTCCTCAGTCATCCTGGACTGTAGCACCCACTAATCCTCCCTCTTCTCTAAGACCAGTCTTTCAGACTTCCTCACATGAGTGAGAACGCTTGGGTTTGACTATCTGTGATCAGATTTATTCATTTAACATGATGTAGTCCTGTTCTATCCAGACCTGCACGTGACTGGATTTTGTTCTTTTACTCTGGCTGAATAATCCATGTGTGCATGTATGTGTGTATGTGTACGTGTGTATGTGTGCATGTATAGATGCTTTGTGTGAGTGTGCATAAGTGTGTGCTTTACTTGTCTAAGCAGAATAAATGAGATATATGTTTATGTGCATATATATATATGAATGGAATATATATATGCATATTTATACACATACACATATATATGTACATACATATATATAGTCTTTGTCCATCCATATATGTTTTCTTCATTCATCTATGGTTGGATGCCATGGTTGGTTCCATAGCTTGTTTCTTAGAAATGGTGTCATGGCAAACATGGGAATGAAAGTGTCTTCATGATGAGATTTTATTTCTGTCGTAGATTTGTGGTGGCAGGATGACCAGGGGTTCTGTTTCCAGTTGTTTTTGGAAACTCCAACCAGTGTCAGTTAGTCACAATGCCGAGGTCAGTAATATGCTCCAGAATATTCTCTGATGATGAAAGAAGCATTCGCTTTCTGCAGAGACCATGTTAGCCACTCGACACACGTGGCCATGAGGAACACGGCTTGTCATCTTTTCTTCTAATGGATGTGAGTTTAAGAACATGTGTGTGGCTGTGCCATATTGGATGGTGCGGGTACCGAGCAGTGTGCGATGGGTTTATTGTTATTGTTGAGACGGGATCTTACTCTATAGCCCTGGCAGGTCAGAACTCACCATACAGACCAGACTGGCCTTAAACTTGTGACTGTCTTCCTGCCCTGCCTCTCGAGTGCTGGGATTACAGGTGTGCTGCAGCACACCCAACTGTTTTTAGTGTTTTGAAGGTAGAAAGATCAAGGCCTTCCAATATGGCAGAACTCTTGCCTAATACAACGAGGCCCAGGTTTCCATTCCAACACTGTAATATATGAATATTGTATACACACATACATATATACACAACATATATACATATAGAATATATTATATATATGTATACATATGCATGTGTGTACGTGTGTGCACACACATGCACATATGTGTGTACGTGTGTGTGTGAGAGAAAGATTTGTTTTCTCCCTAACTCCCTTCAAAGCAGAGGGAAAATAAACCTGCATACATGACTTTCAATAGAAGGTCCGGTCAACAGTAAAATCTGTGTGGAATTTATCAAAATGTAAAATGCCTATGGACGACAAGAGTCCCAGCAATGGCTAAGCTCATCCTGAAGAAGGGCAAGATAATTAGGGGAGGAGAGGTGGAGCTCACTCTCCAAGATATTAAGACTGTGAGAGGGGCGTTGGTGAGCAACGGCGACAGCTTGGGACAGACAGCCGCAGGACAGGATGAAGGGCCCAGGTTCTCCCTGCACAGCTGGGAGGCTCAGACAGACAGAAACAGAGCTGTAAACCCAGGCAAAGTGATCCAGTGCATTCCAATAGCTACTTGATCATATGGAAGACATAAGTAAAATTAGACCCTACCATACTCTGTCCAGAATTAACTCCAGAGATATTAAAATTCAATGTGAAAAATACAATCCAATAAAGCTATGTAAAGGCCAAGGGTGTAGCTCAGTGCAGGCTACCACTTGCAAGACAGGATATATGTGTATGTATGTTTATATGTGTATATGTGTATATATGTATGTGTGTATATGTGAACGTGTATGTGTGTATATGTGAAGGTGTATGTGTGTATGTGTAGTATGTATGAGTATGTATGTGTGGTATGTATGAGTATGTGTATATGTAAATGTGTGTGTATGTATATGAGTGTGTATGTATGTGTAAATGTGTATGTGTATGTGTAAGTACGTGTTTATGTTTGTGTGTGCGAATATGAGAAAACATTTGACATCTTAGTAAAACATTACTTTTATGGGAAGACACAAAAAGCAGGAGCTATGAAAAATGTATACTTTATTCCACTCAAATTGAGACTTCTCACAGGGAGAGAAATCAGACGTTACTCCACAGACTAAGAAGACGCCGCCAGAGTTATCACACAAGTGTATCAATGAGCAAAGCACAAAAATATACAAACAATGTCCTCCACATCCAACAAGTCCCCAGGAAACAGAGAGAATGTAAGCAGGGAACAGAAAGAGAAAGAGGCTAGGACTTTGAACAGCATTGAGCAATGAGGGCTTGCTTTGCAGATCAAGGCGAGCCGTTGCCGATGGAACGTCCAAGCTGTCTCATGGAAAGTCACCCAGCAAGGCGGGCTGGCCCAGAGGGCAGAGGCCCCAGTGCCTAGAACAGCTGACCCTCGGCGAGGGCACTGAGGGCTGCTTGAAGTAAGAAAAGAGGAAGGCAGGGCTCACGTAAGAATGGTGGAGCATGACAACCAGCCCGCACTTGCCACCCAGACTTGTGCTAAGCACCTACTGTGCACTGCCTTTGTATAGAAGTGACGACCCAGAGCCCATGCTTCTCCCTACATGAAACTTAAGATGTATATGTGTGTGTGTATGTGTGTGTGTGTGTAGGGGGCACAGTTGAGGTGAACAAGTGAGCCAGTAAACCTGTTAGGGATTAGCTGGTGTGAGGGCTTTGAAGACAAGACAGAAAGCGGAGCTGGGGATATGCTTGTGTAGGGAAAGGGGTTGGGCGTCACCAAACCTCCCAAGTGACACTAGGGTTAAAGGGAGAGGTACTGGGATGCCACTGAGATTCTGAGTCTGGGGCAGGCAGGAGATGCCTGTACCAAAAGCCAGCTCAGGAGGGGGAAGTGGACTGGAGAGGGGAGACCCAGTCTCGGGGTTCAGCAGGCAGTTACAAATGGGACCAGAGGGGTGTGTGAGGTGTGCAAATACAGAACACAGTGAAGAGTGGGCGGTTTGTGCGTGTGCATGTGCAGGTGTGTGCATGTGGGGGGGGATGGGAGGAGAGGGAGAGAGAGAGAGAGACAGAGACAGAGACAGAGAGGGAGAGAGACAGAGAGAGACAGAGAGAGAGAGAGACAGAGAGAGCCTTTCTATGCTGTATAATTTTGGCAGTTCTTGGGCCCATCCATGACTGCGGCTTGCTCAGTAGTAAAGAGTACCTGTGGTAATGGTTATTAAATGAAACCCTGAGTACTTTCCGGGTACTTTCCTCTTGCTAATCCATGAAGTAGGGTATGTTATTAGACTTATTTAAAATATGGGAAAGCTGAGGCTGACCGGTTAAATTTCTCAGTGTCCCGAGTGGTAAGGGTGTGAGAGGGATGGGAGCAAGGCAGCCTGGCTCTTGCATTCTTGCTGTGGGGAGGGGGACTAAATCTGTGCCCTTTGGATCCCTTGAGAAAGTTAGCTAAGGGTGGCTGATGGCTCAGATGAAGAGCTGGGTGGAGAAATTAGAATACGCATGGAGAGCACAGTATCACAGGTCTCTCTGCAGCCTGGCAGCGGATTGGTAACTGGCTGTGCCAAGCGATAGGGACCACACATGCTATAGGCTCTGTAGATTTTTGAGGGGCAAGGAAGACACTATGATGACGGATTCAAACCAACTATGCACCACTCTTTTCCAAAGTTTCAGGATGCGAAATATGTGCAAAGGACTTTGATTTGATGTGCTCCCTTCTCCTTTTGAACTTTGGGACTAAGCAAATCTTTTAGTCCTGTGGGCTGTCCCTCTGTCCCATTGTAATAGTCTGTCTCGGCAATTTCGCCACCATCCCACCCAGAGCTCGAGGAATGTGATGACGCAGGTGCAGATGCAGGTGCAGGTAAGAAGTTCTGTTCCTGGAGCTGGCTGACTGTCACTTTGGAGCACAGTGGCTTGGGCCCCTCCAGCCTAACGGCATTGGAGTCTTCAGAGTCCTGAGTCCAGTGAGTCTGGGTGATCCTGGAACTCAGTGAACTCTGACTTGGGGTGTCCTTTTAGGGCAGGCTACAGGTCCGGGCCCTTGGTGCGCGGTGACACTGCTGTGAAACCACCCCAATCCGCTCTTCGGGTTTACTCCGGTCCCCGGCGTGCACGGGCAGGAGGCCGGGAAGCTTGGAGCGGGAGGAGCAGCCCGGGGCGGGCTGCCAGGGCGAGCAAGAGAGCGAGGCGGGGACGGCGGGTGCAGAGCTGCGGGCGGCGGCGCCCGCGGGTCACTCTCAGGCCGGGCAGCAGCGACAGGGCGCGGGGTGGCGGGGGCGCACCATGCCCACGTTCGACCAGGCACTGAGGAAGGCGGGCGAGTTCGGGCGCTTCCAGCGGCGCGTGTTCCTGCTGCTGTGCCTGACGGGTGTCACCTTCGCCTTCCTCTTCGTCGGCGTGGTCTTCCTGGGCAGCCAGCCCGACTACTATTGGTGTCGCGGGCCGCGCGCCACCGCGCTGGCCGAGCGCTGCGCCTGGAGCCCCGAGGAGGAGTGGAACCTCACCACGCCGGAGCTCCACGTCCCAGCTGAGCGCCGTGGCCAAGGCCACTGCCACCGCTACCTGCTGGAAGCCACCAATACCAGCTCAGAGCTCAGCTGCGACCCACTCGCTGCCTTCCCCAACCGCTCTGCGCCTCTGGTGCCCTGCAGTGGTGACTGGCGCTATGTGGAGACCCACTCTACCATCGTCAGCGAGGTAAGCCTGACTCTGTGCCCCATCTCCTGTCACACAGCATGTGTAAGAAGGTGGCCTCCAGATTAGGTCCCTAGAGTCTTCATGACTTGGAGATCTTGCTACCTTTGGGGACCATGCTTGCAAGTGCTGCCTTGAAAATCCTGGGAAAGTCTTTATTTATGTCCCTGTCCCAAGGAGCGGGCTAAGAGATGATCTGGCTTCAGGTAAAAAGGAAAACTTTCCTAGAAGCCAACTTGGAGAAGCTTCATGTGCACCTGCCTCCACGGTTGTCACTGAGATATGTTGGCACCGTGATTGGAGATTATGGCTGGGGAGTTCTCTGCCTTCGGGCGGGCAGGGTTGGGGTTGGCACTGCCTGGGTTGGCTTTTCTCCAGGGGGGCACAGGAGAGGGGGAAATCGACTTTGAATTCTTGAAGACGGTGCAGCTTCTTTCCAGTGTCCAAATGATTTATCTGACATGCAGGGGGCAAAGGTTGAGGCTCTCCCCGGGCAATAATTTTGGTAAAACTGCTTTGGGGACAAAGAGCAGCAATTTAAGAGAAGTCAGGAAAGCTGGAATATTGGACAAGAGTTTATGGGTTTTCCTGCTAGTAAATTATAGGAAGGCAGCAGGAAGGGGGCATCTCTCTCCGTTTACTATGGTGACTGCTGGAACCTGGGGGGGGGAGAAGGGAGGGAGGGAGGGAGGAGGAGGAGGAAGAGGAAAAGGAGGAAGAGGAGAAGGAGGAGGGGGAGGAAGAGGAGAGGAGGAAGAGGAGGAGGAGGGGGAGGAGGAGAAGGAGGAGGAGGAAGAGGAGGAGGAGGAGAAGGAGGAGGAGGAGGAGGAGGAGGAGGAGGAGGAGGAGGAGGAGGAGGAGGAAGAGGAGGCAATCCCCGTGCTCTTGGTGGGTGTCTCCCTCACTCACACCCTAACTGATTCTTCACCCTCCTGCACTGTGAGTTGTGAGGCTGTGAGCTTTCACTTTTTAAGTCAGTTCAGAAACTGCTTCCTAGGCAGCTGGTCCACAGAGGAACCGGTTCGGCGGAACCATCCGGCTGAGTTTTCCCTACTGTCCTAGCTCTATTCAATCTTTCTAAGATGATTGAATGTACTCAGGTAAATGGAGAATGAAACATGTTTGTCTTTAGCTTAGTTCTTGTCCAAAACACTTATTTAGATAACAAGGGAAACGTGCTATCAGGAGGCAGAAACGCCCATTCTGTAGGGACACAGCTCCTTGAAGCTGTTCTTTCTCATAAGGCCATATGTGGGTGTGGTGGCCTACTCATTGAAATTCCAAAGACCTTTGGAAAATAAGACATTGTCCCCTGACTTCCACATGCACACATATGTAGGAACACATCAGAATACACGGGCACCCTCCTCCGATGTACATGCATGCATGCTTGGGTGCATGCACATACTATAGTAAAAATTGAACATTAAAAAAATAGCCTTCAAAAATAGAATGTGCGCCCACTCTAGAAAGGTTGGCATGACTAAAGGCAATCCTTGGGTACCCAAGAAGAGGGTCATAGATATCCATGAGCAAATACTCTGGCAGATGCTTAAGGAATATTCTGGAGTTCCAGGACCGATAGGGCATTGTCAGAGTGGGTAACCATTCTCAAACATGACGCAGAATGGTGGGAAATCAGGAGATGGTCCTGACAGGGTCTCTAGGGAGCTATGTGGCTTCTGTCTGTCACTTAACTTGCTCCTCCCATGCATGCCATTATTGTCACTAGCAGGTGACAGCTCAGTGTGCACAGAACGGTGACCAGACTTCTTCAGGGGGCAAACTGAAGTGTTATTTAGGATGCCTCCCTTAAAGCTGTTGCCGAGGTTTTGAAACCTCCCGGAAAGATTTCCTTTTCAAATCCCAAGTAATTTTAATGGCCTGCGGCAAATCATTCATGTGTTGCTCTCAGGTGGAAACCCTCTGTGTGTACTGGAGGACCCACCCACCACCCGAAGTAACTCAGAATCTCACTGAGACCTCATAGGATTCCGAGTGCTTTCTTCGATTTTTGAATAGGAACAAAGTCAGTGTTGTTATTTTGAATGCTATCAAAGTAAAGAAACAGAACCCACAGTTCCTGCTTTGGCTAGTATTATAAACCGAGTCTATTGAAATACAAAGGGTGCACATTGGGAGAAGCTGGAGGCAGAAGTGGACAGGCTGCTTGTGATACTTGGTCCTTGAACCAAAGCTGGGAGTTTATGATTGTCTTAGCTTTGTAGAAGAAAGAGCCTCTGCTGGTGATGTTAGGGACCCTGCTAGGGTTCCATCCTGTCATGGAAGTTGCCTTGGATCAGCCTTAGTTCTGTGTCATTATGGTGGTCCTCTAGTCCACGCACCCTTTCTTTTGTTTGGTGGCGTCTGAAACACAATGAGCCAGATTGGCTGCTGGGGAAACTGTGACTTCATTTGGTGCGATAGGTCCTTATCCTGATGTGAACATGAAATGTGGGTCACTTGGAACTTAGCCACCCTTAGATGCCCTTGTGACGCCTTCCTAACAACTGAAAGGAATTCCGAGTTAAGTTGGACTTAACAAGGACTTCATGTGTAGGCTTGTTCCAAGCCACCTCCCCTACGCTACCTATACTGAACCCTGTTAATGTAGACCTCGCGACCTGGGTTTCAACCTCATCTGCTTATTAATCATTGGGCAGAATCAAACGCGATAGAATGCAGACATTGAGTCAGAGCCTTTACCCACTGGGCACTTCAATTCACAGCCTAGGGAAGGTACCTTTAAAATTGATGGAGGGAATTTTTTTTTTTGAATCCTTGCTAGCTAGCTAGCATCAGGAAGGAATGAAAGACCATCTCTCTACTTCAGGTTGCTTCCACACACAAACCTACTGCTTCTCCATCACTTTTCTTCTAAAAAAAAAAAAGAAGATCAGTTTGAAGAATGTGGACCATCTGTTAAAGAACGTGCTGGCTGCTTCTTCCTCAGGCTTCCTCCTCTTCCTCCAAGTGCCTGTTGTGAATCCTGTACGATTGTCTTAGGATATAGGCCAACTAGGTAGGGCAACCCAACATAGTGCCAGCCTAATGCTGCTCCCCCAGGGGTCTAAGCCTGCTACTGAGCTTTCGTATGTGCTGGAGAAGGGAGTCGGCCAAGCCACCATTCTGGTCTGGGCAGTGTCTCTAATTTGTAACGGGCACTTTAGAAAGAAGTACCAGGGGCTGGAGATTCCAGAGTGGGTTCAAGTCCCGGTACCACATGGCTGCTGGAACAATCTGTAACTCCAGTTCTAGGGGATCCAAACCCCTCTTTTCACCTCCGCGGGCACCAGGCATGCCTGTGATATACAGACATACAAGGAGGCAAAATATACAATTAATTTTTCTAGACAGAACATCTTACTGTATCCTTTGAATGTGTGATGTCATTAGCACCTTCCCTCTTTTTTTTTTCTTTTTCCGGAATTAACTTGATCATTGGAGTATGTAACTTGATCGTCTGCTGCGTTGTTTCTGTAAATACTCAACTACGTCTCTCCTCCACTGTATCACTGTCTCCTCTTAGCGTTGGTGTGTTTTTCCCAGTGTAAGTTGGATGCTCAAGGGGAGGGGAGGGGAGGGTCCTAGAGACATGTGCCTTTAGGTATAATAACTTGAGAGCCTTCCGTGTTGCTGTGGCTAACCAAATGAATGAGTGCAGCACATAAGGTACTTCTCTGCATTGATTCTTCACATGGACAAGTTGCTCGAGGGTTATAGAGGTAGGAACTACATACAAATTCTGTTCTCTCTCAACCTACGAATTCCCCATCCACGAGACTATAGGATGCTCTTGGTCCAAGATGACAAGACTGCAAAGGAGAATGAAAGAGACATTAGACATTGAGAAAGGCCATTATCAGTGCCTCTATGACATTGCCCCCGAGATTCCATCAGTCCTCTCTGCTGTGGGGAAGAGCTGCACCCCTGTCATTTTTAACTCTATGCCTTCCTTCTTCATTGTGACCTGTGCCCTTTCCTCTGCTCCTCTTCATCCTCTTACAGAGTCTCTGATAAACACTAGCTCTCCTCTGCAGACAGTGACCTGCGCTAGTCCTTCTGAGAACTTCAGACTTCCAACTGCTTCTCGGGAGGCCACTCCAGGATGCTGTTCTCATCTCTAGAGCTGCTCCTTACTCTTCCTCATCCAGTCTCCCTGCCCCAACCACCACATCTGCCCTTTAACATTAACATAAGATGTGTATGTTAATTGTTATTCCATTCTTGGTGTTTCGAATTCTCATTGTTATTCCATCTTTGACTCATACTTTATTCTTAGAGGCTTATTATTAAACTAATTTAAGCCGACTTTTAAAAAATTTGCATTCTTTTTCACTGTGGTATGGACTGAGAATGTGATTTGTAGGTTTGTGTGATACTGATTATTTTTTTTTTTTGGCCTTTTATTAACTTTGCTCTGTAGACCTTTGTCAGAAGTCAAGTGTTTTAAATGTTTTCATCCTTGGGAAGGATGTTTGGTCTATAGCTATGGGGGAGTGGGGAGTAGGATTTTACAGACATTCAACAACTGAAGCCAGCTAGTTCTTCGGTTAAAATATCCCATATTTGATATTTTATATCAAATAGCTTTTTGTATATTGATGATCAGTAATTACAAAACCTTTTTTATTTTGCAGGATCTTTCAGATTTTAGACTTAAGATTTTTATACAAGATGTACTTGTACCAAGTCCATGTGCATGTAAATTTAGAGTTTAAAAATTCCTCATAGTGAATTAAAGCTTTTAGACCTGATCTAAGGTCCAGGATATGTTCTGTCTTAATATTATCTGCTATTAATACAGCAATCCCTGCTTTCCTTTGATTACTATTTATCTATAATTAATTTTTTGTCACCTTGAATTTAAAATTTCCTGTGTTCCAGTAGTTCTGTGGGGCTCATAAAATGTACACAAGATGATTTCACTTTTGTTCAATGGCTTTAGTGTCCATGTGCTAGTCAGCTTTCTGTTTCTGTCACAAAATACCAGAGACAAGCAACTTATAAAGAAAAAAGGTACATTTGGGCCCATGGTTTCAGAGGGTTCAGCCCTTGGTCACTTGACCACATCCCTTGAGCTTGTGATGAGACAGCTCATCTTGGCAGAAGTCTGTGCATGTGTGTCATCTTGTGGGGGTCTGAGGCAGCGTGGACTAGCATCCTAATGTCACCTTCAAGGGTACTTCCCTGTATTACACTTGCCCTCAGAAAGGTGCCTCTGTGGCTCAGTAGAACCCTCAGTAGAATCCAAGGTCCAAACCGTAGTATTCCTTCCATCATGCACACCTGATCTCTTTAAATTTGTTGTGGTAGTAGGTAGATTTGGGCTCGCTAGACCCTTTTCTCCCTCACTCCCTTAATGTCGGCCCTTCTGTATTTTTCCTTCTGTGAAAGAAAATCAGTTAAACTTGTTTTTCCTACTCCATTTTGTTCCTTCTTTTATTCCTTGGGAATTTAGCGCCTTTATTTCAGCCTTTCTAGTGATTGCTCCTGGAAATGTCACCAAGCTTATTTAACAGAGCCTAATTGTAATGCAGGGGACCCTCCTTAAAAAAAAAAGATTATTTATGTGTATGTGTGTGTGTGTAATAGTGTGAGTTTATGTGTGCCGCTTGCATGCAGATCCGTAGAGGATGTTGGATTCCCTAGAACCAGAGCTGTAAGCTGCCACATGGGTGCTGTAACAGAACCCTGGTCCTGTGAAGGAGAAGCAAGTGCTGTTAACCACTGAGCCATTTCTCTAGGCCCCTGGGCCTTCTCTTAGACAATCTAAGAAATGCAGAATGGTTCAGTCCAGCCACTGCTCCCCCAGTGTGTAGAGTATAATTAACCAAAATCATACGTCTGTCATTTTATTACTAATTCATGGTTTTTATGTTACAGTTCACAGCAACAGCAAAATTAAAGTTATTAAGTACCAACAAAAAAATGTTTTTATGGTTGAGGGTCGCCACAAGATAAGGAACTGCATTAAAGGGTTTCAGCCTTAGTAAGGTTGAATGTAGTAAGAATTTGGAATTCTGATTTCTTTAAAAACCACAGAAATATTATAAGAATGTGTTTTCATTCTAATCCCAGGTGTGGGACGTGGGACTGCTTCGCATTGTTCACAACAGTTGACTGTGATTTGCCTCATGCTCTAGCCGGGGTGCAAGTTTCCCAGATGTGGATAGTTTCTGTGATTGTTCAATATTTGGAATTCTGGGAACTTTTCAGGGGTATATAAAATGCTAGGGTCCTGAGAGGCAGGGGTGATTGGTGGTGGTTGGTGGTCATTCAGAAGTGGATTGGCTGTGATTTGTTAGTAGTTGTGCTCAAAGAAGAAACAAGAAGAAAAGAAATTAGATTCAGGAATCTCTTTCCTTTCCTCTCTCTCCTCTGTCCTTTTTTTCTTTCCTGTCTAGTGTTAGGGGTTGAGGGATAGAAGAGGAGTGGAGAAGAGTGGAAGAAGGAAGAACCCACAAACCAGCAAAGACCAGCTCCAGTTTAGATCCACGGCTTTAGAGTATATTTGTAGGTAATAAATGTGTTTCTGTTCTGCTTAGATTTATAAATCTTTATTCCATCATTAGTCTTGAAAGTCAGCTTTGCCTGTGAGTGGGCCCCTGATATCAGTTGTCTTTCCTCTGTCCTTCTGCAACTGAAGAAGTCCTAGGCCAGAGGGTCACCTCGATGGGTTCCAATATGTCAGGTCCAGCCACTTGTGCTGAAAAGAGCAAACAAAAACAAGGGTGGTCTAATGACACACATGGGTAGCAATGACACCATGGGACCTATTACCCTGTATGATAACCACAAAGTTAATAAGAAGGAAGAAAAATTAGCGGTAAAATAACTAGAAAAGAGTTTAATTGATGTGAAGAAGTGGGGAAGATAACAAGTATTTCAGCCCATTGTCAGTGTCATGGCAAGCAGGATGAGTCTGGGGGAGGGGAAGGGGACGGGAGGAGGGGAGGGAGGAGGGGGAGGGTTGCAGCCGAGCAGTCTCCACCAGACTCTGCTTGCTCCTATCTCACGTCAGGTCCTTGGAGAGGCCTTATTGTTTGATGATACAAACTAGTACTTATGAGATGCTGTTCCTGCTTGGGGTGATCTGTGAGGCCTCTACAGCCCAAGGTACAGTTTAGAAGAGTGGAGATCTTGGGGTCACCTTTTAGGACTTCTGGAACAGGATATTATGTATGCTGATATTGAAATACCTTAGCCTTCCTTCATGCCATCAACCAAGATACAAAGAAGAGTCGAGATAGGTTCTAGACATCGTGTTTGTAAACTTGATGCAAGCTGAGGGGTTGAGATGACTGTGTAGACTTACACAGGTAAATGGACCAAAGTGAAAGAACTGGATACAGAGAATGTAGTCAGGAGCACAGGCATCCATCCCGTGTTCATGGGCCTGGAGGGTCCAGAAGACGATCCAGTGTTCTTTAGAAAAGACCATTGCTTAATCCTTACTGTTCTTTGAATGAAGAATGCAGACCTGTCACACAGCTTCCATTTTGCTCTGGGGAAAGACATCTGTTTTCACTCTGGCTGTCCTGGTGTGGGCAATCCTTTTTTCTCCCATGGAGAGTTCTACAAAACACAGCAGACACGCATCAAGCACTCAATAAATGTTTCTTGAGTGAACGGGTACGTTTTCTCTGCATTCGGCCCTTAAATCACTTCTAAATGAGGTTCAACCATTTTCTCTTCTATGTGGCCTTTCCATCCCTTAGCCTTTCCTGTTGAGATCTGACTTAGATGTAAGTTGGACTTGCTTTTTCTTTCCTTCATGACTTCTTCTCATATCATCCATTTCTGTATCTATAGGTACATCTTGGATCCCACTATCCATTCAGCAGAGTCAAAACTTCTGCTTAACCCATCCATTGAACTATTTTATTTTAATGGTTTTTTCTTAACCTGTGATGTTTGTACTATTTTAGAGAGCATCTGATCATTCATGGGTGGCCCTTCTTGCTTTCTTTCTATTTCATCAATCTCTTTAACTCATTTCAACTTATTTCATTTCAAATAAAGCTGCCTTTATTTCATGTATGGCAACTACCTGATGTCCTTGGTGTTCCAACTCTTATTTGTAGCTTACCGTGAGTTCAGTGATTGCTCTTGGTCCTCTCTGAGGGAGCTTGATTCCTTCCACACAGGATTTCTCCTCACCCCTTTGGAAGCTTGGAGATAGCAGTGGCCTGGAACTTGGCCTCCCTTCTAGACAGTCTGGGTAGACAGACTGGCTAGATAGTGTGGAGAATGACAGAGGCTGTTATCTGTCTTTATTAGAAGTATGAACTATCTCTTTACTTCCCAAAACACTTCAGCATATGTCCATCATAGTAACTATTTCTTTCAGCCAATGGGCAAATGTGTTTTAGTAGTATATATATTTTTTAATGGAGTAAAATTGGGACCCTAATGAATGGGGCCTCCCCATAAAGTGTCTGGTCTGCGGTCTAGGTAGGAAGACCAAACAGATACACCATCTAGCAATACTCGTGGGAACCAGAACAACCCAGAAAGTGTTTGCAACAGGGGCTCCATTGTGGGATGTGTGAGAGTCCTTCCTGCTTCCTCGGACAGCTGGCATTCCGGTGCCGCTGCGATTATTTACATTCAGTGCACGCCAGGCAATGGGCTAGGCTGGAGATACAAAGATGAGTCTCCTCCCCACCCCAGGCCTGGCGGAGAGAACTGTACTGAGAAGACAGTGACATGAGTGGATCGGTGCTTCCTTCTCATGGGTCCCAGGTGACCCAGGGTACAACACATGTTGACCTTTGATCTCAGCCTCTGATGACACGGAAGTGTCCAAGATGAAAATAACAGTGAATGAATGGGGTGTTTGGTTTTCACCTTCCCTCATCTTTGTCATCCTTTGCTCTGGCTTGAGGGCTAGCCATGCATTCCTAGGTCCCCCCCCCCCCCCCCGTAGAGTCTGGAATCCAAAGACGGGGCTGGGTTTAGAACTCTTCCCTTCTTTCAAGCATCCAAGGCCCATGCAGCTGGTCCCTGAACCTCCCAAGGAGTCATGCTCAGTGTTTTTAAATGAGGAGTGTGATGAGACCCTCATGACTAGAAGATAAATCAGCAATAGATTCCCCGAAGACTTCTGTAATCTCCTGGAAGAAGTGCTGAGTCTTATCTGATGAAATGCATTTGTTTATTCTGAAAAATCATTGGAGTCCCCAGAGATGCACAACACACAGGAAGATTCTTTGACTTTCAGGGCAAGGCATAGCTAACCCACAGTGTGAGAATCTTGACAAAGCTTGAAGAGGGACTTTTGGACAAAGGCACTGCCATATGCTTATCGGACAGGTGTGGCCTCTTCATGATCTATGACTGTCTATGTTATTCTTGTTGTTGTGTCAAATGCCAAAGCCAAGAATGGTGTATTCTGGTTCACAGTTTGAGGGTTGTCAGTTTGGTTCCACAGGTCATCGTGGGATAGTAGTTATAGAGGCAGAAGCAGGGGGCAGCTGGTCCCATCACTTGTGCGATCAGGAAGCAGGGAGGAATGGACATTGGTACCCAGCTCACCTCCATATTATTAATCCTGGGCTCCTAGCTCATGGAAGGGTGCTACCTACATTCAGGGCAGGTCAGAATTAATTCAATCTAGAAAATTCCTTACAGACACGCCCAAGGGTTTGTCTCCTAGCTGACTGTAGATCCTGCTAAGTTGACAGTTTCAAGCATCACGACAGGTTAAAGAGTTTTGTATAAACATCTTAGTAGACTGGAAAAAGCAGACATATCTTTGAGGATCAGATAGATGGCTCTGGGCCTGAATCCCAGCTCCTCTCTCTTCCAACATTAGCAGTAAGTCCAGCGATGACCCAACTCGTCTTCTTGCCTCTGGAGTGGCTATGTTAAGATTTCCATGTGAAATTTTCCTTAAAGACCCATGTGTCTGAATGTTGGACACCCAGCTGGCAGTACCATTTGGGGAAATTGTGGAATCTTTGGGGTATGGGGATAGAAGCAGCTCATTAGGGGCAAGGCTTTGAAGAACAGATTTGTTGTTGGTAATATCTGCTGTCCATTGTAGCCTGGATTCTCTGCTTGCTGTCTGCCGCCACAGTGCAAGGGGCCACTGCTTCCTGCTTCCGTTTCCACAAACTCTACCTCCCCTCTCTGCCAAAATGGACTAAAGCTTAAAGCTTGTGAGACAGTGAACCAAAATAAATGCTTTCTTCCTTGAGTTCATTCTGTCAGCTCTTTGGTTACAATGACGTAAAACTAACTAACTAGTGACCAACTAAAAGTAACTAACCCTTCCTTAGCGGTTGTCTGATGTGAACAGGCAAGATGGCTGCCATTGTATCTAGACGTTGATCCAGCTACTCTCAACAGCTTCTTTACCTGTAAGGACTTTTGAGCCAAGTAGAGCCTGAGGGAAAGGAACATACAGGGAATGATCTGACAGCCAGGTAAGACCCTGGAATTGTAGTTTGTAGACCTCTGGTCTACCATATTAGATCACTAATAAGTTATCCTTTAAAAAATAAATAAGAGGCCACTAATTTCTTAGGCAGTAATTTGCACTTGAAGCTAAGAATACCAGGACTTTTCCTTCTGAAATCCACAACTGGGTCACATCGTCTAAGTCTCTTTGTGGCTTGTGAGGCAATGTGACCAAGTCCTAGTCAGTGATGCTGGGGAGATCTCAAATGAGCCAAAATGACATATCCCTGTGTACGTGCATCTGATCCGCTTTCTTCCAGTACTTGGTACCAGAACACTGAGCGACTGCTTAGATGGAAAAGAACCTAAGAGTATGCGGGGATAGCAGCCCCTCCCCCACCAATGAACCTGAATGGGAAGATAAGACCATGGACGACATAAACCTTAAGTAATTATTTTCCATGGCAGAGAAGGTCTCATATATGTCAGACTGGCCTCAAACTCTCTGCAGCCTGGGCTGACCTTAGAATTATTATACCTCTACCCCCACCAACTCCCCCCACCCCGCTCCCAGCCCTCACCGCCACTCAGTTCTGGTATTCCGAGAATCACACACATCACCACATCTAGTTCATGTGATGCCAGAGATTGAACCCAGGGCTCTGTCCATGCTAAACGAACGCTCTACCATCTGAACTACCTTCCCAGACCAAAGAGACACATGCTCCGATATAAACCATTGTCTGTTATAGCTCGTCCTGTGAGCCAATACTGACTGCTGCATTTTGGTCCATTTTCAGAGGGATGCTCATAAGGCTTTAGGCTCTAATACAGCAGCTGGGAAGTTGACTCTCCTCCTCCCTTGTCTGAACACAGGAAGGACCCCGGGGGATCCCACCCACTCACTTCCTCTACCTCTGGGGCTCCTCTCCTCTTTGGGTTGTTGGTGACCCCGGAGCCTGTGAGGTATACCTACCCTCATATAGCTCCTTGAATGTGTCCTTTCCATTTCTCAGAATGCCTGTCTTCTTTCTTCCCGGTTCACTCCAGGTTTTACCTTAGCATGCACTTTAGAACTTCCTTGCATGGAAAGTGCGTCCTTTGACCCTCGTCTCCACCCTGGGGCTAGGACTGAATCACTTTCTCTGCCCCATATTCCCCAGTGTTGATGGGATAAACAGCTGTCTTCCTCATCAAAAAGGAACAGTCGTTCTGAACCCTCTGCTCGACCCAGCGCTTAATAGATATTTATGAGGTAATTCATGGGTAAAAGAAAAAGAGACCAAGTGGCAAATTCAGCCCTTGTTATAACAATAGCTAAGCTAGCCCTGAAACTTAGTGCCACAGATTGTCAGAAGCCATTTTCTCCTGACACTGAAGATCCTTAGTGACCCACGATAAGTCCTGTGTCCTGCCACGCAGGAGCTGGTGTCTCCCTCTTGGATCTGTGAGGTGTGACTGCCCGTCAGGTAGTCAAGACCACTCACAAAATCTGCAGCAGGAGGCTCAGGTCCTCACTTGACTGGTCTCTGCCTGTATGTGGGCTCTGTGGTCTGTGGTCTCTGTTGTCCTCTGAGGGATATGACCTGGCACATGAAAGGAACAGGGAGAAGGGAACTGTTGGCTTCCTGAGCTCATCATTTTTATGTGCTGACGTCCATTGTGCAGAAAAGACTTTTCTCAGCTGTCTTGGCTGTCCTTGGCGGGCCTGTGTCGTCAGCAGAGCCTGCTGCAGGGGAAGCTGGGCACCGGAGCAGGCCTGGGCAGAAGCAAGGGCCACGTAGGAGCTGGTGTTTACAATGCCAAGGCACAGCTAGACCCTCTGCCCTCTAAGGAAGTAGAGTAAAAAAAAACACGCTACCCAACCTTCACAACAAAGGGGAACCTTTCCAATGTTCTCTCTACCGACCCCACTCCCTTAAACAACCAAGAAGGGAGTTAATTTCTATTGTGTGAGGAGAAGCAAACTCCTTGGTGTTCTTGGTATAGTGCCTTTACAGAGATAAATGACGGGCAAAGGGAGCAGGTGGCTCCTTTATCTGAAGGAGGGATCTGAAATTCAAGACTTCTAAGAGTCTCTAAGAAGAGACTCTTGCTCTCCTCCTGTGTTTGTAATAAAACAAAACTGCTTTAGGGCTGGTTTCTGTGTGATAATGAAGAACTGCAGTGAGAATGGAGTTTAGGTGCTTCTAAGAAAGGAGGTAGATGTAATTTTTTAAAAAACCCTTAAGTTGTGTATTTTTTGTTAGTGGATGGGAGACGTCTGGCACAGCCTTCAAAATCAAGACTGATTTAGCATTTCACTCTTCAAAACTGAGGTCAGGGAAGAAAAATGAAAGTCAGGCAGGAACATGGGGACTATTGTGGAAGAGCCTGTAAGATCTTTGATACCAATCTTTGACTAACCAAGGAGGTAGACACTGTGGCGGGAAGGCTAGATTCCTACAGGTTATCTGTGTATGGGCGATAGCCTCTCTCTATTCCCCCAAGGTAACTGGTCATTTGAAAGCTGGCCTGAGGCTCCTCTCATTCCTCTGAGAGTTGAGTCCGTTTTCAGGTTCCTGAGGCATTTCATCCTCTGCCCTGATCTCAGAAATACCAGATCTGTGTGTGATTGATCAGGAAGACGTCTTGGGATGAAACTAACCTAAACCATGGAGGTGCTGCATTTCTGAAATCAACATAGGCTCACCCTAGCTTTGCCCTTTCCTCCTGGTGGGTTTGTTGTGCATCTCGTGGTGTTGACAGGAGATCTTGCTCCTCTGCTAAGCATCTAGGTCCTCACAGATAGCAAAGGGAGAACCTGGAACAGGCCACGTACCCAGTGGAAAACATGATGTGGCGGCAGGGTAGGCTCAGGCCCCGGCTTTACACACATAGATGTTTGTTCTGTCAAGCCCAGTCCTTGGGGGTGAGTCTACAGCACACACACACACACACACACACACACACACACACACACACACCATGCCCAAAGCTGAGTTGGATCCCCAGCACTACATAAACTGGGTGAAGGAATGCTTGCCTGTAATCCAAGAACAGGAGAGGTAGACATAGGGCATCACCAGTTCAAGGCCAGCCTTCAGTACAAGATCCTGCCTCAGAACCAAGCAAGGACAGAAACTCCAAGTAAGCAAATGAACAACCCGGTCCTGGGAAGTAGGGTCCCTCCCGGGTAGGATTGTCAAAGGTCAGAGGACATAACTGACTGATGTGTAAGTTGAGAAGAGTGGCAGAGACAGGGAAGTTGAGACTGCACCGTGAAGAACTGTATCAGAACCTCAGAAGTCCATCCACAGGCATGGGCTTTCACCCCAACTCTCTCTCTCTCTCTCTCTCTCTCTCTCTCTCTCTCTCTCTCTCTCTCTCTCTCTCTCTCTCTGTGTGTGTGTGTGTGTGTGTGTGTATGTGTGTGTGATCTTCATTCACGGAGTGATTCTATGTGACTGACCTGAGACACACACACAGATTAGTGAGGCACACCTCTGCATGTGTCTGAGACAGATGTTTCCAGAGTCACTTAGATCATGAGACTCTTGTCTTCATAATGGATCAGACCCGTTGTAGCTTCATACGATGGCAGCATCAGGAGGTAGATCTAAGCTAGAAGACAGAGATCACCACAGGTATGCTCTTAAAAGCCACGTCTTACCCTGTTTCCTTCCTCTCTATTCTCTGTCTACCACAAAGTAGTTTCTTTACCACAGGATCCCACTGCCATATTGATCCATCCAACCCAAAGTGACCATGGACTGAACACTCTCCAACTGTAAGCCAAATATAGAATTCTTTCTGTTAAGTTATTCTCCTTGGTATTGAGTTCACAGTAATGCAAAAGCAACCAATGCAACACTGAAACATTTAACTTTACATTTCCCTTCCCTGGTATAATATTCAATATCATAGAGTAATTTTTGGTAATATCGCATCTGCTTAGGGGGTGACTATAACTTTTTGGTAGGTTTTGCTGCTACTTATTGATGAGTAATTAAATCTGTAAGCATGCGATACTGTGTTTTCCCATTGCTCAGAGGTAGTTCGGGATGAAATTTGGGAACATCAAATAATGTTCGAATCAAATTCCCCCGCTTCTGGGGATGTTTGCTGTTCCCGTGTAGGTACATAGCATGTGGGAGTCATCTTCCTTTCCTACCCACAAGACTTCAGGTTGTGGTGCAAACCTCTTGCTGGCCTCTGCTGCTTTGGCAGCTGTATGTTGAGGTGAAACTCTCCCATCTTTGCATAGCTTCTTCATACATATAGAAAGAATAAGTTTTGCATATAGACCTCATTGAGTTACCCGTAGCATGGGGCGCATTTGTCTCTCATTGCATCAGTGGACCCTTAGGGAGTGTTTCTTGTTTCCCCTCGAGATGTGGAGGCAGATTGGGTGGAATGGTAGCTTACCATGAAGTGTATGGTGATACCTAGAAACCAGTATGCAGAGGAAGACCACTACCAGACTCAGATGGGATTTTGAGGCCCCCTCCTAGAAGACAGAATGGAACACCTGGGACATCACAAATGCTAAGACAGACTGGGCTCCATTCCTTTGGCTTCTGGAATCAGGGACCTGGTCACACCGAAGGGGTTGAGGGTGCTACAGTCCTTCCAAGAGAAGCCTGGGCCATTGTCAGAGCCGCACTTCATAAATAGCTTACAAACACCACTCTGAGGTGTGTGATACCCTAGTCCAGGACTGGCCACATCCTCTGTTCCCCGGTGTCCCGTGTCTCGGATGCCTTTCCCAGTCATCGCTCAGTCCAGTGTACGCACAGGATGGCTCTGATTTCATGATCTTTCTGCCAACTGGAAGCGATGGGCGGCCAACAGCTCAAGATGAAAGGCGACATGCGCGTCTCCAGCTCCAGAGGGAGATGCACCGGTAAGCCGATACCTGTGAGTCACAAACAGAAGGGACCAGGTGCCAGGACTCCTGTCTGAAAACTGATTGTAGCACATGACAGGAGAAGGAAAAGTAAAAACAACAACAACAACAACAAATCGCTTCTTTGTTATTCTTTATTTTAAAAGTGTTGCCTCACAGATGCTATTGAGTAACAAAGTTTCTTTTCATTGCTAATGTGAGTTTTCAAATTATAGACTCATGGGGAAGTCACAGGGCTTGTCCAAAGTATTAAATACCTACAATAGAAAAGTAGATTGAAAATAATTCTAATTAATTCTGCATCAACTTTTAAAAGTAATTTAAAAACTGTATGCATGGGCGTGTACACGTGAGAACAGGTTCCTACAGAGGCCCTAGGAGGGTGTAGGGTCCCCTGGATTTAGAGTTACAGGGGGCTGTGAGCTGCCTTGCATGGGGACTGGGCGTTTAACTCAGATCCTCTGTGAGAGCAGCATACATTCTTTTCAGCCTTGGCATCAACTTTTTAAAAGTTAATTAAGGAAATACATTTCAGTTCTGGAGCATAAGAAAGTGTATCAAAACCCTTTCCTGATGAGACATCTGTTGCTGTGTCTTAGTTAACGGTGATCTGCTGATCATGTGACCAGTTGAACATGTGACCAGTTGATCAGATGCCTCTTTTTGTCAGTGTGCCTATAGGATCAATATCTCTATTATGATATATATGATAGGATGTGATGTGATGTGATGTGATATAATATATAAACTATATTTGAATAGATTAATTGAATAGTAACTATTTGCTGGTACAAATTTTTGCAAACAAATGAAAGAATTTCACACCAGAGCAGATACAATACAGCTCGTCTCTGAGGGAGCAAAGTGGCTAAGAGTTCAGGTTTACTGGTCGAGGGAACCCAAGAGCCGACCTTAGTTGGGGGGTTTCTCAAGCTCTGGTTTGTGCAGACTGGGCATCGCATTGTGTGGAGTCCATTGATGGAGGTTGGTATAAATAACTCATGCAAAGTCCTTGTCGGGTTAGGTGGCACAGCTGAGTGCTGGGTAAGGTGGTGATTGTCCCTGCCGGTGACAGGGTGAAGAAAGGAGCTGGGACAGACAGCTAGAGTATAGAGATGGGCACAGACAGCAACCCTTGGCTTGAGAGGACATTTGCTAATCACAGTGCCAAGGTCCCAGTGTAGGAACCTGGTACCACCCATTCTGGAGCTGTCACACTGGAGCGTAGTAATAAAGACTAAAGAAAGACCCAGGGTAGGGGATAGGGAGGCAGCTAAGTGCATAAAGGGTTCTTGCTACCCAAGGACCTGAGTTCGAATGCCAAGGACCCTAGGCATAGCTAGACATGATAACTTCAGCACTCTGGGGACCAAAGAAAGAAGGGTTGTGGAGCTTTCTGGCTGCCAGTCTAGCTCTGGGTTGCACAAGCGACTCTGTCTCAAAGGAAAAAGATGGAGAGTGATAAAGCCGGACACTGAAGTCCTCCTCTAACCCCCATACATGTTTGTTCAGCACATGCACGATGCACGCATGTGTTCTATACATGTGCTCACAAGGTACAAAAGACCCAGGATTGAGAAAGCCTCTGCTGGCAGTCCCTCCTCTTCAGATGGCTATAATGGCTGATTGTAGAGTGTTCATGAGACAGGATTGTGGAAGGACACCTCCCCATGCCCACACTTCCCTCACACACACTCACTCCCCTGTCCTGCCCTCTGCCACTTAATGTGGCTCCCATCTCCACGCTGCACCTAATCTACTCTGGGGCTGCTAAACCCAGACGTGCCCAGAGGCCCCATGTGATGCTCTGACTGGAGAGTGAATAGAGGGGGGAAAGCCGGAGACATCAGGAGTGGGACGATGCTATGGTCACAGTTGAGTGGGGCTTGAAGAGTGGGCTGTGGTCTGCAGGCTGTGTGAGAAGCCTGTAAGTGAATGAGATAGAGTGAGCATTGGCTTTCTGCTTCATGGCCACCATGACTGGGGATAAGCAGAAGCCTCCCCGTCCTGATAGGCACTAAGCATTGTGAGGGCAAGCCTGTGCCACTCACAGTAGTTCTACTATATGCTATCCACATCTGATTCCCACTGCCCCAGTACCTCACAAACTTGACTCTTAATCCTCCCCAGAGAACCCAGTGCTGACTGGGCTGAACAGGGAGTCCGAGCCGGTACTTAGATCTCTGTGCTGGTCCATGTCCAGCTCACCCTCAGGGTTCACTTACTGCTCCTGCCCAGTCGGAAGAACCAGTTCGCTGATAGCTAGAATCAGGAAACGGGAAAAGGCAGCTCCTCACCCAGCTGCCTTCACAGTGGTCTCTGGAGAGGAGCCCAGCAGGATCAGCATGTAAGTGACAAACACCCGTATTCCAGAGCCCGAGGACATCATCCCACACGGATGGGCTGGTCCCCTCCCATCCTGAAGGACTTCTGTATCAGCATGTGCCTTTAAGTTGGGGTTAGTCCCAGGTCTCCCTTGGTACTGTTGGGTCACATCCTAGATGAGGGACTAGGCAGGAGAAAGATCTATGAGAAGGACCACAGGAAGGAAAAAACCATAGAGCCAAGCCACCAGCCATCAGCAGCCTACCATTTCACCGTCTTCCTGAAGAGGCTTGCGCTCCCCTGGAGATGAGTCCATCAGCTGACTCCTACCAAATGTATCTTCCCGACCCTTTCTTCTTCTGTCCCCTTGGTCATCCCCTTTTCTATACTTCTGCCACCAAGGCTGGAAAAGGCCCCAAGAGCACGTGAAATTGTCCTGCCCATCTGATCCAGGAAGTCATTCCATCTCCTCAGTCTTCTACACTCCCTTCTCCTTCTCTGTAGCAGCTTCCGTAGGTCAGGTGCTCACTGGAGCACTAGACGCTACCCTATGTGCCACTGGCACTGTCTGTTTTCCAGGGTTAAAAAGCCGGAGTAACGGGTGGTAGCTGTACATATGTGTTCCAGGTCATGTGACAACTGAGGGAGCTAAGTCCACTAAGTGATCCATGCTGAAGCTTAGCCTGGAGCCCACTTTGGCAATTCTGTGGCCTAAACTAGCTTTGCCTTCCCCACGGTGTGACCGATGCATATCAGAGCACGTTGGGTGACTTGGAACCTTTGTGCTTCCCCCAAAGGATATGACAATGACACACCCTCATACCAATTATCTAAACACAGTGGTACCTGGTTGTTCTCAGCATTCACTGGGTTCAGTTCCAGGTGGGCTTTGAACTTCTACTTCTGTGTCTTTAGCCGAGCCTGCATCACTGGTAATAAGGCTTGACCTGAGCCGCATGTTTGGAGCTGGTGCGTACAGAGACCCACAAGGAAGGTTCTAGCCCAGCAGTACCCTTCAAATAAATCTGTCGAGCCCAGGCACACCAATATACCAGAATAGTTCATGCTCTATCCCAGCTTGGTGAATAGGAAGAGTTTATATCACATTTTATTTAGGGTGCTCGCAGCGGCAATCAAAATATCCCATCGCGCATGCAGTGTTCAGGGATGATAATGTGTGAATGTGATTCTGGTGTTTGGAAAGCCAAGGGCAGGTGGATCACCAACTTGAGACTAAATCCCTGGGCTCGATCCCTGGCATAAAACCAAATACCACCACCACCACCATCACCACCACCACCACCACCACCACCATCACCACCACCACCACCATCACCACCACCACCATCACCACCTTCACCACCACCACCACCACTACCATCACCACCATCACCACCACCACCTCCACCACCATCACCACCACCACCACCAACCACCACCACCACCACCACCACCACCGCCAAGACATTCCTACTGTAATGGTAGGCGTTGATCATGAGCATTGAGATTTAGGAAAGCGATGAGCTGAATTTGCAGGTTGCATTGGACAGATGCTAAACTTTAATCTTTGGAAACAGCTTAATTGCGGGAGGAGAGATAGCTCGGAGATTAAGATCACTGTCTGCTTTTCCAGAGGACTTGGGGTTATTTCCCAGAACCTACATGCTAGCTCAAGAGCATCTGGTAACTCCATTCCAAGAGATCTGAGCCCCTCTTCTAGTCTCTGAGGGCACCAGGCAGACATGTGCCGCATAGGTATAAATGTACATGAAAGACACATAATAAATGAACAAAACACCCACAAACAAACATACTCCATTTAACCTTGGGGTTGCATTTCATGCTTAGAAATCTTTTTTTTTTAAAGCGGGTTTTGGATTTATTTTATCTTGTGTGTGCAAATGTTTTGCCTGCATGTATGTATGTGTGCCACGTGTGACCGGTGCCAGCAGAGGTCAGAAGAGGCCATTGAATCCCCTGAAACTTGAGCTGTGGATGGTTGTGAGTCACGGCGTGAGCCAAAAACTTCTTTCTTGATTATTAGATAACATAAAAACTACAAATGTAAAATTAGACCATACTAAGTCGCAGAGGAAGAGACTGCATTGTTCAATAGAAAAGAAACTATCCAAAGGGCATCTTTCTGTAGGAAGATTTGAACTGGCAGAAAACCCCACAGTACAATTAGTGGAGTTACCCTAACAGGTCGTATCATGGCACAGCAGAGGCAGTGATTAAATCCAGCCTGTGTGGTTTGACAAGTCGTGCTCTCAAGAAATAAAACACTTAGACAAACAGCGATAAGGCTGAAACCCAGACTCCTTCGGCAGGGTGGATGCTGACCTCTGACCTAGATTCTGTGTTTAAACATATGGCGTGCATTTGAACAGTGACATTTTATTGCATGTAAAGATGATCTGGCAGGAATGGCAATAACATTGTCAAACAAAGCTGAGCAAGGTTAATTCCTGGTCCTTCTGAATCGCACCAGAAAGGGGTGACCTTCGGTTGGTCACATTGCTAGGTCTCTTAGGAGAGTAATAAAAATGTTTCTTATTCTTTTGAGTGTTTATAACTGTAGTGGCTTTTTTGTTTGTTTGTTTCTTGTGTAGTCAGTTTCCCGTCTCATTTAACAGCATGCTATGGAGACATTCCTCCTTAGGAAATTCTGTGGCCATTTTACCCATGATAGCCACAGAATCTATAAATGTCAAAAACATACGCAGGCTATAAATTATTTGAAAATGTTAAGTAGCTGTCTTTAGACTGGCTTTTCCACCCGCTCTGATTCTCTGTAACATCTTTGCTTAAGCCGCTAAGAAAGCTCTTACCCTCCAGCTGTAGTCAGATTTGAATATTGTCCCAAGTGACACTTTTCCTAGCCAGTCACAAGAATGACCTCTCTTGAGTTAATTCTAATATTAGGTATGTGGTTAATGTGCCTCATCTATTCACTTGTTTCTGAAAAAAAAATGTAGCCTTTCCACCTTATCATCACTGCCTTGGTGATAGAACGTGGGGTGGAGAGTGAGCTGGGGCATGTGTCCCTATTTATCATTAGTTTTAAGAAGAGGAGGAGGGGGCAGCTAGGCATGATGGGTCAAATTTGTACTCTCTGCCTTTGGGAGGCTGAGGCAGGAAGATCAAGAGCTGAAAGCCAGCCTGGGTCATGGGAGACCTTATCTCATAACCCACAACAATAACAAAGGAATAAAAAGAGGTAAGAAACAACTATGAAATTATAATATTTATTTGGGATAATAAAGGTCTACAAAAAGGTAAGTCCGTCTGAAAGGCGGTAGACAAGAAGTTAAGAGAGTAGCCTGGGGCCAGAGCAAGAAACAGAGAAATAGTTAACAGGAAGAAACGACTATGGAGAATGACCCCAGCCTAGGGCAGCATGATATAACTATGAGGACCCCATGATTCCAAAGGGGAAAGCGTGCACTGTGTGGTAGACTGCGTTAAAGCAAACCCCAGTGATAATCAGATAGGGATACAAAGCATCGGCCTCTCACTACATTCAAAGGTGGACTCGAGGACTTAAAAGCCAAAGGTCAAAGTAACTGAAGGAAAGAGAGGCAGGTGTGACAAAGTCAAGGGAGGAGTTTTTGATTCGTTAATTTAACGTATATGTGCACACATGTGTTTAGCATGTGAGCACATTCTGGAGATTGACATGGTGTCTTCTTAGGGAACCTGGAGGGAGCTGCCCAGTTCACAAGACTTGCTGGCCAAGGACTGTAAAGTTCCTCTTGCCCTGCCTTCCCCAGCTCTGAGATCGTAGGGGCGTCACCACACCTGACTTGTTATGTGAGCTGGGGGGGGGGCGGGGGGAGGGATATTAAAAGACGTGCCCGCCAGCTCTCTGTGGTGACAGACTATGCTCCCACACTCCTGGGGGTGCTGGCATGTTCTCACTGAGCTACTCTCCCCAGCTAGCCCCCCACTGTGCCTGATCACTGCTTTACCGGATCTCGTTCGATTGTCCCTGTGGCCACTAGTTCTTCCTCAGCCTTAGACCCATGTCGTCGGCGATCCCACCTTCTAGTAACTAAACGAAACCGCCAGCCTCGTGGTTGAACAACATAATACCCAGTAACCCAGTAGAACCATAACTCTTAAAGCTTAATTAACCAATCAGATTTATGTGTCAATAATATCACAATTTACAAGATGCCAATACAACAATATCAGAGCCAGTTGATAATGATAAAAGCTTTATCCCAATATTTCTAACCTTGGGAAATCATAACTACTTGTAGCTGTTAAAACCACACGGGATCCGACTCTTTTTCCTCTCCATCTGCCTCCATCTTGGCTTTTGTACCCTCTGAGACTCTCTGTCTCTGCAACTCTTAGCTCCGCCTCCCTTTCCCTGTCCAATCACAGGCCTCCCACGGCCCTAATGTGATTAGGCAGGGAAAATCCTGCTACAAGAATTTGACTGGTGGAGTCATTTCCTTAGCACCAAGGAAAGTTTTTTTTTGGGGGGGGGTGTTCTTTTTTCTTTTTTTAATTTATTTTCTAAGTTTTTAAAACAAGAATCTAAAAGTGTAAAATATAACTCAAAAGCCAATTATCTAGATATTGAAAGATTAGATTCTAACCTTTTAATGGCAGACAATGAAGATGGTGGCTGATGATAGAATATCGTTAGGCAGAAACAGACAGCCAACATCTGTATCCTTGTGTGACACACACACACACACACAGCACTTTAGGGATGCTGACCGTGCTACCCAGGGTTGCACACACCTCGTGAGTGCCCTGTGACTACTCAAGCTGAAATACCCATTTTGTAGAAGGAGGTGATGGTACAGCGAAGAATATAATTTGCCTTTGGAAGCCCTGGGGTTGGTACTGGAGAAAATGCCTACAAGGTCTGAACTTGTGTCTGCTTATGACTGATTCTAGAATATAAATGGAACTTCTGTAAACTTACAAGAAAGTCTTGAGAGTGGGCAAAGGGCATAGGAAGAGTGGCAGCAATAGAGTATCCTTCCTCCCAAGGTCCCTCTGCACTCTGATATACTATAGTTGACAATGACATCATGCACCCTAAGCCTGTGATAGTTAGTGCCCAGTGTCCTGAAGCTGCAAATGTCATGATCCTCCGTAGCCCACCCCTTGACCATCCCAGGAGCTGTGTAGTAGGGGCACCCCACTGCTTCAGGACAGCACAGAGCCTAGGCAGGGTGAGATCTGGGCAGCTGCTTGCCTAGACCCTGATCATGGCTTTGTATATGTGCAGGTGTGTCATTCATGATAGCTAAGTCTATACTTTTAGTAGCTGTGTTACCCGAATTGCTTTGGGTAAAAGGAGTGTGTGTGTGTGTTTGTGTGTGTGTGTATCTGTATCTCTGTGTGTTTGTGTGTCTGTGTGTGCCTATGTGTGTCTGTGTGCGCGAATCTCTGTGTATCTGTCTGTCTGTGTGTGTTCGTGTGTGTATCTGTATACATGTATCTGTGTGTTTTTATCAGTTGTCTGTGTGTATCTGTATATGTATATCTGTGTGTATGTGTGACTTTTTTGTGACATATGAATCTTTAGGCATTGCTTTGTCTTTAAAGGGCACAAAGGCAATGGATAGTGCTCAAAGCCTTTGGCAGATCAGATCCTCAAAGTCACCTGGGTAGGCAAATCTGCACAGCACCCTGGGATAAGACGGGCTGGCTCAACATGTCTTCCCTCCCTCCCACTGTTCACTTGATCTTTCCACCATCCTCTCTGCCCTGTGGTCCCAGAAAGCAGGATCTGGGACAGGGGTGGCCTGTGAGCTCACTTAACTAGGACGTCAGAAACCAGGATGGTTGAATGATGGGGGCTGAGAAAAAGGAATCTTTCCTCTGCCTGTCCTGGTGGCTGCTGCTTAGGGCAGTGACTTGATGGGGCTCCCCAGGACTCCCACAGACTTGTCTCTCCTCGGGATTAAGCTTTCTCCTCAGGCATTAGCTTCCTCATGCTGGCAGATGGCCTAAACATGGCTGCCTGAGGCAACACATAGCAGCAGCAGTGTGGGAGCCAGAGAGAGGTAAAAAGTGGGCAAAGGGCCTGGAGCCGCTGGGTGATAGAGGTACCAGGGGTTTCCCACAGGGCTGGGTTTGCAGGTAAATGAGATAGCGACAATCCCCGCCTGGCCCCTCCGAGACAGATAGTGCTCATATCTACCCCAAGTCTTAGTGGGTCTGTATCCCCAGGCTCTTGCCTTCCTACCTCCAAACTCCTCTCTGTCTTGGATTCCCTTTCACCTTTTATCCATGTCAGTGGGCAGCTGCACAAACTTCCCACTAGCTCTGTTCCCCCAGGCTCCTCCCAAACGGGATGCCTTGAATGGTGGGTCCTTTGTGCAAAAGTTTCCCATAGGATGCTGCGGCCCCGCATCTGAACCCCAATTTCTTCCATTGCCTCCAGCTGACAATCTTCTAAGGTGACAGGCCAGCTACCCCGATTTTCCCAGTATTGAGGGAGTTTCCTGACAAGGATCTGTCAGTGTTAAAACTAGGAAAGTCCCTGGCAATTGAAGACAATTGGTAACCCCATAGACCCCACACATAGGGGAAAAAAAAGATTCACAGTTATAAAATAATGAAACGTATTCATACAAACAGCATGGGTACTTAATAGAGAAGAAGGTTCAATATTATAGGCAGTCATTGGGTATGCTTACTACAGAAATGTTATATATATATATATATATATATATATGAAATACCAATTTGGAAATACTGATGACATTCTATCAAGTTATAAAAAGAGGTTGGGATGTAAATTTGTGCATGTCATGTGATGTCAAGTACGTTTTAACTGTGTGGTAGACTGAAGAAAAGAGGGCACTGTCTGCCTGTGAAGAGGCCTTGAGGGGGACAGCTATTGCTCCTGTAGATTGTAGTTTCAGAACAAATGGTTAGCCTTTTACCAAGCGCAGAGCTAGAGAAGGCATGAAGCACCCATATACTGTGATGGGTACCTTGCTGAACATGGATAGCAAAATGCACTTTGAAAATGCACTGGGCAACAGTAACTGCAGCTATGCTCAACCTGGGGAGTTTGTGAGCAGTGAGTTGAAGATGTCTTCCCTGAAGCAGACTGAGGTCCCTCAGTTCCTTCTCAGAGGCTCCACAGAAGAGGCCCTGGGATCTTTGACTCAGAGCATATCAATGACCTCTGCGGCCCTTACAATATGCTATGCTCTCATGAAAGAGAAGGTTATCTACAGGGGCAGTTGTGTGAATCAGTCAGTATCAAGGCTCTGACAACCACAGGCCTCGCTTGGAAATTATTACAAGGTAATAAGAGGACACCATTGCTCACGGCAGATCACATGATGGCACAGGCAGCCATGCTAGAGGGGTGTGAGTGTTACCCACAGGGTGCACTGAAATGGATTCCCTACTGGGAGGCTGTAAAAGGCTTGAAACATAATGTGATGGTGGTATTGAGGGGAGGGGTTTTGTGGTTATTGGGATTAACTAAAGTCTGGGTAAACCAAAGAGTTCAATCCTGGTGGCTTTACAAAAGAAAGGGATGCCAAAAGGGGTGTGTGTGTGTGTGTGTGTGTGTGTGTGTGTCTGTCTGTCTGTCTGTCTGTCTGTGTGTCTGAGCGTGTGCACACACATATATACATATGCACATCCCCAGCCTCTTGTCATGTGATACCCTATGTTACCTGGTGACTCTGATGGCAAAGGCCATTGCAAGATATGGGCCCTTGACTCACTAGAACTGTGAGCAATATCATCCTAACCATCCTCCTGCTCTCCCTCCCTCTTTCCCTCCCTCTTTCTCTCTCTCCCAACAAAGCCATCTCTCCAGCTGTGAGAACTCATTTCCCGACAAGATTGTCTAGACTTCAGATATTTTATTATAGTAACGGAAGACAGATTAGCACACAACTAAGATTATTTCCCTCAAAATTGAAAAGGAACTTGCATCATTTAGCAGAAATTAGTATTTTTAATATGACCTATAGTTTTTCTTAATAACTATATATAGTTATTTATAATTTTTAAATGTCCCCATCACATCACGTTTTTCTTCACTTAGTGTATTTGTTTTTTTAATGGCTGGGGATGGAAGACAGAGCCTCACCCATGCTAGGCAAGTGTTGTACCCCTAGAGGCTTCCTAGTCACCCTAGCGGCCATGCTGTGAGTCCTCCTTGGCCAGTACCTGCCCCTTAGGCTGGCACCTGACTTCAGTCCTGATCTTCACCTTTTGGAGGAAGTTGCATGAGACCATTTTGGGGAAAGACTGTCCCCGCTTCCAGGAGGCACCCCTGCTTGCCACCTGTACCCCTGTGGGTGACCTGCTTTCCGTCTTAGGTGTCCTCTCACAGTCTAGTCAACCTTCCACACACCTGCCTCAACCCAGTATGGCCTCCTCCAGAGCATCAGCTGTGTCCAGGGCTCTGGCGAGACTCATTGTTCTTCACATCCCTCCTTATTCTTGGTCTTCCAAGAGAAAAGGCCAGGAGCTAAGCTGGTGAGGGAATACTGCTGCTCACCCAGGCTCTGCGTCCTCCTGTTTCAACTTCGTTCATCCTGTGCTTCTCAACATGCCTCCCTTCCCAGACACTCTAACAAACACATCTACGCAGACAGGGATCACGGGCCAGGCTTCAGGTGGTTGGTGCCCGGGAAGGCTTTAGGGAACCACCCAGAATCTAGAGATTGCCTTCAAAGAAGGCCCTGTTTAGTATGATGTGGAAGGAGTTTTTGGTAACTATTATGCATTTAACTCTTCGCAGCACCGCTAAGATTTCTGAGCACTGGCTTGGAATGTAGATGCTCTCTGGGGTTTCTGTATTGATGATGTCACTTTTCTGTTGCTTGCTCTCTTTCCAGTAACCCTCCATCTATGTTTGGCCAAACTCAGAGCCTGACATAACATGTCAGTAAATTATCCCGAAATGCCTGTGCTTGCTGTAACCTTCTACCCGGGGCCAAAGTCTATCAGCATTTATAAAATTCATAAATTACACTGTGGCACGATGCTAATATTTTCTAGGTGATTATACAATTTTATCTCATTTATAAGTCATGTGAAAAGTATCAAATTTTGCCACTGTGGAGGCAAATATATTATTATGGTGTTGCATGGTTTCCTAAGGGGACATGAAAAAGGTCTACCTTCTCAAAGAGGCCATCAAAAATAGGGGGAAAAAAAGGAACAGTTCTACACAATTCTTGCTTGGAGAACCAATGAGCTCATCAGATTTATTTGTAGAAGTGTAGGTGACCCAAATGTAGTCGCATTATCAAGCCCAGCCCAGGATGGATGACAGCCCATGAAAGCTGTGTTCCTGGATCTTAAATGCTGTCCTGACCCGTACCTCCCAGGAGGGCCCACCTTTCTCTCCTCTGTACTTGAAACAGTTTGTGATTCTGTTTCAGCCTTTAAACACACTTGCCTTTGTATCACCGTACACATACCACATCCCTAATTTTTAGCCAAAAGCAGAGCCCACTCTAGAACCCTTCTGCATGTACAGTAGTATGTCTTCCTTCCTGGAGTAATTCATGAACTTTTTCGATGGATGGATGAATGGATGGATGGATGGATGGATGGATGGATGGATGGATGATTGGATGCATGAATGGATGGATGATTGAATACATGCATGGATGGATGGATGGATGGATGGGTGCATGTATGGATGGATGGATGATTGGATGCATGAATGGATGGATGATTGAATACATGGATGGATGGATGATTGAATACATGGATGGATGGATGGATGGATGGATGGATGGACAGATAGATGGATGCATGCATGGATGCATGGATTCATGGATGGATGCATGAATAATGAATGAACAGTCTTTCTGTCCAATAGGGCAGGAGTTCAGTGATAGCTGAATTTTGGATGCATGCCACTGCACAGGGCATCTAAACACTTTAATGTGTACAGTGTAGACTTCTAATTGCTGAGTCCTGCTGTCTTGGTTAGTGTGAGTTGGGAGCATAAGCTCGGACAGCACAGGGCCAGCATGAAGTCCGTGTGTGGTTCATAGTGTTTAAGCATTCATTTATGTTGCATTTCTAAGATTGACCCTGGGGCTCTGAGAAGGCTAAGCAGGGCTTTCCTTCCTGTTTGTTTCAGTAACTCCAAAGTGTCACAGGGAAAACAATTCGAGTGTGAAATGCTTTAAGAGACAATTATTTTCCATCTAAAACCTTGTGTAACTGTTGGTCACAGGTCCCATGAGGCTGCAGGGTCCGTGATAAGTAGTGAGAAATCTACATACTACATTAATGTTGCCTCAGGCTTGGCAGAACCCACATGTGTGTCGGAAAAGATCAAGTCTCTCTTAACATGCTCACATCTGAACAAGGACATGGTGGAGTATCCTATGGAAAGGGGAAGGCTCTGCTGAGTGACGTGGGGTCCTATAGATAATGACTCTCCACATTAGGTACTATTCAGAGTTTGCGATATGGGCTGCTTGAATTTAAGCAAGACAGTGCTTACAAAGCTGTGGCCTCTGCGTGTAGCTCAGTCAATGACACCATTGTCTCTGGCTAGCCTGTGTTGTCCTTCAAGCTGTCAGTCTTGAAGCCTGCCCAGTGCTGTGCTGAGATGAAATGTTTTCCTGATTGCAACCTATTGGAAATGTTATGAAAGCAATTCTGTTGTCAATCAGACTTTCACTCTCAGCCGCAAACCACCGTGAGAACAATAAACAAAGTCAAATGGAGGAGGAGGAGGAGGAGGAGGAGGAGGAGGAGGCATCCACACAGTGTGCTAAAAACACTGGACGCATGGCCCAAAGGTTTTCGGTTTGAATCACAGATTTTATTCCTGTGCTCATTTGTTGGGTGACTCTAATTACAGAGAAGAGGCTTTCGTTCCCTCTCCAACTCTTTCACTGTATGATTTGTCTCCACTAGTAATCATCTCAGTCTCTGTAGCTCCGGGATCGTAAGTGTGTCACGGTAGTGTGTGACTCTTTAGATGGGTCCTGGGGGTCCAATTCAGGCCTCACGCTTGCAAGGAGAGCTCTCTCTCCATCAAGCTATCTCCCCAGCCTGCTTGGTTCGTTTTGTTTGTCGTTGTTGTTGCTGTTTTGAGATGTGGTCATGTCATGTAGCCCTGACTGACCTGAACTTTCCATCAAATCCAAGCTGACCTGGAATTTACAGGTGATCCCTTTGGTGTCTGTCTCCTGAGTGCTGGGATTACAGGTGTGAACCATTATACCCGGTTCTGAAGTTCTAGCACGTTCCAGGTAATGTCAGAACTCGGGAAGTGTTCAGCAGTATCCTGTGTGTGTTTAAGGAGATTTACAGTAGGTAGAGTATCTCAAGTGGTGTTTTCAAAGCGCTAGACACAGTCATAGAGTGAAAGTTGGGTGCTAAATGTCTGTCTCCCTAGTGGCTAACTTGGTTCCTTCCTTTGTGTTTCTTTGAATTGTTAGGGTCTTTCCAAGTGGTTAAGGCGTTTGCCAAAGCCTGACAAACTGAGTTCAACTCCCAGGCCCCACATGGTGGGAGGAGAGAAACAACTGCAAACTGTGCTCTGATTTTCACATGCATGCTATGGCGTGTGCATGCCCAGACACATGTCCACATGCGTGCACAAAACAAATGTAGTAAAAAACTAGCAACTAGCAAACCTATAACAAAATTACATAGAACACACACATGATAACATTGATATGCACACATATACAGCATAGAACACACACATGATAACACTGATATGCACACATATACAGCATAAGAACACACACATGATAACATTGATATGCACACACATACAAAATACTTGTGTGTGCACATGTTCATTCGGTGACAGGACTGAGTGGCCTAAATTGAGAAATAAGGCATTCAAGAGTAGAAATATTGAGAATATTAAAGTCCTCTGAAAATAGTTTTCACCTAAATGGTTGTGATTTTCCACTTATCACACACAGAGTTTAGTGCAAGGTTTTGAAAAAAATGTTTTCCTTTTATATTTTCCTTTTCTGCGTGGTGTGTGCACTAAGTGCAGGTTCCTTCTGAGACCAGAGGCTCCCTTGGAGCTGGGATTAAAGGATGCTGTGGCTTTTCTTCTTCTTCGGGAAAACAACAAATGGCGGATGACGCCGGTGCAGCGGGAGGGCCCGGAGGACCCAGGGGCCCAGGATTAGGAGGCCGCGGCGGCTTCCGCGGAGGATTCAGCAGCGGTCTTAGGGGTAGGGGCCGTGGTCGAGGCCGGGGCCGTGGTCGAGGTCGCGGGGCTCGTGGAGGTAAAGCTGAAGACAAGGAGTGGATCCCTGTCACCAAGCTGGGCCGCCTGGTTAAGGACATGAAGATCAAGTCCTTGGAGGAGATTTACCTGTTCTCCCTGCCCATTAAGGAGTCTGAGATCATTGACTTTTTCCTGGGTGCATCCCTAAAGGATGAGGTGCAGAAGCAGACTCGGACTGGCCAGCGGACCAGGTTCAAGGCATTCGTCGCTATTGGGGACTACAATGGTCACGTTGGTCTTGGTGTTAAGTGCTCTAAGGAGGTTGCCACTGCCATCCGAGGGGCCATCATCTTGGCCAAACTCTCCATCGTCCCTGTGCGGAGAGGCTACTGGGGAAACAAGATTGGCAAGCCCCACACTGTTCCATGCAAGGTGACAGGCCGCTGTGGCTCTGTGCTGGTGCGTTTCATCCCGGCCCCCAGAGGCACTGGCATTGTCTCTGCTCCTGTGCCCAAGAAGCTCCTGATGATGGCCGGTATAGATGACTGCTACACATCAGCCAGGGGCTGCACTGCCACCCTGGGCAACTTTGCCAAGGCCACCTTTGTTGCCATCTCCAAGACTTACAGCTACCTGACCCCCGACCTCTGGAAAGAGACTGTGTTCACCAAGTCTCCTTATCAGGAATTCACTGATCATCTTGTGAAAACCCACACCAGAGTCTCTGTTCAGAGGACCCAGGCTCCAGCTGTGGCTACCACATAGGGGTTTTTATACAAGAAAAATAAATGAATTAAGTCTGAAAAAAAAAGGATGCTGTGAACTACCCAGGTCCTCTGCAGTGCGCAGAGCCATCTCTCAAGCTGCTAATGCTAGGTTGTTTTTTTTTTTAACTAAACAAAGCTAACATAATATTTATCTGGAAACCTGCATCATTAAGAATAAACAGTGATAAGGAAAACATTGTTCTTTCTGACAAAAGATTTCTCCTGTCAGATTTGAGAACTATTTTAAAGTTAAAATGACTTGGGGCTGGAATGATAGATAGCTCATGGGTAAAATACTTAATCTGATGGTGCAGAATGGTAACGTTGTCAACTCTGTGTTAAAACAAACAAGCAAACAATAAACCTCACAGAGAAGTGATGGATATAGAACAAGAACAAGACCCACAGAAATTAACTGACTGGAACTCATGGGGACTCGCAGAGATCAGGGAGGCTGTGGGGGAGTCTGACCTAGGTCCTCTGCACATGTGCTATAGCTAAGTAGCTTGGGGCTCTTGTGGGAATCCTAACAGCAGGAGCGGGGCCTGTCCTGAACTCTTTTGCCTACTTGTGGGACCCTTCTCCTCCTACTGGTCTACCTTATCCAGCCTTTTTGTGATGTTATGTGCCTGGTCCCATTGTAGCCTGTTATGGTTGACATCCCTGGGAGACCCGCTCTTTTCTGAGGGGAGGGTCTGGGGGAAAGAAGAGGCAGGAAGGTGGGGAGGGAAGATGCTAGGACAGAGGAGGGAGGATGTAATATATGACAGAAGAATAAAAATAAAAATAAAGAAATGTATTTTCAATAAAATGTAATTTTCTCCCCCACAAAAAAAAAATCACAAACATATTCTGAGAAGTGAAAATTTAATTTTAGTCACAAGTTAAATTATAGAATTGAGACTTTTCTGGAAAAGACAGGATGTGTGGTCAAAATTAAGTGTTTAGCGTCAGAGCTAAGTGATGTTGGTAATCTGCAAAGGCTGGGGGCCGAGTCTCTACCCCAGGGACTGTGTTTTACCGAGGTCTTGAACGATGATTTGAGAAGCAATGGAGAACTGATGTTGCAGACAGAGCGAAGTTGGGACCCAGAAAGGGAAGAGCGATGTGAACACACTACATGGACCTGATGAGGTTGAGGTGGTGAATAGTGTCAGGTTGTAAGCTTGGAGGATGTGCCATGGCATTCTGGGAAGGGCCTTCAACTGAGCGTAAGGACATGAATCTTCTGTAGTGATTTCCTCTGCACTGAGAGGCAGCTTAGATCTCAGCAGATGTCTCCTTTTTTTTACCATAACCTCAATAAACCCACCGGTTCACTGAGGTAGACTTGTATAGAACCATTTATTTGACCCATCATCAGTACCTTAAAGGAGTAAACCAACATTTATCCTTATGTCCCCAGGGGGGGTCATGTAACAGTCACTCCTCTTTAAGAGCCTTTGGCCTCTAATGACTACATCTCCTATGGGCCCCCTTTCTCAATATTGAGGTAGTAGATTTTTAGCATATCAGGAAACCTAGGTACCTTGGTTTTGAACGTTGCATACTGTGGGAATACAGTAGAACTAGGTACCCCAGCCGCCTGCTCTTCTCCAGTATTCAAGGTGATCTTGGCCTCTGGGACTGAGACTATTGTTAAAAACATGAGTATTGTGTATGATTTTAAGTGAATACTATGTTAAAGAGAAGTTAGATAAATATATTCTCTCAAACCCTGAGGCTTGAGTTATCCTACACTGTCTTGAGAGTTGACACATAAGCCTTTTGGGATACCAACGTGGTTGAACATCAAAAAAAATGCCTTAATGTAAATTTATTCACTTATTTTGCTTAGATATACTTTACAACTATGAAGAATAATAGGTCCTTTATAACAAAAAAATATAGTCGTAATTTGTCTACCAATCTGGGATAATGAAGTCAAACCCTACCTAGCATAATGAGTTGGCGTTGGAAGCAAAGAGAGTCCTAGAACACTCTTACCTCCACAGTTCCAGTATCACCCTGATGGCAATAATATTTCATTCAATTGTGTTTCCAATCAATCCTGTGAAATCAAGAAAAGTTGAAATTCTCAAAGTATGTACTCATAATGTCAGGAGTTATTCCATGTTTCTTTAAAACACAGAACATTTGTTTTTAAATGATTCTGTAGTCTAAAAATATTTTCCATGTAATTTTAAAGTATGGAACAGAGCAATATTATCATGTAGATATTATTTTACAGAAACCAAAGAGTGCACTTCCATCCAAATTGATTTGTCTTAGAAAAAAAAAAAGGAAGTCTTTATTCAGATTGACACAGAGTGTGCACCCCTTAGCACATGGACAGCGCAGGATCAAAAAGTAGAAGGTTTGAGCTAGAGGAACGAGAACAAAACCATAAACTGATTGACCAAGAGGAAATTAGCTGGTAGACCAACAGGAGAGGAGGTTAGCTTGTAGACCAACAGGAAATTAGCTGGCAGATCAATAGGAAGTTAGCTGATAGACCAACAGGAAATGAGCTGATAGACCAACAGGTGAGGAGGTTAGCTTGTAGACCAACAGGAAATTAGCTGACAGATCAATAGGAAATTAGCTGAGAGACCAACAGGAAATTATCTGGTAGACCAACAGGTGAGGAGGTTAGCTTGTAGACCAACAGGAAATTAGCTGACAGATCAATAGGAAGTTAGCTGATAGACCAACAGGAAATGAGCTGATAGACCAACAGGAAATGAGCTGACAGACCAACAGGAAGTTAGCTGATACACAGCAGGAAGTTAGCTCATAGACCAAAAGAAAATTAGCTCTGGGTTGACAGTGAAGGGAGTCGGGATAAGGAGTGGAGGAACCCCTGTGCTCAGTTCCCCAGGGGGGGGTCCTCATGTCATACAGGTTGGGTAGCAGTAGGGCAGTGTCCCTCCCCCACCTCCTGGCTCTGCTCACACATGCTCCACTTTCTGGTAAAACTTCCAAGACTCTCTGGGCCATGATGGGACAGTAGATGTGTTTCTTGCTGTGCCTCAGAATTTTCATCATTTCTTCGTTGGGGTCTTTTATCTGGAAATTGGGAAAGAGAGAACCCTATAAGACTCTGTGACCTTTAGGTATTAGAAGCTAACCTCTTTTTTTTTTCTTAATTAAAAAATTTTATTTATTGGTGTGGGGGAGGTGGGGTCTGAGGATCCGACTGAGACCATCAGGCTAGCTCAGCGAGTACCCTCATCCACTGAGCTATCTCACAGGTCCTATCAGTCAGTATTTATTCCTCTGGATGTTGTATTAACTACTTTTGGCTGTGACAGATGCCTGACAGAGAAACAACAAGGGAGGAAGAACTTACTTTAGCTCCCGATTTGAAAAGAGTCTGTAGTGGGTGGGAAGATGTGGTGAGGGGAGGAGGGTCACATAGCCGATCAGTTTGCATTCTGGTACCAAGGCATCTGCAGTCAGGAGGCAGGGAGAGATGAGTGTTGGTACTCAGTTGGATTTCTCCTTTATTTCTTTGTTCAGTGTTTGAGATGGCGCCACCCACATTCAGGGTGGACTTGCCATCTTCAGTTAACTTTCTCAGTAAATACCTCCACAGACCTGTCTGGGGGCACGTCTCCCAGTCGAACTGACAATTGTCACTGTCCCATTAACTGTCCCTATCACGTTTCTAGATGTGTATAGCAGTATTTCTTGACTCATTAAACCAGGCCCCTGCAAGTTCACACTCCCCAGTATACTCTGCATCCTGCCTGCTGACACAGGCCTGGGTGTCTCCACACCAGAGCCTGCATGGACACAATTTGCCCCTGCAGTGCAGCAGTGGATCAAGTCCTCGAGATTCTTGCATTTCGTGGTGGTGTGTTTTATTTTTTTCCTGCCTTCTGGGCCTCGCTCTTCAGCCCTCTTAACCCATTTTTTTTTCTTTTTTCTAAAACCTGTCCTCTCCCCCTCCAGAGGTGAACCCTGAGGAATTTTGAGAGAGGAAAATGACAAGAGAAGAATTTATGAGAGCGAGAGGGCGTGGCGCTAGAGGATGCTTGCGGCTCTTTTCTTAGTCTGTCCTTCCAGCTAATGCTGTCATCAGGCTCTCCTTAAGTGTGATTATCTTCTTTAAACCTTGTTCTTATTCCAATAAAGTGTGTGTGTGTGTGTGTGTGTGTGTGCACATGAGTATGTATGTATACACATGCATGTGTAGGTCAAAGGACAACCTTGGCTGTCACTCCTCTCGTGTCTTCCAGCTTCTGTTTGAGACAGTCTCTCACTGACTTTCATCAACTAGCAAGGCTTGCTGGGCAGAGGGCTGCAGAGATGGTCCTGTCTCCACCTCCATCCCTGCACCCCTGGGATGACAAGCATACACTTCCATGCCCAGCTTTTTGCCTGGGATCTGGATCCAAACTGAGGTCCTTGCACTTCCTGGTGCTTTGCTGAGACTCTGCCTCAGTCCTCTAATGAAACCTTGCAAAAGCCTGACAACAGAAGGAGCAAGAGTGTTTTGGCACAAGGAGGTGGGATGGGGTGAGGGGAAGAGCAGAGGGGTGGCAAGGTGGGCGCACTTCCTGTGGGGCATCCCAGACCCTGAGGGTCCTGCTGTGCAGCCATGCAAAGCCAACAACCTGCTCTTCCAGAAGATGGAGGTCCGGGAGGTGGCAGGTGCTTACAAAGCATCCTGTCCCGGAAGCTTTGAAGCTTCCTATGGAAAGGAGTCTATTGATGGTTCAGGGCAGTTCACCCAGCACTTCACTGCCCACTGTATCCTGACCTGCATCTTAACAGTCCATAATGCTGAGAGATGCTCCAAGCTTCCCTCTGAGCACCCACCAGGGCAGCTGATCCCTGCTCAGAATGCTGGAAGGAGTCCAGGGTCTCCATGAGCCAGTCAGGTGTGGATATCTTTCCTTCACCAGACACTGCATTGTTCACCAGCCCCTACTGCAGGACAGGCTGGACCAATTTTGCTCCCAATTCCTAAGTCCTCACTAATGGAAGGAAAGGGTGTTTTCTAGGGAAGAAAAGGAACAGAAAAAGACAGACTGAAGTTTGGATTGGCCTAATAATTTACAATAAACTAGGTCACTAGAAGTCCACACTCGAGTGTTGTCTCAGTCAGGGTTTCTATTCCTGCACAAACATCATAACCAAGAAGCAAGTTGGGGAGAAAAGGGTTTATTCAGCTTACACTTCCACATTGCTGTTGATCACCAAAGGGAGTCAGGACTGGAACTCAAGCAGGTCAGGAAGCAGGAGCTGATGCAGAGAAACATGGAGGGATGTTTCTTACTGGCTTGCTTCCACTGGCTTGCTCAGCTTGCTTTCTTATAGAACCTAAGACTACCAGCCCAGGGATGGTACCACCCACAAGGAGCCCTCCCCCCTTAATCACTAATTGAGAAAATGCCCCACAGCTGAATCTCATGGAGGCATTTCCTCACCTGAAGCTCCTTTCTCTGTGATAACTCCAGCTTGTGTCAAGTTGACACACAAAACCAGCCAGTGTAGGTGTCTATAGGATCATGATATCTATGACTACAGTGGCCATGATGTGTGAGGGTGCACAGGACCACACTGTTAGCAGATAGGAGAGGTCATGCTGTGTCTAAAGGTGTACAGGACCATGCTGTGTCTACAGGTGTACAGGACCATGCTATGTCTGCAGGTATGCAGGGTCATGCTGTGTCTGCAGGTATGCAGGGTCATGCTGTGTCTGCAGGTGTGTAGGGCTAGGCTCTTTCTGCAGGTGTGCAGGACCATGCTATATCTGCAGGTGCACAGGGCCATGCTGTGTCTGCAGGTATATAGGGCTATGCTGTGTCTGCAGGTGTGCAGGGGCATGCTATATCTGCAGGTATGCATGGTCATGCTCTGTCTGCAGGTGTGCAGGGGCATGCTGTGTCTGCAGGTGTGCCGGGTCATGCCATGTCTGCAGATGTTCATGTCCATTGTGGCCCTACAAGAATGCTCCGTGTTCCCTGTCTGCAGCCCTCACAAAAGGCTTCATTCCAATCTCTCTCCTGGCTCCTGTGGGTTTCCTCAGTCCTTGACTTTTCTTGGTTGGTAGATGTGTGTGTGTGTGTGTGTGTGTGTGTGTGTGTGTGTGTGTGTGTGTGTGTAGCCATTATTATTTATAAGCACAACTGTGCCTACATTAGGGCCCACCATGGCCTAGTGTTGCTTCATTATAATTACATACATCTGCAAATGACCTTCCTAGAGAAGGTCAGATTCTGAGATTCTAGCTGACGTGAAATTTGAAGGCAGACACTGTCCATGCAGTAGTTGGCAGCTTTTGCACATCGGTTACATACTGGGTGCGATTCTGGTTTAGCTGGTCTGTAGTGGGGCTCATGCATTTTTCTGTTAATCCAAGTAATCATAGGGCACACATAGTGTCAAAAGCCACTTAGCGAAACCATCAATTATGTTATTTATTCCCAGCATCATGTTCACTGATTGTGGTGTAATTAGCATTCTTTTTATTGAAGGCTTCTCACATCTCAGGCATTGGATTAAATCCTCAGTTCATCTCATCTCCTCAGCACACAATAGGGCACAAAGGGTTAACAAAACTCACCAGAGGGTGCAGAGCTGGAAAAGAGGACAGAGACAAGTCCTCCAGGTCATCAGAACCCCAGAACTGTCCCCTTGCTTCCCTGAGCCCCAGTAGGAAGTGAGAGCCTTCTCTTGTTCATCCTTGAAGCCTGCTATTTAGAGAAATTATAAACACGTCAAGATGAGTAACTGCATGTCTTCACTGTCAAGAAATAAAACAGAGGGATGAGCAGTGAGCCCTCCATGATGGGAGGGCACAGGTTAGCCTGTCAGGAGGGAGGGCACGCAAGTTGTCATATCTGGCTAATACTTAGATTTCTCCCGGTATCACAGGCTCAGGCCAAAAAGCCATGCACTTGAGACATCTCTACATACCATTTCATTTTTGCTAATAATGCATTGAACATGGTCTGTGATGAGCTTTGGAGGAGGGATTGGGGACCAGAAGGTTCTATGAACCTCAGTCTCTCGGGGAGCCTCTTTGCCCTGAATTTTGTCACCGGGCTCTGGGCAATCACAGGCCCTTCCAGCTGCAAATGAAACAAGTACATTTTGGTTCAGCACCAGATTCCCCAGCCCTGAGTGTGCACAAACCGTCTCTGATAATGCTCACCTTGCAGCCTGCATTCCTCCTGCCCCAAGTGGCCTTCATCGTCATTGATTTTAATCTAAATCCAGCTTGGCATAAGCCTGACTCTTGCGCCCACCAGTCATTCCTCTGAATCTCTCCTATTTAGTTACTCCGTTTAAATCTCAGTTGGCATATTTTTGCTTCCCATAAAGTGACCTTGACTCTCAAGCTGCGTAACAAGTTGCTCCAAGAGACAGAAAGTAGATCTGAACATCTGCAATGTTCCTCCCCATTGAGTTGCTCAATGCATTAAGGCAAAGTCGCCAACTTCAAGTTAGCTAGACATGCCTGTGACTCATTTTTATACCTGCAGCTTGTCATATCTTATATAAGGAAGCATTAACTTGCTATTATTAAATGATCTCCACATAGTTCCACCAGATCTTATTAAAGATGTATTTATTATGTTCATAAGAATTGGAGTTTCAACCCAATATGTTTTCTTCTTTATTACATTTTCATCATTGCCCAGCTCTGTTTTGATGCCTTGCTGTTGATTTAGAATGGAACTTGTCTGTACAAATCGATGTGCGATTGCTTTGGTCTGTGCCAGACATAGCAGGGGCATACTACACCCAACAATGAAGCTGAAGCTGCCATTGGTGGCTCCTGACTTCAGGTCCAGAGCTGATTAGGAATGGTTCATAACGTGTGTGTGTGTGTGTGTGTGTGTGTGTGTGTGTGTGTGTGTGTTGTTACTAGAATTCCTGAATCTTGGTGCTTATGAAGAAAAGAGGTTTATTTAGCTTACAGATTTAGAGGTTGAAACTCCCAGATCAGGTGACCCCATCTGATTGACTTCTGCTAAGCACCTCACCATGGACAGCACCACAAAGGCATGCGTGGGGACAGAGTGGCAGGAGAAGGAGCCAGAGAGGACCTCATTCCCTTATATAGCAACCCACTCTGGAGGGAACGGTGGTTAATGCTGCCCTCAGCTGTTTCCCTCCCCCTGATTATCCAACCATCTCCCAGCAGACACTGTTCTTAAAGGTTTCACCACCACTCAGGAGACTAGCCTCCACAGGAGCCAGGCCTGAAGGTTACCACTGCTCTCGTTGAGATGGAGGCACTTAGACAGTGTGGCTTGACTTCAGAGACCCTCCCCCGCCCTTCAAATGCAGATAGTCAATGGGCTGTCTCATGGCTTGTGACTGAAGTCCTTTGACCATCCTGTCTCTGGCATGAGACTTTGGTCAAGATAGCTAAGTTAGATCTCTGTGGAAAGTCCAGCTGATGGTCAGAAGCCCATCCCCCATGGTTTGCAGAGCAAGCAAAACCCTCTGAATACGTGTGTTGTTTTTAACCTTACATTGACCTTTGTGTACCAGAAAACTTCTGTTACTTTAGCTTTTAGACAATTTGTAGATTTGCAACTTTCACATATACCAGTAACTTATCCAGGCATTGTATTACTAAACTCAAAGCAACATAATGTCTATTTAGATTTTAACTGCAGGTGAGTTCTAAGAAAAAGGCCTTAGTTGGAAACCCTTCAGAAATACTTAATTTCCCTAAAGTTGCCCATGCTTTCTTCAGAACGAAGCATACAAAGTCCTTCCAGCCTTCCTTGAGAGTTGCCTAAGAGTTCTTATCAGACTGATTTTCTGCCCGTGCCAAGGAGAGCTACTCTGTTAATATAAAGCAGCTTTGAAGATTAATAAGTAACAGGAGAGTCCCACATAGACGTATGAGTAGTAAGAATATTTAAGTGTTTCTGATATATATACTTTGGAAAATAAAATCGAATGTCTCTCTTGCTCTGCACAGCTTGTCTTAAGAGACAGATGTACGTGTTTGTGTCTCTGATGACAATGTCAGGAAATTTGGTGATCTAAGATGACCTATGATCAGTGTTGGGTTTAGGTCTTCTGAAGAACCATCAAACGCATCTGGTGCTTTATTGGGTGGGGGGGTTAGCCTATGAAGCCCCCAGTTGTCACTATCGGCTGATCTTTCTTTAAACACAGTAAATGTAGCCCAGCTGTGTATTAGCACGTAGGGAATGCAGAGAGGGTTCAGAGGGTTGGAGTGGCCACCCCAGGATGCTGAAGTGTGGTCCTCACAGTGAGCAGTCACACGGACCACTTGAGTCTCAAATGCTCCCCATATCGCAAACTATTAACACCGAACAAAAGAAATCAGCCTTGTGGGATGAGGTTAGTAAGAAGTTACTTGCAAGTGTGCCTCATTAGGAAAGACCATATCCTAACCACAGACATCCGAGAGTGACCAGCCCTCAAGTACGTGAGGCTTAGGAGGAAAAGCCATCACAGGTGTGATAGGGGTCCTGAAGGGAGGCACCCTTTCGTTTCTAGGATTAGGAGAGTTCACTGACTGGGACAGCATGTTCTTGAAGGCAGGGAGAGAGCTTCAGCCCTCAGGTTGGGCACCGGTATGTTACAATGTATCAAATGGAGTCTGCTCCACTGTTGATATGTTACAATGTATAAAACAGAGTCCGCTCCCCTGTTGGTATGTTACAATGTATCAAACGGAGTCCGTTCTGCTGATGAGATGACTCAGCAGGCAGAGGTGCATGCTGTGTAAGCCCAGCGGTCTGAGGTTGAGCCCTGGAACCCATAAACAAGATCAAACGAGAGAACTGACTCCATGACGTTGTCCTCTGACCTCCACCTGGCATGCGTGTGCCCCGGCATGCATTCACATACCCCTGCCCACATACTAATAAGTTTTTAAAATATAAGAATGAAAGCAGTTCATAGAAAGGAAGGCTAAAATGAATTGCCCTCCAGAAGATCTCTATTGGGAGACCTATAGGCTCACAATCATAGACAGCCATGATAAGTCCCTGGGGGAGAGAATTTGGAGAGTGTTATTAGTCAGGATTCTCTAGAGGAACAGAAGTAATAGAATAATTTTATATACATATATATACATTTTATATATAACAATATATATTATATAACAATTATATATATATACACAGAGACACAAATACACATATATCATATATATTCCGTTTCCCATATATATACATATATTCATATTTATATGATATATACATATATATAATATTCATTCTATCTGTATATTATTCCTACAAAGATTTATTAGAGAGGCTTACATGCTGTGGTCCAACTATTCCAACAATGGCTCTCTCTCGATAAAAAGTCCAAGAATCCATAGTTACTCAGTCCGTGAAGCTGGATGTCTCAGCTGGTCTTATGTATTGGAGCCCCAAAGAGGCTGGCTGTGATGCCAGTGAAGGAATGAACTTGGCAGTGAGAGTGAGGACAAGCAGGTAAAGATCCAATACCTCCTTCTTGCACATTCTTTATACAGTCTGCCACCAGAAGGCGTGGCCTAGATTTAAGGTGGTTCTTCTGACCTCAAAAGATCCAGATTTAGGGCACGTCTTCCCACTCAAATGATTCGATTAAGAAGGATTCCTCGCTGGTGTACCTAGCTGCTTGGATTTTAGTTAATCCCAGATGTAGTCGACTTTGACAGCCGAGCCTAGCCATCACAGAGAGCAAGCACCACCTGGCAGCACCATGATGGGCTCTTGCACAGACAACCTTCAGATCCTCACACAAAGGGAGTTTCTGACTCTTGCAGGTTTTCAGAGGAGGGAGGGGAGAGGTTCCATGTGGCATAACCTGTGTGGCCACTGACATGGAGGAAGGCTCTCGACAAGAGAATACATTTACAAAGGAAGATTCTCTCAGGCTGGGCTATCATGGGGGAACTGGACCCTGGCAGCTGTAAACAAGAGGGAAGAAACTGGAAGGCCACAGTGCAGGGGGCTTCCTTGTCAAATGTCCAGGAACTGAATGGTTGTGGCCTGAGCAAGAGAGGGGCAGTTAAAGGGTCTCTGATCTAACAGACACAGAAGTACCTCTGTGCACTTGTTTAAATACACATGTGTTGTTGACACTTATTTTGTACCTTTGCAAGCCAGCATGGTCCCAGCCACAAAAATAGAAATCAGGCTAGATGTATCAGGCTTGGGATACATCTAACAAAAGGATTATATTGAACTAATTTGGAGGGACTAGAAAAATGGCTGGGGGGGGGGGAGTAGGCATTGCAGTCTTAGTAGCGAGGCCCCGCCCAGACTGATGGCCAGACTTCGACATCCCGATCAGTACAGTATATATTGGAATGCCAAAGACGTGGAGCTCTAATGCCAGGGAAGAAATGAACTTGCTAGTGAGAATGAGGGCAAGCAGGCAAGAAGAGGAGGCTTCCTTCTTCCGTGTCGTGTATATAAGATGACACCAGAAGCAGTGGCCGAGACTCAAGGCAGGTCATCCCACCTCAATCAGTGGGGTCAGATCCCTTTGCCCATGTGTGGCTATATCAGAGCTCTAAGCACTGAATGACACCTCCGGCCACCAGCCACCAGCCACCAGCCACCACTGTCACAGCCAGAGTGGGTGCAGAAGCTGCATCAAGACCAGAAGCAGAGCCCTTCCTTCTGCTCGCACGCTAGCTCCCTAAACCCAAGCAGCTCCACACTGGCAAAAGAGCCTGAGAAATGCAACATCTCTCATTGGTCCCTGGCACGCAGAAAGCACAGAAAAGCAGGCATTATCTGGATCAGAAAGCATACCGAGTATTTTAGAAAATATGAATAGGCATCTATTTTTAATTAATCCTATATAAATGCAGGATATAAAAATCCTTTCAGACTGCTGCTCTTATGGAGGAGTAAGAAAGAGAACCAGTTTTATCATCAAGAAAATAAGTGGATTTAAAGACAATTCGGGGCATTTAAATTCACACAACGTAGAGGAAGAGGAAGCCACTGCACCTTGCTAAGAGGGTCGCTCCTGCCAGGGCTATGCCTGTCCCTACTCTGCCCAGCTATTTAAAGCTCAGCAGTTTGAAGCAAATCCTCCTGTGTGGGATTTTCTATCTGACACTGCTTGATTCTTTTCTAAAGCAGATCATTGGCCTTTTGGGTAACAATCTGTTTGCTTTCTGAGTTTCTTTGTACATTTCTCTAGATGTGTTTGTTACATGTCTAACTCCAGTGGGCAATTATTCCAGATAACCTCACCTTATGATTATAGAATTAGAATCATGCCTTTGAGAACTGGAATTAGTGATAAAGAAATCCTCTAATATATCAGGGTTGTATTGTCCCAGAAAACTTTTAAAAATTAAATATTGGTTTCAGTATAGCTCACAGCAAGCAGAAATATAAAGCTCGTTCTGCTAGATGATTGGCAGCTGAGCATCACAGCACTGACACGCCATACTCACACGTAATAGATTAACCTAACAGCCTCATTTGGAAGATGTCATTATTCATAGTCTACTAAGAATCCGATCCCGGACTGGAGAGATGGCTCAGTGGTTTAGAGCACGGACTGCTCTTCCAGAGGTCCTGAGTTCAAATCCCAGCAACCACATGGTGCCTCACAACCATCTGTAATGGGATCTGATGCCCCCATCTGGGGTGTCTGAGGACAGTGACAGTGTACTCACATATAATAAATAAGTAAATCTTTGGACCAGAGCGAGTGGAACCATAGAGCATGGTAGACTCAATCAGAGGTCCTGAATTCAATTTCTGGCCCACATGAAGGCTCACAACCATCTGTACAGCTACAGTGTACTCATATACATAAAGTAAATAAATAAATCTTAAAAAAAAAAGTAAAAGGAACCTGATCCCCTGCAGACATTTAAACTGACTATGAAAATACGCACAGATCAATGTCTATAAACATGCATGTGGTCCCTTTTCTAACTTTGTGTGAGGCATATGTAAACTAAACTCTTGGAAAGGTGGTTGATATATTAGAGAGTCCGTGTTTTGAAGATGAACCTCCCCGAGTATCTTCATATGTATTTCTTTGTTTCCCCAGTTTGATCTTGTCTGCGGCAATGCCTGGATGTTGGACCTCACCCAAGCCATCCTGAACCTTGGCTTCCTGGCTGGGGCTTTTACCTTGGGCTATGCAGCGGACAGGTAGGTATGGGTAAGATAACCGATCCATTTATTATACCATGCCGCCTGTGTATGGGGAGAGAAACAATAGCAACTACATTCAATTTCTTTTTTTTTTTTTTTTTTTTTTTTTTTTTGGTTTTTTTCGAGACAGGGTTTCTCTGTGTAGCCCTGGCTGTCCTGGAACTCACTTTGTAGACCAGGCTGGCCTCGAACTCAGAAATCCTCCTGCCTCTGCCTCCCAAGTGCTGGGATTAAAGGCGTGCGCCACCACCGCCCGGCTACATTCAATTTCTTATTCCACCACCCACGACGTTCACACTTGTTTGGTTCGACTAATTCTTTCCATCTCAAACTTTCTCTCCTTGCTCCTTGGTAGGGAAGGTGCCCTTGTTGTGGGTCAGAGAGCACCCCAGTGAAAGCCATGACCTCGGGGCAGTGATGTCATCGCTCAGATGACGGGTGAGGGGTGGAGTTACGATGCTCAAAGCAGCCCAGTGATTAGGGTTTGGTTAATTCAGTCTTGGAATCCACCACTCCACATCTTTCTCACTTATTTTTTTTATATTTTTCTTACATTTTATTCTGCAGATTGTGTTATACTCTGAAGAGATTTTTTTTTTAATCAAAACTCTTTATTTCAGAATGAGAATTATTGGGGTTTCTTTTGTTTTTTGTTTGTTTGGGTTTTTTTTTTTTGTGCACATTTCAATTCTTTCCTCTGTTGCTCCAGTTTAGAACTGGATTGCATTCTTCCAAATTTTATTTATGTTAGTTTCAGTTTCTAGTTTGTCTTTTTTGGTTTTAGACAGGGCCTCACTGTGTTTATTAGAAGAGACTCAAACTCACAATCCCCCTGCCTCTGTCTCCCAAGTGCTGGGATTGCAGGCATGCAACATTATGCCAGCTATTTTTACTGAGACCTCAATTTTTTAAAAATTGGGTTTTGCTTATGTATTTTATCCTGCATGATCAATAAACACATCTCCTACAATAACTCCTATAGGAGAAGACCCCAGCTCTAGTTGGGAGCTGAGGATCTTAGTCCTTTGCAGTGAATGAACCAGACTTGAGGGAGGGAGCTGTAAGTAACCCACCTCCTATCAGCACTGACCACCTTTGAGGAGCCTTCCCTTCGGAGTCTGCCTGTGGCTTATATTCCTTAAGGAAAGGATGAGAGGTACTTTAATAGGCATCTACCATCAGGAGACAGAGTGATGGGGGCTGAGAGTGAGAGTGAGGGTCTGCATCAGGACTTCCAAGTTAGGTCATCACTCAGACCTAATGAGCATGAGGCTGAGCAAACTGGAAAGTCAGTAGCGCTTCCCACACAGTAGGTCACAGGGCCAACTGCTGCTCCCCAAGTTGGAGAGCTAGGCAGACCCAAGTAACTAGCACTTAGTGGGGCAGAGAGGCTCCTGGGCAATGAAAACCTGACTGGAATTGCTGGAGGATTAGAGGTTTAGTGTGTGAACAGCTATAAACAATCTTAAAACCAAATAAATACAGGATGATATATTAGCAAGTGTGTAGAACCACAAAAAATTTGTTGTTCATTGCTGATGGGACATATAATAGCACAGAAGAGGGGAAGCTGGGTTTTTGTTTGTTTATTTATTTGTTTTTGTTTTTGCTTTCAGTTTCTTGCAAAACTAAATGCACAGGACTAGAAATGACAGTTTTGCTATTTACCCAACAAAGCTAAAAATGTACAGTCACACATAAACTCTCACTTGAAACTTACAGCAGATTTCTGTATAATTACCAGCATCTGGAGAAGCTAAGGTGTTCTGCAGTAGGTGAATGGACTTAGGATCCATTCATATGTCCAGATATGTCCAGATAGTGAGATATTGCTCCATACTAAAAAGATACAAGTTAGGAAATGGCTAAGATATCGAGGAAACTTAAGCCCTTATCGCCGAATTCAAGAAGCCAATTTGAAAAGACTACATGTTGTAAGATATATAGATTCCATCTATAGAACATTCTAGAAAGTTGCCAACTATGGAGACAGTGGGAAAGTCTGTGGCCTGAAACCCTAGTGTGAACTGTAGACTTAGGTAATGATATCTGTAACGATGCCACCTTTAGCTTATTAATTGTTACAGGTATGTCACTCAGTGGCAGTGATAGGATAAGGCTCACATGTATGAAAGGAGAAGCGTTCTGTGGGAACGCTGTATTTTTCTGTTTAAATTCTGCTCAAACCTAAAACTGCTTTAAAAACGAAATAAAGTTGACTTTTAAAACACATTGGTAAATTAAGGCCGCTTCCATCTCTGCCCTTGACGCCAAACCGAAGAAGTAAAAATGTTGTTGTGGATATTTGTAAGGAAAGTGGCAGAGGGTGAAAGCTCTCACAGGTCACTGACAGTGAACTCCCATAAGACAGTCATCTGTCACAACTACAAGGAACTGATTTGTGCCAGACTGGGGAAACCGACCATAGTACCCTGTCACTTTGTCTGAGCTATTTAACTATAGTTCTGTAACTCATGAAAAAAGATCAATACCAACACACATTGATTAGGAACCTGATTATGAGTTTTCACATTAGAACTCTATTTGTTCCTTACCTCTCGAGCTAGAAAACGGGGGTGCATGGAGAGCAAACAGAACCAGAGTCTTAAGAGAGCTCAGGAGTTTGTGCAAGGTCATGACTGGCAACTGGATGGGACAGGGTTGAAATGGAGGGTTCAGTAGCCTGCCAGGGCTGCTTCATCCTGTCTCCACCCCCTCCCTGAGACTCCACCCACAAAATGACAGCAAAGGTCAGGAAGGACCAGGCCAGCAGGGAAACTGTATTCAAGAGTAGCCTTGCAGAGGTGGTCACCACCGGGGAATCTTTAGTCTCTAAGACATGTTGTGGGCTATTAATTTTATAATGTCACTCTGGAGACGAGTTCCATTTTCTCTGATATCATAGGTAGTATTATCAATATTGTTTGCTGCAATGGTAAGTTAGAGAGGATAGGTTTTCCTTTGAACATTTGGCTTCTTTTTTGCACGCTGTCTAATTCGGTCTCCATTACGTGGACGATGGTGTTTAAGGTTCTCTTTCTTCTCTCTCTCCTCCAGATATGGCAGGCTCATCATTTACTTAATATCCTGTTTCGGTGTTGGTGTCACGGGAGTTGTGGTGGCATTTGCACCAAACTTTTCTGTGTTTGTGATCTTCCGCTTCCTACAAGGGGTGTTTGGAAAGGGGGCCTGGATGACTTGCTTCGTGATCGGTAAGACTTGTCCCGTTGCAACCACTCCTCTGTGTGACGATTAGCGTGGGGGGAGGAGGGGTCAAGCTCAGCCTTCCCCAACACTAAATCTTGGACACCTCCTTGCAGCAATTCCACAAGTTGGACAAGGGTTTGGGGTGGGATTCTGGTTGCGTCAGAGACCAGAATGCTGTTTTAAATTGGGTACCAGATACAGAATATAAAATACTGTCCCTTGCTTATGTTCGGGTCCAAACTGTTCCTTTTGGTTCTAATTCAAGTCCAAACCAGCCAACTACTTCAAGTGGTGGAGGATTCATGACCAAAGACATGAGGGAGGTCATCTGATATCATCGACCCAGATGTTTGGACTTCCAATCCCTCCCATGGCTACTGTATAAGCCCCTAGCAGGAGTGTTTTAGATACCTGAAGCAAAGCTCTTTTTATGATGGGAAAAGGGGAGAGGGTCCAAGGAGGGACTGAGAGTCACTGGCTGGAACAGAGAGATTACTGAAGTGTGTGGCTTTGTTTTAACATGAGCCAAGTCTATTTGGATATTTGAAATTGTGAAGTTAGGGCAGTCACAGGCAGTGAGTGTGCCTCGGATCACTGAGAACAACAAAACAATTAGTGGGAATGAGCAGGGGAGGTCAGGATTCCAGCAACAAAATTTCCCACGTGGATTTTAGAGATCTGCCACATCCACGAAGAGTCAAACAATGGGATTCGTAAACCTAAACAGTCTTATGATAGGAAGCCCTGGCAGAGTCTGATGGCCACGGCAGCTGTTCCAGAGAGACTATAATGTACAAATCCTTAGCACTATGGTGGTCGAGCTATCTTGCTATGTTTATTTTGGTACTTACGATGACCCTCACACCGGCCATGTTGAGGTGTCCTGAAACCAGCGTAAGTTTATTGCCCTTCTCAATTATAACCAGAGGAGGCTGGAAACCCGAGGATCAGGGCAAAGAACAGGGCACATGCGTAAGGAACGGGGAAAACCATCTCCAGCCCTTCTGCACAAGGTAGAAGCCTCCATGTCCGCATGTTCTAGAACATTCCAGCAACGTTGATAGTCGTTTGTTTATATGGGGGTCAAGTCTGTTTGCTTCGATGCTAAGAACTTCCCTAATCTCTTGTGTCTGTTTCCTTCCAGTGACGGAAATAGTAGGTTCAAAACAAAGGAGGATTGTGGGAATTGTGATCCAGATGTTCTTCACCCTTGGGATCATCATCCTTCCTGGAATTGCCTACTTCACCCCCAGCTGGCAGGGCATCCAGCTCGCCATCTCACTGCCCAGCTTCCTCTTCCTCCTCTATTACTGGTAATGGGATTTGGGTCATTTATCCTATGGCATGTGAGCTACAGTCCAAAGCAGCATGCATGCAAAAGAAGGCAATGGAGGGGATTTCCTAAATCCCCAGAAGGCCCGTGGCTTAGAGCATCTCTAGAGAGTTTTAACAACCTAGAGAGATTATTGGCTGCTTGATTCACAGTTGTCACTACAAACAGTAAAATGTTCCAATACCGAATTCCAGATTAAGCGGTTGTGTTATCATTTATCCCTTTGCGGTGCTTCTGTCAGAGCTATGAGATAGCAAAACCTGGTGTTTCAATATGCAGATTAAAGAATATAAAGATCCCTTGAGCGAATTAACATTCTTTGATGAATGAGAGGTTAAGAGTGTCAGAGAATTAAATTATCAAGATGTTCCAGATAGATGCATTCGTCTCTTACCGGGGTGAATATAACTTATTCTCCTCACTGAATTTTAATATATGGGTAAACAGGCTCCATGACTAAAGACTTTGCCTTTTCTGAAATACTCACTAGTCCCTAATCCATTTCACATTTGTAATCAGAGACACAGGACTGTAGGATTCCCTGCTCTTGCAAAACCTATGTACCACAGAGAATTTTTTATATAGCCAAGTTCTCTTTTTCTGCCATTCTGTGTAAACTTGCAAAGAAACGCATTTCTGAGAGCCTGTTTTCAGTTCTGAGAACTAGCCTAACTTGTAAGTTAAATCATTGCAAGATCTTTTTTGGCTGGAAAAAGAAAAACTCCCAGGCTTCTGGGATTCCAGGTTTCTAGCCTAATTCAGGAATCATCTCCCTCCCCAGGGTGGTCCCTGAGTCTCCCCGCTGGTTGATCACCAGGAAGCAGGGAGAGAAAGCCTTGCAGATCCTGAGACGCGTGGCTAAATGCAATGGGAAACACCTCTCATCGCATTACTCAGAGGTAACGTTATTCATCACTGGTAGTAAACTGTTAAGTTGGGTGAAGTAATTCTTTACAACTTCTGTGCTTAATGTTACTTCTTAAATATATATATATATATTATATAATATAGTATTATATATATTATATATTATAAATTATAAATATATTATAAATTATATTATTTATAATATATTATACATCATACACCATATATCATATATTATATATTGTATATTATACATTATGTATTATATATTATATGTTATATATTATTAAACATTGGACTGAGCCAGTTGGGGTTAATTGATCCTTTCAGGCCACATGTTAATAGTTACTCTGGGGCACTTGAACCAGTATTCTTTACTGTAGATGTGTAGTGTCTCCTCATTCACATCGGTTATAAAAGTTCTTGATCTTTCCTCGTCATCCGGGTCCTTGCAATGGATCAGGTTCTGCTGCTGGTGTTACTCTTCTGTTTCTTTCTTCCTGCCTGCCATCCCTGGTGTTTGGGATTGACCCTGGAGTCTTACCCATGCCAGGCAAACTCTCTACCTCTGAGCCATATCTGTAGCCTGAAGACTTGTCTTTAAAGGTAGAAACGCTATTCATTCACGTAAGATCTTGAGCGATGATATAATATTTTAGTTTTAGACTTAACATTTTCTTCCCTCCCTTTGTCCCTTCCTTTCTCCCCTTCCCCACTTCCCTCCCCCCTTTACTCTTTTCCTCTCCCTTCCTTCCCCAGCAAAAGCCTTTGGATGCCTCTTTCCCCTCCCCCTCCACCCCCACCCCTAACCTCCTCACCTCTACCCTCCAGCACCACACTGAGGAAGTGATCAGCTCACTGTTTGCCCTTTGGAAGGTATGAGAAGTGGCTGAAGATACAGCACATATTTAAAATAACAGACAGTAAACACATAAAGCGAAGACCAAGCAAGCGCAGGGTAACATGGGGGTCATCACTAAAGGAACAGTAGAGAACAGTTTTTAGAAGGCATGAATCTTGGTGTAAACCTTGAAAAATGTTAGCCTATTAAGGCTGTTGTTGATATAGCGTTGCGATCGTTCTGATAGGAAATGGAATTGGTTGGTTCAGCATCCTCCCTGGAGCGTCCAGGAGCTTGGTGGACATGCCCAGGTCTCTGACTCCCTCCTTCTCAGAGCAGCTGTAGTGGCTGTGCTTATGAATGTTTCTTAATAGACCGGCTTTCAGGGTTTGCACACTGGTTAAAGACGAGTCTTCAGGTCTACTTGTCTGAAAGGTTTAGCATGGCCTTTTGGAAACACTAATATGTCTTCATTCTTGTTACTCTTTGGGGGAACATTTGAGACGGGAATTCCTCATAGGGAAGAAATAATCCACCACTCTCCCCAACCTCCTTTTTATTTCACTGTAGGTCCTACAGTTGGATTAAGGTGTTGACTGTGTGTGTTTAGGGTGTGTGTATGTGTGTGTGTGTGTGTGTGTGTGTGTGTGTGTGTATGCATGTGTACACATGAATGCACATACACATGGATGAATGTGTGTGCGTGTTGACATCAGAGGATACGGTCTTAGATCTTGTTACTATGGCACCCGATACCTTTCTTTTTGAGACAAAGTCTATTACTGACCTGAAACTTTCCGAAGAGTTTATGCTGGCTGTCCAGAAAACTCCCCAGGGACCCACTCACTTCTGCCTCTCCAAAGCTAGAATTACAGGCCCAACTTTTTTTTCTACCTGAGTTCTGGGGATGAAACTCAGGTCCAAATATTTGTGCAAAGCAAGAACTTGGCTGACTTGAGTCATCTCTAGCCCCCGGTTTTAATGGTCAAATATTTTTTCCATCCCCCGTAATCAGGATGCTGAAGACATTGCACGCATAGTCCCAGGGGTGTACGATCTAGATCAAGGTTTGTGAGGCTGTAGAAACAACAGCTGCCTGCTGGTGGCTAACAATCTAATGCTACAGCCATCTAAGGGTGGGTGGACACGCTGCTCCACTTACAGTGCTCTCAGAGACGCACAGGAAAGATCATGCTTGCAGGGAGAGCTCAGCGTTCTACTTGACTGTGCTTGTAAAATATCCTGAACTCGGAGCCAGTGGCCTCTGAGTCATCACGACTCTCGTATGAAGCCAAATAGGCAAGAGGTTTCCATCCCAAGCCAGACCTGACTCCCTAAGGAATGTATTGTAGAAGCCTAGCTGTATTGGCCAGGCTTTTGCTACCAGAGCTACGTCTATTGCTTCTATGTTTCCATCTAATGACAGTTTTCTTTACTGATTGTTTTCTTTAAACATTGTTATAGTAAAAACAAAGGTTTATACGTCTAGATGTTTTGCCTACATATGTCTGTGCCTCACATGCATGCAGTGCCCACAGAGGCCAGAAGAGGGCATCAGATCCTCTGGGACTGGAGTTACAGGTGATGTGAGTTGCCACCTGGGTACTGGGGATTGGACCTGAGTCCTTTGGAAGAGCGAATTTCCAAACTTCTTAACTTCGAAGCCATATCTCCATCCCCTAAGTGTAAATAATAATAATAATAATAATAATATTAAAAAATTTAAAACAAGCCAGGCAGTGGTGGCGCATGCCTTTAATCCCAGCACTTGGGAGGCAGAGGCAGGCGGATTTCTGAGTTCGAGGCCGGCCTGGTCTACAGAGTGAGTTCCAGGACAGCCAGGGCTACACAGAGAAACCCTGTCTTGATAAACAAACAAACAAAAAAAATTAAAACATACTAAGATAGGAAAAATAGGTGAATGACCCTGTCCACGTTTCAAATAGACCCCCTAATTGCTGGTTGGTTGTTAAACTTGAGGTTTCTCTCCTCTACGTTCTCCAATTCCCTGGACAACTATCCCGGCTCTCAGGGTGCTGCATCTTGTGATATTTCTCTCTGATGGAGAAGCACAGACATGTTGACCCAGCATGTTGATCATGGTGCTGTCCTCAGGACACTGCTGAATGAACATTGAGGAAGATACTCACGCGACTCTCAGACTGGATGCAAATAATCAAAGCTGTGACCCAGCTGCTGGGAACAATAGCTATGGGGAGAGGGGTGGTCTTCAAAATGTAACCTCAGAATCGTTACTCTAAGAATAAGCGATTAGACCAATGTGGCGCTTCCTGGGCACCAGTTGGACACTGAGGAGAGCACACCTGTGAGGGATTGGTTGTCTAGATGAAGGTTAGCCTCTGGGAATGTCTGTGAGGGATTGTCTTGATGTGGGAAGACTATCTTAACTGTGGGCAGGATTGCCCCACTGTGTGGGCATCCCTGACTACATAAAATGGGAAGAATAAGTTGAGTGCTTGCATGCAAGAGTTCACTGCTGTCCGTTCTTGACTGTGGATGTAATGTGACCTTTGAGCTTCAACTGATGTGACTTCCCTACCTTGAGAGGCTGCCACCTGGAACCATGAGTTAAGTTAACCCTTTCCTCCCTTAAGCTGCTTCTGTCCTAGGGTATTTCATCTAACAATGGGGAAAGAAACTAAGATAGCCAGTACCAGCCAGCAAGGTGTCATTTTCCCTTTCCCCCCGCCGTCTTACCACGGCTTGTAGCTCTGAGCTGCGGCAGCAGCCTCACGATGTCGTGATGGTTGATGTGCCTCTTTGAGTTCTCTATACATTTCTCTTCTGCTGCTTTTCCTAACAGCTCTGAGAATGGAGAATCTTAAGCATTATTATTATTATTATTTAAGCAGACTTGTCTGACATGTAGCCTGCCCGTGGGCTGCCTGTGGCCAAAGAAGAACTATGAACACCTCTAAGAGAAGGATTCTGAACTCACTTAAATATTATGAGCTATGTGTGTATCATTTTTTTTGTAACCTGATTGCCCCATTCTCTGAAGGTGACAGCCTCCTGCCACATTGTCAAAAGGTTGAACGCACCTTATTGATTCCATTTCTAAGAACCCATTAACACGATCCTCTGTCTTCCTTTTAAGTTCTCTGTATTCCTTTTAAGTTCAGTAGTCAGAGCTGGGGTTTAATTGGGTTCAGGTTTGATATTTTTGACAAGCCTACTTCTTAAGTGGCTCAGTACATTCCCAGAGGAGCTATCTGCTGCCTGCTTGTCTCTTTGGAGAGGTTGCTGGGACTGACAGTCATTGCCTGGGTGGATTAACTCATCAGGAGTTATAAAGAACTTATTTTCATTTCACCCTTATTGCTACATTTATTCTTGGGATATTTAAAGAGATACTCATGTTTCTTACCAACTTTGGGTTACCCCTTGCACAGGGTTGTCTAGGAAAGGAGGCTGCAGGTTTAACTCTTCTTTTGTCCAAATGTGAATTGGTCCCCAGCACCTTTTAAAAAGAGTTCAATGAGTTGCATTCTTTAGTCTCCCTGACAATTAGCTCTCCGATACCCGAAGCTTACTGGTGTGCAAAATTGATCTTACGATAACCCAGAAATAATGGACAGCAGCAGGGTCATTTCACTTGAACTCTGACACCAAGATCAAAGCAGGACCCTATCATAGTTTGTGTTCCATAATAAGCATGCCCAGTCAGTTACTCAACTATCAGCCACTCAAATAAGTATTGTCGATGTTGGGACCGCCTTGAAACCTCATGTTTGCACAGTTACCTCACACATTGCTGTTGGCCTGCATTTCACACTCAGCATATAAACTCAAGGACATTTAGAGCCAGGGCAGGATTGGACCTATCTGCAAAAAAAAAAGTCTCTTTTTCAGCAAATCTCAACTCTTTTAAGTTATCATTTTGTAAACTGCCTTGTTCTTAGAGACCTCTCTAATTCCTACTTCATCCTCAGGGTGCCCGCCCTAGGGAGCAGAAAAAGAAAAAAAAAAGGTTAGAACAGGTAGGAACGAGTCTGGCTGGATTCAGAGCAGTCAGAGGCACTTCGGCAGCTCGGTTCTCTTTGAAACTGCCTTGACTGCCTGCCAAGTCCAACCAATCCCTCTGTTGACAGCAGGGTTCCTACAAACCTGGCTTTGGGCTCCCCATGCATGCTCTAGATTACAGAAGATAACCTAAATTCAGTACAAACAAAGGTCACCCCAGTCCCAAGGCATTAGCCAAGGCAGAAAAGAAATGGGGAAAAAAAAGGCTACTTTGGATTCAATCCAACCCACTAAGCTGAGGAGATATGTAATGGCAGGCAGGCTGTCAGGGAATCATCTCAGTTTTCTTATGTGTTGTTCCATTTTTCATTGGTATATATTCGCTGTACAAAACAGTGGGTTTTGTAATGACACTTCTGTTCACGTGTACTGTATAGTTTGACTATATTCACATGCACATAACGGCCTTCGGTTATACCGCAAACGAACGCTACTCAGCTCATGGCCCCCACGCCCTTGGCTGGCCTTGGCTTCAGTGAAGGAATAGCCTACAACACAAAATACAGGAGAGTCAAATATCAAAGCGATGAATGTCATGGAGAATGTAAGTCCCCGAAACAGAACTGGAAGCTCAAGTAGGTGGGTGGTTTGAGCTCGTGGGAAGGTTTGTAGAAATTGGGGCGAATCTGTGGATGGATGAAATTTCCAGTCATGAGCAGGATTAGCTGACGCTGCTAACCTGGCCATTCTCAGACTTTCAGCATCTATATGCTATAATTGTTCAGGTGTAACTGAGAAACAGGAATAAAATCCTTAATACAACTGCGGTAGTTACAGTATGGGCGTAGCTACAACATGGGGGGTGTCACGATGTCTTTAGGGGCATCCACTGCCCTACTAGATGACTTGGTGAAAGATTTGGCTACTGCATCTTTCACTGTGCTTATGAGGTTCTAGCATACTCCAGCAACTGATTTTTTTCCCCTCTGGTACCAGTTTGAATTTCCTTCCCACCATGTGGAACATGCTGTATCTTGTCCCACTCCCGGCTGACGATGCTCAGTTCAGCTTTCTACTCTTACACAACAGACATGCAGTAGTAGTTTTGTGTGAGAGAACCAAGTACCATGCATGGAAGTGAATGATATGTGTGGGGGCATCGAACACCAGCATTTACCTGAAGATACAGCCAGGTGCTGTATGCTCAGAGTTACAGAAGAAATGGGCAAGCATTCTTGAAAGTAGCAGACTTGGTCTCTTGGTAAGTGATGGAGAGCTATCTTTTTTCTTTCTTACCATGAAAAGAATGTTATCAGAAGTGGTCTCTGGTAGCACTCCCTCCCTGTAAAAATGTAGTATCATCCAGCTACATCCATTGCCTCTTACACTGATGTTATACTTCCCCAGCCTGTTTCAGACTCAGCCGCATTGACTGGGATCTCCCAGGCATGAGTTTCAGCTGCTGTCTTGTTCTTCCATCTACAAGGACAGCACATACTAGATCAGTGCGGTCCCTGGGCAAGAGTCTCAGAATGAGCAGAGCCACACTTAGAGGTGTGGCCATACCACGTGAGCTGAGATGCCTTGTAGACAGTGGCCAGGAATTCAGTGTTTCCTTAGAAACGACAGTCTACTCTGCGAGTCTCTTTGAATTGCAGAGGTGGGGTTGGGTGCGTGTTGTCTTCACACAGTGGAGGCTTACAGAAGTTGCTGGCCAATCCTACCAGTACTGTTTCGGTTGCTCGAGGAGACAGCATGCTTCTGGCTCTGCGGAGTTTTCGACTGAGGCAGGTCCGCTTAACTGTTTGGAAATGCTCATACCTTCTCCCTCATTTCTGTGTGAAGATCTTCTGGTCCCATTGACTCTGAGCGCACAGATGTAGACACTTTGATCTCGTGGTAGATGGGACGTTTTCTGCCCTCTGACATTGGGCTTGGCTTCGTGATGTGATTTAGCTAGTGGTAGTTTGCCAGATGGAGCACAGCTGGGCTTGAATGTGCACGCGTGGCTGGGCCTTATCCCTCTACTTCATTCAAGAATAAAAGGAAAATATCCCTGGTCTTACCTGGTGGTCCCAGAGGACCCTGAAGTAGAATTACTCTAGCAAGGATTGCACACACCTAAACCAGCCACCTCCAAATCTACCCACGGATGTGAGCTAAGCAAGTGCTGATTGGTTAACACTACCCAGATTGCCCGGTGTTAATGCAGCCTTATTCATCAGGAGCTGTCAATACATTGAGAGACCAACACCACTGCGCTGAACTGCACTAGACCCCAGCAACTTCCAGTACTGAGGGAGCACTCTTGACTAAGGGATTTTTTTTAAAAAATATGTTTTATACTTTATTTATGCATTCAAGCTGGTTACTTTTTTTATTATTCTTTAATGTTTTTTACAGTCCAGCCTTTATCCCTCTGCTAGACTGCCCTCTGATTGCTTCTCATTCCATACCTCACCCCCCTACCCCCAGGTCTCCAAGAGGATGTCCCCACCCCTTCACCCCACCAGACCGCCCCACTTCCTGGGGCCTCAAGTCTCTCCAGGTTAGGTACATCTTCTCTCACTAAGGCCAAACCAGGCAGTCCTCTGCTGTATGTGTCAGCGGGGGGGGGGGGGGGATGGGGGAGGTGGTAGGGGGGAGTGTCTCATATCAGCTGGTATATGCTGCTTGATTGGTGGCTCAGTGTCTAAGAGATCTCGGAGGTCCAGGCTAGTTGAGACTGCTGGTCTTCCTATGGGGTCACCCTCCTCCTCAGCTTCCTCTAGCTTTTCCCTAATTCAACCACAGGGGTCCCCGGCTTCTGTCCGCTGGTTGGGTGTAAGTATCTGCATCTGACTCTTTCAGCTACTTGCTCAGAGGGCAGTCCTGCTAGGCGCCTGTCAGTAAGCACACTATAGCGTCAGTAATAGTGTCAGGCCTTGGGGCCTCCCTTTGAGCTGGATCCCAATTTGGGTCTGTCACTGGACCTCCTTTCCCTCAAACGCTTCTCCATTTTTGTCCCTGCAGAAAGAAAGAATATTAAAAGCTCGACTAAGGGATTTTAAAAGCCTTTTTCTTCCAAAAATCATGACCTCTCCCCAAATGGGAAAAATTCTCAGAGAGAGAAGCAGGTTACAACTGTAGGTAACAAACGCCTGATATTGCTGGACTGAAAGACCCATGCGCATCAGTGAAGTTTTCATGCTATTCTGGCCCAGCCAGCCTACAGGCTTTTTTAGAGTTTCCTTACGAGCTCATAGCTTATCAACATGCATTCTCTCCTAGATATGCTCCTGAGAAATTCCCACCGTGGTATGTTTAGGTGACATCAAGAATGGATGTCTGAGCTTCTTGATCCCAAAGGGATTTCTCTGAGCCCAGGATTAATATTCAGGACCCCAAGAGGGAAGGTTCAAACCTCAGTTACTAGACAGACCTCCACCTCTTGAGCCCTGTGATCCCTCTTGTGTGTTAGTGAATTGCTATAGATGCTAGTGTTTCCATGGGAAGGGGCCTTTTAGTGTGAGAAAGCTTGGACAGCCCCTTTCTGCGGCAGTGTAGATATGTCTCTCAAAGGGAAATTTTGTTCTTATAACCCTGGCTCTTTACAAAGGAGAACTGGGTAGTGATTCTAACTTCTGTAGAACCCAGCAGGGCTCTGTGGTATTTTTCTGCGCTGTTGGTCTTAAGGTTTATTTTACTTTTAATTTTGTGTACGTGTGGAGAGAAGAACATGCATGTGGTGCCTGCAGAGCCCAGAGGTGTTGGATTCCCCCAGAGAAGGAGGAACCAAACTCAGGTCCTCTAGAAAAGTAGTGTGTGCAGATCCATGTATCTAGACACCCTGCCTTTTTAAAATTGATGTGTTTAGTTGTTTGGTTCCAAACTGAGATATAAATACTCTCACATGAAATGCTGAAGGTTCTCCAGTCAGCCAGTCCAGTTTCAGCTCAGGGATAAACTTCTGAAACAGTGAAGGTATTGGAAAGAAACTCCTGGAAACCCACCCAGAACTAGTTCCCTCACAGAGCTAATAGTGCTGGTTCCAAAAGGAACACCTTCATCCCTACAATGCTTTCTGATGTTGACAGCTATGGTGTGCATGCTATCACCCTCAGATATTCCTGGATGCATGAAAAATACTGAGAAACTTGACAGCATGCAACACGAAACACCTTTCAGCCTTGGATTAGCTTAATATGTTTCAAATTTCAGGGAATGGTCTGAGTCCTGTGAATATTTTATATTGACATGAATTTCTTCAGTTCCCACATCTTTTAACCTTTTGAAAGTAAGACAGCAATATATACTGTAGGAAAGTTGGCTGTGTGAAAGCATGATGAAATAACCATGAAGGCAGAGATGGCTCAACTATGAAGTCAGGAGTAAGACAGGTTCCCTGTGCTCCATTCCCAAGCTTGACAAACAATAACTTTAAGTTAAAAAAAAAGAAATCTAAAAATAAAATAAAATATCTGCCCAAAACCAGCTTCTAGACAGTGGGCTAGGGAGGAGAACATCCTGTGGTTTTTATTGAGTTAGAGATGCAAATGGCCTGGGTTGAAGAAGTCGGAGAAGGCTTTCGGGATGTCTCACCTAGATGTAGTGTTGTGAGCCACAGTCAAGTAGCGGGGGTCTTCTCTACAACTCAAACTCATTTTCCATTTGGAAGTAACTGAATCTTGTAGCCAGACTTGGGCTACTTTGTGTGTTCTTCTTTCTTCTACCCTTCTCCACCCATTTTCTTCTACTCTTTCAACCCCCTAACACTAGATAGGAGAGCAAAAAGAATAGAAGAGAAAGGAGGTGATGCTTATCACCAGACTTCCTGCTGATCAGGGATATCAAGATCCTTTCAGCAAGTTTGATCTTCACCATCAGGATATCTAATTTCTTCTTCTTACTTCTTCTTTGCACAGGATTATTTAATAAGCCAACCAACAACAACCTACTAACTATAATAACAACCAACAACTCTCAGGGTCCTAGCATTTATACACCCTCTGAAAAGTCCCCAGAATTACAAATATCACACAGTCGCAGAAACTATCTGCAGCTGGCAAAATCACACCTCTGCTAGAGCACAAGGCAAATCACAGTCAGCTGCTGTGGACAGTCTGAAGCAGCCCCATATGCCACACTTGGGATTGAAACAAAAAAAAATATTCTCACAATATTTCTGTGTTTTTCAAGGAAACCAAAATTCTTACTATAAGATCTTGCCTCTGCCAACTTTTAACAGAGCCCAAGACAGGTAGTAAGCCCATAAGGAGGGTTTAGTAAGGTGATCACTGGTCCCCACTCCCCTACGATTGGGCTATTCTTGGATCTGGGTAGATTTTGGATCTAAGGTCTCAAGCAGCTGTAGGAGAGTCTTCCACATACACATGTGTGGGTCTTTGTGCATGTGCATGCATATGGAGGTCAGAGGTTCACCTTGAGTATCATGCCTCAGATAGGAGGACCACCTTGTTTTGTTTCATTTTTTGAAACAGAGTCCCTCATTGGCCTGGAGTTTGCTACTCAGACTGGTGGCCAGCAAACCCCAGGGATCTGCTTGTTTCCTCCTGATTGGCAATGGGGATACAATGTGAATACAAGTGTGTGCCTCCATGACTAGCTTTTTGTCAAGGGTACTGTGGATGTAGTGCAGATCCTCATACTTGCTTGGTTAGCATTTTAACTGAGCTACCTTTCTACCCTATAATCTGTCCTTTCTAGAGAACACTATTGTTGAATACTGTCTTAGTTATAGTAGTATTGCTGTGAAGAGAAACCATGACCAAGACAACTCTTATAAGGACAACATTTAATTGGGGCTGACTTACAGGTTCAAAAGTTCAGTCCATTATCATCAAGGCAGAAGCATAGCAGTATCCAGGCAGACATGGTAAAGGAGGAGTTGAGAGTTCTACATCTTTATCTGAAGGCCTCTAGGAGAAGATTGGCTTCCAGGCAGCTAGGATGAGGGTCTTAAAGCCCACACCCACAATGACACACTTCCTCCAACAAAACCACACCCTCTCCAACAAGGTCACACCTCCTAATAGTGCCACTCCCTGGGCCAAACATATTCAAACCACCACAATCAGGGGCTTGCTTGCAGTTTCAAAGGGTTAGTTCATTGTCATCATGGCAGGAGACAAACTGGCCTAGCACTAGAGTGATAGCTGAGAGCTTTACATCCTGATCCACAGGTCAAGAGAGGATGGAAACTAGGCTTTTAAAACCTCCAAGCTCACTGACAATGTATGAACCTATGGGGGCCATTTTCACTGAAACTGCCACAAATACTCCTTCTCCAGAGGAGTTCTGGCTGTAGACAGCAGTTTCCACTTGGAAGAACGAGAATGAACCTTTTTTTTCTTCTCACTTCCTCTGTTCTCTGTCTGGTGAAGCTCACTGGAAGGAGAGTGGATTGAGTTCCAAGCTCCACATCATGACAGTACGGTTGGTGGTCATTCATTAGTTATGTAATCTAGGAGTTGGGGATCACCCTTTGTTCCTCCTCAATAGCTGACCCTGGCTTTCTCCTTCAGGACCAGGAGTCCCTTTGACTCCCAACATCTTTGTGTCTGAGCCTCTGCCTAGTGGGTTAGAAGGGGATTTGTTTGCTTTTCCCTTTTTCTGCTTTTGAGCACTCTAATCCCCGTCTCTGATTCTTCATACTCATACTGTGAGAGAGAAAGACGGTTGGCTGTTTCAAGTGTCTTGTTCCTGTGCCATTTGGTCAGCCTTTATGTTTTCTGCAGAATCACTTTCTGCAATCCAAATCATTGTGCTTCCTACTGTGAGGGAATGAAAGCAGGTGCCTCTCTGTGAATTCACTCTCCAGTGGAGGTGAGGGATGAACACAGTTTCCATAGCACGGTGCTGCCCTGTTCCTGGTAGGTGGTCCATAGCATTCATAATCCCAGGCTTCCATTACCATGACAACACTGCTCGCTCCCTCTCTAACCCATCAGGACAATTGCCTTTCTTCATGAACTCTTCCTAAGTTGTGTGTCCTGGGAGCAGGTGAAATCCACTGTACTCCACAGAGCTAGAGGGAATATTGATCCATGAGGCTCTGTTCCTATCACACAGACACAGCAGTGGGGAATTATACTACAAGTAGCAAGCACAGACAAAAATCTAGCCTCTCAAAGTCCTACTAGGAAGAAAGCAAGCAAGGTTTCAGGTGCTAAATTTTCCTGGGGGGAGGGGAAATCACTCTTCTCGGAGAATACTTAAGCGCAAGATTCCTGTAATAAGTAACTGAATTATTTGCATAGCAGCATGTGGGCACGAATCATGGTCCTTCCTGCCCACAACAACAGGACCTGGTTTAATACTTGGTTTGGAATCAGAAATGAGTAAGATGGACCACACTATGTGTTCTTCATTTGGATTCAGTGTTAGTGGAAGGAGAAAGATGTCATTTAACACATGCATAGAAAGGAGACTGGGTCTTCCTTTTCCTCATGATACACTTGCCTTGTTTCAAGAGTCTGAATAAAGAGAATCTTAGAAGAGATCTCTAAATCCTTTGTCAGAAAAAAAGACTTAGGGACTCCTAAGAAAAGTTGCCAGAACTAAGGGTTTTTATCCTGTTAAAGACATTGCTCATGCAATAGCAAATCATTGTCACCCTCCCCAGGGGAAGCCATGGAAAGTAGGCTAAGAGGGACGCCTGGGTGAGTGGTTGAAGTGTTTTTCTTAACTTGTCTCCTGTCTCCTAGTGGCTGTAAACTCAGCTGCAGAATCTCTAGATGAGTCATGTGGCTACTCTGGCCCAGCAATTTGGATCTTTAGATGCCTTGGATGTACTGATGGTCCACAAGCCATTTGCATCCGTGCCTTGTCTATACAATGAATTGATGTCTATCATAAATGTCTATTTCTTCAGGTGAAGGTAAATGCTATTGTAGTGAATAATTACTAGGGAACTGGGTGTGATTAGAGCATTTGTGTCTTTACATGTTCTTGTAACCAGAAATTAGAACGGAGCTCCTACCAACCTTTAAATGCTTTGACATTAAATCCTCATATTCAGATTGAATTGAAATTGCTGTCTTGGAAGCACAGCTGGAAGCACACATATAGCACATGTAAGCACACATAGGGCACCTGTGATCAACATATAGGACATGGGTAGGCACACACAGGACACTTGTTGTGTGTGCTTATTGGATGGGTACTGGCATGACTATTTTTACCACGTAGACTGAAGTAGAATTAAGCCCTTAGTTGTGTGTTTCTAGGAGTGTAGCTAAGTCTCAAGGCTTAACCATGTCTCTAGGACCTGACATAGATGGCTCACTGGAAGCCAGTTGACGTATTCACTCTGCAGTTCAGAGCAGACTGTTCAGTTGTCAGTTCACCCAACTATAGAACTACCTCAGGCAGGACCAGCTATGGTCCTCCTGTCTTACCATTTGGTATACTCCATGGTCTAAGGATTACTAATCTCTCAAGTTCAACAAGCTAATTATTAATTGTTGTAGTGAAAATCCTTTTTGCATGAAAAGCTGAATCATGGAGAATACAGTCTGATTAGCACACCCCTGAATGTTTATATGAGTGTAGCTTCCAGGAGGTTGGCTCGGAAACATATGTTGAGACACACACTGTGTAATCTGTTCACCCATGTATTCAGAGAGTTACGAGGCTCTGTATTGGATGCTCTTATTTCTAAAATAACCTGCATAATATTTGCTCTCAAAGCTGTCTCCCCAGATACATTCAGTGTCTTTATACAGTATTGTTGCCTTTATTCACTGCTTATTCTTATCCTCTTTGCACAATACTGTTGCCTTTATTCATTATTTTGTTCTTATCCTCTTTGCAATCTGTTTTCTGTTTCATCAGTAATTACTCTTTTTTTGTTTTTTTTTAAAGATTTAGTTGTGTATTTCTGTATTGTGAGTGTGTGTTTGTGTGTGTGTGTGTATGTATGTATGTATGTATGCACAAGGTCAGGGTATGCACCCACCTGTGCACATGTAGCCCAGATAAAGGGTATCAGTCCTGTCCTCCATCTCTGATCACTTGTTTCTTTGAGAAAGGGTCTCTCCTTGATCCTGGGCCTGGGTGTTTTGGGTTAGGCTGAAACTCAGCCACCTCAGTGGTTGTCTGTTCTACTCCCTATGGCATGAGGTATGAGCAAGAAACCCAACTTGTTACATGGGTCCTGGAGTCCGATCTCATCACTGAACAGCAAGCTCGCATAAGCACTGAGCCATCTGTCCTGTCTCCTGATAACTGTTCATCCCATTATGCTTTCTTTCCTCATATAGATATATTTAAAAGAACTAGCCATATACTTTCCCCTTTATTTGTGGACAGAGTGAGTCCTGGCATGCTTTAGTTTTGAATGTTTTGTGAATAGTTGGAGGTTTTTGTGGGGTTAGGGGATGGCTCAGTCAGTAACATACCTGCTGTGCAGACTTGAGGACCTGAGTTCAGTTCCCAATGACTATGTGAAATTCAGGCATGATATCATACACCTGTAACTCCAGCACTGGGAATCTGGAGACAGGCTAATCCCTGCGGCTTACTGGGCAACCAGTCTTGCCAGTCAATGATCTACAGATTTAGCGAGAGATTCTATCTTATAAAATAAGGTGGAAAACAATTTAGAAAGACATGTGCTATCAAACACGGGCCTCCATTTGCATGTATATGTGCATACACACTCACACACACACACACATACACTCACACACATACACACACTCACACACATACACACACTCACACACATACACACACACATACACATACTCACACACATACACACTCACACACACACACACACTCACACACGGAAGGGATTCTAATTGAAATCCAGGCCAGTACAATTATTAATTATGAAAGCGAATCTATATATTTGTTGGACTACAGTAAATCAAATCACAGCTCAGAAAGTCAGGGATAGGCACAGTATAACATCAACACACATTACCATAGTGCCAATCCTAGCCAAATGGTTGTTATACTTCACTTTGAACACAGTTCCAATCCGGAATCTCAAGGATGGTGTATCCCACCTGCTCAAAGCTCGCACACTAAAGCATTGCCTCTTTCCCTAGAAAAGGTTCTGCTGTAAGCAACAAGGAACACGCTGGCAAACAAAGTTACTGTGTTCAGAATATTCTGAAAACTGAGAGCCAGGAAGAGGAGCAGCTGGCTAGTCTCAGGCCCCATCAAAGGATTTCAACATCCATTGTGGAGCATGTAAACTGATCTCCACGCTCCCCCATCATACCAGGATGTCTTGGGTAATTTCTCAGCACTTCCAAATGAAACACTGAAAATGGAGGTGATTCTGAGCAGAACTCCGGGGGGTCCCTGTGAGGGTATCTGGTGACTTATTCTCAGGCACAGAGTGGAATTAGTTGTTGACTCTCTGTGCTGGTACAGTCATCTGAGTGTGCACTGAGGGTGAAGACAGAATCCTCCAAACTGTTCCATAACTGAGCCAATTTGAAGACCAGTTAGTAAGCAGACATATTGTTGTATCTTTCCCATTACTGAGTCGAATATAATTTATAAACTATTGCAAGCTGGTACTCTGGAAAGCAGTCTGGCAGTTCCTCAGAAAACTGGGCATGACACTCCCGGAGGATCTGGCTATACCACTCCTGGGCATATACCCAGAGGCTTTACCTGCATGCAATAAGGACACATGCTCCACTATGTTCATAGCAGCCTTATTTATAATAGCCAGAAGCTGGAAAGAACCCAGATGTCCCTCAATGGAGGAATGGATTCAGAAGATGTGGTATATTTACACAGTGGAATACTACTCTGCAATTAAAAACAATGAACTCACGAAATTCCTAGGCAAATGGTCAGAACTTGAAAATATCATCCTTAGTGAGGTAACCCAATCACAAAAGAACACACATGGTATGCAGTCACTGATAAGGGGATATTAACCCAGAATCTCGGAATACCCTAGACACAATTCGCATATCAATAGATTTCCAAGAAGATGGAAGGAGAGACCCGTGGTCCTGGAAAGACTGGATGTAGGGGAATGCCAGGACAGAGAAGCGAGAGGGGGTTGAATGGGGAAAAGAGGGAGGGAAGGGGGCTTATGGAACTTTCGGGGAGGGAGGAAACGGGAAAGGGGAAATGATTTTGAATGTAAATAAAAAAAAGAAAAAAATTAATTTATAAACTAGGATCTACTGCCAGTTTTCTGGATTCCAATTCTCAATGAGAGTCAGCTGGGGCACTGACAGGCTTGCAGGAGTTACCCTGGGAAGGTAACTGTCTTAGCTTTTTTCCTGTTTCAGTGCAAGAAAAAAAATGCCTGAATGGAAGCAACTTAAGGGAGCAGGGTTTATTTGACTCACAAGTCCAGACTGCAGACCACCATTGTGGACAAGGCCCAGCAACATGAGAGAGCTGGTCACTTCACACCCACAGTCAAGAGCAGAGATCAATGAACTGATGGGTGAATGTTCATACCCGAGAATCGACACACAGGGGCTGAGGTCATGGTCTCCCTTCCAGACAGTCCATGGCTGAAGAGGCCCCGGACTCTTAAAGAGCCAGGAAAGGCTAGGTTATGTCTGTAATGAACACTATCACAAATTCCAGGCTTACTTAATTCATGCCTGTGCCCTGGTATGGGCCTGTGTACTGGAGGCTTTCTACGGAGATCTCTGGCTTGGCCGGGTGCAAGGGTTCAGGAAAAGGGGTGAGGGTACGAGCAGTGAGGGGGAGTCGTCTCCACAGCCTCTGCTGCTGCAGCTGGCTCCACCTCAGTCTCCACCCATTGCCACCTCAGTTGCTCCACGTAGCCCTGCGCTGAGTCAAGTGAGCCAACGAGAGCCAGCGAGGAGTGTGGGCGAGCTTCTGGTGGCATTTCAGGAGAGCAGATCTCTTCCCAAGCAGCAGTATTACAGTTCTTATGACAGAAGCTCTCAGATGATGGAGTAGTTCTCATACACCTTTATTCCTTCTGGATAGGATTCTTATATAAAGTTTTGGGGTGGGTCAAGGTCTGACAGTAAGTACTTCCCATTGGCTTGGTCTGAGAACTTGGGGATACCTTATCTGGATGTGGGAGGGCTTGGAGTGCTGTTCCTACATGACTGATGGCCACAGACCTCTCTACAGGGTGACTGTGGGGGGCTGTAGCTATGTGATAGGAGCCAGGGGCCCAGGATCATGGCAAAACACCTACCCTTCCTTGCAGACTATGATCACCTGCTAGGTCACAGGGGTTTTAAGCCTGAGTTTGACCAGAGACCAGGCTGCCTATCATAGCTCACCACCCCACACCCTGGAGGTACACAGAGAACAACGGAGGGTGTCCTTTCCTGTAGTCCTGGAAGCCACTGCTTGGAGCACTGAAGAAAAAGATTGGTTCTAGAGTGCCCTATAACAGCAGTTTTATATCACAACCCAAGCAGATTTGCAGAACTGGCCTCATGGGACAAAATTGTGCCTTGTAATGGGGTGGAGAAGAAAAAGGGACTCAAACGTATTCAGCAAATGATACTGGTGATGATTAGCCAGGGATTATAGAAGCAAAAAGAAAAGAAAGGAAAAAAAGAAAAAAACAAACAAACAAAAATAAACCTACTGAGAAGAGTACAGGAAGATTTCATTAAGTAACAATGACCAGAAAATAAATTCTTCTATCATGACAGCTAAGGAGTTTTATGATGATAACTTAAAAAAAAAACTGTAGCAGAGCAAACACAATTTTAATGTTCCCACAGAAGCAAACATGAAACCCCTTTCCTAGGTGGAGCAGCCCCAGATTCCCCAGCACACCAAGAAGAGAGGGGAGGACTGAGCATTAAGGAATGGAACTCACTCAAACAAGAAATTCAAGAGAACCAGCAGGGGCCAGCTCAGATCTGGGCTTGAAGGGACATGACACCCTAGCTGTCAGACAGGAGGAGATTAGTGCCAACTAAGGGTTGAGAACATGGTAGCAGTAGAAGGTAGGGAATGTAGGGTCTCCTGACTGTAAGAGCTGCAGGAGGGAGGGAGGGAGGAAGGGAATCCTGCCCCTTCCTGTGAAGAGATTGATGACATTGGTACTCCCCATGCCACTCTTAGAGTCTGCCATCCTGGTGCCATTGCCCTGAGTACTGTGTGAGCAGCGTCTCATGATGGCATGCTGCTAGACCAGCACAGGTTGTCTTAGTTAGGGTTTCACTGCTATGAGCAGACACCATGACCAATGCAAGTCTTAAGGACAACATTTAATTTGGACTGGCTTACAGGTCAGAGGTTCAGTCCATTATCATTAAGGCAGGAGCCTTAATGTCCTGGAGTATAGTGTCCAGGTAGGCATGGGGTAGCAGAGCTGAAAGTTCTACATCTTCATCTGAAGGTTGCTAGTGGAAGACTGGCTTCCAGCCTGCTAGGACAAGGGTATTAAAGCCCACACCCACAGAGACACACCAACTCCAACAAGGCCACACCTCCTAATAGTGCCACTCCCTGACCCAAGCATATACAAACCACGTAGGTGTGGATGCCCTCAGCTAGTGAGCAGGTGACTCAAAAAGTTTGCTTTTCAAGGTGTCAAAGGCAACGTTCTTAGGACAATGACTCCTGATGCATCGGGAGACCAAGAACCAAGATGATAGGAATTGTGATGGGTGGCTGTGGGGTGTTGAGATTTATATGTCACACATGGTACCTTTTCTTCCTCTCCCCAAACCAAACAGCACACCCTTGTCTAGCTTCTTACCCAATTTGCTTATTCAGAGCTGAAATCTGCAAGTAGCCAGGAAGGCTACTGTCGTTGAACACACTGGGCATTCTTGAGCTTTAACATTGAGAACTTTTCTGCTTCCACCCTATGGGAGCTCCTGGAAAGTTCAGCAACATGTTTAATTCAGTCCCCTTAGCACTTGGGATCAGTTACCCCATTGGGTTCTCGTAGCTGGTGTAGACTCTTCTCTCAGCTTTATGTAACTCTTCTTCTTCTTCTGGTGGACTTTGTGAGGTTTCCGCCATCCAGGTTGGGAGGTCAAATGTTGTTGTCATTGTTCAGGTCCTGTTTAGGTGGCCATGCTGTTGGGATTTCATGAGTGTGGCTTCCCTGCCACGTATAGAACACATCGTCTTCAGCAGGATTCCTGAGTGACTCTTACAGTCTTCCCTCTCCTTCCTTCGCCATGTTCCCTGAGCCTTTGGAATAAGGTCTACACAGATATTTCTTTATGTGTTCTGACACAGTAAATGCTTTGCTTGCTCTTGTTTCATATTTTAAGTGTCTCCAAGTACTGCAGGGAGTTTGGCAACTCTGCCTCACGGGGAGCGGGCAGTGCGAACCGTGGGTAGCTTGGCACACAGTTCTCTTCATGGAGCGCAGGCACTGTGTATGGTAGGTAGCTTGGCAACTCTGCCTCTCAGGGAGTGGGCAGTGTGTGTTGCATAGCTTGGAGCAATGCTCTCTTCATGGATAGCAGTTGCTGTGCCTCCTGCCCAGGAGTTAGCTGAAGCTCCTTCATGTTAGATACCAAAAGCTCTGGTACTTCTGGTGCTGGCCTTTGAGTAATGGGGCCACCCCTAAGAAGTGTATGAAATTCCCTGAGTGTCCCCAGCGGTCACTGCCACCCTTTCAGTCCTCCACTGAAAGCCACCCTTTCAGTCCTCCAAGCCCTCCTTCTTTGGATGCTTGTCTGTAAGACTTGGGAGTTTAGCTTTGAGGTTGTTCCTGACTGCTCAAAAAAAAAGTAAGCCTCAAGTCTTCAAATAATCTTTGGTTCATGCTGACTTAGAGAATAGAAACTTCTGGGGGTTGGGGAGGCTGTAGTCAACATATAATGACATCGTCATTAAGTATGTCATGATAGTGAAAGGCTCATGGTCATCTCAATGGATAGGAAATCACCTACTAAGATCCACCAAATGGGTTTACAAGGTGTAGCCACCAACCCTGTGTTCTCTGATCCTGAGGCAGATCCTACATTTAAGTGGGGTTCTTCCCTCCTGAGCCTGGGATACTCAACACCTCAACCCAGAGCTCCGGGAAGAGCTAAGGCTCAGGAGTCAGCAGAGAGCTGGGACTGTCCACTGACTCAGTTTCTCCTGCTAGTTCTCTGAAAAACCTGAAATAAGGATTCAAACCCAAGGCCTAGGGCAGGGTGTACTTAGTGAGCCCCCAGGTATGATGGGCTGTTGATAGACACCTTATACCAAGTCTCTTGAACCCACTAGTTTGTGTATATATTTTTAAATAATTGAACCTACTTCGTTTCAGTCTGGGATGCCAACAATGGCAAACTGATATAAAATATAGTTGTTATATTCAAAATCCTGCATAGAAATGTGAGCTTTAAAAATGAATGGTGGCAGTTCACATTGGAAAGGGCTTCCTGTCATTTTGAAGCATCTCTGTTTGTGTGACATCAGTAGCTATGAGTGAGGGGTGAATGAATGATCCCTTACAAGGAAATGCCTCTTAAATGTACATATACATGCAATATACATGTAACACATGTAACATACATGTAATATACACACACGTGTACTGTACATGTTCATATCATATACATGTACATGTGTATATATGTATATATGTATATATATGCACCCCAATCCTACATATCTCCCTATATACATTTATATATATGTATATATGTATATATATACACACATACACACACATACACATCCTAACACTAACAGCACACAACATTGAATGCTTACATGTGTACATGTCTACATGTATATAGCATCTAACTGGGTCTTCAAAATAATAATGAGTGTTAATATCCTTGTACTGCTGAAAAGAAATCCAAGTCTCATAATGGTTCAATAACATACTGAGTGAAAATATATACATTGAGCAAAATACCACATCTCTAGCGTAACCCTGCTGGGTGTTCACCTGAAACTCACTCTCCATTTTGGAGGCTTTTAGCACCACTTTTTATAGCATAGTTATTTGTAAATCCTTTCTTTTTCTTGACAATTTAAAATAAAAATTCACTCTGAAGAAATATATCAGAAAAGTGCCAGGAAGACTTGTAAAGGCAACATAGCTCATCAGAGAGAACTCTTAACACAGCCTGCCAGCCTGTGGGTGGCCAATAAGGCCTTCATAGACTGAAAGGATGGACAGATGGTTAAAGCAAGCAACACTTTGGCTTGGTGGGAAGCAAGGAGTCCAGCATTCATAGCTAAGCCTTGGACGATACCTTTTTTGATGAAAGCATTGCTAGGCACCAGGCCTCTAAACAGACAAATGTTACACAGGCAACTCCATAAAATCAGTCTGTCCCATTTGGATTTTATAGAAATAGGACAAAATAGAGTGACAAGCAAGGTGTGGAAGAAGGAACAACTCCAGATTCTGTGTCTATTAAAGTTCTAAAGAAAGAAATGCAGGTGAAGGCTACCCCCACTCCGAGTGGATGGAATTTGGGGAAATCATGAAGGAACTTCAGAATCATGGACATATGTCATATTGAGGGCACAGTAAATTGTTACATGATTGTAAATAGATCAGAACTTAAAAAGGACTCCATTTTTAATTATTAGGTTTTATTATATAGAGGCTATAATTTATTAAACTGTATTTTTTTTAAAAACTGTAACCATCTGGGATAGCATTTCAGACCTTTTGTCTCTGACTCAGACTAGACAAAAGTCTGATAACCTTTGGCAACAGAAAAGAAACGCTGCTACAGAGTGAGAAGTTACATAAAAGAACAGTAGCCACAGACACCGTGTGCATGAGCTGGCAGGACTCAACTCGATGCAGTCCATCTAAGATACTCTCCGTCTCTCGAGGTCTTTGGACACTCAGAAAGTGGGTCATCTTTCAGAATATCTGCGTCACTGCGGAGACGAAGACGAAGCCAGTCAATCAAGGACCAGCTGGGTTCGCTCTGCACCGTAACAAAATACTTAGCTGCTTGGCAGTGCTACTCATCTTTCCATTCACTCGCTGTGCAGGGAAGGGCGGTGCTGTTGCGGTCCTGATTGCTTTCCCTTGTTACCCAGAATTCATATTTCTCTGGCAGGTGCTTATATAGATACACATTAAACTTATGCTTAGGAAAAGCGGAGTTGAGTCACAGGTTTGTCCCAAATATCAAGAATTTTGACATTGAATCAAGGATGTTTACGGTGAGTTGTAATTGAAGCCAACTGGAATGTTGAAGCAATTATTTTAACAATGAAACAATTTTGCCTAAAATAGTGGTCGAAACAAGGGATCTTTATGGAGTGGAGTTGGGCATCAAGTAACAGAAAGCCAACTCAAAGGCACTTGGACAACAGGTACACTTGTGTCTTTAGTTATAGGCTCAGCAGGATTCAGAGGTATCCAGGGTCTAAGCAAGTCATCAAAGCTGTTTGTCCCTCTCTCTATCCTGACCATCCCTCTGCATGCGCAGCCTGGTTCCCTGTGGATGTAGGTGTCTGCTAAAATCTATCCGGGCCCACTATTTTGTCATTAATTTTTTGAGGTGAGGTTCCTTTGGGTATCTCTGAATTAAGGGAAGTGGATGACTTCTTACCGGAATGTTTTGATCGTTGGTCTAAACTAAGCCACGGGCACATTCTCTCATTGGCTCAGATTGGGATGTATGCCCGTTTTCTAATTTGTTCAAATTAAAACTCAGGTTTCTTATTGGTCCGGGGTTGGGTAACATGCCCATTTCTCATTGGTTCAATTGGGATACATGCCCAGTCAGAGGATAGTATTACCTTGAGAAAATCATGCCTCCCCTGTAACTAGAAGCAGAGACAGCTCTACTGAGGACATGGTTTGATGGCTGTGTGTGTGTGTGTGTGTGTGTGTGTGTGTGTGTGTACATGAGCATCTAAGTGCATAAAGAGGAAGGGGTCTGTTACAACATAGACAAGTACACTGCTATTTAATTTGAATCCATTAGTTTTAAATATTATTTCTTATTACAAAATTAATGTTTTTAAATTTTTACTCTTGTATATGTATGTGAATGTTTATGCACATTTTCTGGAGGCCAAAAATTAACCCTGGATGTAATTCCTCAGGAGTCACTCATCATGACTACCACCACCCCATGCCTTTTTTTTTTTTTTTTGAGACAGGGTCTTTTATTGACCAGGAGCTCAAGCATAGGCCTCCCAACACTAGAATCACAAGCATATAGCACCATATCCAGATTTTTTATGTGGGTTCTGGGAAATGGAGTTCAGATTTTCAGGCTCACCATGAACTATTACCGAATGAGCTATTGCCCCAGACCTACCTGTTTTTAAGAGGATATTTATAGTAAAAGAAAGAAAGAATAAAATAAAGGAAGGAAGGAAGGAAGAAAGAAAGAAGAAAAGAAAGAAAGAAGAAAAAGGAAGAAGAAAAGAAAGGAAGGAAGGAAGAAGAAAAAGGAAGGAAGAAGGAAAGAAAGAAAGAAAGAAAGAAAGAAAGAAAGAAAGAAAGAAAAAAAGAAAGAAAGAAAGAAAAGAAAAGAAAAGAGGGAGGGAGGGAGGAAGAAATTCACTCTAGTCCCACTAACTCATAGGAACTCTGAATGAGATGATCAATCTCTTTCAATCGAAAAGATAAAAGTATTCTATACACTGCAGAATATAGCATTTGAAATGCAGAGTTTGGACTTTAGCCTCCAGATTCATGTACTCACTGTCTAGGGATCCTGCTGGGGTCAGATTCTCAACTGTATCTTCTCTAGTGATAGTTAAAGTTGGTCTGTGCAAATTCCTCCATCATTAACCCTACAACTCCCAGGTCAGCAAATGACAGCTCATAAGCCACACATCCAGCTTATTGTGTCTCTATAAATAACGGTTTATTAGAAGCTACGTGTATCTTCTCCATGCCGCTGCCACACCACAATGGCAAAGTTAGTAGTTTCAAGAGAGAATTGGAAGCTTGCAAATCTCAAAGTACCCACTATGTGGCCCTCTGCTAGGCAACATTCGCTGATCCCTACTGTCTTTCGCCATCTGATGTCATCATTCTTTGCTCACATGATGACTGGATGTCTGTCAAGAAGAAACAGACATTGACAGAATTGAGGACATCCAGAGAGATGCTCCACTGTTACCAGTTAGAGACCATTACAGACCGTGGATGACTGAGCCAGATGTGTGCAATCTGTGGTACGTGGGTCTCCTTTAACTCTGAGATGCTAGTGTTGGGCCTGGGCAAAAAGATGTAGTGGGCAAGATACAGGAAGGCTGGAGAAGAAATAAAAAAAGGGGGCCCATGCGTATTGCCTTTGAAAAGCCTGTCTCCAGTGTGCAGATATGGGGATGGTTAAGTGAAAGGAGAAGCACACACCACTGAGTAGGGTGAAGCCTGACAGGTGGGAAATCTGGCTGGAAAGAAGTACTGACTCCTGCTATTTAATCCTTGTGGTCCTGAGCTTGGTGTTGGTTTGTTCGTTTGTTTTTTCATTTATCAATTTGAATTCATAAAAATACTTTGATGATAACTAAATGAAATACTCCATGTGCTTAGTCCAGATTTTCACACACACACACACACACACACATATACATATATATGTGTGTGTATATATATATATATATATATATATATATATATATATATATATATACACATATATATATCCCTTCCCACATATTGGTCATTTTAATGTGGATAATGTTCCTGGCTGTCAGGAATTGTGCTGGGTGTCCTGGGGTTTCTTGGTCTCTTAGCCAAAGAATTAGAAATAAAGCACATACATTTGCAAAAGAAGCAAGGTAATTTTATTTGCAGCAGACACTGCAGAAGAAAGAGTTATGACTATCAAGATTGACAACAAGCTACATGAGTAGAGATACTCAGGGCTCGGATCATTGTTTGGCACTCTTGTGATTGTTTGGAACATTGTTTGGAACTCTTGTGAGTTCATAAAAAGGAGGAGTTGGTTAATACAGGGTGTAGCTTGGGTGGGTCTCTATTTTGATTGGTAGAATAGATTATATAATCATTTCTCTAGTGCACATGCCCCTTCCCATAATTCATCTGGTTTCATATCTGATTATGCATGGGCATAAGATGGTGAATAGAAGATTCTCCCTAGATTACTAGAAGACACTGCACAATGCACCTCAAACTGGTTCAGGCTCTTCATACCTGAATATATTGTAAATATATTCCAATATAAACTGTCTAAATTTCACCAATAACATGGATGGAGAACCTTCCACCCTTGTCCAGAGATGGGAATATGTGTCTCCAGATACAGGTAGGAGACCAAGAGATCCTGAGGTTAGTAGGTCAAAAATCTATGTATATACATAGTATGTGATGCAGAGGAACTGGGTTGCCAAGTGCATTACTACAAAAGCCACATACATAAATCAAAACCAAATGGGAGTCTAGACATGCTAAACTGTCTCCTTTGTTTGCCTTCCTCAAACAATGTATAGAGACTTCTTGGGAAACATTGTGTCAGTGAACCATGGAAAAATACATTGTTGCCATCTGTTCGTTCTATTCTCTAGGTGATTCCCTGGTCTCACTTCGAAACAGTAAGGATGAGAGTAGATAAAATAATGCCCCCAACCACTGTAGACAGGAAAGTTTATATTACAATCCATCAATCTGGGGAAGTCAGGAAAGGACCTCAAACAGCTGGTCACATCATATCCACAGTCAAGAGAAGACAGGATATATGTGTCCTTGCTTGGTCCTTGGCTTCCTTTCTGCCCTCTTCCATAGTTCAGGGTCCAGCCCATGAAATGATGCCACCTATATTCACAGTGAACCTTCCCACCTTGATTCACAATCAAAACAGTCTCACACTGGGGTGTCTATAGACCAACCTGATCTAGAAATGTCCTTACTAAGACTCTCTTTGCATGTGCTTCTAGGTCAGTTGACAGTTGGCCTAAACAGCATAATATCTTTAAGTTTAGAAGCTTTTTTTTTTAAAGAAAAGATGTTGTATTAGCAAGAGTGCCGACTGGAGGGATACACAGTGATGTAAAGGAAATGTGATCTGAAGCAGCTTAGCATCAGTCCTCAGATTGGATAAACCATCAGTTCCTGGGTTTATCCTCAGACGTTTACCTGAGTTAACTGCATCTTTGTGGATCTGACATATTGAAGATGCTGGAAGACAAACTCCTCCCTAGGTCCAAAGATGGACCCAGAAGTTCAGAAGGATCTTTTTAATGTCTTACAGTTAATAAGTTTACACAGTGCATATGTGTCCTGCTATATGATCCTACCAAAATCTGTCTTTCTTGTCTAGATCACGGTTACAGATGAAGAAGTCAGTAACCCGTCCTGTTTAGACCTTGTGAGAACTCCCCAAATGAGGAAATGCACACTTATTCTTATGTTTGCTTGGTAAGTTGACTTGGGCTGGATTTCAAAGCTGGTGTCAAGTGCATGGCTGTCATTTCCTCTTCTGCACGGGCTTCCCTGCTCCCTCTTAATTTGCTTCCCTGGTGTTCCGGTATCCTGCAGGTTCACAAGCGCTGTGGTGTACCAAGGACTTGTCATGCGCCTGGGACTCATCGGAGGCAACCTCTACATAGACTTCTTTATCTCAGGGCTAGTGGAGCTGCCTGGAGCTCTCTTGATCCTTCTGACCATTGAGCGCCTCGGACGACGCCTTCCCTTTGCCGCAAGCAATATAGTGGCAGGGGTGTCGTGTCTGGTCACTGCATTTTTACCAGAAGGTAATCTTCCTTCATATTGTTGACAGTTCCCAAAGAACTTGACAAAACAATGTAAATGATTACATATGGGGGAGGAGGTAGGGGGTCACTTGTCCTCATGAGCTGTGTGTGCTATTCTTTCAAAAGCTTGCCCCAAGGCATGCTGGGTAACGTCGTTCTATTTTCTATCTCATGAATATAAAGGTTGACAAGATCTTTACACTGATGCCTCTCTTTGCTGAAATGTTGGGTTTGTTTATTGATGAAAAGGTGATCACGCTAGATCTAGGACATAGGGATGTGATGTGACTGATATTGTTTAACATATTTCCCAAGCATTTACCATCGTGCAGATACCAAGCTGCACCCCATGTTAGGGACAGAAGAAAAGTGTGACTCTTGGCTTCATATTGTTCATAAACTGTTAAGAGACATGGACATTTAAATAATGTCACAACAATAATGTGAATTAATAGAATTGACAAAGGTGTGGAGGAGAACAGGAGGCAGGAGGAGAAGTTCTGGGGAGGCCCAAGGGAGAAGTCAGCACTCTTCACTAACAGCCATTTCTTCCTACCCATTATTTTCCCCAAATCATGGGAAGTTTGATGAGTTTAGGAACTAAGGCTTCTGCGTTATTGCTAGAATCCTTATGAGGAAGCCAGAGGATAGCCAGGCCCCAGCACAACTTGGTACTGCCTGTAAGCTTCTGGAAAGGGGGCGCTGTGAGCTGTTTACACCTGCAGAAGTTTGGGACATGGCTGGAAAGAGAGATGCCAGAGCCTGGCTTCCAGTTGGGAAAGTCTGGCTGGGATGAGAAAGACTGTTCCTTTCTGAGATGCTGCAGAGGTCGATATTCTGGACGCTGAGTGCTGGTGGGTGGAGTTGAGGAGGAGGAGGAGGACGACGACGACGACGACAACGAAGAAGAAGAAGGAGAAGAAGAAGAAGAAGAAGAAGAAGAAGAAGAAGAAGAAGAAGAAGAAGAAGAAGAAGAGGAAAGGATGGCTAAAGACTCCAGATGCTCAGTGAACAGCACAGACAACCTCTGCTACAGAGCACAGCTGGAGCTATAAAGAGGAAGCCCTTAAACTTCCCGAACATGGTGTGAACTAGCACACAATAGTCATTTCCATGTTCTGGGTGGGAAGTGAAGGTTGCATAGGAAGCCAGGTTCTCTACAGTCCCTGTGCCTACAAAGGAAGCAGTCTGCCTTTGAGAAAAACAAGGATGAGGAAAGACACTGCAAATATTGAAGGCGTTAGAGCAGACACAGCAGACGCCATTAATTAGACAGTGGTTTACAAATTCCCACAATAGCACATAGGGATAAAACTTGTATAAAACTGCAGATGTGCCAGTCCTCAGAACAGAAAATGAAATAGATGTGCAAATCCAACTCCCTGTGATATCTGATGAAAAGCAGAAACTCGGGTTTCTCTTTTTCCTCAAGTGCATCGGACTCTCAGGGCTGCGGTAATAAGTCTCCACCAGCTGGTTGCAGACACTTCCCCTCCCTCTGGAAGCTGGCATCTAAATGCACAATGTAGGGTAGTTCCTCCTACAGCCTCCAAGCTAGTAGCTCTTCTAGCCTCTCTTTGTTCCCTCACCATTTTTTGGTGTCTCTCCAATCTCTGCCTCAATCTTCCCTCTTGGTCTCTTTCCCCCAAATAGGATCAGATTCCAAGTAAGTGCGAATTTGAAGAAACACAAATAGCCCACTATATAGTTAGTGTAGCCTAAAAGCTACAGAAACTGGGGCTGGTGAGATGGTTCAGTAGTTAACAGCATGAACTGTTCTTCCAGAATCCTCAGTTCCCAGCAACCACATCTGGTGGCTCCCAACTACCTGTAACTCCAGCTCCAAGGTATCTGATGGCCACTTCTGATCTACACACACACACACACACTACAGAGAGAGACAGAGACAGAGAGAGACAGAGAGAGATGACAGACAAAGACAGAGAGAGAAATAAAAATAGATCTTTAATAAAAGAACTACAAAAGCTGAATAATAGGCATCCATCAGTGTGTATCTATTTAATATTGATTAATTAATTGCTGGTCACTAAAAACAGCGAAAGGGATAGAGGGGAACAATAGAAACATAATAGCTTCCCTTAGAGGTATGCAATTTCAACTAAAAGCTGAAAGCTTAAGAACGCTGTAGCTTTCTGTGCTTCAGAATCCTCCCTCCCTCTCTCCCTCCCACCTTCCCCTCCTCCCTCCTTTCCTCCCTCCCTCCCTCTCATTCTGTGTGTGTATTCATGAGTGTGCAGGTACACACACATGTTGATATGGGTGTTCATATCCACATGCAGACCAGAGGTGGGCATGGGTGTCCCCCTCTTTCTTAGGACAGGGCCTCTCACTTAGCCTGCAGTTTGCTACGGAGGCAAGGCTGTTTAGCCATGAGCCACAGGGCTCCCTGTCTCCACTTCCCCAGGGCTGGGGTTTCCACACCTACCACCCCACTTGGCTCTTTTGTGTGGGTTCTAGGGGTCAATCCCCGGTCTTTATGCCTGTCTACTCATGGGCCAGAATAAGTTTCAAATAGCCAAACTGAATTCTATTTATGAATAAAGGTCCCTTCCTTGAGCAAGCATGCCTTCCAATTTGAAGGTCTCTTGGCCTGGACTCCAGGGACAGACTGTGAAGTTAATGTTGGGAAAGCCTTGCCTTTTAGCTGGGCTTGATGTCACCGTCACCATCTGTCCCTGGCTAAAATGCTGAAGAGCCTTTTGGAGAGGTCAGCTCTGAAAATGACTTCTCTGGAAACCTTTCTTTTTATGGTCTGAGGATGAACTCAGGAAAAGAAAAGATCTTCCTGACTGCTTCTCCTTTTAGGATTCATGGTCTAGAAAGCAAACTTCTGAACTCCAGAGCCTGGAAAGTGGGTACTTGCTCTGTGCAGGCCCCTCCGCAGTTGTCTCTGCTCAGTGTGGCTACAGACCTAGCAGAAGGGCAAGTCTTCCTTCCAGACAAGATTATTTTTTACTTTTATTTCTAAGTGAAAAACCCCGCATACCCTAATTTACATATCCTTATTAGGACTCCTCTCTAAACTTTATTTCAGAGCAGATGGTACATCCAGGGAAAGTGAAAGTTACATATTTTAAAATTCTGCATCTTTTCTTTAAAAGCTGAGCCTCGAGACTCTAGCTGCCGGAGCAAGTCCTTATCAAGGGAGGAAGATCATTTCTCTGTGTTCTCTGACGTGACCGTGGAAAACAGCTTTAACTGTACTGGCCAATTCTCATCTGTGTGAATATGTGTGGGAAGAAAGAGAGAGAGAGAGGAGAGAGAGAGAAACAAAGAGGAGAGGAGAGAAGAAAGGAGAGGGAAAGACGGGGGGGTTGTATTCTTTTGTAGCCCAGGCTAGCCTCAAACATGCTATATAGTTCAGTATGACCTTAACTTATCAATCTTCCTGCCTCCACCTCCTGAGTGCTGGGATATCAGATGCATACTACTATGCCCAGTTTGTATGTGTTTGGGATAGAACCTGGGGCTTTGTGCATACTGGGAAAGTGCTTTACTAGCTGAGCTACATCCACTGATATATATATATATATTATATATAATATATATATGTGTGTGTGTGTGATATACACACACATATATATACACACACATACATATACAAATACATATATACACATACACATATGCATATATTTGGTTTGGTCTTTACCATCAAGAAAAAAAGGAGTGTCTATTATCAGTACAATCAATGGTTTTCTTCTCCATACATAGCTACATAACTACATGTAATTTACATCTGTTAATGAAGTATTTTCAAGTTAATATAGCTTAATACCTTTGGGTCTTCTTACACACACACACACACACACACACACACACACACACACACACACACACAAGCACTGTCACAGAGTCCTTTATGGAAAAGAGTTGAAAGTCTTTAAGGTCAACAGCTTGTATGCAGGGCAGACCATTTCTCCTACCAGAGTGTCAAACTGATACAGCTTCCTTTTTTTCACTGAATTGATTCATTATTTTTGAGTTAACCACATACATTTTTAATAATGTGTGTGTGTGTGTGTGTGTAGAAAAAAACATGTATGTGTTTTAATTTGGTTTCTTAGTTTTAATTTTTTTCCCCCTACTGACCAATTTAAGATCCCACTGTAAATCTAAAGAGACACTTACCTTGTTGGTGGGACTCACAAGAGCAACCTTGCTGTGGTCAAACCAAACTCTACCCGATGCACCTATCCTGGATAGTGGTTGCCATGGAAGCAGACAGCCTCCTCCGTGGCCCATTAGCTGCGCCCCAGGGCATCTGGCTGAGCCCCCATTTTCCATCTCCAGCAGCACCTGCTCACTGACAGACAAGGGTGGAATGCATTTCCTAGTCCCCTCCTGGCTCTCAGGAAAAAGCAAAGTCTAAATAAAACACATGTTTACAGCTGCTGCGGGTCAGAGCAGGTGGCAGCCCAGTGCATGAGCTCAGCTCTGACCTATCGCGTTCCTTGATTTAATTACTGCTGGGACAGCTGTAGGTGTCCCATTCTTGAGTACATCAAGAGCACAGGGAAGTCCTGGGCCAGCTTGCCACTAAATCTTAATTAACTGGATCTTCCGAGCAATGATCTGGGCTCTTGAAATCTCTCTGCTTGTCTTTCTGACAGTTGTTTGTAGGTGTTTTGTTTTGTTTTTTTTAAATTTGTCAAACATTCCCCGGAGTGAACACACATTACTGAGCGTATTTTTTTTTCCTTTCATCATCCTCATTCGTGGCTACTTTTCTACATAAAATAATTATGCCCTGTATGGTGGTACGTTCCTAGAAACCAGCACTCGGAAGGATGACACAGGATTGAGAGTTCAAGACCAGCTTGGACTCGACATTGTCTCAAAAACCAAGGGCTGCTATCTAACTCAGCTGTGAGCACTTACTTGCCATGTATAAGGTCCTGGGTTCAACCCTCAGCCCAACAAGATAATATAATGCCTAATTACACCTTCAGGAAGGTGAAATGTTTGCTTAGGAAACAAGAGAATGAGCTTGCTCTGTGTGAACTTTTGCATCCAGAGATGCTGGTACTCCTAGCCATGCATTGATCAGTAGATACAGTCTATTCAGTCCCTTGATCTCCTGCCAGTGCTCTAGGATAGGATGACATACATTGTATAACTCTTTGTTTTGGTTTGGTTTGGTTCATTTCTGAGACAGAGTTTCTCTTTGTAGCTCTGGTTGTCTTAGAACTTGCTCTGTCCAACACACAGAGAACTGCCTGCCTCTGCTTCCCAAGTGTTGGGCTTAAAGGTGTGTGAGCGGCCATGCCTGGCTCATTACATATGATGAGCTCTTAAGATGTTCAGAGGCCTGGATTTATCTATTTATCTGCCCTTAAAACAAAAGAAAGAAAACATTTCCTGGAGAGTATTTACCATGCCCCATTATTACTGTAGAGGACCAAGGATTTCTTGATCCAGCAACAGCAGTTGGTCCTAAAGCAGTCTAATTTTTTTTTTAAGTGAGCCAGTTTGTGGGTCCCAATCTGGCTCTCTCCTGGTAACTTCCTGGAGGAGGTTGTGTGGCCGTGGACAAAGGCAATGAGTGACAACCCCCACTGTGGGGAGAACACAGAACTGAGGTCTCTTTCCATGCACCCCACTTCTCAAAGCCTTGCTTCTCACAGGGAATCATCTTAGCTGAGAACAGCTTTCTGGGCCCATGCAGAGTGAAGATGGACATCTGACTTATAGCCATGGTTTTCAAGGGGACAGAGGGAGACATCCTTCTGGATCAAGACCAGTGGACTTGGACTCTCTAGGAAAGCACTTCCTGGAACATTATCTTGGTGTAGTGACTGCTCAGCAACCAGGTCTTTAGTTGTAATTTCACAGCCTTTCCCCACTCAGAAAACCACCTGCCACACACTAAATGGTTGCTATCAAGTTGATGTTAGTGAAATCTGTCTAAAGTATAAAAAAACATTTTACCATTTGTGCTTAAATTACCAAGGAGTTAAGTTGGGGGAATCCAGTGACTATTTTTCATTGTTTTGTAAAACATTGATGAGATAAGACCCCCTAACTCTTCCCTTCCAAACACTCTATCAACAGGGATACCGTGGCTGAGGACCACAGTTGCTACCCTGGGAAGACTGGGGATAACCATGGCCTTTGAAATTGTTTATTTGGTAAATTCAGAGTTGTACCCAACGACATTACGGTAATTCTGACTTATATATTGCCATTTCTTCTAAGTAACTGTAGCCAAACGTTTCTAAGCTTAGGTCCATACTCTCCAGCAGTACCCTGTATCAAGGCTAAGCCCCGCCCCCCCCGTTTCTCTCTCTGTCTCTCTCTCTGTCTCTCTGTCTCTGTCTCTCTCTCTGTCTGTTTCTCTCTCTCTCTCTCTCTCTCTCTCTCTCTCTCTCTCTCTCTCTCTCTCTCTACATTGTGGCATATCTTGCTTTGTAAGCAGCTGGTTATGTAAAGAGTGTTTATGGGTTTCTGCACATTGGCTTTCTTGCCTGATGCAATATTCCTAAGAGCATACCTTGCAGGGTACCTCTTGTGTGTAGTTTCTGTTACCCTGTCTTAGGATACCTGTTATGTGTAGCTTTCGCTACTCCACCTTAAGCTCCAGGCAGACCCCCTCCCAGGTTCCCTCCAATCCACAGAAGAAATACATACACACACACACACACACAAGCTTATTTTCAACCTGCCTTAATGGCTCAATTGCCCGGCACTTCTAATCTCGTGCGGCTAAGGGGCCCTTCCCAATACTCTTAGCTCAGTACCCCAAATCTGCCCTCAGCTTATTTATATTTCTAACCTCTTGCCTGGAAAAGCAGCCTATGGCCGCTCCACATGAGATCTGGCTGGTCACCTTCTCTCCCTCCAAAGCATGGCAAAATCTTCCTTCCTCCCTCCCTTCTTCCCTTCCTCCCCTGCATCTCTTAGCCTGCCTCTGGGGACCCAAGAGTCCCGCCTCTAGCCTGTGAGTGGCATGGACTGGCAGGGCTATCCAACTGCTGATGGAGAAACATCTTTTCACCAACACTGGGAACTCCCTCCTGAACCACACCTTGAAACAGGGCAGAATGGCAATGACTTGCGTACAGTATGAGGCAGTAGTAACTTTCAAAGCTAAAATGATAGAAATAGAAAGTATTGACACAACTTCTGTAAGTTAGGATGTCTGAGTGTTTCTGCTATTCTGAATTTGTTTTTTTTTTAAAAACAAAAACTTTATCTGAAACTTTTTTTTATCTGCAGGAACTTTGGGGTTTCACTCTGCTCAGGCTTGTGTGACTTTGGGGGGATCATAGCCCCGTTTCTGCTCTTTCGACTAGCAGCTATATGGCTAGAACTGCCTCTGATCATCTTTGGTAAGGATTCATTTGTATGGGAGGGGTGTCCTCATGTGGATGAGAAGGTGTGTGTGTGTACGTGTATACAAGGTTTTTACCCTGAGGCACTTTACCCTGAAGTGACAGGAAGGTCACAGGGAGTGAATACAGCTGAGTCCCAGGGCTGGGAACAGAAGGGGCTCCTATCCATGATCTGCCTTCCCAGTGAGTGGAAGAGTCCTGGAGCACTTGCCAGGTGCTCTGTAAGCTCAGTCATATATCACAGACAGCCTCGCAGCCAACCTGGTGGCACCTATGAGACTGTATCGCCTAATCATCGATGTCTTAGTTCGTCTGCATCCACATGGTGGTGGTCACACAACAGTGATACCACCACATTTCTCAGCATGTGTCCCCACCACTATTTGACACCTGACTGACCCTCAGTGTACACCAAGAGCACGGGGACATCGAGCTGTGCAGAACTGAGGAAGGTGGAGAACGGTCGAAGGGCAGGGCAATCTGGTTACGGCGAACCGAGGAATGAGGTTGTTGGAGGCCTGTGAGGGCACAGAGTGAGTATTGAGGTGGGAAGGGTGTGTGCCGGGGAAGTCACGCCTCTGCCTCATCCCGCAGGGATCCTGGCGTCTGTCTGTGGTGGCCTCGTGATGCTTTTGCCTGAAACTAAGGGCATCGCCTTGCCGGAGACAGTGGAAGACGTTGAAAAGCTTAGCAGGTACTGCACGAGACTCAACACTCCCTAAACGGAAGCATCTTGTTAAGCCGCGGGGCGTTGATTATCTGCAAGGGAAATGACATTAAGTCTTCAGTCAGTACCTTAAAACAGTCAAAAGATAAAACGGGTTAATGTGAAAAAGAACTTAGAGCTATAAAAAGAATGTGGGCTATTTTTAAAATGTGACTGAGGAGCATTTCCAAGTAAGGTGTTGAAACTCAGAAGTGATTTAAACTAGGGGCTGGGGGAGAGACATGACAAAACTCGGCCGTGCACCAGAAAGATGGCAGTGCATCAGAGAAAGAAGGCAGTGCATCAGGGGATGAACTACCCTACAAAATGAGAAGAAGTGGCCCCTGTCTCCATGGAATGATGCAGACGCTCCTCGAGCTCTGTTACAGAGGAAAGCAAAAGCATGGGCTTGTAGTATCAGTTCAAAAGAATCCAACAGTAATCTGTCTCTGTGGCTGCACAGGGACATATATGCAGAGTTATGGGTTATTGGCAGATAGGAATACAGTAAGATACATAATGGCACATCGAAATTTGATGAAGAGATAAGACTATGGATAAATGATTACTAGATAAGTACATAGGTTAGAAATAAAGATAAGAAAGACACAATGGATACATGGGTGATAAATAAGTAGTTGATAGGTAGACAGACAGACAGATAGACAGACAACAGGAGAGAAAGAGAGACCAAGTTTTGGAGGGAATATCTATATTGTTTTCTGGTTATATACTGATTAATTTCTAAACAATACATAAATTTGAAGTTGTATTTACAAAAAAATGTTATGTATACTTTTTTTAACCATTTCCTCTGAAATCTCTCTCAATAGAAAGTTAGAAACAAGAATGTGGGATGATTTTTTAAAAATTATTAAATGGGGGGGGCTGGAGAGATGGCTCACCAAGAATATGGGAGAGAAGGGAGTGGTTGGGAAGACCAGTCTCTTTCTATTACATAATTCTGTAGTGTTTGATCGGTCTCAATTAGTGACATGGTTTGGTGTTATTTGCATAATTAAAATTAATATGGTGCTATATTGAAGTAAAATATCTTAAAGGCAAATAAGCTAATCTTAGTGAAGCAGAAACTAAGGGTAGATATAAAAGTTATCAAACATGTATTTTTAAAAGACTGAATTGCGGTCAACTCAAAGGATTTTTTTCTTTGCTCATAGGCAGGGAAGAATGTAGACATTGATATTTTAAAATATCTAAGTGCTTCATTGTTTTAACATACGCACTTTCATTTAATACTCAAAACAATTTTGTGAAGTAGAAATGTTTTTTTATCCCCACTGAGAAATCAGAAAGTTTTTACAACATTTAACTGCTGGGCTTATGTGTGCCTCACATAGGCCAGGGTCAACAATAAGAAAGAACTATGTGCTGTGTGTACATTCTTCCGTGTGAGGCATCCTGCACTCTGTTGTCTGCATTCTTCCCTGTGAGGCATCCTGCTTATGTCTGCCTAGTGGTTCTTAACCTTCCCGATGCTGCAACCCTTTAATACAGTTCCTCATGATGTGGTGACCCCCCCCGCCCCCAACCATAAAATTATTTTGTTGTTACTTCATAACTGTAAGTTGGCTACCATTTTTAATCGAAATTTAAATACCTGATATGCAGATGCTCTTTGAAAGGGTCGGTCGACCACGCCCCCCTCATGACCACGCCCCCCAAGGGGTCATGACGCATAAGTTGAGAACCGCTGTGATCTTAAGTCATTGCATGATCTTTCACAAGACCTTTCCCTGTTTGCCTTTGTCTCGTCAGTTCACAGCTGCATCAGTGTGGCAGAAAAAAGAAAACCCAGGTTTCCACTTCTAATGTCTGAGGCTCTTGTCGCCTGGAGGACCAGAGAAGCCGAGCCTGGAATATGCCCTGCAGTGTGCTTCACCTCCTCTAGGTGGCGCCCTTCCGAGGAACCATAAAGATTCCAGAGTATTTTATAAGGTATAAGATGAAGATTTATCATGCTGCCCAAGCTTCTGGGAACACATACTCTTTGACCTGTTTAGCGAAGACCCAGTAGGTACACAGATTCTGCCTAGGTTCTCTTTCTTTGGGAGCAATGTCTCTCTGACCCGTTGGGTAAGGAGATATGAGAAAGGCTCCAACCAGTTCTCCAGTTCTCAGGACAGTCCCATCCAGTAAGCAGGATGAACAGACCAAGGCCTGGCACGTGTACAGAAGTGTGCTCAGCTGATCTGATCGTGACGCAGCAGTGAAGAGTGTTCCGAAGAGTCTGAGAACTGCCATTTCTTCCCTTGAGCTCCGAATACGTGTCTCCACAGAGTCGACACGCCCGGTGCCCCTCCCCTCCTGTCTCCTGCAGCCGCTGAGATTCCAGGCCGCAGGTTAGGCACAGTTCCCTAAACGCAACACATCCGAGGACCTGGCTGCGTTATTATGAAGTCATATTGCGGTCCCCAGATCCCCCGATATTTTGCCGCCTCCTTCAGTGGACTGTTGTAACCACAGACTCTTTACTGAGGAAGAAAAAACATGGATTTTGATTTCCCGGGTCTTAGAATTTGAAAAGTAATGGGAGAATTATGTCATATTTGTGAATTCCGTTCCAGTGGTCCCTGTGGCTGAGAGTCCAAAGCACAGACTTTTTTCATTCTGACTTTTGACTTGTCTTGGGAGAAAAACAACCAAAACCAAATACATTTTGTTGCCACTTAATGATAAAAGTCTATTGTATTCATACTTAAAAGAATTAGCAGCCGATTTGTAAGTGACGTAGGAGATACTAATGAGGGACTGGACTTTTTGTTTTGTTTTTTAAAATCAAGGCTTCTCAAGCAGAGACTCAGAAGTAAATACAGTATTCTATGTAGTGTACAGTTCTTGATATATTTTCAGACTCAGCGTGTATGTTAGGCTGAATGTTTTTTTAAACTTCAAACTCGGTGTGGACAGGCAAAATTAGCATCCAAGGGAATGGAAGAAAAAAAAATACATATGTGGAGAGCATACTATGTTTGCGACACTAGAGAAGATGTGTGTGACTATGAAACAACTAGCTTAGTCCTGAAGCACGTGAGAACCGAAATGTGAGTGTTCCGTTTCCGGACAGCCTTTTGGGTATTCATTGCCACGCCCACTCTGCGTGCCCAGGTATTTGTGGCCTGGTTTCCTGTGTGTTTTCACGGCTGTAGCATGCCTCTTGTTCCACTCTGCTGCCTTTAGATTGCATTTCAAGTTGGTAGTTCTGTTTCATAACAATAAACGATTTTTAAACTGTTTTTAAAAATATCTATCCTGCCTCCTCCCTCTGAACATGTGCCACCATCAAATGCTATCCCACATTACACGTGTGTGTTGCTTACTGTCTCCAAACTGGGAAATAACATCGCTCCGATGGTGGTTTGTTGCTCTTTCCGGGCTCCTGGCCCTCCCTGTCCCTGCACTCGGATGTGACCGGCAACAACATTCAGACTCTGGGCTGGTCTTATATTAGGTTTCCCTCACCTAGCCTATGCCATCGCTCAGCTGTACAAGTCAGCTTCACATCCTGGGATCTGGACTGGAGCCCAGTTGTCAGAACCAGAATAGAACTCAGTCCCCGGACTCCTCGTTCATGTGGCAGCTTTCAATATTCTCAGCGTCAGGAAGGGAGACGTCGAAGATGTGTGTCGGGCTGCTGTTAGCCAATGAGATCAATGTACGAGTGGCTCGCCGAGACTTTCGGTTCTCCTCTTGGTGACCGTACTCTCTTGTTTAGTCCTTCGTGAAGCTGGCCCTTAGGAAGACAAACTGAATCATTTTCACTCGGTTGCTTTTAAATGGTTAGGGTGAACAAGAATATGAAAATATTGAAGACTTCCCTCCCCCCACCCCACCGCCAAAACCAACTCAAATCAAAGTAAAGTATCAAGTTTATTTTCAACAAAGGTCATAGCAGTGACGGTCCATTGTCACAAAATCCAGAAGTCCATGAACAGGAGAATTTTACCCACAATAATACAAAAAAGGGGGAGGGGCTGAGGGGAGTGACAGGAAGTGGTGGTTCAGTGTAGTGTCTCAGTTTGATTACTGTCGGTTTTTTCCAAACACCCTAAGCCCCAACCCCGTATTTAGTAAGTTTTACTAAGTGGATGTTTTGTTCCGCCTCCCACTAATTAGTTAGTACTCATCTCCCTTTCGATCCAATTAACAAACCGTGACACACGAACATAGACACCAGGCTTATTGGGGCGAGCACAGCCAAGACCCCAAGAAGTGACTCCTTGTAAAATGTACTTGTCCTTCTCGAAGCAAACCAGAGGTCCTCCGCTGTCGCCCTAGACAAGGGAGAGAAGAGTGCACATGAGAAATGAGCTTCAAGGTTGTCAAATCCTCTCGGACTGAAAGCCCAAGAGGCAGAGATGGGTCAACCCGACACCATCTCGGTCTCTTCTCTTACCTGGCAGCTGTCGATGCCACCAGCCAGGTGCCCGGCACAGAGCTCGGTGGGTTTGACTCTGTTGTTCAGATACTCCACGCGGTTGCACACCTTGTTCTCAATGACAGGCAGCTGGGCCTCCTTGAGACGGCCAGCACCGATAGTCCCTGTGATGATCAGTGAGGATGCAGTTAAACAGGGTCCCCAGGAACCTCCCAGAATGACAGAGCAGAGGGTAGAGATCTCTCATTTGTGTGGTTGCGTGGCACAGGGAAGCACGGCTAACACCTTTGGGCCCTGAAAGTTGTGAGCGTTACACACGATGCTAAACAGGGCTCCCAAGACCTGCTACAGCGTTCTGGCTTCTCCATGGCGTTTACGGCTTTGCTATTTGTCCACATGTTATTTCCAATTTAAAACAAAAGACAAATACATCTAAAGAGAGGGGGCTTTAAAAGCTCAATTGCTACTATTGTAATGTGTTCTTTTTCAGGCTTTCTATATTGTATTTACAGCCTATATAATATTGCTCCATTTCAGATCCCTCCCCCTCCTGCTCATTATAGCATAAAGGGGGATGGGAGGGGGCGGGCAGAGAACAACTTCAGGTGCCATTCATTCCTCAGGCACTGCCCACCTTTCTTTTGAGATAAGGTCTCGCTCTGACTCAGAACTCACTGTATAGGCTAGGCTGACTGTCCATCAAGCACTAGGGACCGCCCCTGTCTCCACCTCCCCAGCGCTGGGATTACAATGGGGCTACCCGTTTTACTTTACGTGGGTTCTGGGGACCCAGTGCTGTTTCCCAGATGGACACATCTGAGACTTCTCCATGTTTTCAATGGAAAAGGCCATTTTCCAATTTGGCAAGCCCCACTTGCAAGGTAAGCAATTTACCACAAGAACTCTGTGTGTGTGTGTGTGTGTGTGTGTGTGTGTGTGTGTGTGTGTGTGTGAGAGAGAGAGAGAGAGAGAGAGAGAGAGAGAGACAGAGACAGAGACAGAGACAGAGACAGAGAGTGTGTATGTGTGTGTGAGTGTGTATGTGTGTGAGTGTGTGTGGGTATGTATGTGTATGTAGGTGTGTGAGTGTGAGAGTGTGTATGTGTGTGTGAGAGTATGTGAGTGTGTGAGTGTGTGTGAGAGAGTGTGAGAGAGTATGTGTATGTGAGCATGTGTGAGTGTGTGTATGTGTGTGTGAGAGTGTGTGTGTGTCAGAGAGTGTGAGAGAGAGTGTGTATGTGTGAGTGTGTATGTGTGTGAGTGTGTATGTGTGTATGTGAGTGTATGTGTGTGTGAGAGTGTGTGAGTGTGTGTCAGAGAGTGTGAGAGAGTGTGTGTATGTGAGTGTGTATGTGTGTGTGAGAGTGTGTGAGTGTGTGTGTGTGTTTGTGTGTGTGTGTGTGTGTGTGTGTGTGTGTGTGCAGATCAGAGGTCAGTCTTGGGCATCATTCCTTGGGATAGTCTCCACATTACTTTTTTTTGAGATAGGGTCTCTCACTGGGCTGGAACTTGTTTGGGAGGCTATTCTGTGAGTCCGAAGGACCCACAGGCTTCCACCTCCCTAGAATTGGTCTTACAAATATACACCACCAGGTCCATATTGATGGTTCTGGGGATCCAAATCATGTCTTCATGCTTATAAGGCAAAAACTTTACCAACGAGCCGTCTCCACGGACCCTAAGACATTTTAACAATGCTACAATCTCCCTGGCAACTTAATGGAGAATTGTTGCTTAACAATCGTGGGGTTTTCTCTTGCCATGTGGGAAAATGCTTTGGAAAGACAGCAATGGTTGCTCCACATTGTAAAAGGACTGCAGGCATCTCAGATAATCTGTTTTGTGTTGTGTATATTAATGGCCTCCCCAAAGCCTTAAAAAATAACTATCTTTGGCTAATCATTAACTGTTCAAGGAACAAGCTGGTGACATATTATGATTTCATTTAATTCATCTAATTAATTCATTTAATTCTTGCGCCAGTTCCAGAAAATCACTACTTCTACAATTCCTGATAGGCAATTAAGGAAACCAAGGCTTAGTGTAGATACGGTGTTTACCTTGAACTTGGAGCTGTGCGTTCGATGCCCTGTACTTTACCTCACCCATTGGCCCCTTCCTGCTCACAAAGGCTCCACACCTCTATCCCTGCTATTTATTTCCATCCCATGACATTTTCTCAAGTCTAAGTTCCCAGAAACAACATACATATGTTCATACTCAGAATACTTTCGAGACAGGTGTGGCTATAAAACACACCAGAAAGCATCAGTCCGTAGCACCCTCATGAGTGTCCGCATTGCACTATTATTAAAATATTGTAACTTTTTTTTAAAAAAAATTAGCTCATAGGTGTAAATTATTCTGATTCATTTTCGTATCTGTATTTCTTCGGCAATGAGGGAAGGGGAGCATTCATTGCCTTACTTAATTTATGAGTTGTATTTCTTCTTTATATATTTAAAAAAAAAAAAGACAACTGCTGCGTTTGTGTGCTAGACTGAGGAAGAACACTTGCAGATATGCCAGCTGCCATCCAGATGGATACACCCAGGACTTAGCGATCCTGCCGAGAACCCAGCTTTCCAGTTTGTAAGCCCGGCTTTCTCCAGAGTTTTGTAACATGCTCTTGCTTTGCTAGCACAGAGTAGCCAAGAAATAACGGACAGTGCCTTCCCCAGACACTTCGACTAGACTCATCTTAGGCTCAGAAAATGTGCAATCTGTCTGGTGATTACAGGAGCTAGAAGAGGCATGTCTTAAGGTCATGGGACCAGAAGGGATGGCGGGGCATTGCTCGAATGAAGTCCAAGAGCGGAGGCAGCGTGTCTCTCCAAATATTTGGCTAAAATTGTTCTGAGCACCCCCCCCCCCCCCAGGAAACCGCCTCTGGGTGGTTCACTGGACGTTTATGTGAGCGATGCAGATATGCTGCCATCTGGTGGCCAAAGGAGAGAAGGCACCTCTGGAGACTGAAGGCTACTTGTAAGAAGCCCTACCTACCTACCGTGAGGGAACCTCAGGCTAAGTCTAGCAGTATCCAGACCCCCTGAAAGTCAGCGAAGAGCCAACCTGGGAGAGTTCTCAGTCTCAACAACAGTTCGCCATTAGAATTTGAAAAGCTGAGAAAGCCTGGGGCATGAAATGAAGAGAGAGAGAGAGAGAGAGAGAGAGAGAGAGAGAGAGAGAGAGAGAGATTGATTTATCTAGGAAGCTAAGAACACTCATTGACTTGATGTCTATTGACATCTAGTAACGGTGAGGTGGAAATGTCGATGAGGGTGATAGGGATGACTGTGATGATGGAGATGTCGATGATGCTGATGCTGGTGGTGGAGACAAGTCTAGTCACAGCGTCTGGGGAAGGGACCATCCGTTATTTCTGGGCTACTCTGTGCTAGCAAAGCAAAGGCATGCTACAAAACTCTGGAGAAAGATGGGCTCGCAAACCATCAAGCTGGGTTTCTTTCGGTGTATGGTTTTTTCGGTATAGGCTAGCGTGGTATAGCAACAGCTTCCGTTTGCAACTGTAGCAGAAGGGCGTCTGCTCACATCTTTGTGGATCGGGAACAGAGAAAGAGGGTTCTGGTGCTCGTTGGGTTATCCCCCTCCTCTCCCCCCTCTCCCATAAACGCCCATGATATGTCCAGAGCTATGTCTCCTAGGTAAATCTAGTCCAGTTGACAATGAAGACCAATCACAAAGTTGATTTTTGGAGGGTGGGGGCAGGCCTAAACACCTTTCGCTTTACAAGGACTGCTGAGGGATTGGTTCTTGTTCTTTCTGAGTGTGGGTGGGTGGGCCTTGCTCCCAACTCCAGAGGAGACCGAGTAGCATAGGTCTGAGCCAGGCGTAACTGGTTCAGAAGTTGCTCACGACCAGAGTCTGAGCTTTCCAAACTAGGCAGGTTATTGTTCCCACTGTGGGAAGAGTGACACCCTTTATTCCCATCGAGAGAGTCAAAATCAACACAACATCTGCAGCCACGAGGAAAGCAATCCTTGTGTGACCCCAATGACATCCAGATGGTGGCTGGACAGAGCCTGAGGCCCCGGGCCAGAGCTAGAAAGGACTGACTTTCTAGATCACTAGAAATTCCTCTCCTTCCGCTTAATTCAGTTTTTGAGTTGGATTTTCTTCTGCCACTTGCAGGGAAGAGTCATGTTGGACACAACTGGGTTCCGTCTTTGGGAATAGCATCTACGATCTATGGGACACAGGTGACATGTCATTCTGTCTTTGCTTTTCCCACTCCAGCCCTACAGCAGGCCTCCAGCCTAGGAGACCATTAGTGGGATCTGCCTAACTATCCACGGCTGTTGAGCGGGAACCTGGGCTCCTCTCCAGGTCCCAGAAGCCAGCTGCAAGCAGGGTTTTCCTGCTGTACCACCCCATGTCCCTGAGTATCCCGCTCCTCATCTGCACAAAGGGACAACATCTAACTCCCATGAGTTTGTAGCAAGCAGATATTTTTTTCCCCTTAAATGCAAAACACTTAAGAACGACCTAGCCCTTCCATGGGGGAAACATCAGTTTCCAAGGTTCAGAAGTTCTCGTTCCTGGACCTCAATGCTGCAGAATCAGACGTGTGGGAAAAGGAGACAGGAAATCAGGGAAATGGGAGAAGCCAAGATTGAAATGATCTACACTAGCCGTTCTGTGTGTGTTGGAATGATCTAGATTAGCCATTCTGTGTGTGTGTACGTGTGTGTGTGTGTGTGTGTGCACGCTCGTGCCACAAATTCCTTCTTTGAAAGAAAGACTTCTCTTTCAAAGAGGACAGAGCCAACATAGTACTCAACACTCCTGAGGAGGGAGACCATGCTTGTAAAGTATTCTGACTGTTCCCACAGCCAAGGGGTTCTACTTGCTGGATTTCATGATTATCAGCCATATGCAAAGAGAGAAGGAGGAGTCCCCAGAGTGAACACAGACTGTGACAGTGATACCTTCACAGAGTTCTCTTCCTGCCCCTTTCCTCATCAGCTGTGCCAGGACACCTGGGGCCTCTTTCTCCCCGTCCTGAGCTTGTCCCGCACTAACGGCCTTTCAACGCATACTAATTATATGAGTATTTGGAAAGACTGGTTTAGCTACAGTTTTTGTTGTGATTCTGCTACACCATTTTTTTGAGAACTTAAAATAGTAAAGTCACATGATAAGTCCAGGCTGATCTGCGGGTTGGGCCGAAGCCCTCTCCCTGGGGATAAGACATTCATATTGCAAGTCCCTGGCATCCTCCTCAAGCCTTGGTGACCAATTATGGCGACATAGCAAGTGCCCAGATAAATCTAGAAAGGGGCTGGACCACATTCACACGCAGGACTTGCTACAACTCACTCCGAATGGTCCCTTTTACCATACAGCCTATAGTCAAAGCCAGCTCATCTCACCTTTAGTATCTCCCCAGCCGGTGATGTAACACAGTGTCCGGTCAGCAACCACGTAATTTGGAGGTGGCAGACAAGCTGGAATGACATTATCCGTGATAGTGGCTGGGCTGAAAGAGATACGTCAAATGTTACATCAACTACTCTGCAGGAGACACCCCCCCCTTCACCTGCAGATCACCCACGGCCAAATGTACCTGCCTCAGTATCCCAGCATTCCCTGGGTTGGTATCTCTTTACTTTATTGTCATAGAACAGTTTAGAAAACACTTCGTTCTCACAGTGCTCTCCAGTGTCCTATGAGCTAAAGGGTCAATGGTATGGGAGGAGATGCAAGTTCATGCGAATGTGTCCATGTGGGAACCAAATGCACGTGTGCATATGCATATAGAGGCCAGAGGTCAATGTCAGATGTCTTCCTCAGTTGTTCATCCTCTCAGTTTTGGAGACTCAGAACCTGAGTTCACTGAGGCAGGGAGACTAACTGGCCAGTAAACTCCAGGAGTCCTCCTGTCTCTGCCCCATCCCCATCCCGCCCCGTCCTGTTCCGCCCCATCCCCAGCCCCCAGTGTTGGGGTTACAGGTGCACCCTTTCATGTCAAGCTTTTGACATAATTCTAGGGACTTGAGCTTGGGTCTCCATGCTTGTATAGCAAGCAACTTTATCAACTGAGCCCTGTCCTATGGTTTAGGATTTACTATTTGATGTAAGAGGGTGCCATTGTGCGGGTGGACCACCCAGATGCCATCCAGCTACACTAAGACCAAAAGGTGTCTGGCCAGGACTTCTTATTCCATCATTCTGGGTCTCAGATCTTCTCATTTGATACATGCTATACCAGTTACAAGAATCTTGGCAGGGATTGGAGAGATGGCTCAGTGGTTAAGAGCACTGACTGCTCTTCCAGAGAGCATGAGTTCAAATCCCAGCAACCACGTGGTGGCTCACAACCATCTGTAATGAGATCTGATGCCCTCTTCTGGGGTATCTGAAGATAGCTACCGTGTAGTTATATATAATAAATAAATAAATCCTTAAAAGGAAAAAAAGAATCTGGGCAAACAGTGTACACCAAGAGAGTGATTTGGAAGTGAGCTTTTCATAGAGTGTTTTCAAAGAATCTTCACCTGCGTAGAGTTTCGTGGATTCACGCACAGTCTAACTTTGATTTTTTCCAGACCCAAAGCCTTAGTGTGTTCAAGAGATTAAAGATAAAATAAAAGACTGAAAATGGGAAATGCACTGCTTTCACTGAGAATCCACACTGTCTCCAGCTTTGCAGAAGACACGTTTTCCCAAAATGACCAAAACAGACCCAACTTCTCACAAGGATATCATGCATAGGTTCCTTCATGGGACACCAAACCCTTTGGTCCTCAGTCTGTGGTGTGTGGGGATGATACGGTAAAAGCCAAAATATGTTAGGCTGTCAGGAAGCAGGAATGACTTGTTCGAGCCCTAGGTCACCCTAATGAATCTAAGGGAACCATGCAGACAGGAGGTCTTGTATGTATTTGCTCATTTTCTGGGATGCAAGGGAAGGTTCTGGGAACATGAGGTACATCAGCTGATTTATAGAGTAACTCCCCTTCCTACTTTCTAGCGCATCAAAATGTCCCAAGGCGTCACCTCTCTGTTTACAGTCCAGAACCATGACCCAGTATTGAGACCAGATCTCCCTCCAGCAGCCTGCGCTGGCTGGATCAGCCTTTGTCACTGCCAGAATCATCTTCCTGTCATCTGGAAGCCATCAGGCACAGCTAATGTGCTCTGTGTGCCTGTTGCCTGTCCCAAACGTTTAGTTCTCAAAATAGCTGACCATTTGTGAGCTGTGTCCACGGGGATGGACCTGTTCCCAAACATTCCTAACTCCATGGAACAAGCCTAATTACCCAGTGTCTGGCTTTAAAAAAAAATACATTTCAGCAGGGAAAATAAGGACAGAGAAAAGGAAAGTGAGCCAACTTGTGTTTGTGAATTAATCATTTCTTGTTTCATTCTACTCTTTCCTACCTGGGTTTGGTTGGTTGGTTTTTTGCTTTTCTTTACTTTTTATTTTTAAATGCATGTGTGTGTGTGTGCCAACAGAAGCCTGAAAAAGGTGTTGTATCACTTTGAGCAGAAATTACAGGTAGTTGTGAACCACTTGATATAGATTCTGGCAACCAAATTCTGGTCCTCTGAAAAAAGCAGAACACTCTCTTAACTGCTGGTCCTGACCTCTCTCTCTCTAGCCCCCCACCCCCACTATATTTGTGGGATTTTACTCTTCTTGTTGTTTAGGTTTGGGGCTTTGGTTGTTGTTGTTGTTTGTTTGTTTGTTTGTTGTTTTTTGTTTTGAGCTAAGGTCTCTCTCTCTATAGCCCTGGCTTTCCTAGAACACACTATGTAGACAAGGCTAGCCTCAAACTCAGAGAGATCCACCTGCTTCTGTCTCCCAAGTGCAAGGATGAAAGGCATGTGCCACCATGCTGGCCACATGTTTATAGTTTTTAAAAGTGCTTTGATGAAATCAAATAATCTCATTTGATTCTCTCATTATATTAAGAGGAGCTTTGTCAGCATGAGTAACTGATGGAGTAGCTTTGTCAACATGAGTAACTGATGGAGTAGCTTTGTCAGCATGGAGTAACTGATGGAGTAGCTTTGTCAGCGTGGAGTAACTGATGGAGTAGCTTTGTCAGCATGGAGTAACTGATGGAGTAGCTTTGTCAGCATGAGTAACTGATGGAGTAGCTTTGTCAGCGTGGAGTAACTGATGGAGGAGCTTTGTCTGCGTGGAGTAACTGATGGAGTAGCTTTGTCAGCATGGAGTAACTGATGGAGTAGCTTTGTCAGCATGGAGTAACTGATGGAGGAGCTTTGTCAGCATGAGTAACTGATGGAGCAGCTTTGTCAGCATGGAGTAACTGATGGAGTAGCTTTGTCAGCGTGGAGTAACTGATGGAGTAGCTTTGTCAGCATGAGTAACTGATGGAGTAGCTTTGTCTGCGTGGAGTAACTGATGGAGTAGCTTTGTCAGCGTGGAGTAACTGATGGAGTAGCTTTGTCAGCATGGAGTAACTGATGGAGGAGCTTTGTCAGCGTGGAGTAACTGATGGAGGAGCTTTGTCAGCGTGGAGTAACTGATAGAGTAGCTTTGTCAGCATGGAGTAACTGATGGAGTAGCTTTGTCAGCATGGAGTAACTGATGGAGGAGCTTTGTCAGCATGGAGTAACTGATGGAGGAGCTTTGTCAGCATGGAGTAACTGATGGAGTAGCTTTGTCAGCATGGAGTAACTGATGGAGGAGCTTTGTCAGCATGGAGTAACTGATGGAGGAGCTTTGTCAGCATGGAGTAACTGATGGAGTAGCTTTGTCAGCATGGAGTAACTGATGGAGTAGCTTTGTCAGCATGGAGTAACTGATGGAGGAGCTTTGTCAGCATGGAGTAACTGATGGAGTAGCTTTGTCAGCATGGAGTAACTGATGGAGGAGCTTTGTCAGCATGGAGTAACTGGTGGAGGAGCTTTGTCAGCATGGAGTAACTGATGGAGTAGCTTTGTCAGCATGGAGTAACTGATGGAGGAGCTTTGTCAGCATGGAGTAATTGTCAGTGAATTCATATATTATTAGCTGGTGAGCATTAGGTCATGGAGACACAGAGGTGATTCTGCACCTTATATTTTAATTCTTTCTCTCTCTCTGAGGAAACTGAATCTGGACTCCTTTTTAAGGACTGTGCCTGGGGTATGCAGAACTGGACTGAATCCTGGCTTTTTGATGAAATTTACCCCCATTTTTTCTAAACTCCCATGCTTTTGCATACTAGACAACTCTGCTCATAAAACCCTGCCATGAAGCTGCTGTCTTTGCTCAGCTTGGGATATAAACCCAGGGGCACCCGTACCGGCTTAGCTTCAGCAGGGCAATGTCAGCTGTGTTGGGCTCCAAGATCAGTTTGGCTACCGCTATTTCCTGAACGTCCGACCCGCGGATATATTCTTCGTGCGCACCCAGGATAACCTTGTAGAATTCAGGTCTCGAAGATCTAGAAAAGGGGATGACACCAGGAATGAAACACAGTCCAGACCCTTCCCTGGTGCCTTCCTGTGCCATGCATATCACAAGGCCTCCCAACACAGCAGCCATCAGAACCTGCGGCAAGAGAAAAGATCCTAGATTTGTCTAACCCAGGACACTGTTCCTGCCATTGAGCAGATCTGTTTCCCCGAGCCCAGACCCTATTCTTCATCTTCAGATTTTCTCTAGAATGGTTTCCCTCTTGTCCAGTTGTCCCAGTGGCTCTTCTGGATCCCTGATGTCACTACCATGGAAGGCAGACAGGGAGAGGAGGAGGGAGGGTGAGGAGGAGGGAGGGGAGAAGGGAGGGGAAGACGGAGGGGAAGGAAGAGGGATGGGAGGAGGAGGGAAGGGAGGAGAAGGGAGGGAAGGAGGGAGGGGAGGAGGGGAAGAGGAGGGGGAAAAAGAGGGATAGGAAGAGGGAGGTTGGTCTTTAGAAGGAGACCTCATGCCAGTTACCCATGGAACGTACTTCTCCAAGCAGTGGGCAGCAGTCAGCACCCACTCTGGGGATATTAAAGTACCGCCACAGAAGTGCTGTCCAGTAAATCTGGAGGACAGAAAACAAGAACTTTCATTTAGGCCAGGTGTTTTGTCCCATTCGGTTGCACAGAAAACCAGAAAGACGCGTTCATTCACTCCTTTTCTTACTGTTTCTGTTCCCAGCAGAAAGGGCTGCCAGCCAGCCCGTGTGCAGGATGGTAGAGACACAGTACCATCTATCCATACCATTCTTAAGATATCTGGGAGAGCCTTGGATGCCACCTGTCCCCATGGAACAGAGGCATGAAATCCTGTATCTGTACTTTGTCCTGTTAGCCCTGGACCCCAACATAAACCACCAATCCAAATCTGCCATTGAGGCTGCCTTTATTCCTTATTGGCTAGGGCTTTGCAATCGCTCTTCATGAGTTGTCCTTTGCCAAATGTGACCACAATAGCAGTAATGTGGGCTAATGATGTCATCAACTCCCAACCAGGGTGTAATGGCCAGAATACAAATGCAAATAACTTAGTGTGTAGGATCAGATCAGGAAAAAAAACAGCCAGAAAATAAACCACCATTCAATTTCAGAAGGAAACAAATTCTATTTGGCAGGTAAAGATCATACAGCAAGGCGTTATTAAATAATTAAGTCAAGAAAAAACAATTCTGTGGCTGGAGAGATGGCTCAGCGGTTAAGAGCACTGACTGCTCTTCCAGAGGTCCTGAGTTCAAATCCCAGCACCCACATGGTGGCTCACAACCATCTGTAATGGGAATCCGATGCCCTCTTCTGGTGTGCCTGAAGACAACTACAGTGTACTCATATACATGAATAAAAATGAAATAAATAAATAAATAAATCTAAAAACAAAAAACAAAATAAAACAACACTGACTGCTCTTCCAGAGGATCCAAGTTCAGTTCCCAGCACATACGTGGATGGCTCACAACCATGTAGATCCGGTTCCAAGGGATCCGGTCTCCAAGGGCACCAGGCACATATGCAGTACACATATGTACATGCAGGCAAGCACTCATAAATAAAAATCAATCTTAAAAACCAACTCAGTGACAGAGGCAGTTCAGCCAACCACGCCCACAACCGTTAGCGGTCTTCTGCGGGTTCACAGAGGGCAGGGTGGGCAGCAATGGAGCATGCGCAGTGCTACAGAAATGAGCCAGGCAAGCTAACAAGCCCGTGGTGAGCCGGCTCCACGTGTGTACTTTATAAGCCACGCCCAGGAAAAGGGACTTAAGGATTACAGATGTGCTCCGACATGCGTGGTCCTGCTTCGGATGCATCTCTTAAACAAGGGCAGTCGCAAGCTGGCTTGTTCGTGTGTTTGAGAATGTGCAAGCCTTTGTGTTAAATGCAAGGGGTCACCCTCCCCCCCCCAAAAAAATAAAAGGCGCACGGGATTCTCAGCTTCACATTTGTGGAAATGAACCTTTCGTTTTACAACAGCCATCGAGTGTATGTTTTGTTTTTCCTTAAATACCATTTTTGGTCATACCTAATACGACATCTTTTAGAACTTTATGTAGCCGTATTTACTCCTTACGTCAGGAAAACAGGAAGGCGGGTAGCGAAGCTTAGCACAGAGGCTCTGAGAAGCTCGCACAGACAGGTGGGAAGTGTTTTTGCAAATCCTTACCTTGTTCTAAGACTGATTTGCCAGGGCCAGGAGTGAGGGTTGGCCACACAGCCACCCACCACCCTCCCAGGACATTTCTTCGGTTCCACCCGAGGTTTCCCGCACTCAAAGGATGATGTCGCTGTGGGGACACGGGAGAAGGTCACACTGCAGCAGATGTACTGGTTCTGCCGTATGCTCCTGATAAATTCATGGCCGACGGCCAGGAGCTGCATTTGTCACATCCCAGGGTCACAGGCGACCTTTGGAACAGTTCCTCTGGATTTCAAAAGTGGCGGGCGGCAGACAGCACACTTCCTATCCTCGGAAGGGGCTATAAACTCTAGACATCTAATTAAATTGGTGTAGCAACGAATTAAAATCAGAGCTTTTCTTGGCGAACTCTGATGGACAAATGTGGTTATTTGTAATTGTTGCTCAGCCTCGATAAAATATACTCGGAACGCCAGGCCTTGCTTGTCAACACCATCTGTGTGGCCTAGCTAGCCTGCAGCCCACAAGAATCTCAGAACAGCTAGGAATGTGGCCTAACACATCTGTACATGACAGCACCACGTTGCAATGTCAAAATTCCTGAACTGTGGAAGGTCTCCTGAAGGCCATAGCTCTTATCCCCTTGGAAGACAGTATGATATTTTTTTTTTCTTATGAGTCCCTGAAGGTTGTGTGTGTGTCTGTCTATGTAGACAGCAAGTGCAACTATCCTTTGCCCAGTTTGACCTTCTCTTTGCTGGTTTCAGCACAGACCTGACCCTCCCTGCCCTGCCCTGCCCTGCCCTGCATACCACCCCAAACACTATAATCAACCACTAACAATCAATCCACTTGCCCCACCTGCCTCCTCTCCGTTTACCTCCTGTATGTGTTCCCTTTCATCAACTAACCCACCACTGTCCTGGAGAGCAGGGTCTGCATCCCATCGTTGGTAATTCCCACTACCAGAGATGCAGGGGATATTCAAAACTGCTTCCTTATAGCCTGCAGCCCCCGACTCTCCAGAAAGGTAACCGTAAGCATTATTCATGACATCCCTAGGGGACATTCCTTCCATCTTAGTCAACCAGAGAGTCCACACTCTGAAGTAGCTGGAACCCTGAGAAACCACGCAAGGAGGAGCAGTGTGTCTCGATGGGACGGTCCTCTCTAAAGCTCAGCTCAGTGCCTAGCTCCATGCATGTGCACATTCTGGTTAGCACTTGTCATCCTGACAGAAAGTACATTCACCTGAGAAGAGGAAACTTCAGCTGAGGAGTTGCCTTTATCAGATAAGCCTTTGGCCACGGCTGTGGGGCAATTTCTTGATTAGTGATTGATGTAGTACAGTTCAGCCCACTGTAGGCGGTGCCATTCCCTGGGCTCGTGGTCTTGAGTGGTATAAGAAGCAGGCTAAGTCAGTTGTCAGGAGCGAGCTGGTTAACAGCATTCCTCCATGGCTTCTGCCTGCCTCCAGGTTCCTGCCTGGCTTCCCTCTGTGATGGACTGTGATGTGAAAGGCAATCCAAACAACCCTTTTTCTTCTCCTGGTTTCTCTGGGTCATGGTGTTTTACCACGGCAACAGGAAACTACCTAGAACATCTGTTGGTACCAGTAAGTGGGCTATCACTGTGACAGACCTGCCTGTGTTGTTTTGGGGAGGCTTGTGGAAGGATTTTGGAGATCTGTGTAGGGGAAAAGCCATTGGGTGCTCGGGGGCATTAGGAGCTAGTCTGTGCGAGCTTTAAAGAGAAGAATGTTGAGAAAAATTAAGGCCTGGCTTGTGATGTTTCAGATGGGAGTTTGAGGGTCTCTCAAAGACACTACTGGCCTTGTGTATGTGATACTTTGAATTAGGAATCTGTGAGGTGAAACCTTTGCTTTGTTGGGATAAACGACGCTGGTCAGTCGGGACTGAAAAATTAGCTGCAGTAAACAAGAGACAGCATCACCTAGGTGGACCCTTCTGGAAACTCGTTTCCTTAGGGTCAGCATACAGGAGCTATAGTCCATTTGGGGTGGGAGTGGGGCAAAGATGCACATGAAGCTATCTGGCAGCAGAACTTGGCAAATTGTGTTTAGGCATCTCCTGTGTGGTACTTCTTTGGAAGGCATGGAGGAATCATGGAGAATGGCTGAGGCTTGGCATCATGGGATATGACTGTTGGCTATGAAGGTTTGACTCGCACTGAGAAAATCAGACCCTCTGGAATCCACTGCTGCTACAGAGAGGATCAGAGCCCTCTGAAGCCAGGACAAGGCATGAATGCTAGGCCAGGGTGCCAGGCACCACTTAGGGGCAGCCTGTGTAGGGCAGGTAAAGATAATGGGGGTGGGGCGGGGCAAGGGATAGAAACTGAGTATGGAGATTGAAAGGAGACACTGAGACCCTAGTGTCTCAGTGGCCAAATCCAAGTATAGAGGCCACCTCTTTCAAGTAAAGAGGCCACCAAGACAATTTCTTCCAAATATAAAAACTCACCACCACCCCCCCGAGAAAAAAGTCACTCTCCCCTTCTCCAACTTTGGCAGCCTCCATGTTATCCTACGGTAAAATGGGCCGGTAGAAGCCTATTTCCTTTCCCTCTTCTCCCACCCCCTGCTCTGCCCAAGAGCCACCTAACATACTCCTAACCACTGTCCCCTAAATACTGGGGACACAGTCCCTAAGAGCTTTGCAAGCTAAGCCCCTCCCTCCAGTCCCTGGTATCCCCTTGCCCAGACTGGCTCACTGTGAGAACGTCCACAAGGACAAGCTGTGAGTGCAAAGTTGGTGAGCACAGCGTAGAAGCAGCCTCACTTTGCAGACACAGCTGTCGGCTTCGCATCCCACTATCAAAAGACACTGTCAACCTTTCTTTCCCAGATCCAAGCCCCTTCCTCCCGAAAGAGTCTCAAATCCCCCATGAAGGAACCTGACACGCTATCTCTAAGTGAGGTGGCTAGTGAATAGGAAATCTGGGCTGGAGGGGGAGAGAGATGGCTAACGGAAATATCTGCATGATTTTTCATACAATTTTAGGATCCCAGTTTGCAGTTGCAGTCTTTCAGTGTGTGTGTGTGTGTGTGTGTGTGTGTGTGTGTGTGTGTGTGTGTGTTCTCCCTTCTCTGCTGCCGAAAAGGAAGCTCTCTGTGGTGCTTTAAATGAGAAGTGTTCCTCATGGGCTCATGGGTGTGAACACTTGATCCCCAGGTAGTAGAGCTGCTTGGGTAGGCCCTGGAACCTTTTGAGATGTGGAATCCTCCTGAAGAAAGTACATCACTAGGGCAAGGCTTTGAGGGTTTATAACCTCAGCCCAGCTCCCTCCCTGCTTCTCCGGGTGCAGCTCACTTGATGGGATCCCTCAGCCAACAGTTCCACTTTAGTCTCTGCCAGTGAGGATGCCCAGCTCCTTGGAATAGTAAGCCCTAAATGCTTCCTTAGACTGCTTTTGGCCTCAGCATTTTATTGCAGCTGCAACAAAGTCGCGAATACATCCTATCCCAGCGGCTCTGAACTTGTTTGACATGTGTGTCTCCAGCCAGCTGGGGAACAGTCGTGGGAAGCCTCCCAGAGCCAATACCTGTCTACACTTTGAGGATTCGGTGTTAAGTTTAGTTGATGTGGGGCAAGGACAATAACAGACTAGGTTCAAGATGCCCACATGAAAGGGCTTGGGGTGAGAGGCAGCCATTTTCTCTGCAGAGGCCCTCGGCTCAAAGTCTGTCTACGGTGGTTGATTGTTTTGTGGAAGTCCTCATGAAGAAGACAGTCACTCCGTTTATCAGAAAGTAGTTTCCTTACCAAAAAAAAAAAATGAAATGAAAGGAGGGAAAGAGAAGGGAGGATTGGAAAGAGGGAGAAACTTACCACACTGGGGGATGTCACAATAGTCATAAAGTTTCCTGGGGTTTGTTGTATAGCACCAAGGACCATTCACATCCCCATCTGGGTTTCGACAGTACTGAAAAAGAGACAGGCATTTGAGAGGAGCCCCCCCTGGGATGGAGAGGGGACCAAATGTAGAGAGGTAGACCTTCATACAGGATGGAAGAGAGCATCGCTTTGCTTTCTGTCCTCATCTTCATGGTTAGTTTAAGGAGCTTATAAAGCCTCAGTTGCAGAATGCCCATGGTCCTTCCTGTCTCTGCTCAAAGCAAGTTCCAACTAGAAAGCCACTCCCTGGGCCAGATGTGGGAGAGTCAGCCATCAGGGACAGTGGCCATTACTAGCTGTCTTGTCATTTGTTGGCTTCAGTAATCCCGGTGCCCCAGGAAGCCTTGTTGTTGATTTAAAATGTTTGCATCCCTCCATGGGTCAAGACAGATGGGCAGCAGCGTTTTCTCTGATGCTGTGATCTAATAAATGCAAATGTGGTCTCTTCTCCAAGGTCCCTGACTCCTACAACTGTGCTGTTTCCTGAGGAGCATCAAACACAGCTCCTAAAGTCTGTGGCACCCAGGGTGACAAGAGCATCTTTAGTTCTGGTTAAGTGACCAAGAGCTTCTAGAGGAGCCCAGGGTGTGGGGTGGAAGGTGTTCAGCAGAATCAACTGCATGCAAAGTGTTAAAATGTTAGCCCTATCCTCTGACTCCGGCAGGAGGAAGAAAACCTGATGTTTGTACTGCCCCAAAGGGCGATACTACAAACAACTACATCAACACATCAAAGCTTCCAAATTAAAAAAATAAAAAAAAGATTCCAAGAGATTCCTGAGAGTATTGGAGAGTGCCCAGGGAGGGCAGGACTCTCCTCTGTCCACACTCCTCCGCATGCGGTGTCTACCCGCATCTCTTCACAATAGCGCCGCCAGAAGTCTATTCCCAGACAGTGTCAGAATGGTCAACTGCAGGACACCCAGCAGTGGGCTCGGCTTTGCCCCCTCCCCACCCCAACCTACTCCCTTCCTTTTTCCCTCAACACCAAAGATCAGTCCTGGCAGGTAGGTCGGTGTAACCCCAGACTAAATCTGTTCAAGGGTTGGTCAGGGAAACATATCACGGAATTCGAACCAGAGTAGCTTACGTTCTTTTCCAGACCCGCCTGTGGGTTTGTCTGTGGGGTGAAGATACTGTGTCTGTGGGGTTCCTGGGCATCCCATCCCTGGCATGGGGTGCCAGTTGCAGTGACAGCCATTTTGCCCCGATACTCTTTACCATTCCCATACATGCAGTCTATAGGAAGGGAAGAGAGAGGTTATGTGCCCCCAGGTAGTCAAAGCATGATACAGTATAAATGCTCCAGTGTTGGCTTGCTCTAATACAGTAGTTCTCAACCTTCCTAATGCTGTGACCCTTTAATCCAGTTCCTCATGTTGTGCTGACCCCCCCACCGTGAGATTATTTTCATTGCTACTTCCTAACTGTAATTTTGCTACTGCTATGAATTGTAATGTAAATATCTAACACGCAGGATGACTGATGCATGCATGACTCCTGTTGAAAGGGACGTTTGATCCCAAAGGGGTCTCGACCCACAGGTTGAGAACCAGTGCACTGTTACGTTACTGTTGGGTTGTTCTCTAATGGCAGACACAGTGACTCAGCCTCCAACGCTGTGGGGGCTGGCAAGGAACAAGAATTGCCGCCTGGTTCTGGAAGTCCCCGGAGATATTTACAGGCATGGAAATGACCCTAACTTTGGTAGGATGTTTTCAAAGGGGAACTCAGACTGGGTCATCGGAAAGTCCAGCTTTACAACAGCATGAATAGTTGCAACACTTGGAGGGCTTACAGGGAGCCTTGGGAAACTGTTCACCCACCTTCTATCAACAACCACCTCCCTGCCTGCCCCAAGATAGAGGCTCATTCTATGCAGCAAACTCTCAGCCCACACAGGTGTCCCATGCAGTGTGGGAGCTTCTACATCAGTAACACTTTCTCCTCTGTGTCCAGGGTCCACAGCTGCCCACAGACGTCTGGCCGCTGGCTCCTACCTGTCTCAGTGGTGCCCGGCACACTTGGTATGTGGGGGACTGTGGGTGATTCCGCGACACTCCCTCCTGTCTCTGAGCACCGCTTCAGGTTGCAGTATTCCCACCTGACGCTCGGGTCAGTGGTGTAACACCAAGGGCCCTTGTCACCGTCCGGGTTCCTGCAGTAGTTCATTTCCAAGCCGCTGTAAATCCCAAAGCAGTGTGGTCAGCAGTGGTGGAAGGATTTAGCCCCTTCTCAATTTTATTTACAACAAAAGTGTTAAGGCAGTACCTTTGAAACATCCCACTGAGGGTATTAACAATGCATAGTCACAAATGGTCCTCTTAACCAAAACTGAGACAATGTAAATATGTTTACAATGTATTGTATTGTAATACATTGTACTATATATAACATATATACTATATATAACATAGTATATATGATATATATACTCTATATAACATATATATAATATTATAACAAATATATATATACATTGTATACATTTAAAAGCAAGCATCGTCATATTCTCCTTTGACACTCTGACAAATGCTTTTCCCCAATTTAGATCTTGAAATGTAATTCTAGATTTAAAAAAATCAATTATGAATATATCAATATCTTTGTAGATATTACTACATGAGAATATTTAAAATGAAACTAAAAACGTTACCCAAAGAAATCAATAGCTTATAAAAAGAAGAGTTCCCTAGCCTTGTCTGTTCTTAGCGTAGTGAAAATTCTAAACACTTATAGTAAATGGAAATTATGAAGTTGATGTCACTGTAAATATAGTAAAGGTTGATTTGCATTTGAAAGATTCACAAAAGTTGGTCCAGAAAATGAGTTCTTGGGCAGGATATCATTTCTATAGGATATGGTCCTGGGCAGGAACCTTCTGTCTTAGATCCATTCTTTGCCTGCGGAAGCCAAATTCAGACAGTGGAGGATGAGATAAGGAAGTTGGAAGAGATAGGGGAGATGACAAAGTCTTCTGGGGGCTCCAAAGGGCTTGAAATGTTTTGGGGGGGTCAAAAAGCACATCAAATGAGGATACCGAGGAACACTGGAGGATGCAACCCTCCTGTCCCCCAACTCCACTCAAGAACGTTGTCCCAAGGTCCCAGAATCCTCATTCCTGCTGTCAACCCAGGGTCATCATGACCTATATCTCTGCGGGAACTGGAGCCCAGCTCCATCTGGAGACTGCAAACAAGTAGCTGTCTCAGGCCTGTGCCCACAGCTACCAGAAGTCAATCGGGATCCCAAGGCACTAGATACGTGAGCGGACACCTGCTTTCTTTTAGTTGAGATACACTGTACTTCTGGTGTTGTGGGTTTGAATCTGAAGTGTCTCCCACAGGCTCGTGTTGTAAACACTTGGTCCCTGGTGCTGTATGAAGAGGTTCTGGTAACTTCAGCAGGCAGAGTCTAGCTAGAAGGAAGAGGTCACCAGGACCAGTCCGTAATACAATGTCTTACATAATACATTATCATCCGTGACCACTTCCTGTCCCTCGCTCTGTCTGCTGCTATGTATACAGCTACCTCTACAACATGCTCCAGCACTGTGATATTCTACCCAGGCACACGAAGTCACATGATCATAGATTGACCTCTCTGAAACCACGAGCCAGAAATAAAATTTTCCTGTCTTAGTTGTGCCTGTCTGGTATTTTGATAGCAGTTTATTTCGTCCCAAGTATTTTAGCATCTCTCCTCAATAAAAGAATTCCCACAGAATGTGCACTTGTATATATTCTTTTCTTGATATAAAGTTTCCAAGCTCCTTTCATTGCATGGTTGGACCAAAAAGTATTAATTAATTCACGCTTTTCTATTGATGATCATTAGTGTTGTTGAGTCTTGGGTTATCATAAATAAATGAATATTCTTCGTGATAGTCTTCATAAATAAGCAAATCTATGAACGTTTTTCTTTTAAAAATAAAACTATTTATCCGGGTGGGGTGGTTTGTTCCCCTAATTCCGGCACTTGGGAAACAGAAGCAGGTGGGTGTCTGTGAGTTTCAGGCCAGGTCTAGGCCAGCCAAGGCTATGTCACTAGAGCTAAGTTAGAAGACAACCTTGTCAGATCTGTTCTTCCCTCTTGACACGGGTTCAGGGAAGCTAACTCGGGTTGACATGTTTGCGTAGAAAGTTCCTTGGCCACTGAGCCGTCTCGTCAGCCCAGCTATGCATATTCTTAAAGATTTCTTGGAGGAATAGTGACCCTATTTCCTGAGGTAAATATTCAGGAAGCAAACACATGTCTGCTTAACCTTATGAGAAGTCCTAGGTGGATTTCCAGAGTCGTTGTGGTACATTTAAACAAGTATCTGTGCTGATCCCACATCAATTACTTAACCACCAATTTATTTGGGTTTTTTTTTAAGTTTATTTTTGTTTTGTTTGTATTAGTGTTTGCCTGAAGGTCACTGTCCTATATGCGTGCATTGCCTATAGAGATCAGAAGAAGGATGATTCCCCTGGGACTGCAGTCACGGCCAAGTGTGAGCCGACATGTAGCTACTGGGAACTGAATGTAGGACACTAAAAAAGCAACCGGTGCTCTTAAGCACTGAGCTATCTCTCCAGCCTGCAACCTACCATTTAAATACCTCGAATTTGCAGTAACTGCATGGGATGGCTCAGTTATTTTGATGGTTAGTTTATCTTTTAATTAATGAATTATTCTGTGTATGTACAAATGAATTATTTTGTGTATATGTGCCTGCATATATATCATATATCACATATCACATATCACATATTATATATTATATATTATATATGCAGGTAAGAGTGTCATGATGTATGGCGGTCAGTTGTCCCCTCTCACGTGTCTGCTTTAGCAAAAACATCCTCTCATAAGACAGTTTTCAGAAAAACATCACATGACACCACTGAGTCTCCAAAGAATCCAAAATTTTCCACTTCACACATCTTTCTCCATGCCCTACTCACCCCTTACTCCTGTCTTTTTACAAGTAGTCACATCTACTCCATGCCTGATGGGTCTTCCTGTAGTTATTATTCTTAGTTCTTTTATGGCCTACGATGCTAAACTTTGTCAGTGTTTCTCAGGCTATTGGTCATTTGTGTATCTTTCCGTGAGAAATACCTATTTGTATCTGTTACTGTTTTTATGATATGGGGGAATGGGAAAATGCATGTGTGTGTGTGTGTGTGTGTGTGTGTGTGTGTGTACACTTGAGGCATCTGTCGCACATATGGATTGAGAGTAATTTTTCTCCCAGTCTCCAGTTTCTGATATCTGTTTTCTCAACAGTGACATTTGTAAAGTTTCCATTTTATAAAAACAAAAATTATCATTTTTAAAAATATTTTGCTTAAAAGATTTGCCTTTCCCTGGGTTATGAAAATACTTTCCTCTTTTCTCCCCTCAGAAGTTTCACATTTCAGCTGTAGGTATAGCATCTGCACCGAGGTCTAACAGCTACGGCAAATCTAGTGTGATATGTAAAGTGTAAGTCAGGAATGCAGGCTTTGGGTTTGCTGGGTCTGGGGTTTGGGTTGGCGGGTTGGAGGGCTGTTTACGCAGCGTCTGCTATTCCTTTACTGCTCTGGAAAAAGATGCTCTTTATGCACCGAGCCGCTCTGCCGCCTGCACTGGAAACGTGGGTTTTGTTTCTGGATTGTCCCCATGTCCTGTCTGTGCCCCTTCCTGCTGACACAGGACACTTGATGGTCTCAATTGCTGTCTGTGGGCCTTACCAAAGAGTTTATGGTGTTTATAGTATTGCTGACGATGTTTATAATTCTATGGTCCGATTGCGTGTAGCTAGTATAGACTTGTCTGCTGACCTCATGCGTACCTGTTGCTCCTTGAACATGTAAAGTCACTCAGTCATTATGACCGTCTGTGTCCACTGGTCATGTGCCTGTGAACCAGGACAACTGTACTTCATTTCAGAACGCGAGGCCCTCCCTTCTCCTGTCTTTTGGTCTTTTCCTCCCTTTCTCCTTCTGTCCCTCCCTTTGTTCCTTCTTCCTTTTCTCTCTCCCTCATATCCTCGGTCCCTTCTTTCCTTCCTTTCTTCCTCCTTCCCTTCCTAATTTGCTTTGTCCTTCCTTTCCTCTGTTATCCCTTCCTTCATTCCTTCTTTTCCTCCTCCCTGTCTTCCTTCTTCCTCCTTCTCTTCTTCCCCTCCATCCCTCCCTCCTCCCTCCTTCCCTCCCTCCTCCCTTCCTTCTCTCCCTCCTTCCTTGCCTCCATCTATCTCTCCTTCCTTGTGTCCCTCCCTCCTTATTTCCCTTCCTTCCTCCCCTCCTTTCACTTCCTCCCTTCCCTCCCTCCTTCTCTCTCTTCCCTTCCTTCCCTCTCTCCCTCCCCTCCTCCCTCCTTAGTTAACTCTCTCGCTTCCTTCCATTGTCTTACTGCAATAGCTCCCAGCACTCTTACTCTCTGACAACTCACACCCCTTGAGAGCACTGTGCTTCTGGGTAGTAAAGCTTCCCAGGTGAAGTCACTGAAAGAAATGGAGGTGCAGATGCTGCTAGAACTATTAGCACACAAAACTCCACTCCAGCGGTTTGCACTGGGACGACCCAGCCCAACGCTGAGGGCAGCATCATCTTTAGCACGGGGAAGTGGCGATGCTACTGCTAAGCCTTATGGGGTCTTGTTCTCACAAGGATTTCACTAATGGGACCTTACCACCTCCACAGATCCCCCTTGCTGCTACAAAATTTCTCAGGAAAGGGAACGCGTTAATGGCTTCTCTTCTCCTTCAGGCCCATTTCTCAAAAGCCAAGTTCCTGTCGTATTCTTCCCCATGTGGTAAGTAATCTCAGAGAAATTTGGTCCCAACGAGTTAGCCTAAAGCATGGGGCAAAGGGAAACCAAAGCTAGCTGTTGATACTCTCATGGTTAAAACCAAAGACATACGCATCTGGGAAGTTCTCTGGAGTCTTCAAATGCCTGTGTGGGGCCATAGCTACCCAGGACTGGCACTTCTTCCCTGTGATGGTAGTAGACGATGTGCCCCGATAGCTCTGCCCATTGCCCTGGTAGCATTCCTGGACCACAGGCGTTTGCTCCGGTAGAACTGAAATCAAAGCAGAAGAAATTGAGACAAACAAGATCTGGAGCAGGCAGACCTGAGCACTAATTTACGACACATGCAGTAAAGCAGTCTGGGAAATCTCGTGTGTGTGTGTGTGTGTGTGTGTGTGTGTGAGTGTGTGTGTGTGTGTGTGTGTGTGTGCACATGTGTGTGCATGTATGTGTATTCTGTGTGTGTATGCTCACACACAACAAGTACATCATCTATAGTGTTGTACCACATATTGAAAAAAACCTTGGAAGATAAAATCAGCCAGAGTGTTGATAACCGGAAATGTCATTATGTACAAGTTATTTTTATGAATTACTTACTACCTGATGTTCAGGAGAACAAGAGGCCAAGATGCCCCCATGATGAGGTTACCAGGCAGGATGGGGCCAGACCTGACACTCTTGCATACTTCCCTAGCCTCTCTTTGGTCATAGGATACCAAAACCTTGAGCTTCTAGGGATGGGGCAGAGGTGGTCCTGCCTCTAGGATCCAAGAAAAGGCCATTGATTCTCAGAGATGACCACAGTGGGACACTAGCCGGTTGGGATTGTGAAAGTCTTAGTTAGTTGTGACTGGATCATCTGGTGAGCTTAAAAGTACTTGGGTAGGGCTGGAGAGACAGCTCAGCAGTTAAGAGCACTGACTGCTCTTCCTAAGGTACTGAGTTCAAATCCCAGCAACCACATGGTGGCTCACAATCATCCCTAACAAGATCTGACGTCCCCTTCTGGAGTGTCTGAAGACAGCGACAGTGTACTTACATATAATAAGTAAATAGATCTTTAAAAAAAAATACTTGGGTAATGGGTTCCATAGGACACAAAAGAAAATAATGGATGGCTACAGGGAGACCTCAGACAGAACAACTACCTTAATGATGGACTTAAAGCCAACCATGCACAATTATATTAATGCAAATGTCTCAGTTAGAAGGCTAATGAGACACATCACACAAACACTAATGTAGTCAGAGCTGCAGAGCTCTGATCACATCAGTAAAGATAAACTTCAGAGTTTCTGAAACAGAAGGAGTATTTTCAGAAAAAAACGGCATGACAAGAGAGACATCGTCCCATCAAGAAGATAAAGATGTCTTCAATGGGTCCGTGCCTACCAACAGAGCTTCACGCTGCAGAAGGCAAACCGAAGCAAGTGAAACGTAGACCAATCTGCAGTTAAAGTCAGACCTGTAAGCAGTACAGCCGGAATACAGAACCCTGATAGAATTGGCGAGTTGACTTTTATGAGAAACTTCCTAAGCGCAGCAAAAGTCAAGGTTTCAAGAGCTTGGGAATCGCTCACCAGGGTGGTATCCCGAGCCACTGGGACAAACAACAGGCGGAATGCTATAAAGGAAATCATACAAGCCCCACTTTGACCCACAGCGAGATTAGGCAAAGCAAAGGCACCACACCCTGATACACAGTGAAGAAGCCGCTAGAGATAAACTTGCACCACTGCTCAGTGAGCCCACGTGACCCCCTCTTCTTACCTGAGGAATCCGACTGGTCTGGTAAGGCTGAGGACTCACAGGATGGAATCTCACAGTACTCCCACCTCAACTGGCTGTCAGTGGTATAGCACCAGGGAGCAGTTTCTCCATCTGGGTTCCGGCAGTAATTCTCTTCCAGATTTCTAGAAAGGAAGTATGAGTTTTGCTCTTCAGAGACTTTTGATGAGCAAGGTGTGCGCATGCCTGTTAGAGGGAGTGCTGTACATATCTAATACGCTAGAATCGTGTGTGCTGAATGATTGACAGGTGCCAGGGGGAAGCTTAAATTAGGCTTAGACATCACACGGCACAGCCAGTAATCTGGCATAGAAGAAGCAATGGCTAAAATATATTCCTTGGGCTGGAGAGATGGCTCAGTGGTTAAGAGCACTGGCTGCTCTTTGAGAGGTCCTGAGTTCAATTCCCAGCACCCACATGGTGGCTCACGACCATCTCTAATGCGATCTGGTGTCCTCTTATGGCATGAGGGGTACATGCAGATAGAACACTCATATACTTAAAATAAATAAATCTTTAATTTGTATGCATCTATATGTACATACATATATTCATTGACTTCATATGATAGGATAGAATAAGTCTTTAATTCTGGATTGGGAATTGTTTTGTATGCTGGAGCAATGAGGATTTTCCCCACTCTGCCCTCAGAGTCTCAAACGTATTAACTCTTGAGTAGAGTCCTAGAGCTTGCATTTCTGAGAAAGATTGTAGCAGGTAAAACACATTGCTCAAAGTCTCTTTCCTTGCATGTGACCTAATTGGTCTTCATTCTTGAATTTTTTTCTACTACAACCAAGGTGAGGTCAATGGGCTCCAGGGCTCATGGCGACAGGGGTGGGGAAGGAAACAGAAGGGACATACTTGCAGGGGAAATTTTCTGGCGTCCTGTTGTGCCTATGAGGGGTTTGCTCACTCCACCGCTGACAGGTTTTCCCAGACACGGTGACAGACACAGTCCCTCGGTAATTTTCGCCTCTTCCCTTCAGACATTGGTAGGTTGGGCCCGGTGGGGGCGGGGGTGTGGCTTGAATAGGGGAAAGAATTGATCATGAATGCTTTTCCACTAAGAATGTACCGACAGATGTTTTGGAAGGATGAAGACAGGGTCTCTCTGCTATACCCTCTCTTATTCCTCTTGGGATTTTACACGTGGGGACAGCTTAGTACTTTCAGTTTGGTAGACTATGTGTCTACACGGCCATTTCATCAGGAACTTCTCTAAAGATGGACCCTGGGGTCAGATGCTTCTGTCTCTAGTGTTTTGTGCCACCTCATTGAGCATCACAAGAATTGGCATAAGTCCTCCCCCACCTCTAATCCTTACGTATGCCTTTGATCCAAGCCCTTTTGAGAAAAACACATGACTCACTAGGTAAGCACAACTGACCACTACCCATCTCCCATAAAGGCACACAAGTGAGAAAGAACCCATGGAAAAGATGAATGTCTTAGATACATATGCACCTGCCAACAGAGCTTCAAAATACAGAAGCCAAACAGTTGCACCCTAAGGGAAATAGATGAATCTACAGTTAAAGCTGGATATGTAACCACCCATCTCTCAATAGCCAATAAAATAAAAACACAGGAAAAAAAACCCGCTAACCAAATATCTTTAAGAAAAAAGCATGCCCCGGGCTGGAGAGATGGTTCAATGGTTAGGAGCACTGGCTGCTCTTCCAGAGGTCCTGAGTTCAAATCCTAGCAACCACATGGTGTGGTTCACAACCGCCTATAATCAGATCTGGTGCCCTCTTCTGCTCTGCTGTATACATAATAAATAAATAAATCTTTTTTTTTAAAGATGGAAGATTTTAAAAAGGAAAAGAAAGAAGTATGCAACTAGACTTTGTTGGGGCTGGGGATGTTGTAAGAAGGAAGACAGCCTGAGGAATCTCTGCTTATCAATGATGGCAGAACAAAGGAGGGAGGCTGTCCCTGTATCTTTTCTAGCATTTGCTCGTGGCCTGTCTACCCTTTGAGACTCTCCATTCCAATTACCAAAGAAGGAGCAGTGTGAAATAGCTTTCCCCATGTCTCACTTTTACGAGCCCTACTTCCCTTGAGCACCCCCAAGTTAGACAGCTGAAACAGCTGGGTGCCCACTGACATCTGTGTTGACAGCTCAGCAATTAGGAGAAAATAAAAAAACCCTCTGTCTGGTAATGAAGTTCATGGGGCAGCCATGCTGTCAGACTCCTCAGTGCAGGGAAGACTGGAATGGCGGAGCTGCCGCCCGGAAATCTGCATTTGAGCGTGCTTATGAAGGACTCTGACCCAACTAACGCCATGTGGTCCTTTTGTCTCTATTTTTGCCTTTGACTGTTTCTTCCTGTCTTACTTGGTTCTGCAGTCACCTTGGATCTGAGAAATGACTGGAGGAATGGATAAACAGCTTCGTGTATGTGCATGTGTGCACGTGTGCGTGTGGTGGCCAGAGGACAACTTCAACTGTCGTTTCCTAGAGATTTTTTTTCTTTCTATTTTTGAGACAGGGTCTTTTACTTGGAAGTTAGCAAGTAGGCTAGGCTGGCTGAGCATCAAGGCCTAGGTAGGGATCCATTTGCTTTCACCTGCCTTGGCCTGCCTCTACCTCCCCACTGGTACCACCATGCTCAGTTGGCTTTTGTTTGTTTGTTTGTTTCTTTCTTTCTTTCTTTTTTTTTTTTTTGTGATGTGTGTTCTGAAGGTTGAACTCAGACCATTAGGCTTGTGGGGCAAACACTTAACCTTCTGAACTATCTCCTTGGCCCTGGATTATGACAAAAGGGTTCACACAAGAAACACTGAGCCTTCAAGACAGATCATCCCCAAGCTAGGCAGTTACCCATGATGAAGGGGTGACATCACAGGTGAACAGTCAGCTCCTAGAAACCAGACTGTTCCCCTGATGATGATGATGATGATGATGATGATGATGACGGTGGGGGTGGGAGTGGGGGTGGTGGTGGTGGTGACCACGGCAACCACAGTAGCTTCCCCAGCAGAAGCAGAGCTGGTATAATACAACAGCCTACCTATAACTAAGACCTCCTACTCCATCAACTATATGAATCTCAAGCCCTTCTTTTGTTTCTCCTTTCCTAGAAAGTCCCAGAACTCCTGTCCACCCCTTTAGGATGAGCTTGGCATCACTGAACCCCTTTAGGAATCCTTTTATGAGGCCACACTGATTACATCATTCTCTGCTTACACATCTCTCTGCCTTTCACCACTCCTGCATCTTTAATGGACAAAGAAGTGGCGGGGGGGAGTCCAGTCTGTTGGGACTCCTGGAGCTGCAGCTTTCCTCTAAACTGATAATATTCACAAACAGTAGAGAACTCCTGGGGGGGGGGAATCATTAAGTGGATAGCCTTACCAGATACCTAAATAGCTAATAAACTAGATGGAAGGGGGTCAGGAACATCCTGCAGACCTGTAGGGAGGACTCTTTAGGACCTCTATTCAGTTGTCAACAACATTCCAAACAGGGGAAGGCAGGGGTGGGAGTGGGGGTGGGGATGAGGTAGGGGTGGTTCCCGAAGTATTGGGTATGGACTGAACTTACTGCAGCGGGGGATGTCACAGTACTCCCAGCGTTTGTTGGGGTCTGTGGTGAAGCACCAGGGTCTCGGCTCCCCGTCAGGGTTGCGGCAGTAATTCATCTTCAGGTTCTTGTTTGGAAATCTGAGCAGACAAGAAGGATTTTTTTTATTTTTTACCCCTGTTTTCTTTCATTTGCTGTGAAAACATACCAACAATTTAGAAATAAAAATATCATATAATTCACCATATACTTCTTTTTACTTTTCTAATTTTTTTATTGTCTTCTCTTTTTTTAAAGATTTATTTATTATTATATGTAAGTACACTGTAGCTGTCTTCAGACACACCATAAGAGGGCATCAGATCTCATTATTATCTCAGGATGGTTGTGAGCTACCCTGTGGTTGCTGGGATTTGAACTCAGGACATTTGGAAGAGCAGTCAGTGCTCTTAACCGTTGAGCCATCTCACCACCCCTGATTGTTCTCTTGTATATTATATCCCCGACTGGTTTTATAACCTGACCTGTTTCTCCTTCCTCCCCTCTCCCAGTCTCTTCCCCTCACCTCCTTTCTTCCCTAGATCTACCCCACTCTGCCTCCCTTCAGAAAAGAACAGGCCTCCCAGAGACACAGAAAACCTTCTGCAAAGCAAAAGACACTGTCAATAGGATAAAGTGGCAGCCCAGAGAATGGGAAAAGATTTTTACCAACTCCATATCTGACAGAGAAATAATTCCACAATAAAGAAAGAACTCGAGAAGCTAGACATCAACAAACTAAATAATACAATTAGAAAGGAGTTACAGATCTAAACAGAATCTCAAATGGGCGAGAAACACGTAAAGAATTGTTCAACATCCTTAGCTATCAGGGAAATGCAAATCAAAATGACTTTGGGATTCCGTCTCACACCTATCAGAATGGCTCAGATCAAAAACACAAGTGACAGCTCATGCTGTCGAAGATGGATTTTTAAATAGCAATAAACATTCATGCAGACCCATTAGACTCTGTGAGAATGAGCAACCACTTAGCACCTGCAATTAGAGTTAGTCCTCTGTGGAAACCCAGGAAGAAAGATAGGCTCAGTCTTCCAAGGACCACATTTCTACTGATTCCCAGGTACAAGTCTTACAGAACAGGATGAGAAACTATCTAACCATCCAGAGTATTGAAGCAAGCAAACTTTAGTTATCCAGATACAAATAACAGTAATCTTTCAATATCTTCAAACAGTGACAGGGTGTGGGCAGGAAATTGATGCCTGGTCCTACTGGTCTACCAGGCTCCTACCCCACTACCAGGAAGCTTAGAGAATCCAAGATTGGGAGTTATACCTGTACAGAGAGCCCTCCTTGGCAGGGACCTGGGGGTTTAACTGGGAGATTGTCTGTACCTGGTTCCTCGCCGAGACTTGGTACTTAGAACAAAGAGAAAGCTAGCAATGGTCTATTGTCCCTCTTCTGGTTTCTACAGTTGGCGTGTCCTAGTCATACTTTAAGGACATTGTGCTTGCCTTTGAAAGGCAGCGGTAGGAGCCATTAAGCTCTTTGGAATGAAAGATGCAAAACTCAGCAACGCCATCGTCCACAGGGATATCTGTGGCTTAGTCACACTACTGAGAATCTTAGTAGCCCTGTTATGACACCAGGGTCATCACAGAAAGAGGGGTAAGAACATGACGTCTGTGGGGAGATGTTTCCCTGTGAAAAACATGACCTCGAACCTCACAAGCGCTAGCTCTGAAAACCATCATTGCCGTCCGGAACAGGGAGCCCCTGGTCCTGTTCTTAAACTCATAATCACCTTTGAGAACATGGTAGAAGTTGTGAATGACTCAGTGTAAATACACATAAAATATCGAGGATCTATAAGATGCTCGATACCTATAGATCACAGTTAGAACATCTAGACTATAACTGGTATAAAAAGAGAAAGAAAGGGAGACAAGGGACCATACACAAGCCAAGTGTGTTTCTCAGTTTTACCAGAAATACAAGTCAACTGTGGATTTGGTTATAACTCGAATTCTATTCATAAGGATTGGATGCTGCCTTTCTAGCAAGTACCCATGATGCCTCTGGACCACGTGATGAGTAACAAGAACATATACTTTATATACAGTCTAGCGTGGAGGATACCTGCCTTGAAAATCAAAGCTACCCATCCTTCAGTTCCTCGGATGTTTCTGCTTGCTTCAAGAGGAGTGCCTATCTAAAAAAAAAAAAAAGCCTCAGGCTTGACTGTGGGACCTTACTTGGCAGGGATGTATCCGTGAGCATGTGGGCTCTGAGAATCCCAGGCCTGGCAGTCAAGTCCAGACATGGTCTTGGAGATTTTTCCCTCGTACTTTTCCCCACTGCAGAACATGCATTCCTCTGTGCGGCGTGGGAAGAGAAGGGGGAGAGAAAGAGAAACTGACATGAAGCACGGTGAAATAGACCGGAGTCCCTCTAGAGAGGTCTCCAGGGCTTCTGCCACCCATACACCTGACTCCCGGTAACCACTTGGCAGTAAAGACTTGGAATGTTCTAATGCGGTCAGGGTCCCATCCTTTTTCTGAGACAATGTATTTGGGCTTTTTGAGTCTGTGCCACCTTAACTGTGGTGGTCAGAAACTCTGATACCTGACCTCAGACTGGGAGGCATCCATGGCTACATGCTCTCAGAAGCCATTTTAAATTTGGCATATGATTATTTTTTAAATTCGATGTACTTATTCTGATCACTTGGTGACCGGCAGGTATATGGGAACCATTGGGACTTGCTGCTGGGGTTTTTTTGGTTTGGCCCCAGTGACACTGTAGCCATTCAACCTCAAGCAGCCAAGCTTCTGTTTGCATATTGCTGAGAAACATGACTGATGGGGAGTGGGTAGGGGGTATATGTGTGTGTTGCGGGAGGAGGTGTTGTATCTGTATTTCTTTTTTGGCTGTCTAATCTATGTAAAAACTAAATGTGTGCTTGAATTCCACTGGTTTCATGGCTTTAATTTGGCTATTTAATAGCAACCGTCTTTGGAGTTTTACACTGTGTGGGGTTGTAACCAAAGAAATTTGCATCCAAGTTTTAGATCTGGCTATCCACGTGCACATGTTGAAATAACATTTGAATGAAGATAGTTTCAGGTCAGACCTGGGACTCGTTCACATGAGCAAGTCCGTTACTTCATCTTGTAGTGTACAACACAATCTTTTTTTTATGATGTCTCTGGGAAATGGCTGTATAGCATACGCCAGGTGACAAGCAAACAGAAGGAGGTTTTCTAGAGCCACCCCTACCTTCGCATTCAGGGATGTCGCAGTAGTCGTATCTCTTGTCTGGGTCCATCGTGTAGCACCAGGGCCCTTGTTCATCATTGTCTGGGTTCCTACAGTAGTTCTCCTCTAGTCCCTCGTTGGGGTGTGTACTGGGGGAGTAGCTGCAGGATGGGAAAGGAACGTGGTGACCGCATCGTAAAGAACACATTAGCGAGGTAGGAGATGCTACGCTTCGCAATGAGGGTTCAGCTCTGTCTTCTGAATGTGTTTTAGCTGCTGGCTGCTGCTTCTTTAGCTATGGATGGGAAGCTTGGGTCAAACAGTTCATTTTACCATCATCACTCTTTGGGCAGCTAAGTCTTGGGTCTAGCCAAAACATCTGTACTGAGCAGGTAAGAAGAATACCAGGGCTTCAGATTGCCAGTGGTTCTCCACACGCATCCACAGCACTGATTGCTTTCCTGTCTGTGTGACCTCTGCCTCTGGCACTCTACTGAAACCTTCGATACTCTGTCACTTTCCCTTAATGAAAAAAAAATGCACTAAGAAGGGGTGAGCACCCCATGTTACCGACGGCGGAGCCTCGTGTGCTGAAACAGGCAAAAGCAGATGGCGGCAAAGCTTGACCAACCAGCCAGCGGCAGGTGAAGACTCCGTCTATTGTGTAAGCACAGAGACCAGGCGGGTTTTCTTTGAAACACAGCCTAGGTGATCAGGGTTGGAGAAAGCTGAGCTCATCCTCTGCTCTAGAGACCAGTTACCGCACAGATAACTAGATAAAACATGCAAGAACTTGCAGTCTAAAAAAGCAAGCTTGATGTCTGGCTCCTCCATGCCCCAGCTTGGGGAAACGTCGACCTGAAAGGAAGCTCAGCTGGTTCATGAGAGAACCTGGCCTGGGCCTACGGCCCCTAGAGTCACCCCTAGAGTCACCACAGAGAACTTAATGCCATCTAATGCTACGCTGGGGGAATACAAACAGAATGACCCTGAAATAATGCGCAAGTTGCCAATGTCTCTATTTGGTTTTTTTTTTTTCATGGTTTATATCTTCCTTGGGTCACAGTGGTGAGGTGGGCATGCCGTGAAAACTCAGACTTGACGTTTAACTGAAACCCACCCCTCTCTAAACAGGCATCATTTCCTGATACTTGGTCTCTGTTATTGTTGGTGTGATTGTCAACGTGACATGAACTAGACTCACCTAAGAAAAGAATCTCAATGAGAAAAATCTCTTGATACCCGTGTGCAGGCCTGTGAGGGTATTGTCTTATTGCATTGGTATATGTGGGAAGATCCAGTCCACTTGTGAGCATTGCCATTTCCTACGTAGGAGACTCTGGAGTGTGTAAGTACAGAGAAGGGGCTGAGCACCAGTGAGCATGCATGCATTTATTTCTCTGTTCTTGACTGTGTCACTGGCAGTGTCGAGCGATAGCTGCTGTATCTTTTCCATAATGATAGACTATAATTTGTAATTGTCATCGAAAGTAAATCCCCTTTCTCCCCGAGTTACTTTTGTGCCACAGTATTTTTTTATTCACAGCAACAGATTGAAAACTAGAACATCCTAAAATTCAGTTGGGGGGTTCTTTTGATGTGCCTCCTTCTGCATTTTAGGACTTCTCGGATATTACATAACAAGATTAATAGAAGCCAGCCATTTTTCTCCTTCTGTGATGGGACTCTTCAACTGCTCCGAATCCAGGTTCTCTGCTCACACTAACAGGCAGGTTTAATTTGGAAATAATGGGATTGTTCTGAATACACTCATGAACACCAACATGAAGTCGCAGAGCTTACTTGGGTACATGGGGGGTGATGGCACTCCACTTTTGACAGGCAACACCACTCTTTGTCCTGGACATGGTTCCTCTGTAGCCGCTGCCGATGCCAGTCTTACATTCGGACAGATACACTGCAAGAGACCCACCCAGGGGTTCGAAGTCCAGCAAACAACCTCTGGAAGAAGGTGTACCTGGCACAGTCCCAACCCAGGAAGACCTCCAGCCAAGCCCTGCCCTTCCTGCTTTCTGAAAGGCAGGCCCCATGAAGGAGAGCTGCAAATTGCTCTTTGGCGTTGACCCTGTGGTAGTTTAGGCTGTTGCCGTGACACACCTAGAATCTTCTGGAAAGGATGCTGATAGAGGAATCGCCTAGATCAGCTTGGCCTGTGGGAGGAGGATTTCTTAATTGAGTTATATGAGAGGGAAAGACAGCACTGTTCCATGGACTTGTCCCCCGAACTCTCTGAGGGTGAAGCCAGCTGGCTGACCATAGGCTGCGGGCAAGCAAGGTGGTGCATTTTATATCTCTGCTCCTGACTGGGCGTGGGATACGGCTAGCTGCTCTAGATCCTGCTTTGACCTCCCCTCAGTGATGGACTCTGACCTAGAATTCATTGTGGACCCAAATAATCCCTTGGCTGCCCTAACTTGATTCCATTTTATTACAGCATCAAAATGAAACTAGAACAGATGTGTTTATTCAAAAGTTCTTTCCTCAGATCCTCTAATCCATGCCGGGGGATGAACCACAGGAGAACACAAAACAGGCACAGGCCTACTTCCCTGGAGCATAAATCTTAGTGGAGTCAGGACAATGACAAAAGGAATTAAGAGAAACAGTTTGTAACAGGATGACACCACAGTGTCGCGTGTCAGAGGCATAGTGGTGAGACAGACAGAAGAGAGATGTCCAGACAGAGAGAGCAGGCTATTCAGAGGCCCATGAGAGTCTGTCCAGTCTGAGTGTTTTTTATACAGCTCTCAATATACAAAGTATATTGAAATGAGGGCAATCAAAGTGTTTGCAATAAACATTCCCAACCAGCCTCCACTTAGCAAATCACTAGCAGTCCAATGGGCTCCATCCTGTCTCAGAAACACACCCAGATGCCCACTGAGGTTTACAAGCGACAGGTTGCCCCTAAGTGGGAGGTCCCCAGTATACACCCACTTCTGTCCCCACCAAGTAGTAGTAAAAGGTCCCAGGCATCATCTGTATTAATGCCTAATTATTCCATTTGGTGACATATTTTGTAATAAGCAAAGCAAAAGCAGGAATGTGGAAACAGCTGTGCTCATAGTTCACATTTTTTTAGATTGAGTTGAATATCTTTTTGTTCAATGGTTTGTGGCAGGGTTTCACTGAGTAGCATTGGATAACCTGGGGCTCTCTGTGTAGACTGGGCAGACCCTGAGCTCACAGAAATCCATCTGCCTTTGCCTCCTGAGTGCTGAGATTAAACGTGTGTGCCACCATGACCAGCCACTTGAAGATGTTTTTATGTGTGTCTGTGATATATATGTATATGTATATGAGACGTAATATATGTAATGTATATATATATATATATATATATATATATATATGTGTGTGTGTGTGTACTTATAACATATATGTATTGTATCTTATTTGTTATTTTGGGGGGGTGCACATGTATTTGTGGGTGCACCTGGAAGTCAGAGGTTGACAACAGGTGTCTTGATCACTCCCTATCAGGGTCTCTGAGTGAGCCTGAAGCTGATTGATTTGGCTAGGTTGATCGGCCAATGAGGTTTAGACATTTACCAATCTCCGCTCCCAGCCGGCACCAGGACCACAGCCACTGTCAACATTTTTATGCAGATCTGGAGATCTGAACTCAGATCCCTAGGCTTGAGGTTCAGGTGCTTTACAGACTGAGCCAACCCCTAAGCCCCAAGCTGAATACTTTCAAGAGGTGAATTATTTTTAAATTGCTGTGAGATTCAACGCGGACAACACACTCACGTAACTGACTGAATGAGCTTAGGGGTTGGGGGAGACTACCAAGACTGCCAAGATGAGGAGACTGATGTTGGAAATGATACACTGGAGTCTGGTGCAGAGAGGCCCCAGTGGGACCCTAGATCCCAGGCAAAAGGTCTCCGCTCTACATCACAAGCCAGCTTGGGTTTTCAATAAAAGCACACAATAGTGTATCCAGTGTTATTTGTGCTGTTAAGATTCGCCGCTAAGGCCTAGTTTTTAGTTCTTCAACCCCAAGGAACTATTTCTAACAAACACCAGCAAACCAACAGCATCACAACGCCATAAACAAAAGGCCCAATACAGCTTCCTTGGGATGCTTCATACCAGGAATGGTATCCCCACACTTGCATCAAAGGTAGAAATGTGTAGTACACAGAGAAAGGGGGAAGGGCCAGGGTCAGGGGAATCTTCTGAAAAATGACTCTCTGTCACAGCAAGGTGACTATACCTTATAACTGTGTATTATATTTTTAAAAGAGATGAAAGGGAAAATCTTAAGTTTCCCATCACACCAAATTATGTATGTTTGAGGGGATGTCATTGTAACCATCCTGACTAAAATACACACACATACATGTGGCCTGAATTATTATAATGTACCCTATAAATATAAAAAATTATGTAATTGATTTTTTTATAGACAAGTTATTGACTTATAGCTCAGGCTGGTCTCAAACATTCCATTCTTCTGCCTCAGCCTCCTAAGTATTAAGAATACTGGCTGGACTTTATTCTAATTATACCAGGAATGGTTTTAAGTTAGGAAAGTCCATCTCTTAGCGGTCACATACACAGCTACAACCAGAGTACCAGTGACTGCCGAGGCTCCAGCCAGCCAAGATGGTGGCTTGGTTCTAAGGGTGACAGTGGAGATAGTACCATGCAGGGTGCATAATGTCACCTGATACTGGTGGCTCCTAGCAAAATCCTGACTGATAAATTAGCGGCCAGTCCAGATTCACAGTAGAGAAACCGGGACCGAGCACTGTGACCGACTTTTGACTTTTCTCCTCTCTTGTTTGTTTGTACCCAGCATGGTGTATATAACCTTTTGATCCACTGAAAACAAGCAAAACCAGCCTTCAAACTTCAGACTTCAGCCTTGCAACTCGGCCTTCGTGTGGCTCCTAGTTAACCATTTGCAGGTGTCATATTTAAATGTTAGCAATTCGTCAAAAGAATCCCACTATGTCCCCTTTTCTATAAAAAAATCTAGGCAATGGCAGGCAAGCCTATGTATCCTACCTTTCCTATTATTTAAGAGCTAAATATTTCATATGAAAGTTAGATTTACTTGACACTTGAATCTCAAGACTTAAAAATATATGGAAGCAAAGGAGATACCAGGGACACCTCCCCTTTAAGTCTAAGAAAGGGGACCAATTAGGGAAATCTCAACCTAAAGGAAGAGGTTAACCATGGTGGGGTTGTGTGAGACATTATTAAGATCACAAAGAGTCAGATATTTCTCATATTCTTCAGGACTCCGATACAAAAATATTTGGAGAGCTAAGCTGTTTCTATCAATGCTCTTATTGCACTATCCAACCAGTCACAGAGTATAGAAGAGGCTTTTAAAATTTCATAAATAATCATACACGCTTAATAATACTTGGGACCACCTAAAAGACACTCCTTTGGGGTCCAGGTCACCTTAGACCTTAAAGCCTGGGATTTCTGACCTTGTTATAAAGGAAGCTGGAAAAGAAATCACAACTTTTACTTATGCATCTTCAAAATTTAAAGTGAGGAAAATATAGACCTTGAACAACAAAGAAGAGGGAAATTAAACCGAAGTAAGAAGTTTTGTCCTTATCTAAATGTTACCAGGGATTGAAAATATCGGTGTCTATTGTGCCTGGGATTAGTTCAAAAGTGGGAGCCCGGGGGCATGGTCACCCTATAAAGTAGATGCCAGCATTGTAAGGAGTATTTAGACTCCTTTTCTCCCCTTCCAAGCAAAACCAAGTCTCCTCTTTCTCAGGCCACAGATAGACACGATTGTGTAAATCTCATTCCTGTGAAGGAACAGGCTCAGGTTGACACTGGCCAAATAGCCAATCCTGACTTAACTCAGAACACAGTGTCTCTGTGATACTCTCTGGTCTCATAAATTGAGGATATCAAAGAGGAAATGGGGAAGGGCTGAGGGACACAGACAGACCTCTCTTTTCGAATAAGATGACGTCTCTCCTCCGGATGATGGAGGAAGTCTTGCTGTTCTCCGCCATGATCACGCATTGTTGCTCTTTGCTGTGGTACTGGAATGACCTGCAGGAGAGAGAGAAGGAAGATGCTAACGAGTGTGTCTCTTGCTGGATCCTGGAGCTCCGAATGGTTGCCTCTGGTCAATTTTGTCACAGTGTCTGTCCTAAGGACAAGCATGTCAGCACAGTAGTCACATGCTTCCTAAACTTTCACTCTCTCCCTTGCCAATTGGTTTCATTGTGATGTTTCTTTACTCCCTTTTTCATTATCTCTCCTCTGTAAGTCCTCCCTTCTTTTCTTCTTCCCTCCCTCCCTCCCTCCCTCGCTCTCTCCCTCTCTCCCTCCCTCCCTCCCTCCCTCCCTCCCATCTTTCTTTCTTTTAGAGGCAGAGTACCTAGTGGGCCTGATATTTTTATATAGCCCAGGCCAGCCTCAAACTCTCAATCTTCCTGCCTTGGCCTCCACAGTACTAGAATTATAGGACTGTCTCTTTCCCAAGTGACAGGTGGGCTGGAGAGACGGCTCAGTGGTTAAGAGCACTGACTACTCTTCCAGAGGTCCTGAGTTCAATTCCCAGCAACCACATGGTAGCTCACAACTATCTGTAATGGGATTTGATGCCCTCTTCTGGTGTGTATGAAGACAGCAATAGCGCATGCACCCAAGTGACAGGCATTCATTTTGTGCTGGGGAGAAGCCGCTCTCTGTGTGTCGAGCTCTTTCTGAGATGTTCTGCATATGGGACAGAGAGGTGCTACGGCCTTCAGGAGCTGATGGAGTTAAGGACTGAGTTCTTAAAAGGGTGGCTCAGTCATCCTGGCAGTGAGAACTCATTCCTGTGGGGTCGAGCTGTTTGCTGCCAGCTTTATAAACAGAACATGGCCGCTCCTGCCCTCTGTGTGGTGCCTGCCTGTTCTTCCTTCTGATTTCCTGCTTTATCCCAACTCGATAAGGCCAGGAGGCTATAGCTGCCTGGCCTTAGACTTTAGCTTCCAGAACCACACATTTGACAAACTTCTTTCTTTTAAAAATTGTCCAGTCCTAGGAATTCTGGTATAGCCACAGAAAACAGCCTAAACTTCCAACCTCTCTTCCCCTACACGACCCTGCAATGGAGACTTAGCTCGGGTGTTCTGTGCCAATGGCAGCCATCTTTCAGGCCAGATCTCCTGCCTGAAGTCTTGTGATCCTATCACAGGCCAGTCTCTCCCTTCCTGGAATGCCTCACAATAGCTGTCTTATTCTTTTACGTGATTGTTGGTTCCTTTGACTATTGTGTAAATACAGAAGGACAGACACCAGAACGTGTAGATGTAATTCTTTGCTCCTCGAGACCTTACGGAATGTCTTCTGTTTTCTTCATGTGGTCTGTAGTAAGTAGTCACTGCTGATGTCTGCAACTGTAGCTCACAACAGGAATTGCTAATGCTTCAGCCCCACCCCTGCATGTGCACTCGTGAGCGTGTGTGTGTGTGTGTGTGTGTGTATGTATGTGTATAGTGTGTGTGTGTGTAGTGTATGTGTGTGTGTAGTGTATGTGTGTGTGTGTAGTATGTGTGTGTGTGTGTGTAGTGTATGTGTGTGTAGTGTATGTGTGTGTGTAGTGTATGTGTGTGTGTGTAGTATGTGTGTGTGTGTGTGTGTGTAGTGTATGTGTGTGTGTAGTGTATGTGTGTGTGTGTAGTGTGTGTGTGTGTATGTATGTGTATAGTGTGTGTGTGTGTAGTGTATGTGTGTGTGTAGTGTATGTGTGTGTGTGTAGTATGTGTGTGTGTGTGTGTAGTGTATGTGTGTGTGTAGTGTATGTGTGTGTGTGTAGTATGTGTGTGTGTGTGTGTATGTGTGTATGTGTGTGTCTAGACCCAATATGAGCCTCAGGTGTCTTCCTCAGTCTCTCTCCATTGCGTTTTTTATACAGGGTCTCTCATTGAACCTGGAGAACTCTCCCATTGGCTAGATTGGATAGCCAATGAGCTGCAAGGATCCACTTGTTTCTGCCTCCATAGTCCTAAGACAATAGTCACCTCGTGTTGCTTTCACATTTGTGCTGGGAATCAAACCCAGGTCCTTGTGTGTGCAATGCAAGCTTTTACAAATGGAGCCATATCTCTAGCCCCCTTTCAGAGTTTTTTTTTTAAGGGGACACTAAAAAACCTTATTAACATATGTCCTTCTGTATTTGTTAAATGGTCCTCAGATATCATAAGCAAACTCCAGCCTTATAAACTATCTATACCTCATTTTTTTTAAAAATTTCCATTTTAATTTAACTTTGATTTTTAAAATTATTATCGGTGTGTGGATGTATTGTAAGTACAGGCACATATGTACCACTGCATGTACTTGGAGGTCAGAGGACAACTTTCTGGTTCTCTTTCCACTTTATGTGGGTTCTAAAGATGGAACTCTGGTCCTTAAGGTTACAGAGACAAAGACTTTTAATCACTGCGCCACCTCTCCGGCCCTCCCTTCCTCTTGAGTTCCAATTTTGTTAAGAAACTGATGGATAAATTAATTTTCCTCGAAAGAACGGAGCCTCGGGCAGCCAGAGTTCTGCCTGAGACAAAGGTGCTGAGATGATACCTGCAGATGAAGTCTGTTTCCGCTTCACACTTGGCCGAACAGTTGGCTATGCTCCTCCCCGAGAAGTGCTTCTTGGTGAGGCTAAACAGCGAAGCCCCTTGTGTGCTTACGTAGCCATCCAGCGAGTCCCCTTGTCCTGAAAGAAAAGTGGAAAACTGAGCAAATCGGATGACGACATCGTTCATTATCATGGCTGTGGGGTGTGTGTGTGTGTGTGTGTGTGTGTGTGTGTGTACATGTATATATGTATGTGTACAAGCACATGCACACGCATATCTCATGGCTTTTTTAATTTGCTTTTTTTTTTCAACCAAATAACATTAGCTGTTATTTTTGTGGCCGAATGTCTTACAGAAAAAAAAATAAAAAGGAATCCTTACTCAGATAAGCGGTTCCAGTAGGTTGCAATAGATTGAAAATACAGCTAGACTGGCAGATTAATAACTGAGGCCCATGCAATCACCTATTACCACATAAGTACAAAACTTTAAAGAGTAAACTATACCACTCACTACTGTTTGCCCTGTGACAAGCCAGTGAGGCCCCCAGCAACGGCAACTGGATTTTCATTTGATCTTCCAGGCAAGAGAGTGGCGTGGGAAGACTTTTGATCGACTACCAGTGACGTGTGCTTTACAATGACATACAACTTCTTTTTCTTGATGATGAAAGTATCTGGCATTTCAGAGGAAGTTATTAAAAAGTAGAGCCCGGTGCAAATACTGGCTTCACTTTGTTGTTGTTGTTGAGACAAAGTCTTTCTATGTAGCCCTACCTGCCCTGGCACTGAAGCAATCCTCCTGCTTCAGCCTCCCAAGTGCAGAATGATACATGTGTACTCCCACGTATGGCCTGCCTTTGATTTTTGTGTGAGATGCAATCTGAGATAGAGTCGCTTACTTTCTCTCTTGTCCCCAAAGAATGTGGTCCCAGCCTCCTGGTGTCCACTTGGCTAAGGTGCTACAGTGCTGACTTAATCTCAGGCATCTCTGTTCCAAGCCCGAGCCCCCGTTACTACTCTTTTGTGTAAATACTCATGATTTCCATAGGAGTGAGAAGATAAAGGGGTTAACAAACATAGCAAAGTCTTCATGGAATTAGGGAACATGGCAACCTTGACCTCTAGAGGGGGAGCAAAGCCAGATCCAGCAAGTTAACGAGTGACCAGTATCCGGAAACAGGAAAGCTTGAGAAGACAATTGGTAAATACAGATTCATCTTCAAGTCTACCCTCTCCCTCTCTGGTGACTCCATCTGTCCTCAATGCCCCCAAATGGAAGACTGGGTAAAGATTGGAAAGGCAGCTGTTGCCTTTTACGTCATCAGAGGGCTTGATATATGGGCGTAAGAGACTATGGAGAAATGGAACATCTTTAGGCTTGTGTTCTATTCCAATTCAAACTCTCATCTTGAGAAGACCCAAGCTCTGGGAATCTGGAGAGCTGTATGTGATTTGGAAGACACACAGTCACTCTGTACAGCGCGTCTAGACAGAGTTGGGTCAACCTCAGCAAAGAGTTCTCAGTGTGCCAAGGAAGGTCTCAGATAATGATGGGGAGGAGAGAGCCCCCTGTTTGGACCACCAGCTTTGTGTCATATTTAATGGTGGGCAGCCACTGAGATCTACCCAAGGACCTGCCATTCTAAAGACATGTCCCCAGGGAGGGTTGAATCTTTTCTTTTGTACTTGAAAGTTTTCTCCAAGTCTTTATCTCTTCTATTTACCTCCAGGGCTCTTGTAGAAAATAAGGTTTAATATAGTGTATTGATAAGGAAACTTTAAACAAATCTTTTAGTAGGAAAATTATTTCTCTGCTACAGGCTAAATATAGATGTATATTACCATCAAAGCAAAGAGACTTTTTTCCTCACTATGGTGTATGTGTGTGTGCATATGTGTGTACATGTGCCTCTCTGTGTGTGTGTGTGTTTGTGTGTGTGTGTGGTATGTATGTGTATGCATGTGTTTGTATGTGTGCATGCCTATGTGTGTGTACTTGAGTATGTAAAATTAAATCTCTGCTGACCTTGATGGATGACACTTTTTATCCTGGCACTCAGGAAGCAGAAGTAGGCCTCTAAGAGTTAAAGCTAGCCTGGTCTACATAGCAAGTTTCAGGCTGGACAGGACTACATAATATGACTTTGTCTCAAAAAAAAAAAAAACCCCAGTAGTTGGTACACAGCTATGGAAGATGATTTTTTAATTCCCCCAGGCTATCTCTGCAATAGGAAAATGGAAGTCAAGCCATTTCTGCAGATAATGACAATAAGTACTTTCACAATGACCTTATGAAGAAATCCTCCCCTTGTCAATTGGCAGAGATATATGTTAGTCCTGCTGCAGAGAAGTTGGTTCTAACATTTCAGTGTGACCCCCTAAGCTTGTAGTATCCCCAATGCTAGTTTCTATGGGCTAAAGTAGATATTCACACACACACACAAACAATGTGTCTAGCAACCCTGACCTCTGAATAGGTATTTGTTTAATTACTGCATATATATATAGATATATATATACACATATATACATATATATATATGATATATATATATATCACTTTAAAATGGACCCATGAGACTCACAGAAGCATCAGAAACAGATGTGTGCCCATGCAAAACCTTCCTTCAACCAAACCAAAAATCCCAATGGGAACAGGACGGTTCAACAAAAGCTCCTAAGCACCGAAAACAAGGCAAAGAGATAGACCATCTAACCCCACTAACTACTACCACCAGGAGCTGAACCCAGGACCTCAAATACGCTAGCCAAGGGCTCTACCACTGAGCCCCATGCCCCTCTAACTACCCTTAGAGTCTTTAGTCATACCCCTCCAAAGTCCCCCATTGTTTAGATTTACAAAGCCACGGGTGGCTTTGACTGTTCATCCCTACCCAAACAGTACTCACAGGGAAATTGAATTTATATGTCAAACTCCTCAGCCTGAAACTTTGAACTGAAAGTCCCATAAACTGATAGCTCATTTAAATGAATTGCCCCCAAAAGACATAACAAATCTATTTGTAATAGATGGCTAGAATTTTTTAAAACGCTGAACGAAAACTATGCGTCAAATCTTACCTGGTTTCAGAAATAAGAGAAACAGAAGGATTACTTCCTTATAGTCCATGTTGGGACTGGCCAACAGCACCTGGACGACTGTGTCCCTGTCCCAGGTGTTGACTTAAAGGGGAGCAAAGGCAAGGTAGTCCAATGAGGTTAATTATTCTCTGGGGCCCCCGCCACCATGCGCAGAAGGAGCAAACATTACCTCGAACAGGGAACTTACAAAATGTTTGAGCGGAGCCTGCAGTAGATGCGGGAAGTGATGGCAGTGGCCCTCCCCTCTGGACCCCTCCACACTGTTACACTCCCTCCCTCCTCCCTCCTCCTTCTCCCCTCCCTCCTCCCTCCTCCTTCCTCCCTCCCCCCTCCTCTCTCCCCCCTCCTCCCTCCCCCCACCTCCCTCCTCACCCTCCATCCTCTCCCTCCCTCTTCCCTCCTCCCTCCTCCCTCCTCCCAAATGCCAGATTCTGCCAAGTGGTCCACACTCAGCCTCGTTTGACCATCGGTTGTACACTGTTCCCATTTTCAGAAGAGGGGCCCAGGGTACCATGTGATGTCTCGGTGTGTGTATTACATAATACGCATGAGCTTGTTTTTCACCCGTTGTGTTGCGAGTAGCAGTTGGTTTTGGTTTGGTTTGGTTTGGCTTTGGTGATCCCTCAGCTTTATCCCAGCCCTGATGTTGACTAAGCAGTTTGATTAAGTCCTATCATTCTTACAACGCTGTCGTATTCACGGCGCTTTCAAATTTAAGCATGGCATAACCTCTGTCCTTGTGTGTTTTGGTCCTTGACCTGCCTATATAATGAGACTGGACGTTGCCAAGCAAGAGCTGTACCATAGAGAGGCATCACTAGCCCACTGTGGAGTGTTGAAATCGGTCTAAGGGTTGGAGAGAGAACTCAGTAGTTGGAAGCACTTACTGCTGCTCCAGAGGACCTGAGTTCAAGTCCCAGCACCCACATCAGACAGCTCACAGTCACCTGTAAGTCCAGTTCCAGGGGATCTAATGTCCTCTTCTGACCTTAGAGGACACATACATGTGTATATAGGTATGTATATAGGTATATGCATATGTATATATATGTATCTAGGTATGTGTGTACATGTACATATGTATGTGTATATGTATATATATGAGTGTATATCTGTATGTATATATGCATAAACATATATATATATATACACATATATATGTATTGTATATAGAACTCCATATGAACTCACAGTATCATGATAACACCCTCATTCATGGCAGAAAACAAAAGTGGAGGGATTCAGTTGCAAGTATATATTTTTGTTTATTTGTTCTTGTTGCTTTGAGATAGTCTCCTACTGTAGCCTGGGATAGCCTGGAACTCACAGTGATCCTCTGTCTCTGCTGCCTGAATGTGAAGACCATAGTTTCATGCCACTCTCTGCCAATCACCTCAACTTTAATGGTAGAATCTGGACGTTTTCCTGGATGGAGGCCAAAATGCTTTAAAACCTCGCATTTTGTATTTGAAAATATTTAGAAATAGACTCCTCTCTGTTGGTGTGGTATAAAGACAAGGCAGCTACCATTTTTCCTTGGCTACAAACTCCTTCCCATGACAACTAGTTACAGGATCAGGTACCAGGATGTCTCAGGCAGAACGTTGATTAGAATCCCATGAGAATAACCATGAAGACAAGCAAGGAGAGTGAGGGGCAGGCAGCATGTTACAGCGCTGGGCACCGCTCCTCCATGAGGAAGTCAGGAGGCCTGTGAGACTCAGGAAGCTGACAAATATATGGGCTCAATCAGCTTTGAGATGCACAAGACCTTCTCTCAGTTCTACTTGAGCAGAGAAAAGGTGTGGGTGATTCTCCTTGGTGGAGTTGCCTGCACCAGGAGTGAGAGTGTTAGCGGAGTTCCTGTGAGGAAGCTACCTTTGGTAATTCCTTGGTTCTCCCAGCTAGTTCCAGTTGGAATTGGTTTCTTTGGCCTGCGATGTGTGCCCTGTGGGAGTGAATAGACAATGGTCATGCCTCTCCGGGTGTGCTTCACACAGCAGATAGATGGGGAACACCTGAGTGTGAGCATGTCCTGATATTTTGTCAGCCAGCCTTCTCCTCTCCTCAAACCCACCACCAACCTTACCTCCCCTTCCTTAAACCCACTGGCCCAGTTTAATAAATTAGAAACAATCCAAAAAGTCAGTAACAAGTTGACTCTTTTTTCCTCCTAAAAGACTTTGGGGAAAATAAAACCATATTCCACAAATACATAATGGCTTTAGTATGCCAGCATATGTTGCCTTCTGATTAAAGTCTTATTTTGGCGTTTCTCCTTGGCTAATCACCATAAGAATGTTATCAGAACTGTGTGCCCACAAACCTTTTTGTCTGTTGTTGTTGTTGTTGTTGTTGTTTTGAGTGACTTTAAAGGTTTGAAACGTCCCCCACAGGCTCATGAATTTAAACACTCATCTCCACTTGGTGGCACTGTCTTTGGGAGGTTGTAGAACCTTTTGAAGGTGGGGCTTGGCTTGTGCCAGTGAGTTGCTGTTGCCATGTTCCTTGTAGGCCACCAGTTGTGAGCAAGCTACCTGGCATTTTCACTGCCACAGACAGGGGTCTATTCAGCAGAAGGCTGTTTAGTTGAAACAAATCCTTCTTTCAAATTATTTTTGTCTGAGATTTTGCCCAGTGATGAAAAGAAGAAAAAAATTAATGCAGGAGAAATGGGTATGTGACTGCTGTGTGTGATTGTGACTGTCCTCCAAGCCAAGCGACAGACACCTTACAGAGTTCAGCTGATTACCCCAGCAGGGCTTATCAACTGTTACATCTCCTTACAGAAGGTCAGGGAGGGCTGTGAGACCCTCACCTCAGTATTCAGTTGCTCCCAACAACCTGCTGTATGCAACTCTACCCTAAAACCACATGGTCTTTGGGAATGGCTACAGTGCATAGACCAGGGAAGGGTAGGGAAGGGAGACCTCCATCTTTGTGACTATGGGAAAACCATCATCCTGCTGGGTAAAGAGTCTTGGAAGAGGAATACCGCCACTCCTGTAACCTCTCTCCTATGTTCAATAAATTCATTTGTTTCCCCAGAGTGAACTTTAGTGGAATCATGCCTTGGTTTGTTGTTGGGACCCCAGGAAGAGGAAGAGGAGGAGGAGGAAGAGGAAGAGAAGGAGGAGAAAGAGGAGGAGGAATTAGAGGAGGAGGAAGAGGAAGAAGAGGAAGAATTGGAGGAGGAGGAGGAAGACGAGGAGGAGGAAGAGGAGGAAGAAAAGGAGGAGGAGCTGGAGGAAGAGGAAGAAGAGGAAGAGGAGGAGAAAGAGGAAGAGGAGGAGAAAGAGGAAGAGGAGGAGGAATTGGAGGAAAAGGAGGAGGAGTAAGGAGGAATCGGAGGAGGAGGAGTAGGAAGAGGAAGGGAAGGAGAAGGAAGAGGAGGAGGAAGAGGAAGAGGAGAAATTAGAGGAGGAGGAAGAGGAATGGAAGGAGAAGGAAGAGGAAGAGGAGGAGGAAGAGGAAGAAGAGGAGGAGGAGCTGGAGGATGAGGAAGAAGAGGAAGACGAGGAGGAGGAAGAGGAGGAGGAAGAAGAGGAGGAGGAAGAGGAAGAGGAGAAGGAGGAGGAAGAGGAGAAGGAGAAGGAAGAGGAAGGAGAGGAAGAGGAGCTGGAGGATGAGGAAGAAGAAGAAGAGGAGGAAGACGAGGAGGAGGAAGAGGAGGAGGAAGAAGAGGAGGAGGAAGAGGAAGAGGAGAAGGAGGAGGAAGAGGAAGAGGAGGAAGAGGAAGGGAAGGAAGAGGAGGAAGAATTGGCGGAGGAGGAGGAGGAGCCATTGTTTATATGTCTCCCCCTGGGAAAGAATTTTGGCAACAGTGCACCCCCCAACAAAATTCTAGACCTTAATTCTGCTCTGTTATTTTGTAAATCAGATTGCCTTCTAAAGGGCCTTGTGACTGTATTATCTTCTACCTGTGACAGCCAGAGCAGGGCAGCACAGAGCACATATGCTCTGCTATGGTGACACAGGGCTCCATATCCTGAGAAGGAAAGAACATGGCTCTGGGGTGAGTGTGTTGCTCAACTATGAACGAGGGGAAATGCCTGGAGACTTCCTCATGGTGAGTCCTATGTTAGCCTCCTGAATCCTGGGTGCTGGGAAGGAAAATCTTAACTGAGAAAATGTCTCCATAAGAAAGATCTGTTTACAAACCTGTGGGGTACTTTCCTGATTAATGATTGGTGTAGGTGATCCCCGCCCACTGAGCAGTGGTGCCAACCCTGGGCAGGTGGTCCTAAGGTATAAAAAGAAAGCAGGCTGAGCAAATCGGGGTAGCAAGCCAGTAAGCAGCATTCTTTCATTATCTCTGCCTCAGTGCCTGCCCTGACTTCCCTCAGTGATGGAATGTGACCTGGAAGTGTAAGGCAAAATAAACCCTTTCCTCCCCAAGTTATTTTCGACCATGGCTTTCTTTGCAGCAATAGAAACTGTAACTCAGTCAGATGAGGAGATAGAGTTTCAGTTCCACCTGAGGCTGAAGCTGCAGCCAGGTACCGTGTGTCCCTGGCCTGAGGTTTACACCTGCCAGCGATTTCAAACCCGAGTTCTACCCTCCTTGGGCTCCAGGCTCTGCCAAGTATGAGTTGTCGCTCTAGGACATCCCCTCCCCATGAGGTCTCTGATGGACCCCAGTAAGACCTGTCGTTTCAACATAAACCACCAGGGCTCCCAGGGAGATGGAAAGGTGGGGAAAGCACTTGCTACCCAAGTGCAAAGACCTGCATTTGGATCGCTAGAACCCACATGTAGCCAGACACAGTTGCTTCTAAGATGAGGTGGGAGGTCAGGACAGAATCCCCAGAAACTCCATGGGCCCCTAGCCTGGTGCATGTAGCAGCAATCAAGAGAAGTCTCCTCAGAGAAGGAGGATAGAGAGACTCAGCACCCAAGGTTGTGATTTCTATGTGTGCAGTATCACATACAGAGAGGGGGTGGGGGAGGGAGGAAGAAAGGGAGAGAGGGAGAGAGGGAGACAGGGAGACAGGGAGAGAGAGATATTTCCTCCTCAAGGTTCTTGGCCAATTTGCCCTGCCCTTGGTGGTAACTTCCTGCTTATACCAGATTGGTATATCATGGCAAATGTCTTAGGAACCTGTTCTAATTATCTGGAGGCAGCTGCGTGTCAGCCTTTGTTCCCCAGCCCCCAAGACCGTGTAATAAGAAAGAATCTTATCAGCCCTCACCTCCTGGAAAGAGATTACAGGCTGCCCAGTTAGCACAGTGGTTAAAATATAATCTACGAGGGGGACACTTTCTAAACCAGCCCGCGGGGCTCCTTTGCCATGTCTAGTAAGGTAGCATTTCCTTAACTAGGTTATTCTTGAAGTCCACTCATCTCTGAAAAAAACTCCCTAGTCTTCCCTGCCTGCTCGCCCCAGTAGATTTGCTGGGTGATTAAGAAAATCCCTGACAGGGGAGAAGCAAGCCAGCCGTAGAAGCCTCTGTAGCTGAGGTTGAGCCAGGAAACAGGCACTTCCGGATCCCAGGACCAGATTCACCATGGAGATAGCAGAGACAAGCTCTTTTTAATTGCTCCTCAAACTCATTAAGACAAAAGGAAATCTTATGTCACAGTATGTGGGGGACTCAGACAAGAAGAAGCAGGAAAGAAAACTGAGCACCTGGTGCCTAGTTCATGACGCTGCAGCTTCCTGCCTGCGATAATGAATATAGCATGAAATACTCTTCTCTGGGATTCGGGATGATGGGTACCAGGGGTCTCTTAGTACTATACTTTTAAAAGTCTAATGTGCTCACAATTAATTCAAAGCAAAAAAAAATGTGTATGCATTTGTGAATTTGTGAATATTTTAGGAGCACCTAGGGGTGGTAGATGCTTGTATCAAATTAAAGAAAATTCATCGATTACAAAGCTGTCGGGGAGGGGCATGTAAGTTACAGAATTTCTCACTCAGCTAATTGCTGTGGGCTTGGGACTGGGAGAAGAGGGGCCCCTGGCTACCTCTCCATTCCCCTGGTTAGAGGACAGAGGACCATTAAGGACCGGCTTTGTGACTTGAGTAGCATCATCTACTCCCAAACCCAGAACTGGGTGCCCGGGAAGATCCTAGGCTGTTTCCACTTAGTGGGTCATTAAGGCACCCATCCGTCTCCATACCTAGCTAGGACACAGTGAAATCTACTTCCTCATTGCCTCTAGATCCTAGGTTACGACAATTCTTCTTCTCACTCTAGCCCTACCAGCTCCCTCGCTTCCAAGTCCACACCAGTGTCTGAGTGAGGGGGTTACCCTGACAACAGACATCACTACAAGAACTTCTCTCTTCAGTGTGCGTTTCTTAGGTGGGCACAATATTCAGCAGGGTGCTGAGTGTGGGGTGTGGGGTATGCCAGACATGATTCCAGCCCTGGAGGGGTGGGGTTCTCTAAGGAAAGAGACCCACAAGGAGGATAAGAATACGCCAGGAGGCTGAGAAAGGAGGAGATGCATGTGCGAAGTATGGAATGTGGTTGCCCTGCTGTAGACCATGGGGGAATTCAGGTTGGTGTAAGAGTTGGTCCCACTACCAGGCTGCCAGCACTATATCAAGGAGATCAGACTTGAACAAAAATGCAGCAGTACATCAAAGACCTTTAAAACCCAAGGCTAGCCCCATGCCAGATAGGATGGTGTCGTGAATATTCAGAGTATTCATGGACTTTTAGCCTTTTCGGTGCTGTTTCGTCTACTCAGTCACTTTCATGGGAGTGACTCCATGATACATAAATACAGTCCACCGAGTCCAGCTAAATGATTATCAACTCAGTTTCCCTTTGGCTGCTGCACCCCAAAACTTTCTACACCTCCCCAAAGATCACACAATAAAAAGGCAGGGATAAAAAGAAACATTGCAATGAATTGGAGCTAAAAAGTTTCAAACTAGGGGCTGGAGCGATGGCTCAGCAGTTAAGAGCACTGACTGTTCTTCCAGAGGTCCTGAGTTCAAATCCCAGCAACCACATGGTGGCTCACAACCATCTGTAATGGGATCTAATGACCTCTTCTGGTGTGTCTGAAGACAGCTACTCATATGCATAAAATAAATAATTCTTTAAAAAAAAGTTTCAAACTTTTATATACTTACAAAAGTATATAATCAAATAAACACTCTGGAAGCCAGGAAGGGCCCTGTTGAAGTCACCTATTGCTGTAAAATGGATCACCCAAAACACACTGTTTTAACAGCGGTTTTCAACCTTCAGATTGTGAGCCCTTGGGGGGGTGGGGTGTCATATATCAGATATTCTGCCTATCAGGTATTTGCATTGCAATTCATAACAGTAGCAAAGTAGTAGTTATGATGTTGCAAGAAAATAATTTTATGGTTGGGGGGGCCACTGTAAGATGAGGAACTGTGTTAGAGGTTGGCGGTGTTAGGAAGGTTGAGAACCGCTAACTTAGAATAGGAATGGCTCATTTAGTATCTTAGTCACAGCAGCTGAGGCTCTGCCAGGCAGTCCTGTTCCTTGAAGTCCCCTGTGGTTTGGGGTCAGATGGTGGCTACAAAGCTTCCTTGCTCTCCTGACCCCAGCTATCCCTGGGGCTTCAGCAGTGACTGTCCTCGAGGGCAGACCGGGTTGAACACAGTGGGACCCAAAGCAAAAGTAAAGACAAAGCCGGAAGTTGTGAAAGTGGGAGAGGGACTTGGTAGCGGGGGTGGGGGTGGGTGGGTTGTGGGGGGCATGACGGGACTCGTGGGCAGAAGTGGAGGGTAAGAGGGGGACAAGTGTGACCAGGATGTACTATACACATACATAAAATTGGGAAAGAGTAAGCTAATTTTCTTAATGGCCCCCTTAAAAATTCCTCCTTTCCCCTCACTGGCTACAGCTCAAATCTTCAGAATTCTTGGCCTTACTGGCTTCAAGCACTTTGAAGGTCAAACCCTAGACTAGGACTCTTTCTCCCAACAGACAAGTCAAGGGTATAAAGGTTCTTCAAGGCCACAGTCATTAATAAGTAAAATGACTTAGATATGGATTTTATTAGTGGTTAACTTAAGCATTCCATTATCTTGAAAATAGCTGCAATAGCCTGGTGTAGTGGGGCACGCCTTTAATCCCAGTGCTCAGGAGGCAAAGGAAGGCGCGTCTCTGTGAGGTCAAAACCAGCAGAGTCTATATAATGAGCTCCCGTCTAGGTAGGGCTACGCAGTGACACCTTGTCTCAAAAGTAAATTGTGTATGTGTGTGTGTGTGTGTGTGTGTGTGTGTGTGTGCGCGCGCGCGCGTGCGTGTCATAACTACTAGGTGTGACAGACTTGCTGGCTCTCTGCCAGCAGAAGCCCTACTGAAGGCAGCATCCTAAAAACCTGTTCTCCCCGTTGCACACACCAGCCGTGCTACGTCCTGCTTTATTCACCAGGGTTTTCTCTTTACTGTCATTTCCTGCCAATTTGGAGATCAAGGCACGGAAACTCACCCATAGCCATGCCTGTGGAAACCAGCCGAGCCATGATCTGACCCCAAAACCCAGGTTTCAAGGGATTCCCTTTAACCATCACACGGACCTCCTGGGCGGGGCAGTGATAACACTGGCCCCTGTGCTGTACGTGATTTAGTTTAATCGTCATCCTGAAACTATGAAGGAAGTACTAACCTGATGATTCACAAGTACCGACTGAGAGAGATGAGCCTCTAATAGAGTCAGTAACAGGTCGCACAGCCAGTGAAACCAGGTAGAGCGGAGATTATTAGCATCAACGTCATGCATGCCCTTCGCTCCCGTACCTTGCAGCTGCACATCACTACAGTCACGTCGCTACCATAGCCATTGTGTGGGACTCACACAAGCACTTGTGAAGTACCTACACTGTTCGCAGAACCCGTGGAAGCCCAGAGGGGCAAATCCAAGCAAAGCACAGAAAGAGAATTCAAGCCAGTGTCCACGGCCCGCTATGCTCACTATTGACCACCAGGGGGCGCTGACCTACTCTAGGCTGCAGATGACCGAACTTGCCTGGGCGTGTGCCTTTGGATATTTTGCTTTTAGCTTGCAGAAGTTGTTTTTTTTTTTTTTTTTGGTTTGATTTGGCTTGAGGTTGTGGTTGTTGTTTCTGGTGTTAACAGGAATATCAGCCAACAGGAGCTCTAGGAGGAGTCATACTCCAGACTATTTCCATCTCCTATGTCCCCAAATCTATACAGGACATGTAGGTGTGCCTGTTAAAATGAATGAAGCACTCCTCTCTGGGTTCTTTTGTTATTTATCATGTATGCCTTCAGGAATGTCCATTTCATAGACAAAGTCAACAAACAGGTAACTGGGCACCTCACCCAACATCTCTGGGTGGGGTCTCCCTCTAAGGAGACTCGCTCCTTTTGCAAAGTGGGAAAAAATCGCGAGCGGAAAAAGTTTAGGCCACACAACGTGGAAAGGTTGCCTCGCCCAAGGGCTTGGCTTCGCCGACCCGAAACCACGTCTCGGTGCCTGGTGGTAATTCCTCTGACGCACTCTGAATTCAATCCAACCTAGAGAGATGCTGGCTGAGCTGAAAAAAAAACCTATTGCTACATCAAAGAACAACTTTCCTCCCTTTCCTTCATGTCATTTACAAATTTTATCCTCAGTCACCCTTGGTTTGGAAATGTTACACCTTTCCGGAATACGGCTGAGAGATTTTTAAAACAAAAAGCATATAACCACAGTAGCCGATAGAGGGCGACAGTCACACATTTTTTTTTTCCTGCAGCCCAGGAGACTGGAAACTCCAGGCTACAAATCCGGCTGCATTTGCCTACAAAGTTCATGAAGTCGTCAAAATAGATGGAACTAGAAAATAATCGTTCTGAGTGAGGTGACCCAGACCCAAAAGGACATACGACATAGTATGTACTCACTGAAAAAGGTCATAATACCCAAGATACAACTCACAGATCATATGAAGCTTAGCAAGAAAGAAGACCCAAGTGTGGATGCTTCAATCCCACTTAGAAGGGGAAACAAAATAATCACGGGAGGCGGAGAGAGGGAGGGACTTGGACAGGAGAGGGGAGGGAGAGGAGAAAAGGGGGGTAGGATCAGGTATAGGGAGAGACAGGAGAGAAGTCCAGAGGGCCAGGAGAACAAATAGAAATAAGTAGCAATAGGGGTGAGGAACTTGGGGAACCACTAGAAAGTCCCAGACTCCAGGGATACGAGAGGCTCCTGGGACCCAGTGGAGATGACTAGCTGAAATACCCAACAGCGGGGAGATAGAACCTGAAGAAACCACCTCCAGTAGGTAGGCACAGCTCCCAATGGAGGGATGGGGCCACCCACCCACCTAAAAATTTTTAACCCAGAATTGTCCATGTCTAAAGGAAATGCAGGGCCAGGCAGTGGTGGTGCATGCCTTTAATCCCAGCACTTGGGAGGCAGAGGCAGGCGGATCTGAGTTCGAGGCCAGCCTGGTCTACAGAGTGAGTTCCAGGACAGTCAGGACTACACGGAGAAACCCTGTCTCGAAAAAAAAGAAAGAAAGAAAAAGAAAACAAACAAGCAAAAAAAAAATTGGGCTGGAGAGATGGCTCAGCGGTTAAGAGCGCCGACTGCTCTTTCAAAGGTCGTGAGTTCAAATCCCAGCAACCACATGATGGCTCACAACCACTTACATATAATAAATAAATCTTTAAAAAAATAAAAACAAAGGAAACTCAGGGACAAAAATGGAGGAGCAGAGGCTGAAGAAAAGGCCATCCAGAGACTGCCCCACCTTGGGATCTATCCCATCTGCAGACACCAAACCCCAACACTATTGCTGATGCCAAGATGTGCGTGTAGACAGGAGCCTGGTATGGCCCTCTAGACAGATACAGCTAACCATTGGACTGAGAGTGGGGACCCCGACGGAAGGGTTAGGGGAAGGAAGGAATGAGCTGAAGGGAATTGCAACCCCATAAGAAGAACAACAGTATCAATTATCTGGACCCCCTCAGAGCTCCCAGAGACTAAACCGCCAACCAAAGAGTATACATGGGCCGGTCTCTTGTAGCAGAGGACTGCCTAACCTCATCTGCCATCATGGGAAGGTAGGCACTTGGTCCTGTGGGGGCTTGATGCCCCAGAAGAGGGGGATGCTAAAGGGGTGAGGCAAGGGTGGATGGGTGGGTGGGTGGAGCACCCTCTTAGGGGTAAAAGGGAAGAGGGGATGGGTTGTGGGGGTTGTGGAAGGGAAACCGGGTAGGGGGATAGCATTTGAAATGTAAACAAATAAAATGACTAATAAATTAAAAAAAAAAATTACTATAAAAATCGATTGCATCAACCGTGCCTCAATGATTTCAAATAGCAGATAGGTCCATGTCCTTCTAAAACTGTAAAACCTGGGTTAATACCGGCTGAGAGACCTGTCCAAAGGCCGAGGATGAGAGCCGGCGTAAGCGCGTGACCAGGTCTCCTGGCATTTATGCTTCTGCTGGTGAGAGGGAAGCTGCTGGCCACGGCTGCAGCTGTCTGCATTCCTGCAGTATCTGGGCTTCACCGGCAGGTGGCCCTTCCTTCTGTTCCCTCCCTCTCACAGTTCTTCAAGGACAACCAGTGTCCCCACCCTTCAGGGCAAGTAGGAGCAGGACAGTCACCCCACTGTACTACAGGGTTGGGGTGTTCTCTTCCCTGGGTGCAGAAGCCCTGAGCTGGACCCCAGAAATGAGAGTCAGTCTGTATCTGATGAGAAAGCTTGGTACTCCAAATCCTTGAAACAATGGCAAGTCTAGGAGAAGAAGTTTTGGAGAAGAACTTGGTGTTTGGGTCCTCTGGGATTAGGTCTAGTGCTGAGATAAAGGCTGGGTTAAGAAGAGAAGAAAAGTCGGGCCGTGGTGGCGCACACCTTTAATCCCCACACTTGGGAGGCAGAGGCAGGAAGATTTCTGAGTTCAAGACCAGCCTGGTCTACAGAGTGAGTTCCAGGAAAGCCAGGGCTACACAGAGAAACACTTTGTCTCGAAAAACCAAAAAAAGAACAGAACACAAGGAGGAAGCCAGTATAATGGACTATGTTGCCGCCATGTCGCTTACAGCTTCTGCTGCAGGCTGTGGATGCGTTCTTAGAAAGCATCCCAAGTCAATTTGGGTTATGGAGTCTGATGTCAAAGGCAATAGAACCTGCTCTACCTAACTTTTTAACTGTCTCCTTGACAGAGCATCGCCTGAGAAGGTCGCCTGAGAAGGGTGTCTAAATTGAGGGGGTGCCCAGACGAGTATGTCCGCGAGGGATTGCCTTAATTATTAATTGATATGGAGGGCCCAGCCCACTGTGGGTAGCACCATTCTTTGGTCAAATGGTCCTACGAGCAAACCAACAAGCAACATCCTCCAAAACTCCCTCTGTATTTTCTTGGCTGTAAGTTCCCTGGTTAGGGGTAAAATAGCAAGGAGGGCTGTCTTCCAGTTCCTGCTTGGATCCTTGTCCCAACGTCCTTCAATGATGAACTATGACCCAGAAGTGTAATGACCCGGAAGTGTAAGTCAAATAAAACCCCTCCTCCCCTAAGTCTTTTTTTTTTTTTAACCCAAGTGTTTTATCACAGCAAAAGAACAAAACCAAAACAGAAAGCTAGGCGTAAACCTGGACATTGGTCAGCTCTGTCTGAAGCAGGTTCTACAGAAGTGTGGGTCAGAGACAGGAGAATTCACCCAGAGGAGAAGCATTTATGTAGATGGGTACCTAATGCTTCCCTCTAGCAAACCTTTGGAGATAGAGGTAGTGACCTTAATGTTCTGAGTCATAGATTTTATTTGCTTCCTCTAGAATGTGGCCAACCAGCTGGTTACTTCAGCTAACTAGGGGAAGGACTCCCTATTTATTGTCGCCTTAAATGTCTCTTTTCTGTTTAAAGAAGAAAAAAAAAAAGGAAAACTTTACTGCTAGGATTAGTTTCACACTTTCCCTACGCTATTCTTTAAGTTTCTGTAATTAATAAAAGTATGGTAAAAATCAATACTTTCTCTGGCATGCTTAATAACTACAAACATCCTAAATTTTAAAGATTTTATATATTTTTAAATTATATGTGTGTGAATATGCACGTTAACATAGGTGTCTGAGGTCAGAAAAGGGTACAGGATCCCCTGGAGCTAGAGTTATAAGTGGTTGTGAGCTCCTGTACATGGATACTGGGAACCAAACGTGGGTCCTCTCTAAGAGCTGCACATGCTCTTAACTGCTGAGCCATCTGTCCAGCCCCATGTTCTAACTTTTAAAACTTGAGTATTCTGACCCATATAACATATATGGGGATGCTCGTAAAATTATTTTTTTCTTGGACTGGAGAGATGGCTCAGTGGTTAAGAGCACCGACTGCTCTTCCAAAGGTCCTGAGTTCAAATCCCAGCAACCACTTGGTGGCTCACAATCATCCGTAACAAGATCTGATGCCCTCTTCTGGTGTGTCTGAAGACCGCTACAGTGTACTTACATATAATAAATAAGTACATCTTTTAAAAAAAATTATTTTCTCTTACATATGAGTGAGTATTATATTTTGTACTGTCTGTTGTTGTGTCTCATTAATAATAATTTTTAAAAATAGATATTTTATATGCATTTGATCATATAACATAATGACTACTACAGATGGATAGCTTAGCGTAGACATCAGCTGACATAGTTGCCTATTTTTCCTACATATGGCAAGAGCAGTCCAAATCTACTCATTTAGCAAGAGTCCCTTGTGATCCCAGAATGATCCGCTCTTCTACTTCAGGATATCAGATCCTCCCACCTACCCAAGATGCCTTTTAACTGAAGACCTGTGAAGTAGCCAGCAAAGATAAAAAGCCAGTGACATCTGGTCAAGCAACAAGTTTCTCTTATCAGTAGACTTTCTAGTCTACTGTTGAGAGAATTTCATCCCTGAGGGAAAGGCACTATGTAATACCTATCCTCTTTCAACCCTTCCCCGACATTTCAAAGATCTCAGTGACAAGCCAAACTTTGTTTCCTCAAAGTTGTTCTAGGGAACCAACGAGTTTAATGGGCTTTCTCACAGTGCATGGATGAGGGGGGGTCACTGACAGGAACATGGGGGGACTCCGGCAGCCATACTGGAAAGTCTGTACCCATCAAGGACAGGACGATGTCCAAATGAATCCCCCTTCCCCTGACCTTCCCAACCTGCATACTTTAGACCCTCCCCTCTCCTAAAGACCCGGAGACCACGTGCAGTTAATATAGAATTGCATAAAACTGGTTGGGAAGGGCAGCTGGATATTCAGGTAAGGGCCCCGTGACCCTTCCCATCCCCTCCTCCTGTGAGGGGGCATCAACTGTCAGCCGGCCCAGCTGAGATGATATTTCTCAGGCATGAGCAGTTAAACTCCTGAAGATGGCGGCAGTTTGGCTTGGAGGATAATCCATACAGCATCTGCTATACGCGGTCACATGGGAAGGCCTGGTCAGAAGTACCCTTTGGTCCAGATCACTGGTGTGTTGTTACTGTCTTTCTTAGTGAAGAGCGAGCATACCCCATCTGGTGTTGCTGAGTGGAAATTCATTGCAGCCGTTACAGTCTACTCAAAGACAGTGATCACCAGCTGCAGCAGCTACAGCCCTGGAGAAGGGTCTGTACTCTGGATTGGATCCTGGGGACCAAGGCGACCACCCTGTTGTTATTAACTACAAAGATACTAGTTCAGTTTCCTGGTTAAAAACCACCCTGACGCCAGCTTCCCACCCTCACCTATGAGACAAACCACAGAGTCTATTAAACTATATTCGTTTAAGAGATGCTAATCCTATGGGGGCCAAGTACTAAAACAACCTACCAGCGTTCTCCCAACCTAGGATTCCACGTAGCCCTGGATGGTCTCAGATTTGGCATTCTTCTGTCTTGTACCCTTCTGAGTAGGATTTCTGGCATGTACAACCACAGCTGGTTTGGCTATGGGGTTTTACATTTCTCTCTGACTCAGCTGTTAAGGAGCATGCCGGTTTAATTTTTAGGTATCTGGGAGTTTTTCTGATTTTTTTTTTTTTACTGCTGTTGATTTCTAACTTCATTCTTCGGTGATTAGAAAAGATGCTGGGGGGCGCTGGAGAGATGGCTCAGCGGTTAAGAGCACTGACTGCTCTTCCTAAGGTCCTGAGTTCAAATCCCAGCAACCACATGGTGGCTCACAACCATCTGTAATGAGATCTGACGCCCTCTTCTGGTGTGTCTGAAGACAGCTACAGTGTACTTACATATAATAATAAATAATCCTTTGGGCCAGAGTGAGTGGGGCTGAGCAAGGCTGAGCGAGCAGAGGTCCTGAAGTTCAATTCCCAGCAACCACATGATGGCTCACAACCATCTGTACAGCTACAGTGTGCTCATATACATAAAATAAATAAGTAAAACTTTAAAAAAAAAAGAAGAAGAAGAAAGAAAGAAAAGATGCCGAGAATGGTCCTGAACCCCTCTGATTTGTCAAGAATTATTTTGTAAACTATCATGTTGGTCTGTCCTGGGAAAAGTGTCCTGGGCATTTGAGAATCAGGTATGTCCTTGGGTGTCAGGTGAAATATTCATTCAATACATGTCCAACAGGGCTGTTGGTTGTACTACTTTCTTACTGATTTCCTGTCTAGGCCAGTGGTTCTCAACCTGTGGGTCACCACAACCCCTTTGGGGGTCAAATGTCCCTTTCACAGGGGTCACATATCAGATAACCTGCATATCGAATGTTCACCTTATGATTCATAATTAGAAAAATTACAGTTATAAAGTAGCAAAGAAATAATAATTTAATGGTTGGGGGAATCACCACACCATGACGAGCTGTCTTAAAGGGTCACAGCATTAAAAAGGTTGAGGGCCACTGCTACGGGTGATGTAACTGTGTGGACAGGGGTAAGTTAAAGTTTTCTACTGTTGTTTTATTTCCTGTTCCTCCATTCAGACCTGTGCGTAGTCGTGTTCTATATTTAGGAGTTTTACCATTAGGTGCATATAAGTTATTATTTGTTGTATCTTTGGTAACTCACACTTTAACTATATGATGAACTTTGTCAGTTTCTTCTTTATTATATATACACATGCACACAAAAAATTTTATATAATTTATAGATAGAAACATGTCAATTCAATAAGATGTATATATATATATGTGCATATATATATATACATACATACACGCATTTTTGACATTTTTGTCTCATAAAAATCTGACATTGCTTTTACATAACCACAATAGCACTTCAGTGCTTTTTAAAAGTTAAAAAATAAATCAGGGCTGAGGCTGGAGAGAAGGCTCAGCAGTTACGAGAACTTCTTGTTCCCAAAGAGAATCTGGGTTTAGTTCCTGACAACTACACGGCGTCTCACAACTCCAGTTTCAGGGGGTTCAATGCCTTTTAATGGCATCTGTGGACACCAGGCATGTACATTGTGCACACACATGTATGCAGGCCAAATACTTATACACATAAAGATAAATACATATTTTAAATACAATAATAATAGCAATAACAATATTTTTTATTATTATTACTATTATTATTATTAGGAGCCAGAGGCACGGCTGAGTGGTTAAGAGCATTTACTGGTCTTCCAGGGGACACAAGTTTCATTCCCAGCACTCACAGTAGGGGCTCACATCTACCTGTTACTCCAGCCCCAATGATCAGACACCCTCTTCTAGCCTTTGCAGGTACCTGATTACACACACATACACACCACATACAATTTAAAAATAATCTTAAAAGAAAAGAAAAGAAAAAACTCTTTAACATCATGTAGTATCCTGGATGTTTGATAATACCCATAACTGTAATATCATATACTATCTCGGCTATATGTTAATATCCATGACTGTAATATCACGTAGTATCCTGGCTATGTATTAACGGCCATGACTGACCTCAGAATGCCTGTTATACTTGCTGCTATTGCTTCTTTAGCCAGGATCCAGTCAGTGATTGACATTATATTTGATTATTGCGACTTGCAGTTCTTTTCTCATCTGGAATCATCCTATGTAACACAATTTTTTTTCCTCATTGTTATTTGCATTTTATTTTCCCTGACATCGGAGATTTTATCTGCTAGCTTTCTCCTCAGTAGTGTGCTGCAAATTCACACGCTCTGATCTGCTTTTTAACAGTGCTCTCCAAAAAAAAAAAAAAAAAAGCTCTACCCCTTCCAGTCTCCAAGTTCTACCCTCTGAAAGTCACCAGTGTAAAGACTAAAAGGAAGCAAGCCTAGGGATAGGACACCTACGGAGGACGAGGTCATGTGACTGCTACAGCTTCACTTCTCTCTTCAGGTTTTCTGCAAGAAGCCAGCAGGAGCGGCTCTCTGCAAAGTCTCAGTAGGCAAGTCAGTTTGCAGCGTTCCTTCTGACTCCTCAACTCCTCAAGGAAACAGCAGGCGCCACCAACTGCGCGGCTGCCAGACACCAGGCGCTTTCACACAAGCTGTCTAACGCCCTCAGCATTCGCTGAACCCGGCGCTGCTACCAGGGTTTCGGAGAAAGGCAGAGAGAAACTGAGAGAGCCGAAGGGGGCTATAACTGCTGCCCCACCCAGGGCGGGATTGTTCTCCTCTAACCCGAGGTCATCCCAAAATAGCATCGACTGACGATGAGCTTGCTCATCTCCCCTCGCTCTCCCCACTTAGGAGCACAGCCGAGTGCTATTTGCCCTCCTGACCCAGTGTCTTAAGTGGGGTGTGTGGCCCGCTGATACTGTCTAGCGTGTGAGTGTCACGTGTCATCAGCCTGGGAAATGACCCTGATTCAAAAGACAGTTTCTACTGAATGAATATCAAATTCGCAGCACCTTAAGGCTGCAAAACTGAAAGTAGACCGCTTGTGGTCAGGGAGTGCATAGAGCCCGTATTTCCCCTGCTTCTTACATCACAGCCCGCCCTGACTGTTTTCCTAAGCACGAGCTCTCAGCTGGTCATTCAATAGCCAAGCCTTTTATTTTGTGATCTTTAACATCGACGCTTAGGGAAATTCTGCCGTGTCATCTGCAGGGCCTCCAACCTCAGCCCCTGAACGCGAGGAGCCATCGCTAAGAATAAAGAGGCCTTGGGCTGGAGAGATAGCTCAACAATACTGGCTTCATAAGCAAGAAAACCAGAATTCAGATCCCAGAGCCTATGTAAATGACAGGTGAGGCATGGTGAATCACTTCCAACTCCGGTCTCAGAAGACAGGAGATGCCTGGCGCAATCTGGCTTGCCAGACTGGCCAACACAGGAAGCTTTGGGTCTGAGTGAGAGACCTTGTGTGCTGGTTTGTATAGGCTTGGGCCAGGGAGTGGCACTATTAGGAGGTGTGGCCTTGTTGGAGTAGGTGTGTCACTGTGGGTGTGGCCTTTAATACCCTAGTCCTAGCTGCTGGAAGTGAGTCATCTAGCAGCCTTCAGATGAAGATGTAGAACTCTCAGCTCCTCCTGCACCATGCCTGCCTGGATGCTGCCATGCTCCTGCCTTGATGATAATGGACTGAACCTCTGAACCTGTAAGCCAGTTCCAATTAAATGTTGTCTTTATAAGAGTTGCCTGGTTCATGGTGTCTCTTCACAGCAGTAAAACCCTGACTAAGACACCTTGATCAAAAAACAAGGTAGAGAGGGATTGAGGAAGACTCCAGTCATTTCCCTTGGGCCTCCATACATGCATTGTTTACATACACACGTGCTCCCGCCCACATACAACACAGTCACACACATGCACAGATACATGCTGTGTAAAAAAGGTATAAAGCATAGAGAAACCTCCATGGTAGTCTGTTTGAGGGCAGTAAGCAGAAGGGGCTGTAACTTCTTTCCTGGGACATCACCTATTGAGGGTGGCTCTTTTCATTGATCCAGTTGCCTAAGGAATAGATTGATTATGTTGAAATGAATGAGTATGTGGGCTTCCAACCTTTTCAAAGAACATTAACCTTGAGAACTACTTAGCCTTTAAAATTTTTATATTAAGAGCCAGAAATGGTAAAAAGGCATGTTAGTTAATTTTTCATCGCTGGGACAAAATAGGTGAGGAAAAAAAAAAAACTTGATGAATTTGTTCTGATCTGAGGTTCAGAGGGTTGAGTCTGTGGCCGTCTGGCTTCACTGAGCTCAGCTTGAGGGGAAGCAAGGAAGGAAGGAAGGAAGGAAGGAAGGGAGGGAGGAAGGGAGGAAGGGAGGAAAGAAGGAAGGGAGGAAGGAAGGAAGGATGGCATGGTGGAGAGACTAGGGTATATCAGAGGTGCTCGTCTCAGGGTGGTCGGGAAGGAGAGAGAGACAGAGACAGAGACAGAGGAGAAGGAGGAGAAGGAGGAGGAGAAGAAGAAGAAGAAGAAGAAGAAGAAGAAGAAGAAGAAGAAGAAGAAGAGGAAGAAGGAGGAGGAGGAGAAAGGGAAGAAGGAGGGAGGGAGGGAGGGAGAGAGGAAGAGACATACAGAGACAGATAGAGACAGAGACAGATAGAGACAGAGAGAGAGACAGAGACAGATAGAGACAGAGAGACAGAGACTGATAGAGAGACCAAGAGAGAGAGACAGAGAGACAGAGAAACAGAGATGGAAAGAGGAAGAGAGGAAAGGAGGGAGAGAGAGAGAGAGAGAGAAGCTCAGTGTTGGTGGAAACAGGCTAGAAGTCCAGGTTATGGTTGCTCGTGGAAGGAAATCCATCCCAGATGCTCCAGATGAGAGGACACAGAAAAAACAAACAAACAAATGGGGAGCCCGGGAATTCTGAAGAGACTCCCCATTCAGCTACAACCCAGGCTGGCTGAGAACAGGAGAAAGAGGGAAAGTCCCATGGAAAGCATTGGCCCCTCCCTTTCCCAGCATGCCAATCTCCCAGACAGTGTCTGGGTTCCCTGTTTCCCAGGCAGCAGAGTGGTAGTTTCATCTGTGAAAAAAAGGAATGGGGGGGGGGGGAAGGAGGGGGGAGATAAAATATGGAGTGAAAATTAACTAATTAATTAATTAATTAAAAATACTAGAAAATTAAGTGTGTGTGTTTGTGTGTGTATTATGATATAGCTAAATTCTATTAAGGAAAATAAGAAATAAAATAGAAATATATTTAAAGGGGGGAGGGAATCTAAAGACAGCTGCTATTACCGTAGGAGAAGGAGCTTCTTGGAGGACCTTAAAGGAACCTGGGGTGCGCAGAGGGCAAGCCTAGTAAGTACTTTCCACCTAGATGGCACTGTCCTCCAGTGGCTGTCAGTCAAGTCACATGACCGGAAGCAAGCCGGTACTTAGGGCTGAGGCCGAAGTTGTGTCTCAAGTCCGCTAACAAGGACTCGAGGCACTCATTCTCTTAGAAATGCTGTGGAGAGTGTCTTGCCTAAATGGAACCAGCTCTGTACTTCTACAAGCTACTCTTGAACAGAAACAAGCAAACTACAAGATGGTATCAAGCACGGTGGTTAGGTGGGGGATCCCCTCTACTTTACCTCAGCTTGCTTGCTTGGTTAGTTTTTCTACGGCGAAAGACGGTGTTGCTAGTTATCTATCTTATTGCATACAGTAGCCACCCACTCTGACCGTGACCTCTAGATCTCCGGCCCTTCTAAATTCATTCTCAACACAGACACCACCATTTCTCCAAGCTCCCCCTTGACGTCTCTCTTCAGCAACATTTTTTAATTTTAATTTTAATTTTTTTTTTTAATGAAGAGGTAAAGTGACCAAGGACGTGGATTCACTGGCAGAAAGCTTGTCTAGGCTCCAGGAAGCACTGGACAATGGGCCTAGCTCCACGAAAGAGGAGACAGTGCGGTGCAACCCATAATCTCAGCATCAGGAGGTTGAGGCAGGAGGATCAGAAGTGCTAAATACAACCTTGGTCCCATAGTACACTGGAGGCCAGCAAAGCTACAGGAATCTCCTGATGGGAGAAGAAATGGCTGAAGCTGGGAGTTGGTCAGAGGAGGAACGTGTTGGCCAGAGATGGGGCTTGTCTCCTGGAGAAGGGTTTACAACTTGTCGAATGACTTTGCAGGGGAGACTTGGCGTGGCCACAGGACAGGGTAGGAGACCATACCTTGGCTGGACTCTTTGCTTCTGCATAAAATGTCTCTTTTTTCCCCAGTGTGGTCACATTGAATAAATCCCCTCTTTCTGCTTTCCATTACAAAAGAAGAAAGAAAGAAAAAAAGAAAGAAAGAAAAAAGAAAGGAAGGAAGAGAGAGAGAGAGAGAAAGGATGGAAGGAAGAATTAGAAGATTTGACAAACTGGTTTTTTCTATTTCCTAGAAAGTTACTCCGTTTATTCTAAAATTACTTATGAGCAATTTCTTTTCTCCTCCTCTCCGACTGCTCCGACTGCCTCGTGGCCCGTGGAACTGATTCTCGCTCTGACTCTTTATTTCTGATGTCACTTGTCTTCCCTGGACTGTCTTTCACTGTGACTTGCCAACAGTCCTTCTATGGAGATTTTTCTTTGAATACACAAACACAGAGAATATGTTCCTGTTTCTCTGTAGACTTATTTAATGCCCCTATTTTGGCATATTTTCTTTCTGTCTTTCCTGCCCCTTTTAAATTAAAGGATGAGTTTTTATAATGAATAAGAAGAGACTCTAGAGTGCAGTTGGCAGTGGGCTGTTTGGCCTTCTGCCTTTCAGAAGAAAATTGAGGGCAACTAATTCTCCGGAGGTGTCTGGAAGACGCCACTGAGAACTTTTTGTGTAGTTTTGATGAAAAAATGATTTGAGGTTCTTTGCCATAAACTGTCTGCCGCTGACTACTCCGCACTCGGGGAAACATGTAACTGTCAACTTGTCTTGAATAGAATTATCTGCAGTCTTACCGTTGCATTTGCACAACTGTGAAATCAATATCAGCTTTCTCGCAAATGCATTTCCCCATAGCAAAAGGATATTGTTTGACAAGGCTGTGTTCAAACCATGGCCTCTCATAAGCACCTACAAACCAGGCAATGAATGCTGCCCACGTCCAGAAGGAAGGTGAAAAATATTTATCCAAGTTAATAAAACATACATCGAAAATTTTTATTTTTAATTCGTATTTTAATGAAACACCCTCCCCTGTATCCTCTAGTCAGAAAAAAAGAGAAGCTGGAATTTAACATCCTATATTGAATCTGAGTTTCCCTTGCCTTACTGATTCTTCAGAATCTAAACAAAGTATCAAAATTTCCCTAGTTTTTGCCTTATGAATTCAACACTGATTGGTTAATAATTATAGGATGCATAAATATAGTTTACATTTACTTGCTTACTAGGATGGGATATATATATCATATACATATACATACACATATACGTATATAGGAAATAATGACACAGTAGCTTTTCTTCCAGCATCTTCTGGCCAATCAAATTATCATTAGGTGGGATCTTAGTTCAGGAACAAATCAAAGCTGGGGAGAATTGTCTACGATTCCGGCTGATGCTTCCTTTCTATGCAGACATAGAAGGAGAGTGGCTTAGTTCCTGCAACAAAGAATCCCACAAAAGCAACTTAAGGGAGGAAGGCTTTCCTATGCCTCACTGTTGAAGAGTACAGACACAGTGGGGAAGGTGTGGCAGCAGGAGCTTGAGGTACCTGATCTCATCTGTACAGTCAAGGGAGGATAGAGTGGGGTGGGGGTGGGATACGTCTGACTGGCTTTCTTCCTTCCTCTGATTCCTTCCCAGGCTCAGACCTAAGGAATGGCGCCACCCATGTGTAGAGAAGGTCTTCCCATCTCAGCCAGTCTACACTGGAAACTTCCTCCCAGAGCTGCCAGGAGGTTTGTCTCCACCACAATCCTAGATCTTGCCAGGCTGATGATCAATTTAAACTGTCACAGAGTTTAGATTTACACTACCGTTAAATGTATAGCAGCATAGCCACAAACTCTCTGTGGCTAATTTTTTTTTTTTTGTCTCTTAGCTACTTTTGTGTTTCTTTTCTTTTTTAAGATTTATTTTATTTAATGTATATGAGCACATCCTGTGGCTGACACACCAGAAGAGAGCATTCAGACCCAATTACAGATGGTTGTGAGCCACCGTGTGGTCTCTGGGAATTGAACTCATGGCCTTGGAAGAGCAGACAGTGCTCCTAACCACTGAGCCTTCTCTCCAGCCCTTGTTTATTTTCATAGTGCGAAGTAACTAACAAATCCATTGGAACTAAGAAGAGCGCTTTTTATGCCTCCTTGTGTGGCGCACCTCACACAGTGACACCTAAGGTTTACCTGGGTTCATTTCCCCTTAAGAAAAGACTGTGCCTCCACAAAGTAAAATATTATCTAGGCAAAAACTAAACAAGGCACAGCCTAGGGAATCTCATTAAATCAAACTTGCACATGCCGAGAAGTCCTGAAAAGAAATACATTTTGCAAATCATCCTTTTCATCTTTTCTTTTGGTTTTCTGAGGCAGGGCAGAGTCTCCTGTAGCTCAGGCTAGCTCCTAACCCATTTAGTCACCGAAGATGACCTTGAACTTTTGATTCTCTTGCCACTGTCTACTGAGGGCAGGATTACGGGCTTGTGCCAGCATGCGTGCTTTATGTGGTGCTAGGTGTGGAACCCAGAGCTTCCACAAGCTAGGCCAGCCCTTTACCAACTGAGCCACAGCCCCTACCCTGCTTTTATTTTAACAAACACAGTATAATTGCTTGCATTTGTACAGTATGATATGACATTTCAAATCAATGGCTAATGAACAGATTATGATAACTGGTAGTCCATCACATAGACATCTACCAATTCTTTATGTTGGGAGTTTTGAGAACCCTCTCGGTTACAAGCTATATGATAATAGTCTATTAATTGTTTCAACCATCATTAGTCTAGTGGGTTTTACAAAACATCTTTAAATGCTTCTATTCCAGATATAAAAGGCTCTATTCATCTCTCTAGATATTCTGGAAGTTTGGCCTTTGTGAACCGAAGTCGTTTGTTCCCTATATATACAATTTTCTAGAAAGCATTTAGACAAACATTTAAATTGTTAATGTTTTTATAAAAGAACTTTGCCCAGGGGTAGCAAGATGGCTCAGCAGATAAAGGGGCTTGTTGCCAAGCCTGATGACCTGAGTTTCATCGCAGGACCCCCCTAAAGGTGAAAGGAGAGAATCAACTCCCCAAAGTCACCTTCTGACCTCCATATGTGCACTGTGGAACATTAACGAACACGTGCGCACACACATATGCACACACACATGCACACACTACTGATAATGATGGCAAGGACAAAATAAAATGTAAATACTACAAAGAATTTCACCAACAGCCTCCTTTTGAATCTTCTTCTGAACTAGTTAGTTATTTCCCTACAGTGTGGTGTTACACAGGGGCACCTACGGGTGTGTGCGCGGATACACAGCCTCAGTGTTAGGGACAGAACGTTGTTCACCAAACACCTATTTTTAGATTTTGTTCTGCCCTGAACTATACTGTTTCTTTTTTTTTTTTCTTAAAGTTAACAGCAATATTTCATCTTAAAATGTTCCTAAAACTGTGCTGGAGACTTCTTGGGAAGAATCTAGCTGCAGCCTCTCTTCTTTCAAGGTTACAGAGGTACAAAGAGTTGATTCAATTTGCTACATAGAGGATTTGCTGAAGGGGAGAAAGGGGGAACCACTTCGGCTTAGACAGTTCTTTGCCACTGTGGTTACAATTTATCACAATGTGACAAGATATACTTTTCAAAGTCAGGACTGGGAAGAAACATGAACTTAGTTTGGGGCAGAGAAGAGAGACTCCTGTGGAAGTATCTAGTGTGTTATAACACAGTATTTTACCCCATACCCATGCCTAAGTTATAAATAAACACAACTGAAATATGCAAATGTTCCTGATGGGCACAGGCTAAGCTTAAAGTACACGAGCTATTACGGGAAGTGGCACATGTGATACTTTCTGTCACAGGATTTCTTTCTTTCTTCAAAAAAAAAAAATAGCTACAAATTAAGACTTTGTGGACTCCATAGCAAACTGCACAGTTTGCACATTCAGGTTATAAGATTCAGTGAGGTTAGACCAGGCAGCCTGTTCACATTTGTAAACTCTGTGGATTATTTGTAGGCAGTCGGCTATCTCTGGTAATCATTTTCAGGGGTGGCTGGCTTCTATCTGGGGACTTTTGGAGCTTTCTTCTTTCTCTTCCAAAGATCTCTTTCAGTTGTGTTCGCAGAATGGGGTCTGCTTCTAAAGCTAGGAGAAGCTGCCTGGGAGAGAGAGACCTGTGGCTATGGCATTTGGAGGTAAGTGCATGTCCCTTGGGTGATCTTGCTGGTAATCCTTCAGATGATGACATAACTAGGTAGTGCCTCACTCACGGAACCAGCCCAGGTCCCCGTCTCCTCCCATTTTGTTTACCTCAGACTATTCTAGAAACAAGTTTAGGGATGACTCAAGACCAGGGCTGTACTGTTTGCTCAACTCTTAAAATAATTCAGCAGTGTGAAGGCTGATTTCAGATTCCTTCGGTAATGAGGCAGTGAGAGCCATTATATTTTGAAAACGCAGACGACTTTGGATATCATTACCTATCGGTCACAAAAAGCACTTTCAGGGAGCTGAATAATTTCCTTCTGGGAAACCGAAACTCCACAGTTTACTTGCCTGTACACCGATCTCACTTCCAGTTTTGGTATGAAAATGAATACATTTTACATTATTTCCAGTCTTCTTTCCTGAAACAAGTGTGTGCTGATAATAGCCCTTTAGGTGAGAACTTGCTAAGCTTGGATGAAGGAATCTTCGTCTTCTAGAAAGCCAAAAGTTGAGAGAGGGAAACTGAGCCACATAAAAAAAATGATCTAAGTTACTGCAATATGAAAATATTCTGACACACCCAGAGTTTTCCTGAGGACACCGTGGGGAGCATGGAACTCTGCCTTTGAAGGGTAGGAGCATGAGGGGAGAGATACTGGAGTGAATGAAAGGGTTAACAGCAGCTCACAGCCAGACAAAGGACAGGAGTAGATGATGTCATGTGTGGAAACTACTGAGTTTCCCATGCCTTACTGATTCTTCAGAATCTAGACACTTAGAGTGTCAGGGTTTCTCCAATTTTTGCCTTATGAATCCAATGCTGATTGGCTAATAATTATAGGATACATAAATATAGTTTGTATTTACTTGCTTACTAGGGTGGGATGTAATTGTGTGTGTGTGTATATATACACACACACACACACACACACACATATATATACACAGACACAGACAGACAGACAGACACACACACACACACACACACACACACATACACAATACAGCTGGCTTTTTGGGCTACCAGGGGCCTCTTTATTTCCCAAAGGAGGGTAGGCTAGGAGGAGTTGGAGGAGAGAAATGGCAAGCTGTGCCTGACTTTCATCAGACTCATCGGGCCAAGGTATGAGCAGCCCAGAGGGACAACTGGGGAAGTGAGGCGGTGGCCTCTACTGAGGGTATAGCTGGAGAGAGCCTGGTGGTGAAGGCTGTTGAGAAGTGATGTTGCTACAGCTGTGTTGCTGGGTGACATGACAACACATGACTTACCCAATGAGCTACAGTGGTTGTGAATAGGGGCATAAAGAGTGCAGAATGGGGGGCAGCAGGGAAAGGCTCTCAAAGGCAGGCAGGGCCAACTTTAGAATTATGTCGGAGTGGTGGTTTACATAAGATTGGTTCCCATTGACTCATATATTTGAATACTTCGTCCCTAGTTGGTGGAAGTATTTGGGAAGGATTAAGGGGTGTGGTCTTGTAGGTGGAGCCCACTGTGAGTGGGCTTTGGGGTTCCAAAGGCCCATGCTATTTCCAGTTCCCACCACTTTCTGCCTCATGCCTGTGGACCAGGACGTGAAGTTTCAGCTATCGCTCCAACATTGATGGTTTGAGGGAGAACGCTCCACATAAGCTTCTCTAGTTTCTTTTTGTTTGTCTTTTGTTTTTTTTTTTTTCCCTAGGGTTTCTCTGGGTAGCCCTGGCTGTCCTGGAACTCACTTTGTAGGCTAGGCTGGCCTTGGACCCAGAGATCTGCCTGCCTATGTCTCTTGAATACTGGGACGAAAGGCACAAACCACCATGCCTGGCCAGCTCATTCGTGTTTCGTCCCCAGTTGATGAACTTCTTGGAAGGATTTGAAATTGTGGCTTTGTTCAAGTCGGCTTGTCCTTATAGGAGAAGGTGTGTTACTGAGGGTGGGCCCTGAGGTCTCAAAAGGCCATGGTGGGCCCAGTGTAACTAAGTGCCTGCCTGCTGCCAGGCTCTCCCCCATGGTGACCAGGGACTCACTCTCTGACACTGTAAACCCAAATAAGCGCTTTCTTGTATGGGTTGAAGAAAGAAGAAAAGGAGGATAAGATTGCTCCCCAGGAGTCAAGATTTTTATTATAGATATAAGGAAGAATTTGGGCAGAGGCAGAGACATCTGGGTGAGTCTAGAGTGGACATGACGGGCAAACTGAGCTGGGCTATCTCAGGAGAGGGGAGAGACAGGAGGGCCAGGAAAGCAAAGGAGCAAAAGGCGGAGTATGTGTGTGTGTGGGGGGGGGAGGCCAAGTAATCAAAATAGCTGCATTCTGTAGGACTCAGAGAAGCTGGGAGGAGGGCAAGCCCAGCCCTGTCCCTGAGGGAAGGTGACAGTGAAGGCTGTCTCTGTAGCAGCCACTGAATGTTCAACTCCCCTCACTAGTCATACTGAGCGTCCCAGAGCATTAACACATCCCTTAACTGCCTGTCTCCCCTACCAGGTGGTTGGCTGTAGAGGTCAGGGATGGCGTTTGCCTTCTGCATGGCTGGCTCCCAGATCAGCAGACAGCCTGGCACTCTGTGGGCATCCTTAGACGAGAAGGGAAGCGTGAGCTCAGTTTCCAGATCATAAATCAAGAGCCAGTCATGGGTTTACAACGTGGTTGTGTGTGCGCATACGCGTGCGTGCCTCTCTCTCTCTTTCTCTCTCTCTCTCTCTCTCTCTCTCTCTCTCTGTGTGTGTGTGTGTGTGTGTGTATGTGTGTGTGTGTGTGTATGTGTGTGTGTGTGTGTACATGCGTGCACACGTACATATTGACAACTGAAGTTACTTAGTAGACTAGAGTACTACATGACAATGAGTGAGTTCTAGCCCCACCTCTGCCCTTGCCAGACAAGTGGCTTACCATTCTTGAATTGTGAGCACTCTTAGGGCTTTGGGTAGCGCTAACTGCTGAGGTCCGGCTCAGTCCTGATGTTTTATGTGAAGTCAAGGTGTTTTACAGGATAAATCATAAAGAGACAAATAGTAATACCTTGCCACCGTTATTGACTATTTCACGAAAACAAAACATCCCAGGACCTGCATACCCTTGCTTTGAAGTCACTTTGTAACTGCTTGGAGGTGGACGGACTCATTAAACTGAAGAGACTCCAAGATATCTGCTGTGCATGTTCTGTGCCCCATCACCCTGTCCTGCATTCTTAACAGTGCCACTGCGGGAACGATAAAAAGTAGGCTCTGCCATTCGTGGTCTACCTGCTGTCCCCTGACTCCGCCCCTACCCAGTGTGCGCTGCCAACTCTCTTTAGGCACTGAGGCTTGTCTGTCCCTGAGAAGCCCTACACTGACTCAGCTCCTAAATGTCTCCTCCTTTTGCAAAACATCATCATATCCCAGAGAAAAGAATGTGAGCTCAGACACGCGTTTGTCTAAAAGAATGTTAAAGGCAAATTCTTTGCTCTCACGGGACACTCAGCACACAGTAGTCCCTTTTCTCTTGGAGGCCTGGGCTTCACTTTGACTCATTGTTTTCCCCCTGGTTTCCTCTATTGTGACACTCTAGGGATGTCTCACTCTCCACGACTAAACTAGAGAAGAAAGTATGCGTTGTTGTCTCTAGGGAAGCTTGAGAAACTCTTGTTTTACAGAGTTGGATTACGACTCTGGCTGCAATTACAGGTCTCCATGGCTAGTGCAGATGTGCTCCGGACAATTAGGACCAGAATAGCAAGTGTCTGAGAGCTGCCGTTGTAAGGATGGGCAGGCTGGTGATGAAGGGCATGGCTCCCTCTCGAGATGACAGCAATAGAGTGAACATATGCCGGGCTCACGATCCTGGATGTCCTGGTCACCTAAGACATCTAAAACGACACATAAGCAAACAGACACACGGCGTCCATGTCCTGTGTCCTACTGGAAGACCTTGGTCCCGCCCTGCTTGGGCTTCTACTGAAGCTGCAGCAGTAATTACTCCGTAGACCAGCACTTGGGCACAAGGCATCTTCTTGTGTGCACCCAGCCGTGTTCCACACTTCACATCTTTGGTGGTTTAGATATTTGGTTTTGTTTTTTTGTTTTTCTTGCCCTTACGTCTTGGCCTTTTTGATGTCCCACAAGACCATTAAGTCACCTGCAAACCATTCCCAGTCCAAGGCCCCAGGCAATCCGCTTTGACCACAAGTCTCTTGAACTCCAGGTGAGCATTCTTTTTGCTGTCCGGCGCCATTGTTATTTGTGTAACTGATACTGGAGGGCATATGGTCTGCCTGGTTCTGGGTAATGCCTGCATCCTTATGGGACATATGTTATTGGACCAGGGAAACAAACACCAGTAAATAAGTCAGGTCACAGAAAGATGAAGCAGGACATAAGGGGACCTTGGATATTGCAGGGCTGCTCTTTGACACAGGGGATTCAGAAAAAGCCTTGCCGACTCTGCGACGTGCAGCAAGAGACTGAAGGAAGTCTTGTAGATGCCTGGTGTGTTGCAATAGGCCCTGAAGCAGGACTGGGTCTGGCTTGTTTGAAGCCTGATGAAAGAAGCTCCTGTGAATGCAGGAAGTAGGTGAGAGTGTAGACAGGTGGTTAGAGAGCCACTAACAGTCACCTCTTTCCCAGCTTTCTGGGCAACCAGGGACCTTCGAATTCACTGAAGGAGAGTAGGCTAGGAGATGGAGGAGAGAAATGCTAGGCCCTGCCTCACCTTTGTCTGTGTCTCATCAGGTCAAGGCGTGAGCAGGCCAGAGGGACAATTGGGGAGTTGAGGCAGTAGCCTCTGCAGAGATCCATCCTGCTGGGGAGATCCTGGTGGCTGGTTCTAGGGCTAAGGCAGCGAGGTAGCTGAGAAGCAATTTCACTACAGCAGGTGATGGTTTCTTCTTGGTTCTTGTCTTCCAAAGAGTAAACTGAGACTCATCAAAGGGAGAGAGTAGGGCAGACCGACTGGGGATAAAAGCACACTGGACTCTGGGTTGTGAGTTTTCAAGATGTTTTATGGATATTTATGAAGCAAAAGCATATTCATGAGACAACACGGCCCTTTGTTTCACTTCCAAATTATAGCAGATCCAGTCTCCCTTTTAGAATGTTTCTTCCCATGATTCTCTTGGATGGCCTACAAGGAAGGGATGGAGGGGGACACAGAATAAATTATTATAATGAGGCTGAGGTCTTTTGAGGATCCAGGCCCTTCCACAGCAAGGATTAGTGGTGAGTCAGAAAGTACCTGGTGCCTTAGTTTCTGATGTAGCAGCAATTACCACATGGAAGGTATTTAATCTTGAGGGGCCATCAAACATCTGGAGACCCAGGCGCCAAGATATGGACGGTATTTTCCTCAGTTCCCTAAGGCAAGATTCCTTGACTACTCGGCCTCAAATCTATCTTGCAGCTAGGAGTGGAAGATTGAGATCAAAGATCGATTTTTGAGACGTTGGCGTCAACTATCTCTAAGTTTGGGCCTGAGATGTCTGGAGGAATTGATGTTGGTCGTGAAACAAAGGAGGCCGCCGGTGGAACTGGGAGCACAGCTGGTGACATGTGAGACTTAGTAGGCATCACCGAGGTATCATCCCAGGCATATAGAGAGCCCTCAAGTAGGGGGCAAATGCTCAGGAATACAGCAGCAGGTAAAGACTGTTAAATTCACGGGGCACCAGTGAAGACATCTCAAAAGTGGGCCAAACAGGAGAGCAACTGAGGGCAGAGAGCTGTCGTAGCTGTCCAATGAGCATCAGCCATGACAGGAAGCCACTGCAGTGAGGGTGACCCTGATCATGGGGTAAGTCAGGGAGGGTATTCATGGTTTGAATGAGATACACCTCACAGTCTCAGATGTTTGACAGTTTGGTCCCCAGTTGATGGTGCTGTTAGAGCAGGGTAGGAGGCATGGCCTTGTTAGAGAAAGTGTATCAACAGAAGTGAATGTTCTTCTTGCCGTTATATTCCAAAAGTGATTTGTGATTGTGATTTTTTTTTCTGGTTATGACATGAATAGAGAAGTTAGAAACAAGGTAGGCGTGGTTTAATCCTAACTCTGAAAAGGATGAGGCAGGAGGATTATGCACGTTTAAGGATACCATAAGCTACAGAGTTCTAGGACAGCCTGGGCTATAGAGAGATCCTGTCTCAAATAAACAAAAATATCCCCCCCCAAAAAAAAACCCAGGTGATGCCTTATCACTTATTAATACTCAAAGTGGCCGGGCGGTGGTGGCTCACTCCTTTAATCCCAGCACTTGGGAGGCAGAGGCAGGAGGATTTCTGAGTTCGAGGCCAGCCTGGTCTACAAAGTGAGTTCCAGGACAGCCAGGGCTACACAGAGAAACCCTGTCTTGAAAAACCAAAAAAAAAAAAAAAATGCTCAAAGTGGTTTGTAGTTGAAATAGAGATATAGAAAATATTTAGCCGGGCGGTGGTGGCGCACGCCTTTAATCCCAGCACTTGGGAGGCAGAGACAGGCGGATTTCTGAGTTCGAGGCCAGCCTGGTCTACAAAGTGAGTTCCAGGATAGCCAAGGCTACACAGAGAAACCCTGTCTCGAAAAACCAAAAAAAAAAAAAAAAGCCGGGTGGTGGTGGCGCACGCCTTTAATCCCAGCACTTGGGAGGCAGAGGCAGGAGGATTTCTGAGTTCGAGGCCAGCCTGGTCTACAGAGCGAGTTCCAGGACAGCCAGGGCTACACAGAGAAACCCTGTCTCGAAAAACCAAAAAAAAAAAAAAAAAAGAAAATATTTATTTTCATTTTATTAATTTTTGGGTTTATCATCTTTCCTAATCAACTAGCGGGAGTCTAGCTAATTAGTAGATGGTCAGTTGCCAAATAACTTGTGTGTTCATAGCTTCCACTGAGGGACTATAATTCTTAGCCACACAAGACACATAACTCTGGTTATGTCCCAGAGGCATAACCAGTGAGTGGTTGTTAAGCTAGTATGAGTGTCTCACATAGCTGTCATCTGCTTGGGACATTCAGTCAGTCACTTTCTGTCCATCAGCCTTTTGCTGCTATGTGCATCAGTATACTCCTCCAGTGTGAGAAAAAGAGACACCTTAGGAAAACATCACTGACGAAGGAGAATGAGTGGTTCTGATGCAGAAAGAGGATGAAAATGGGAACTTCATAGAGCCCTGTTCTTCACCTCCTCCAATCGTTTTAAGAAAAAACAGGAATGTTTCCTTTCCTTGATCTTGCCTTCCTCAAGTCAAAAGACGTTGCTTCCTTTCCACCCATCCCCATAGAGGAAGATGGCCAGTATAGATACTTAGGAGTATCTATAGAGCCAGACCTCTTGGGTTCACTTGGTCAGAATATTAGCCTTGTGGACTCTTAAGAATGTTTAGAGAGCAATAATGTCAACTTCCATAATACTCCGTTGTCCATGTTGTGCAGATGGGCATAGCTACTCCGAGCTGGGTTAGAAATGCTGCATGAGAGGGCTCAAGAGAGGAGTCGGCTGGTGTAGACGCTTGCTGCCGAGCCAGAAGACCTGAATTTGGTCCTTGGGACCCACATGGTGGAAGGAGAAAACTGACTACTACAAATCATCCTCTGAGCTCCACATGTGTACTGTGGCATGTGTAGTTCCTTCCGAATGAATAAATAAAAGTAAAAAAAAAAATAATCTGTGGGGTAGCCAGTTGTAGGTATAGTAAATCCTCTGTAGCCATCCAATCAGGTAGTTTGTTATAAAATCCTCTATAGCCATCCAATCAGGTCGTTTGTTATGAAACCCTCTGTAGACACCCCATCCAATCATGTGGTCTGTTACATGCTGCAGTCCTCAGGTTACACTTCTGGGTCTCAGGCCCTGGAAACTGTTCAGGGCCTGCAACTTAGTTACTTAGCAGCAACTAAGTAGCTGCTAGCTGGGCTCCCTACTAGTTGAGCAGTACGGCATGGTCAGTAGAAAAAGGGCAAAAGCTCTACCTTCAAGGTTAGAACACTAGAAACTAATGAAATGAAAATTGCAAACGGCTTCAGTAGGTCAGTAGGTCAGTCTGAAGCTACTTGCCCTTATAATTGTTAAGTAAGCATGTACCCACCCATCTTCTCAGACTTCTCCATTATTGTGACTGGACACAGTTATGCATTTCAGAGGCATCGGAGTGCCACAAAACCTCCCCATGCACCCAAGTGAGTCTCGTGTTGAGCTCATTAGGCTCGGGACACCTCAGCTCACTCTTCTTCAAAGCCACCCAGTTCTACATGCCGCCCCGGGGCTATTTTCAAGCAGTATTTCCAAAGTGCTTTTTCTTTTTGCTTTTTTTTCCCCCATTCCTAGTAATGTGAGTAGGCCTAGCAATTAACTAATTCCCAGCCAAGTCTGAAATATCAAAGGTTAGTCTCCAGAGATGACAGCTAGCCGAAGAATGGGTGCCCTTATCCGAAAATTCAGCTGTGTTGATTCTGTAACCCAAGGCTGGAAAATGGCCAGCGGATTTATTAACCTTTACCGTCTTCTCCAAGATTCTTCTCATGTCTAGGATACCGCTTATGCCCAAGAATTCCGACGTCTGCTGGACCCGGAGGGGGATGGGGTGGGGGAAGGCTCGAAGGTGTTTATGGCGCAATTTAGCCAGTTTGAATGTACATCAAGAAAAGGGGCATATATTGGCTCAAGGACAAAAGTTGGAGTTCATTCAGAAATAGGTAAGTCAAAAAGCTTTTATAGGCAATTTTTCATCACATGAAAATAGCAACAGCGTTTTGTAATGACTGTGGCTTTCACTCCTGGGTAGCACTGATCGACATGAGGCTGGAATGAGGCACAACATAGTAGCCTAGAAATCCTGCAAGAATGACTTGCCACACCCTCTCTGCCTAGGGGTGTGTGTAATGGTTTGTATAAACTCGGCCCAAGGAATGGCAGTATTAGAAGTTGTGGCCTTGTTAGAGTAGGTGTGGCACTGTGGGTGTGGGCTTTAAAATCCTCATCCTAGCTGCCTAGAAGCCAGTCTTCCACTAGCAGCCTTCAGATGAAGATGCAGAACTCTCAGCTCCACCTGCACCATGCCTGCCTGGATGCTGCTATGCTCCTGCCTTGGTGATAATGGACTGACCTCTGAACCTGTAAGGCAGCCCCAATTAAATGTTGTCCTTTATAAGACTTGCCTTGGTCATGGTGTCTATTTACAGCAGTAAAATCCCAACTAAGACAAGGCAGTACCTTTGTGTATTAATTTCTCTTTCAGGATTGATTTTGATAAAGATCATATTCATGTCATCATAATGTTATAGGTTGAAAACCTTCCATAAAAGCCAGCTATCAAAAGTTTGAAATGTTTGAAATATTGGGATAATCCAGCCCCACTTCGGAAATTACAAAGTGCCTGTGCCCCCCTTTGACATCTAGTGCACAGCCATAGACACACATGGGTGCAGATTCAATATACCACAGGAAGTAGGAGATGGTGGGAGCACACCTGTTATCCTAGCACTTGGGGGTGGAGTTGCAGAGACTCGGGAGTTACCTTGTCCTTTCCTCAAGGTCAACCTGGGCTATGTGAGACTCCTGTCTCCAAAAACTAAAACCCAAACAGACATGGAGGAGAATAGCAACAACAACAACACACTATAGGAAAATGATGAGTTCTGGAATTCTCTGAGTTCATGTCTTATTATATAAATAGTCACATATAAGATCTTTTAAAGAAAAGATAAGGACACAGAATCAGATGGACTGTTATTTGGGACACAATGCTCAGTATAATGGAAGAATATATAGATAGAGAGAGAGAGTACAAAGGCCTCTTTCTGAAGAATTCAAAGCAGGCTAGGTAGCTGCGGCTGCCCTCCAAGAGGTGATATATACATCTCCACTCTTTCCAAGGAGCTCGCATCAGAAGAGGGTGGCTTTACAGAGGACCAGCCGGATGGATGGTCAAGGTAATGCCAACAAGTTGACTGCCCCTTTATAGGAGATGCTGAGCCCATTTCAACTCTGGTTCTTTCCCCTCAAACCTACAAATCCCACTACTACAATGACCACTCCTCTTTAAAACTCATCAATAACAGGGAAGGTCTGAGGAACTGAGACAGACAAGAAGTTCCGGAGGAACCATGGCAACTAAATGTAGCAGGAATCTGGGACGCGATCCTGGAATAGAAAAAAAAAAAAGAATGCTAGGAATCTGAATGAAGTTTGGGCTTCAATTTCTAGTGAGGCCTCACTGTGGACTGGCTGACTGATGATACTGAGACAGTCTCAGGGCAGCAGAGGCTGACTCCATCAGTTTTACAACAGATCCAAACCTAGGCTAAGATAACCTTTGCATGGAGAGTGGTTGCAATAGATCATTCTCATGGCCCAATATGGCTTCCTCCAGCATCCAGCATGCTTTTCAGCAGCCAACAGATTTTCACCGCCGCTGTGCTCTGACTCAGAACCAGTGACTGTCTCTAGACCTTTCACGAGACAAAGACTTACCCAATAGCATCTTCTAAGTGGCTCCATACCTGGAAGCAAATATAATTTCACAAGAGTCAGATGAAGACGGTTCCAGCCCCATGGATGTGGTGGAAGTCATTTAAGCTTCACCACTCGCTGAGGCACTGCCCTTTCTGTGTTATAGCCTCCATGTAGCTTCCTAACATAGGAGTCAAAAAAAAAAAATCCAAGACACCAGCCCAAAGACTATCTTCCACCACACAGTTGTGCATACCTGTGTCAGAGTTAGAATCAGTGGGTGATGCTGTGTTGAGGATGGAAGCAGTGTGTATGAGTGGGATGGACCTGTGAGCTATGGTGTTACTGATGTATAACAGATGCCCCAGAGGGTGTTCTCGTGGGTGTTGCTCATGTAGAAACCCTCAGCCTTGTTTTTATACAAAAGCATAGTACTCATCTCCAAGAATAATTTTTTTGAAAATTTCATTCCCCCAATTTCTTGTATGCAACATGCTTCCTTTCAAATTCATAGTTTTTCTTTGTTATGGTTATACAAATTTATATACATATAAGTGTGTAGCAATCTGTCTGCTATACAGATCTATCTATATACATGTAAGTATGTAACAATCTGCATGCTGAATGTATTTAGTGTTGCTTGCATGTATGTGTTTTAAGGACGAACTGTTGGGAATTGGATGAGATTGGACACATTCAAGGTGGTGTGGTCAGACACGTAGGGCTCATTTCATATTGGATAATCAATTATGGGACTCATCCCTGGGAAAGACTAATTGTCCCATTCTCATGTGTCATTAATTGCCTATAACTCTTCATCTAGGGTTGGGTCTTGTGAGATTTTTCCCATCCATGCTTGCATATTGACTGTTGTTTGTTGTAGGATATTTGATCACACTGTGAACCCTGGGATTGTGTTGTTTACTGGGGAAAAAAAACTGTTTCTAGTTGGGGTGTGGCTCACCCTGAGCACACACCTTTAATCCCTCTGCCTGGAATACAGACATGCTCTTAGAACACACTTTTAATCCTAAAGAAAGGAGGTGATGTTAGTTTGCAGAAAGAAACAGCCACGTTTGCAAGTGATGTCTAATTGAGGGGCAGACAAAGTGATGAATAGGGGGAAGATTTAACAGAATAGGATATGTCCAACTTTCACGAGAACAGAGGAGAAAGAGAAGTGACTTAAGAGAGAGCAGTACAGAGAAGAGGAGGCAGCTTTCCTGGGACAGTTGTACAGAGACAGGTTGCAGAGAGAAAACAAGATAGACACAAGTGAAGACAGAATGAGCTAGAGAATGAGAAGGAACCAGAAGATTAGAAGAAAGAATACGAGGGCAAGCAGAGCAATCCAGGAGAAGCCAAGAGAAGCCAGATTGAATCAGTCAGCATGGAGAAGGGTGTTGAACCAGGACAGCTGAGTTGACCAGCCAACCTAAGTTCAAAAAGAGCTAGAAAGTGTGAGCTCATTAAGTGGTAATTCTTAGAGGCTGAAAACATTCTAGGCCTAGATAAGATTATATGGAGGCTAAGAAGCTTTCAGGACTAGGCCCAGGTTAGCAGAGTGAGGCAGTAAACCTCCAAGACCACAATTACATCAGGTGAATGCACGATACTATTACAGTTGTCGTCCTTGTTTAGGTCTTATCTAGGCAGCCACCTTGTTGAGATTTCATGGGCATCGCTTCACTGTCTACACTGTACATTCATAAGACTGCACAAGAGCAGTGGTGGCACACGCCTTTAATCCCAGCACTTGGGAGGTAGAGGCAGGAGGATTTCTGAGTTCGAGGCCAGCCTGGTCTACAAAGTGAGTTCCAGGACAGCCAGGGCTACACAGAGAAACCCTGTCTCGAAAAACCAAAACAAACAAACAAAACAAAACATAAGACTGCACAAACTTGACCAGTTCTCACAAAAATAACAAGTATTTACTATTACTCATCAAACCCCAAGACCCCAGAACCCTCCAGACCCCGGTGCCCAGGGTCAGTCAGTACCACCCCAAAGTGATGCCTGATCTCACTTCCCCAAAGTCCTCCCATAGCTGAGTCTCACCTGCATCTTGAAAGTTCAAACTGTGTGGTGATGAAGTATGTGCCTTGGTTGTCAAGGCTGCAACCCCTAGACATGTTGGCTTAACATGTGCAGGTAGGAGCCTCTGTGTGCATGTTGTTCTATATGCTGTGTTTTCCCTGAGGCGCCGTCCATACACAGAACAACGCTCACACCAGGAGTCACCTGTCCCTCTATCATGGTCATTTGGCTTGGGCTCAGGTGTGGCTCTTCTGCATAGTGATGCTATCAACACTCTTGTGTATACTTTCTCTCTCCTTCTCCCTCTCTCTCTCTTTCTCTGTCTCTCTGTCTCTCTGTCTCTGCCTCTCTCTGTGTCTCTCTCTCTGTCTCTCTCTGTCTGTCTCTGTCTCTCTCTGTCTCTCTGTCTCTCTCTGTCTCTCTCTGTCTCTCTGTCTCTCTCTCTCTCTCTCCACTTTAATGAAGTCAGTCAGATTAGCTTTTGTGAACTCTGTCTGAAACCCAAGTCGTTAGCACCTGTAACACCTCTGCAGACTGAAATAGCTGAAGACAAAGGTGATTGGAGCAGCTCAGGCAGACCCCCAGGAAGTCAAGAAGATGTGATGCCAGGGTGATAGCTCTGTTCTTGGACCTAGCTTCTGACGTTTATTTATTTATGTGTTTACTTATTTTTGGTTTTTTAAGATGGTTTCTCTGTGTAGCCCTGGCTGTCCTGGAACTCACTCTGTAGACCAGGCTGGCCTTGAACTCAGAAATCTGCCTGCCTCTGCGCCACCACTGCCTGACTGACATTTATTTTAAAGTTGTCTCTGTATATGCAGTTTCTTTCCTTTTTAAAAAAAAATTATTTATTTATTATATTATGTAAGTACACTGTAGCTGTCTTCAGACACTCCAGAAGAGGGAGTCAGATCTCATTAGGGATGGTTGTGAGCCACTGTGTGGTTGCTAGGATTTGAACTTAGGACCTTTGGAAGAGCAGTCAGTGCTCTTAACTGCTCAGCCATCTCTCCAGCCCTGCAGTTTCCTTCTTAATTGTGTGAAGGTTATCCAGATGACAGTCATGCGTTCCTGCCTCAATTAGATAATGTTAGTTTTTAATGGGATGAAAAAGTATTAGCAATTACGTCTCTTCCCATTTCTACTCCAGACGTAGGACTTAGGCTTATTACAGTGAGTACTAGCAGGCAGACACCAGACTTAGACTTATTACACTGAGCACTAGCAGGCAGACACCAGACTTAGACTTATTACATTCTTTATTCTGTGCTCACTCTTCTGGCTCTATTGTCTTTATAATAAAAAATTAATTATGATTTTTAATTTGTATTTGTTAATGGCATATATCTGTTGTACCTCATCCTGGGTTTCATGAAACCAATTTCTTTCAAGTATTTAATGTACTTCGGCTACATTCACACCCCACCTCCCCCATGCTTTCTTTGTATCTCTCCTCTCTAGTCTCCTGTTTCCCACCAGCTTCTCATGTCATATATAAGAATAGTTTTATGTACCTATCTAAAGTCTAAAATGATTCACAAGAGAGTGAAACCTGGCGTCTGTCTGTCTGAGGGTGGCTTATTTCACTTAACATGATAACTTCTTATTCCCATTTTCCACCGAGATGACAGTTTTATTCTTTTGCAAGACTGAATAAAACCTCCATTGTATGTGCATACACACACACACACACACACACACACACACACACACACACACACCAATTTCTCCATCCATTCATGTGTACATGGGCACTGGGCTAGTTCCTTCTGGCAGTGCCTAATACAGTGTTTTACTAATGTGATTTAAATATCATGATGATATAAACTTCTGAGAGTACTTCTGAAACAAAGTGCAACTGGGTCAACACATCTATTTCCTTAAGCTCAGCGTGAAAGGCGTTATGGATGAGAGTTACCATAACAAGCTGGTTCAGTTGGCTGCTGGATTAACTTGTATTTGTGCTAAAAGGGTCATTTCTGTGGTAAACTAAGATGAACGACTTTAAGTGCTTGGTCCTTCTCCAAGAAGCAAGTATGCAGAGTGTTATAATCCAGTGACTTATTGTTAATGATTTTATAACACTTCCAAAGGCATCCCTTGGCCTTTATTCATGCATGTTACTCGGGGCAAAGTCCAGCTACAGTCAGAGGTATGCAGGGAACTAAATCTATGTTATCACTTCCTAGCAGGTAGATTAGAGTGATGTCAATGTATAGCCTTCTGATTTTTCGTGTTTTATAGTTGTAAAGTGCTTATAGTGGACTCAAGTGCACATGGATTCAGAACTTGACTCTACCCATTCATCAACTATATGACTTTGGGCTATATTCCAATATTAGAAATACCCCCCAAACCTTAGGACCTATAAATAACCCTGGGCCAATGGCACTTGCAGAAATTTGGAAGACTTAGATAAAATTGTACATATAAAAAGCTTACATAGTAGTGCTTGGTGCAATATATCTAAACTGTAATTTTTTTTCCTGCTGAATTTATCTTATTTCTTTTCTTTCTTTGTTCCAGACAGGACATCTGGTTTCTAGATGTTTCTTTGTTGTTTTACATACGATGGGATTTGATTTCTGTCCTTGTGTAGTGTGAGGCAGGCCCTCAAGTATGAGGAATAATAAGATTTTAAGAATAATTTCCCGCTCAGCCTCTCCTTTGGATGTATGTGGTACAAGGTTCCCGCCTTACCCAGCCCTCAAGTCACGCCCTGTTGATCAGAGTTGTGCCTTTACCTGAAAGGGAAACAGATCCAAAGTCTGGCTAGGGACTTGGGTGCTGAAAGTACTGTTGGGCCCAGTCAGTGATCTCTGTTGGGAATAGGGATTAGTAAATGCTGGGGTGGCAACTGAATGTCAATCAAGGCCATTCAGTTCAACCATGGGGTGGAGGCTGGTGATTGCCTTCTAGCTCAGGTTACCTTTCCATCTGACTTGGGTCCTGTGAGGAGCCCCACTTTTCCTGAGTTTTAGGAGCATGCCTCCACTCCTTGAAGCCAAAGGGGCTTGTGTAGAAAAGCATTACCACCGAGCACACAGAAAACACATGCTTCTCTGGGAAAACTGATTCTCCCATCCAAATCTCTGGAACGTGGACACTTTCCAGATCATTGGCTTTAGAGGGATGATTAAGAACACAATCGCATGACAAATACGATGTCACATAAAGCTTAGGCTTCAAACTGTGATATTTATAGAGTTAGACCTCATTTTAGCATGGAGAATAGACAGCCAATGGACCACCAACACTCCGCCAAGTTCAGATAGATGATCCCGTGTGAGTCATTTCTCTCTTTCCTTGCCCGTTTCTCCCTGTGGCCATCGGATCATTGCCAGCCTGTGATAAAAGATGTCGTGTGAATAAAAATGTAACGATCACACAGGGCAACATTTTAATTTGTTATCAGAGTCAGTCAAGCTCAGACACTGGAGAGAACACGAATATGACAGTACCGTGCAAACTGAAACTGTCATTTGCTTGCGCTTATGTTAGCAGCCTACGCATGCCAAACTTGATGGCATACATTTTGTGAGCCCCTGGCACACATTAGATCTATCACCTGTGAACTCTCTTTCATGAACTGTATAAGGCACTGGGACAACTTAGCCTAATACACCGAGGCTCAGTTTGTACTGAGGCAGCGGGGTTGTCTCCTCTAAGGGCATTTTGCCTTTTGCAGAGCAGATGGGAAGGCACTCAGGCAATATAAAGACATATGCTCCATTTGAGGATGAACTATCCCAGGGGGGAGCGAATGTCAGTCCATTTGTTTGCACACACAGAGTTCTAACTGCTCTATCTTTCCTAATTGATATTGCCAGATATGTTTATTTGAAATCATTTGTTTAGCACCTGCCACACACAGTCTCATAATTTCCAAGTCACACGAGTAAGGTTTACCTTCCTTTTCCTCTTTCTTCTGAGATCCCAAAGCTCAGAAGTTCTGTCTTTCCCACCCATCCCTCCCCAGCATTGGAGGCAGTGAGTGCCTGGCTCACAAAGAGGGCTTAGAGTATAGTGAGCAAATTGGTAACGTTGTAACACGTTAGTATCCAAAGGGGGGGGGTTCTCTTTTAAAGTTGATTGAAACACAGGGCACAGGGTTGTGATCTGACTTAGCAGCTTCGTTCACAGGCCAGCTCTGATGTTATTATCTATACCTCAATTAAGCAACATGACCTCTGAGATCAGCCCTGACCTGCACAATGGGAGTGATGTTACTGCATTGCAGGTATCTTCAAAGGCTGACCAGATGGAGAGGATGTGCAGCTCCTGGGACAAAGTGGTACCCAGGGACTTCACACGTACTAGAAGGTACGAGTGAGGGCTGTGGAATCTGACCTGTGCTCTAGCCTAAGTTTGTAGAAATCACACCTCACTGTGCCTGGTACAAAGTGAGTGATGGACAGCTTGTTATTGTTAACAGAAGACAATTATTGTTGGAGTTATCATTCAAAGGGCATAGCCAATAAAGATGTTTAACTCCACTTGGGGGAGGGGAGGGCAAGAAAATCTAAAGAAACTTGGGATGAGAAAATTTCTATAATTCGGGTTTCCTGGCAACCGTGGCAAAAGTAATAACTGCAATGTTTCATATAATTATCAATTTCGGTCATAATTAGTCAACTGGAGTTGTGCTGTCCAGTATGGGAACCAGAAGTCATATGTGACTGTTACACATTTGAAATGGCATGGACCAGAACCAAAACATGCTGAATAAGTAAAATATTCTGGTTTTAAAAAGATAGTATAAAAATCAAAATGCCATTAATAACTTTGTACATTGATTACACATTGAACTTGTGGTATTTCTGGTCACTTTGACTAACCAAAAGATATCAATAAAATTAATGTCACCTGTCTATTTTTATCTATTTAGTATGATTCTGTCTTAGGATTTTATTGCTCTGAAGAGGCACCATGACCAAGACAACTCTTATAAAGAAAAGCATTTAACTGGGGCTGGCTTACAGTTTCAGAGGTTTAGTCCATTATCGTCATAGCAGGAAGCGTGGTAGCCAGCAGGCAGCCATTGCGCTGGAGAAGGAGTTGAAGGTTCTACATCTTGACCTGAAGTAGCCTGGAGGAAACTCTCTTCTGCACTGGGTGGAACTCAAGCGCTAGGAGCCCTCAAAGCCAGCCTACCCGGTGACACACTTCTTCTAACATAGGCACACCTACTTGAATGAGGCCATACCTCCTAATAATGTCACTCTCTGTGGGTCAAGCATTCAAACCAATGAGTCTATGAGGACCAAATCCATTCAAATCACCACAGGTTCCTAGAAAAAAAATAATTCTAGAAAAATATTCTTTAATCATTATTATATGGTGTGTATAGAGGGACATGCCTTTAATGTTAAAACTGGCAAGCTCGTCTCTGTTAGTTTAAGGATAGCCTCTTCTACACAGTGAGTTCCAGGACAGCAAATATTACAAAGGGAGAGTCTGTTTTGCACACCCCCAATTTATTTATTAATTAATTAATTTATTTATTCATTCATTCATTTTTGTTTGTTTGTGAAAGAGAAGGGGAAGGGGGAGGAAGAGGATGAGGGAGAAAGCGAATGTAGATGATTGTGTACCATGACCTACATGTGGAGTTCAGAGGACAACTTTCAAAAGTTAGCTCTGTTCTTCCAGCTTGCTGATTGAAGGTATCTGTCTTATGTCTTTCCTGTTGCAGTATATATGATAGTGAGTCTAAGAGTTTCCAGCTGATTCTCCTGTCTCCAAATCCCATCTTCCTGTAAGAGTATGCTGAGATTCCAGATTCATGCAGCTTTTTATTTTATTTTTTAAATATGGGCTCAGGTGACAGAGCTCAGATTGTCAGGTTCTAGAGACAAGCACTTTTACCCACTGTACCAGTTTACTGGTCCTAACATTTTATTTTTTATTTTTTTATTTATCTTTTTATTTATTTATTTTGTTTTGTTTTTTGTTTGTTTTTTATTAGATATTTTTCTTTATTTACATTTCAAATGTTATCTCCTTTCCTGGTTTCCCCTACTGGTCCTAACATTTTTAAATGTCCATGTAGGGACTGGAGAGACAACTCAATGCAGAATAGTACTGGCTGCTCTTCCAGAGGACTTGAGCTCTGTTCTCTGCATCTACATGGCAGCTAGCTCACAACCATTTGTAACTCTGGAGTTCCAATCTCTCTTCTGGGCTTCTAGAACATGTTGTATGCTCACATACATTCAGGCAAAACACACATACACATTGTTATGATTTGTATATGCTCCGCCCAGAGAGTGGCACTATTAGAAGGTGTGACCTTGTTAGAGTAGGTGTGGCACTGTGGGCATGGACTTTAGATTCTCATCCTAGCTGCCTGGAAGTCAGTATTCTGCTAGCAGCCTTCAGATGAAGATGTAGAACTCTCAGCTCCTCCTGAACCACACCTGCCTGGATGCTGCCATGTTCCCACCTTGATGATAATGGACTGAACCTCTGAACCTGTAAGCCAGCCCCAATTAAATGTTGTCCTTATAAGAGTTGTCTTGGTCATGATGTTTGTTCACAGCAGTAAAACCCTAACTAAGTAAAACCCACACATAAAGTAAATAGATCCAAAATTATATTCTAAATGTCCATGTAGCATTGGGGTCGGGGAGGGGAATAAGCCTTCTCTGAGATGGTTTTCAGTTTTATGGCTGCCTTTATTTGGGGGTAACAAGAGCTATATAAACCATGGGGAGTCAGTAGGGGTTTGCAGGTGAGTTTACATTATTGGCTGGGGCTAAGGGGCTGGGAATGCTTCATTTACAGGAAGAGGGATTTCATGTGCCCTCTGGGCATGTCCTTCTAGGGAGAGAAGAAGTCAAACCTGTAATTTGACCATCAGGATACATGACTACCTTAAGGGCAGGGTGGAGGTAGGGGGTTGCAAGGATATGTGTACCATGGTATGCAGGCCCAGGACAAGGAGGGAACAAACCTTATTTTTACCAGTCTCAAGATGAGATTTTCAGGGTTCGGATGTATCTCAAGCTTATTCTTACCCCAGGCCAGCTCCCTGGGTTGTAAGACTTCACTTTGCCCCACACATGTTTATTATGTATAACACGGGGCGGGGGGAGGGAAGCGTTTCTTTCTCATTAAATGAATTTATATTATTTATGGTTTTGTGTTTTTACATATGACATATTCATAGTCACACAATAGCATAACAGAAATGACTAGCTGGTATAAATAGTAGAACGGTATTGATATTTAATAAAATGTTAATGTAAGTATCCGGTGTTATGTATGAATATATTATTCTATATGTTATTTATAAGAGTGGCATTGGATGACCAATATCTTCACCAAAATTCCCAGGGCAGTTCGATAAGTGTCTGGGTAAGAGAGAAGCAATAATAACAGTAGTTGCTACCGTTTCTTGGACGCTTGCTGTAGTCATCGATACAACCACCAGCCTTTGGATGCCATCTGGTGTACCAGGTACAATACTGACTTCTATACATCTATCATGCCTTGTATGATTGTTCATACACTGAACCAGAAACTCTGACTAGCAGACGCTAAGATATAAGAAGATCTGTCTTCTCTCCTCAGCGTCTTTGCTGGGGTACCTGCAACTTATAGCGAGGGGCCAGCAAACCAGATGGAAGATACAGGACGTGTTGATTTAGAATGTGTCTGTCTCCTCACTGCCTTGATGCTCAGCTGTCCCGCGCTTCTCTTCAGTGTGGACAGTGCCCAGGCATTTGAAAGTCTGTGCACATTGTCATCTGAAGGCTGACTGTGATTTACAGCTGTAGGCAGGACACAGCGTGAGTTCTGGAGAGAACTATGCACTAGGATCATCTGTGGTTTTCCTGTGATGCTTCTAGAACAACTCAAACTGTAGCTTTTCCTGTGGCTAAAAAAATTACCTTGAAATGCTCAAGAACTTGGCAGAAACACATTACATCTTATCTTGGACTTGGTGATATAAATATTTTTTAAAAGGTTATAAAGAATAAAAATTTTTTATAGGGCTGGAGAGATGGCTCAGTGGTTAAGAGCACTGACTGCTCTTCCAAAGGTCATGAGTTCAATTCCCAGCAACCACATGATGGCTCACAACCATCTGTAATGGGATCGGATGCCCTCTTCTGGTGTGTCTTAAGATAGCGACAGTGTACTCATATACATAAAATAGATAAATAAATCTTTAAAAAAGTGGAGGGAGTTAGTAGAAATTTAAGTGTATGTATGCTACAGCACAGGACACCAGTACCCAATGGGATTCCATCTCCATCAAGACTGGGCACAACAGATTTTCTTAATATCCAACATGGCTGATCCTGTAAATAGTGGTCTGCACAGAGCATTTAAATACCAGATTTCTAGGATTCAAGACATTCATTCCATGTCTTATGTTGGGCATCGGTGAGCTTAGCTCAACACCCCCATGAGCTGTTGGCACAGGTTTCCTGAGAGCGGAGCATCCTGCGGCTTAGCTTGATTTCTGTCTTCCCGCCCGGTGTGGTAGGGACTTGCCAGGTGCCTGACCTACGGCTATGATTGTTTTCCCTGTTGTTTTTCACCCGGCCTCTAGTATATATTGCTGGTCCCTCAGTAAAACTTTGGCATTCTCCTCACCAGAATGACCCGAGTCTGTGTTTTCTGTTAACTCCCCAGGCCTACGCACGATACTCGGTACCGTGGCGGCGTCTTACTCAACTCAAAACATGTACAAAGCCAGGCCTGGTTGCACACACTTATAAAGCCAGCACTTGGGAGGCTGAGGCAGGAGGATTGCTATGAGTGTGACGGAAGCTTGGGTCATAAAGTGAGTTCTTGCCAAGCTATAATATGAGAACCTATCTCAAAATACCACAGGCAAGAGCTAAACCACAGGCATGAGCAAGGGAGGGGTGGAGTGGCTCTTCTTTCTGTAACATTAGGTCCACAAAAGGGGGGGGGGTAGTGGACCAGAGACTTACAGTTGGCTGCACACACAGGCCCAGGACCACAAAGGAAATGCTTCCAGTAGAGCTAAGGCCTTCCCCAGGCAACAAGTTGACAGGGCACCCTGTCGGACTCAAACTAAGAAAGGAAACCTGGAGAGATAAGAGGTTTGGATGTTAAGCTTTTCGATTGCCCTGGTTATCTTCTCATTAAAAGATGGCTGTCTCAGATTTCCAAAGGCCCAACCCTTCTGTAGTTGATGGGGGCATAAAAAATACAGTACGCTCTTAGCAGATTCAGGAGACCCAGAGGATGTGGGACCCTCCATGGTGATAGTATCTCTGATCTTGTTGGCAAGAATATGCAGCTTGAAAGATACCGCGCGACAAACCTCGGGACATCTCAGTAAAAAAATCATTGGTACTCAGAAACAAAGCCTGGGAGAAGTGAAAGCTCTCGTGGCCCTGATGTGGCAATTTCTAACAGCTGCATATGTGAAGGGGACACAGGACAATTTAAGGACCCCTTTCCATCAGCCCTTAAAGGACGCTGCTCATACCTACATGATTATGATTCATTTTTTTTTCTTTTAGGGCTTTGGTTTTTATAAGCCCTTAGAAACAGTGATCACGGGACTTTGTTTAATTGCCTTGTTTGTTCCTGGATGGACTATTTGTGTTTATTGTCTTCTTGCTCGTTCCTCATTGTACTTACTTGCACTTAATACTTGCATGTAATTAAAATGGTATAAAAGCAGATTGGGAGAAAATAAACTTGCCTTCAGTCTCAGAATTGATTGGGGTCATGCTGCAGAGAGAGAGAGAGAGAGAGAGGAGGGAGAGAGGGAGGGAGGGAGGGAGAGAGAGAGGGGGGAGGGAGGGAGGGAGAGAGAGAGAGACACAGAGAGAGAGACAGAGAGAGAGAGAGAGAGAGAGAGGAGGAGGGAGAGAGGGAGGGAGGGAGGGAGAGAGAGAGGGGGGAGGGAGGGAGGGAGAGAGAGAGAGACAGAGAGAGAGAGACAGAGAGAGAGAGAGAGAGAGAGACATGTAAAAGGGGTATTGATAATGTCAGAGCTGGCTTGCTTGCGTCAGCCTCCTCCGGAATGTGAAGATTTCAAGATAGCTCCTGCTTCTGTATGAACTCCTAGAGGGCTAAACAGGAACTGACTATTGGTTCGAAGCAAGTGCAAATCTCTAAGCCCTGGGCATTATCCAGGGCTGCTGTGTCCTTCCATGTGCTACTTGCAAGAGGGAATGCAAAGAAACTGACATTGCTTACCTATCCCCCATGGCCTCAAAACCAAAACCAAAAACCCAAAACAACATCAACAAACCCACCCCCACCCCCAACCCAGTTGAAGGGTATGAAAACTGGCGTTTTGAAAAAAAAAAAAAAGAAGATTAGCTGCCTGGTGAAGCTGAGAACCTTGTCATAGAGCAGGGGACTGGCGTTGGATGGATGCCCATGGATGAAGAGTTTGGCCGCACATATTTCAGAAGCCACTGACTGAGGCTATCGCTAAGCGTGCCTGCTTTATCTCCAGCGCTGACCTTTCCCTCTATGGCCAGCACACAGCCATGCATGCAGCAAGTGCACAACAGACATCTGGAAAGAGAGGTTGTGAAACGCCTAGAAGTAAGGAGGGGAGGCACACTTATCACAATCGTTAGTATTCGTGAACGTGTATTTTTAAATTCACAGTTGGCACCATCTAAATACCCCTGTGCGCATGTTTTAAGATGAAGTCAGAGAATCCTAATGGCTTCTCATGCCTTGTGCTCTCATGTTGAGAATGGGTTTGTTTTCTGGATACTAGGAATCAACCCAGGACCTTACACCAAACATCGCTCAACCCCTGTGCCACAACTGCAGCTCAGACAATGTTCTTTCTTACACCCAGAATGTATGTATGTATGTATGTATGTATGTATGTATGTATGTATATGTATGTATACATACAATAACTGATCCTATTTTAAAGCACTTAAAAGGCATGTCCATAAAGGGAGAGGGCTGCTTTGCAAACTGCTTCCAAGGGGAATCGGCTATTATTATTACTAGGAGGTGAGGTCATTGATTTGAAGGCCTGATAGCAACGGGCAGCTGACTCTGGTCCCTGACTATGCACCGGAAGGGATTTAGCTCTGTGAAAATGTGTATCAGGACAAGGCAGAATAGGTGACGGGGCTCCCTGTTGGACTCAGACTAAGGAAGGAAACGTGGGCAAAGGGGACGCTGTGTTAGAAAGCAGAGACTGTCTTCCCAGGGATGTGTCATTTCCAGTTTCATAGATTAACAGCAGCTATTACTTCACATTAGAAGCACCTAGGTTTCTTGTTTTCCGAGAGGAAAAGGGAGCAAACCCAGAACCCAAGCTGAGGCATCTGCTCAGCCGCCCACACAGCCGGGCTCGGGCTCGTGTGGCCCGGGCATCCTGCCAGCTCATAAACAACGATGACCTGCTCTGATAGGCTCGCAGGCCTGGCAGGCAGCAGGGGACCTGGTGAAGTTTTGTCTGAGACACTGATAATACCAGACACCTTTGGCTCACGTGACCCTGAGCACCCAGAGGGGATGGTGGGGATGAACGGGAAAGATTGTTAAGGGAGAGAAAACTTCCACCTCTAGCCTGGGATCTTAGTGCTTTCGGGTGGGACGCCTGGGTACCATCCTGGGTGGACATCCTCTCTCTAGGGACCCTGTCACTCTGGAATCACCTAAATATACCCTCTTGCTGTGGCAGTTTGTATTATACAGAACATCTACAATTAAGACTGGAACGGGGGATGGGGAGTGGGTGGGGGCTGGAGAGATGGCTCAGTGGTTAAGAGCACTGACTGTTCTTCCAGAGGTCCCGAGTTCCAATTCCAGAAACCACACGGTGGCTCACAACCATCTGTAATGAGATCGGACGCCCTCTTCTGGTGTGTCTGAAAACAGCTACAGTGTACTTACATATGATAAATAAATAAATATTTTGTTAAAAAGGCTGGAAACGGAGTCTAACATGGGGGTAGTTAGGGATTAAAAGTGCAAACGGGCCTTGGAGAGTCTTCAGTGTCTAATCTTCACCCAGATCTCCACCTGGTCACTGGGTGTATATTAGTTGCCTTTCCTCTTTCTTAACGACATCTTTGAGATCTCAGCTTAATGAGATCTTTTTGTCTCGCCCAAATGTCATCCAGAGTCAGCCTCCCCAAGTGATCTTTCCCTCTCTTTTACTTTTGAACAGTTGTGGTCCACTAGCTGCTGTGATGAAGTATGCCCAACTTAACTGCACCAGGTCCAGGATTAGACACCATGAGCGAGGACACAGAGAAAAGCTAAGGGCTCACATGACGCTACTCTCTGCTTAGCACATGGTGCCGATGTTTCTAGTGTATGCACACACATTGTTATACGGTATTTATATAGCAGGCTTCCATCCGATGTTGGTAGATAATTATTTGCTTTTGTATGGAATGTATTGTGTACACTTGCTAAGTATGTCTACATGTATGATATGCTTAGGAACTTGTTACGCACACGCTTAGAATGTATAAATGCAACAGGAGGAATTGATTTGTTCCGTGGAAGCCTTGGTCATACCCAGGTTTAATGATTCCTGATGGGATCCGATGAGCCGTGTCTCTATGGAGACTTCCAAGACTTGTGCTTAGGACTAGCCTCCCAACTTTATAAAGTCTAAAGAGGCGTTTCATCTCTCCTGCCTCTTGTTCTCCTTATCCTGAGTCTCCTCCAGTGCTGAATTCTGTGAGAGTTCATGTAATGGGTGAATTGGTATGCCAGTGTGGCTGAGTCGTGGTACCCAAATACATGCTCAGGTATCATTTAGGACACTTATGAAAAAAACATTTTTTAAAATGAGATTGACATTAGAATTGGTAGGTATACTGGCTGGTTTTGTGTGTCAACTTGACACAGGCTGGAGTTATCACAGAGAAAGGAGCTTCAGATGAGGAAATGCCTCCATGAGATCCAGCTGTGGGGCATTTTCTCAATTAGTGATCAAGAGGGGAGGGCCCCTTGTGGGTGGTGCCATCCCTGGGCTGGTAGTCTTGGGTTCTATAAGAAAGCAGGCTGAGCAAGGCAGGGGAAGCAAGCCAGTAAGAAACATCCCTCCATGGCCTCTGCATCAGCTCCTGCTTCCTGACCTGCTTGAGTTCCAGTCCTGACTCCCTTTGATGATGAGCAGCTGTGTGGAAGTGTAAGCTGAATAAACCCTTTCCTCCCCAACTTGCTTCTTGGTCATAATGTTTGTGCAGGAATGAAACCCTGTCTAAGACAGTAGGTTTGGAGTAAGGCAAATTGATGTCTTCCACTGTGTTTATAGGGGTGTTGGGGCGGGGGGAAGAATCATCCTGGTACAAGAAGCTCAGGCTAGAACAAGAAACGGAACCCCTCCCCCACCACTGAGGATCAGGGGCTTCTGAACAGTTTACCTCCTGCCTGGAGCTGTAGCACAGAGCCTTCCCTGGTCTCAAGCCTGCCAGCCCACTTTGAAGATTTTAAATTTGCCAGCCTCTCTGTCATCACATAAACCCATTCCGTCAAGTCCATCTCTTTTCTGTGTGCCTTCTTACATGTGACTGGCAGTTTCTCTGGAGAGCTATGACTTAATATCTCCCTTAAGAACTGAACTCAGCTCCTCAATGCAAAATACACGAGAAACCCTGTAGGGTAGTAACTGCCTTTCAGCATGCAGATGATGTGGTAGTTCATCAGTCCAAAGAGCCCTCAACAATTCAGGTTCCTAGTCTGCAGCTTCTGAGACTACGACACCCCCCCCACCCCACCCCCAGGGATTGTGTGGGCCCTGGAACCAGCACTTACAGAACACTGGGCTATTTTTACTATATGACCCTAATTTGTCTCAAACTGTTAAATTGCTTTGGTTTGCAGGACTGTAAAAAGCCCCTCAAATAAATAAAAACCAACCCTCCGGCCAGGAGTTTGCAGTTCAAGTGAAAATTTCTATTTTGGAACAGCAGCACCACAGTGACCCACTGTCCTGGGTTGCATAGCATTACCCTAAAACACAAGGCTTTCCTGGAACCTCAGAATGTGACCATATTTAGAAGTAAGGTTGTTGCAGATGTAATTAGCTTAGATGATGTCATTCTGGAAGAGGGTGGACCCTTAATCCAGTCTGACTGGTGTCCTTTGGGACAGACACAGAGGGAAGGTGACCATGGGGAAGCAGGGGCAGAACTTGGCATTATGAAGTTAGAATGCCAAGGAGTGGCTATCAGAATGCAGGGGAGGGGGTGTGGACTTAGGATGTGCTCAGAATCCCCAAGAAGGAAGCCACCCTTCTCATATCTTGATTGTATCCTTCTGGCCTTCAGAATTGTGAAAGAATGAATGTATTGCCTCAAGCCACCCCCAAATTGTGGCACTTTGCCTGGACTGCCCTAGTAAACTAGCATGTCTACCTGTGGTAAGCAGGTCAATGGTTGAACACAATAAACACAGCTGTCTTCAGACACTGGACAATTGACAATGCAGGTCAATGATCCTTAAAGAAGACAGACGGATGGGGCAGTATCCATGTGAGCCTCCATCACCATCAAAACTAACCATGGACAAGTCTGAACTTACAGAGCAGGGAGGAACTTAGCAGGGAGGTACTTAGCCATCTAGGCGTCGGAACTGCCAACCTCAATCTGCCTGTGTTGTTTACCTCAGGCCCCGAGCACATGATCAAGAAACACTCATGGACAGTGGCTCCTAGGCTGACCTTCTCTCTGAAGGAACAAATCTTGAACAGCGATTCTCAACCCTGGCTGGACATGGAATTGCCCGAGGAATGCTTGCAACCTATGGACGGTGACTACGTGTCAGACCAGCTGGATGAAGATGAAGATGTAGAGGGAGGGGGAGGGGTAAGCATCTAATTTTCTTCAAATCTTTGCCTAGGATCCTGAAGACTCTGAAGGAGGTATGGTTTGGTCCTTTGCTTACTTGACAAAACTGCTTGTCGGTCTCTTTTAATGATCTCTGTGCCAACTCAATGTGAATAGTTTTGTAGTGAGATGTGGGCACCCCACAATGACCCCTGTACTGTGTTATGAGTGGATTTGCTCATGCATCCTCCCAGGCAAGAGGGTATTCCATTTTGTGATGGTTTGTGTATGCTCATTCCAGGCAGTGGCACTATTAGAAGGTGTGGCCTTGTTGAAGGAAGTGTGTCACTGTGGGGTTGGGCTTAGAGATCTTCCTCCTGGATGCCTGAGGATGCCCAGTCTGTTCCTGGCTTCCTTTGGATAAAGATGTAGAACCCTTAGCTCCTCCAGCACCATGCCTGCCTGGATTCTGCCATGCTTCTGCCTTAATGACAAGGGACTGGACCTCTGAACCTGGAAGCCAGCCCCAAGTAAATGTTGTCTTTTATAAAAGTTGCATTGGTCACGGTATCTGTTCACAGCAGTAAAACCCTAACTAAGACACGTTTCATGTGACATTGTCAGTCTGGTATACTCTCCATTTCTAGCAATGTTTTTCTTAGAGGGCATTCACAGCTTCCTGCTGCTCAGACTCCACTTCCCAGGGCATCTGGCTCTTTCCCTCGCCTCTGTGCAAGCCCCAGGGTTCTCCAATAAAAGCCACAGGCCAGGTGAGCAGCCAAGGACAGTAGCATAGATCGGCTCAGTTTTAGAAGAGAGACCAGGAAACTAAGACCCCCCCCCCCCCGAGAAGCCAGCCATGAAGGTTCTGTGGGACACTCCTTCTTGGTCTCTTTCTTAGCTTCTAGGGTTTGCTACTGAAGCTCGTGGGTGTTTCATTTCAGCCTGTGTCTCCCGGTCATGTTGTTTTCCTCCTGTAATTTGTGTCTTTCTGGATCTCTAGCCTCTTCTGATAAGAATGCCGCTTTCCAAATTCAGTACCAAGAAGCACACTAAAGATGTAGAACGTAGAAGTATTGGAAGCATTAATATTAGCCACATTGTGGCTCTTTCAAAGCAACAGAATAACCAAACACCATCATCATCACCATCATCATCATCACTGCCACCACCGCCATCATCGTCTTCAACAACAATAACAAAATGAGCCAAATTAGCTTGAAAGAGGGGCCCACCCAACCCAGTATGACCTTATCTTAATGTAGTTACATCTCCAGAGGTCAGGTTTCCAAGTGAGGCCCCAATCCCAGCTACCAGAGTTATAGCTTTATGATGACTTGAATGTTTGTGTAGCCTCCAAAATCCGTGTGATGTATTAAGAGGTAAAACCCCTGAGTGGTAAATTCTGAGGCCACAGACTTCACAAATGATGCCAGTGACCTTAGAAAGGAGCCAAGAGAGGGGCCAGGGATATAGCTCAGTTGGTAGTGTGTTTTGCCTAATGTGTATGAGGCCTTTGGTTCCATTCCAGCACCATATGAATCTGGCACGATGGCAAATGCCTCCCATCCTAGCATTTGAAAAGTGAAGGCAGGAAGGTCATGAGTTCAAGGACATCCTTGATCCACTAGAGTCTATCTAGGAACTAAGTTGGGCTGGCACTGAGGGACCTAGCCACTGTTGGCCTCCCTTTCTTCTTTCCTGCCCTGCAAGGGTACAGTGTCCCTTTTCTACAGAGGAGGTGACGTTTGAGATGTCATTGTGGAAACAAACACCAGGTCCTTCACTATCACTGAACCTGCCAGAATCTTGATCTCAGACATCGTGGTTTTCATAATATGAACAGTGTGAATTTATCCTATTTACAAACCACCCTACTTCAGAGCTGCACCTATAGACTGAGAAAGACTTCAGCATCTCTCTTTGAGGGATGCTACGTAGTCAGCAAAACCAGGATGATCACATCTCTGAGAGTTAATCATTAATGTCAATGCGACTGGATTTGGAATCACTAAGAGACGCATCCCTGGACATGTCTACAAGGGAGTTTCCAGGGAAGACACACCCTGAATGTAGCCAACACTGTTCCAAAGGCTGGCAACCCAGACTGAAGAAAATGAAGAAAGGAGCTGAGCTAAGCTCCAGCATCCATCCTTCTTCCTCCCGACTATTGATGCAGTGTGACCATCTGCCTCATGCCTGCTCTGACTTTCCTGTCATAATGGACTGCACCCTTTCAAACTGTGACCCAGAATAAACCCCTTCCTTCCTGCTACTGCTAGGCCTTTGTCCTAAGAAAAAGTAACCTGTACACATCTTTCGGGTTTTACCTGGTTATGGGATATGCTTAGTTAGCCTAGTTCTCTTTGACTAATACATCACATCCCTGTCTCAAGTAAACGATCTCAAATCCTTTTTGTTTAATTAGAACTACTCCAGTTAACTGAGGTGAAAAGGGAACCACGCTAAGAAAACCTTCTGGCAGAATTATTCCTAGATGATAATAGTTCAGGTCTGAAGGGAAGCTGGGAGGCTGGTGATGGGGTTCAGGGAGTCTTCAGAGTAGGGACCACTCAAACAGCACTTGGAAGGAAGCGAGGGGCAGATGGTACGGATGAGAGCATGGACCTCCTTGTGTAGCTATCTCTGTCACTCTCTGTGCCTGGCTTCTATACACACCCAGACACTGCTGAGTGTAAGGGATCCGAGGGTAACGGGGCCACTGAGAGCTTCAGGTTCTCTGCCTTCTAAACCCTGGACCTGAGCATCAGTGAGAAACAGGAAGGGTCCTTAGTGCTTGGGTGGCATGTGTGGGAGATTGTGCCTTGGCTCACAAGGCATGGGCTCCCTTACAGTGTTCAGGTGTTAAAGCTGTTGTCCACCATAGCAGGATCTAGAAGGGAAGACCTGTGGCTTGCTGGCTTGCCTCATACTCCCTGTCCCTTCAGAAGAAAGTGAAGCGCTTCACTGTGCAGCTGAGCAGGCTGGTTTGCTGCCCCTTCTGCTCTCTGCCTGCTGTGTTCTCCTCCTGGATGGGAGACACTGCTTCCTTTATCCTCATCACGTTTTACTCCATTGAAGAAGACATACTGTTCTAGCTTTAAAAAAAAAAAAGAGTCGTTTATTCGATAGTTTTATGTGTATGTGTGTATGTGTGTATACCTGCATGAGCTTATATGGTGTATACCTGCATGAGTTTATGTGCACCACATACACATAGGAGCCTGGGAAGGCAGAAGAGAGCTTTGAATTATGTGGAAGTAGAGTGATAGGTAGTTATAAGCTGCCATGTGGGTGAACCCAAATCTACTGTAAGAGTAGTAAGTGTCCTCATGCCCTTAATCACTGAGCCATTTCTCCAGGCTCCTAACCTTTGCTTTCTAAAGTATGCAACTTTTAATCCTATGTTTAATGAGGTTAAAAACTCGGTTTATACTTTGGACGGAGACTAATGTCTCACATAAAGGATAGTCTGAGTTCTGGTGGAGAAATTACAAAAATAAACAAATCTCTTCTTCTCAGATAAACAACAACAACAAACAAAACCACAGAAATAACAACGAAAAAAATTAAGCCCAAACAACAAAAACAGAAGAGGCTTTTATCTAACTTCCCACCATTTGGAAGTATGGACTCTTAGTGTTATATGGACTATTTAAAAAGTCAAGTAAATATTTTCTACATGTACCCAGATTTTGAGTGTTTTAGTAGTGTCTCTCTCTCTCTCTCTCTCTCTCTCTCTCTCTCTCTCTCTCTCTCTCCCCGCCCCCATCCTTGAGTCTGCCTTTCTCTGAGCACTGAAGTGAATGTGAACCAGTCTCCTGTAGAGGAGTGGAGTTGAAGTCTGTACTCTTCTTGCCTCTGCAGAATGGGCAGAGCTGTAAGGAGCCACTAGGAGTAGAGAGGGTCATGGCTGCTAGGGTCTCTAAAAGGTCACACAGGAAGCTGGTTGGCAGAGCTCACAAATACCATCAGGAAGGGAGAAAGTTATTTTAAGTAAAATGCATCACATGCTAACAATGATGTTAAAACATAGGGCTTTGAAGTTTGCTCCTTGGTAACAGTAAATTCTTAGGTAGTTTGACACAAACTTCTTTTTGAATAATCTTGAAAACTTTTGGCTAGTATACCACTGTAGGTAGGAGTCTTAGGTGCTACCGTCATATCACCTCCCCCATTTCTTTGTTTTATGTGCATGCGTGTTTAGCATATACAAACACACAGATACAATAGTTTAAGTTATGTGTATCTGTGTCCGGCTATATGTCCATGTGAGTGTGGGTGGTGCCTGCCAGACTCTAGAGTGGATTACTTGGAGCTAGAGATCCAGGCATTTGTGAACAGTCTAACACAGCTGCTGGGATCAGAACTCAGGTCCCCTTCAAGAACTCTTGAACTCACATGGGGGTTGCACTCTCAACCCCCGAGCCATCGTTAAAAATTAAAAATTAAAAGAAAAAAAAAGCAACAGAGGCTATGTGAATTCAATCTTGAGGAAGCAGGGCAATGATCTTCATAGATTCTGATGACACCAATGTTAAGAACATCCGATAAATGGGAATTTTAATCTATAAGTGAAAATCTAAGTAACAATAGGAGTTACTAGTGTAGCAACAGCACCCAACCCAATGAACGTTTCTTATCTCTTCTGCGGGCTCTTCAGGTGGACAGAGGAAAGCAAGAGCTGATTCAAAAAAATCTATCTATCTATCTATCTATCTATGTATCTATCTATGTATCTACCTATGTACCTATGTATCTATCTATGTATCTATGTATCTGTCTATCTATCTATGTATCTATCATCTATGTATCTACCTATGTATCTATATATCTATCTATGAAATTTTTATTAATTTTCTAGCATCTTCCCAAAAGAGAAAAATTCAAAGAAACAACCATATCACGATACTTTTACACATTTTAGACAAAGAACACTAACTCTGTGAAGAAGTGACAGGAGCAGTGAATATCTGAGAGCGTATTAAATTCTAGGGGTGCTACTAAGAAAGCAAGAGATGGTAGCAGACTCAGGGCTACAGCAAGACAAGAATTACTTTGGAGTTTGCTTTTTAGGCTTACAGACTCCTCAGTTACCAGTCTCCAGTGAACAAGGGCATCTTCCAGCAAGGGTCTGTGAGGCAGGCCCTTCTCCAAAGAACCTTTACATCCCGTTGCATGCAGGGAGGTAGGCCACAGGCTCCTTCTGAAGCCATTGAAGAGTGAAGTTAGCAAGGTGACAATTTGCCATGGTCTAAGGTGGCTTGTTTTCAACGCCTTCATGACTGTATTTGCTGAGTTCCTGCCACGTGTCAAGGCCTGGGCTCCAGACACTTGGTGACTGGGTGGAACATGGTTTTACCAAAGAATGGTTTCTGCTCTGAAGGGGCCCACACTCTAGAGGTAAAGAAATGCTCTGAGAGAGTCAGGGAAGGATGCTGTGGGCTCTGCCCTGGAACCCTGGAGGTGCGGGAGAGTGCTGCTGAGAAAGACCATTGGAAATCAGCTAGTCTGCCAGTGCATGCTGAGGCAAAAAGGCTCTGCACACAAACCAAGGTAGTACCAAGTAATTTAGGTCCCTTTCTTTCTTTCTTTCTCTCTCTCTCTCTTTCTTTCTTGAGACAGGGTTTCTCTGTGTAGCCCTGGCTGTCCTGGAACTCACTCTATAGCCCAGGCTGGCCTCGAACTCAGAAATCCGCCTGCCTCTGCCTCCCAAGTGCTCGGATTAAAGGCATGCGCCACCACTAATCTAGGTTTCTATGCACATCTCATAGTATGATGAGATGATGTAAATTTCTTTGGTTCCTTCTAGAATATGTGGTACCTGATAGAAAATGAAGGGGAAAAAAAAGTCACGGTTCTTCCTGAGGCTGGTTCATGTTCAGGGCTTTATGAGTGGGAGGCACAAGTGTGCCCACTGGCTCATTTCCAAGCAGCAGTCAGAGGGTTCCTTACCAACTCTCTTCCTATACAATTTAAAGGAGGGCTCAGGTCAGCAAAGTGTAGAGGGAGACGAAATGATCAGAATTACAGAGAGATGAGAAACACTCTACGGAACTCTCGATGAAAATGAATGGGTCATTTAAACATTATGTGGCTTTTATTAGGAGATTGAGTTCATTTCCTTTGAAGGCTTGTTTTTGCTTTATACTCTCTCCCTTTATTAGGCGACTTGATCACTGCTGCTTACTTAAGTGTCTCCGAAGTCCTAATGTAATATGTGCACCGAATAGTTGCTGACTGACAGCATGTTGTTGAATTAATGGAAGGGATGTCAATTCAGAAATCCAGCACTGGCAGACCATATAGATAATGTAGTCTATTGCATCAATGGCAAGAGTGTGCTTTTTAATTACAGAGACATTTCTGTAACGCAGCTGACTTCACAGAGTATCTTTATCTTTAGCTTGCTTAGCTCTGAAATCTTACCTTGAAAAAATTCTCTTTCAGTCAGTTAAAAAAAAATTGTTCAAAATTTATATCTCTACGTAGCAAAGCTAAAATAATGATTTAAAAAAGAATCAAAGGCTGTGAAGCTGTGCAGGCTAAGGATGAATGAAAGATGCTTTGCTATTTCAGTTCTTTAATAACTTTGAATCTTTACGACTTCTTTATCCCTTTCTCCTTCAGTGCAGGAACTGGGCAAGTTTCTGAAAAAGCGCTTTCTAACCTTGGGATCCTGGGTGAGGACGGTGTCCTCTGCTGCCTGATTGGTGTGTCACTCTGATGATCTGAGTCTGCAGAAAGCCCACACTACCATGTCAGAGCTGTGGGCGTCTGGGTGACATCATCCTTATTCCAAAAGGCAGAATCCAGTGGTGCAAAGACCTTGGTCTCCAGTTTATGAAGCATCCCTGCTCTCCCAGACAACCCTACCTCTCTAAGTGTTTCCTGTGCCCTTAGCCTCAGGACCTCCCGAGGCCAACGGCGGCCATCCGGCGACACCTGATTTACCACGGGCCAGTGCGCTCCTCCCTCCCGTCTCGCTCCTCCCAGGCGGACTCAGCCGCCCGCCGAGGCGTGTCCCTCGCTGCCCGCCGTAGCCCAGCGCTCGGCCGGCCGCTGTTCCCAAGATGGCCGCTGCGCGCACGGCTCCTGCGGCGGGCTAGAGGCGGAGGCGGAGTCGAGTCACTCCCTCACCCCGCGGCTCCGGGTCTTCCCGCACCGGGCTGCAGCTGACGACCCGCCGCGGTCATGCGAAGCTCGGTGCACGGATGAGAGACGCCATCGCCGAGCCGGTGCCCCCTCCCGCCCTCGCCGTCACCCCTGCAGCCGCCATGGAGGAGCCGCGGCCAGCACCGCCGCCACCACCCGAGCCGGAGCCCGAGTGCTGCCCAGCGGCGAGGTGAGTGCACGGCTGCAGCTGCAGCTCGGAGGAAGCAGGGTGGCGCGCAAAGGGGGCGTGGGGTCCTGGGCGGCGCGCCGGGTGGGCGCGGAGCATCCGGACCTCCGGCGGCGGGAGGGGCGCGGTGCAGCGCGGAGCCCGGTGCTCTGCTTCCGCGCGACCCCTACCCGGACTCGGAGGCCAAGCTCTCGAGCGACCCCGGCCTTTGCAGTAGTGCTCCCGGGGGCCCTGCTGCAGACGGCCCTTGCTTGTCCCGGACGCCGCCACTGCCGCTCAGGCTCGGATCTGTGATCCTATGGAAGGAAGGTGGTCCATCTTTCTCCTTTTTCCAGGAAAAGAGAGGCGTCGTGCCTCTTGGCTCCTTGCTCCTTCGTCCCTTTGCAGCGCGCCTTCCAGCCTTCTGTCCCCAGGGAGAAGCTTCACATAACTGCAGACTAGGTTCCTTGCCTGAGATCCTTTTACTGTGTCCTCTAGCAACAGCCTGATGCAGTGTTGCGCACGAAAAAAGCTAAGGGTTAATGTGTGAAACTTTGCTACCCCAGGAAGCTCCAAGATGGAACTTTGGTACCCAAAGGATCTGTTGCATTCTGTTCTATAGAAGCTCTGTTAACTACTGATAAGTTTTAATTGGGAGGGCAAGCTCACGGTGTCCCGATTTTGTGTTTAAATGCCAGTTCTTTGCATCCCAGGGTAAGCTTTGGCTGCCCTCTGTCCCCTATAGTGAAAACACTCCCCCAACGCCTGGCTTAAGGTCTTGCTCTATAACCCCAGGAAGAAGGCAGTCACATAGCTTTGCTTTTTCTTGCTTGAAGAAATAACAAATTTATAGTTGTAGTGAGACCTGAACACGGGAGCCATTCACATCCTTGCTTGTCACCACTGGGTTGCCTGAGAGGAATTTTATTTTTTCACAGCCTTGAAAGCTACTGCTTTATGTTGCTTAATTTCAAGATAGTTCTGTTGACATCTTAAGGGACATTTTCTTTAAAGAATAGTACAGGGTGCTATTACAAGTTTTTTTTTTCAGCAAGTTCATAATTTTCTTAAATGTACTGAGTTGTTGAGCAATTTTTACTCCTTTAATCGTTATTTTAGAAATAATAAATGTGAGTCCTTAATGCTCGGAATGTTTTATCACCTAGCCATTACTTCTGTTAATTCATTTAATCTTTACCACAGTCTTATGGGTTAATTCTGCTATTCATCCCGTTTATGTAAGAGGAAACTGAGGCAAAAGGTAAATAGCATATATAAAGATTAACAGCTCGTAATAAACAAAAGTCTGGCTGCCTAGTTTGTGTCTTAATTATCATGAGGAAGAGGGATGATTTCATACCCACAGACCCGACATTATAATTCTGTGTAACTGTTCTCTGGGGAGAAAATGGACTTGAGGGTTGTTAGGCAGAGGGATAAAAAATCTGCTATAAAAACGCTGCTTTTCTATTGATAAAACAGCCTTGCTTTCCAGCCACGATCCTGTCTCTTTGTTATAATAAAAATAGGTCAGGATAATGGGCTGCATCCAACTTTAAGTGAACAGCAGTGTACAGAACAAGAAGATCTTTGAAGTATTTTTTCTTAGCAACATTGCAGTTAATTTTACAATAGCAAATCTGTAGAGCAGAATTTTTTTTTTTTTTTTGGGCAGAGCTGTTGCTTTGCCTTTTTGCTGCAGTAATGGACACTGCCTCCTCTTCAGTAGGCAGGGGTGACCTCTGGCACGATTACTGTACATCTGTGGTAAGCGATGTTGCAGGGGGAGCTCCACTTGTTTATGTACGGTCCACATTTCTTACCTATTCGCAAGAGGCTCGCCGCGCACAGTCCAGATCTGCTCAGGGCCTCCTCCTAGCACGCCGGCGGGCGACCACTAATGTCTTTACCCAGCAGTACCAGGTTAACTGGCTTTCTGGCAGACCAGAATAAAGCTGTTGACGTTGTTGTTCATCTGCCGTATGTGTGTGTGTGTCATTGATCATGGAGGCTGTATTAGCGCACAGGTCCTTTGTAGGAGTCAGGCCCGTACATGTTGGCCCCGAAAGCTGTATGACAAGTGCACCAGCCGCAGATGCCAGCACCCAGGATGTCTGCTGTGGGTGCGCTTCGCTCCTGACAGTGAATTATGCAATGGTGGAAGAGCAGAGAGCAGGTTACCAGCTGCCTGGGTTCTGTCATAGCTGTAGCTCCTGTTGTCCACCTCGGGTACTTCCGATCCCTAGTTTTGGTAGAGAGCTCATGAAGGTGCTTACAGTTGTGCCTAGCGATTAAACTTCTGAATAAACATTTCCATTTCTTTTTTCAAGCTTCTGGGTCACTTTTAAGAGGATCCTGATGATGCATAGGAGCCCTGTTAGAGTTCATCTGAAGCAACTTAACCCTTGTGCATTTAACAAACACCTGTAAATTTGATACTAAGTCTGATACAATGTTCCTGCTGATTGCGGCCTTGGTTTTAAAATAGTTAACGTTAAAATGTGGTCTCATTGTTCTCACCCACTGACCTTCTGAGTACAATGTCAATAAATCTCATTATACCCTTTTCTAACCAGCAGCCTTATTATTAACTCTGTGTAGTGTGGCTGGGTTTCACTTCTTTAAAAGCGTTTTGAGTATCCTCACTTCTGGGCACAGTCTAATCTCACTGCTACCTCAAATCCCCCACCTTGAGCCTGATTCTCCACCTTGAGATCATTTGTTACTTGACTCAGGCTGTCACCTGTTACTAATCTCCTGAAGCTCCACACTGTTTTGTATCCCATGTGTCTTTACCTGAACCACTTCAACAGTAGGTGCTTCTGCAGGGGCAGCCTTAGATCGAGGAGCAGCCAACTGGCAGCGTGCTTCCAGCAATGGCAGAAACTCTGTTCTGGCATGGATGTGACTTGACTCTCCCTGGTCTCTTTAATTGTCACTTGGTGAGGTCGCTTTATTTCCTTCCTATGTATCCTCTTGATGCCTTGAAAATCTTGTTCTGAAACTCTCCTGGAAGATGAGGGTACACAGATGTTGCGTACTTGATGGCTAGATTGCCTTAACAGCTTCCTGCTGGCTAGTTCCTCATTCCTTGAGGATTATCTGTTCATAGCCGGCTCCTGTCTCCATCCTCCCATTAGGGCCAGGTGGCATGGATTCTGCTTAAGGACTTAGTGTTGTTTACAAATCAGCAGGCCATTGGAAATAGTTTTATTAAGGGAAAATGGAAGCATTATCAGGAAAGGAGTTTGACTCCCAGTTCTTGGTCTTTCTAGGCTGGCTCTGCATTGGCAATGAGTGGACTCAGGTGCTGGGCCTCCGCTTCTGGGGCACAGTGACTCTATGTAACTCTGGCCCGTAGAAAACCCCACTATATATATAAAAGGCTGGTTTCAAAGGATCCCACAGTTAATGCCAAGAGACTGAGGAGATAGGCTTTCCCGTCTTGGGCACAGCTATTGCTTCCGCTATGAGAGGCTGGGGTCTTTCCTCTTTCTTGACTTTACAGGGCTGCCTTGCCCAGCCCTCATCAGAGATTCCCCCGCATTGGGTCATAGAGTTGATTTCAGTCTTTAGTCTTGCTTTAGATTATGGCAGCCCCTGTTTTTTGTTTTATTTTTTTTCTGTTTTAATTTGGGGTGTAGTATGTCCTTACACATAATCATTAGGAAACCCTCAGTGGTGGGTTAGGTATGTTTCCTCTCTTTGTAATTCCCCTGTCTCCCACAAAGTGCCCTTTGGAATAGTTTCTGACAAGGCGTGGTAAGGATGTCAGCACTTGGTGCTATCCTAGATGCCTTTTGCATATTCTGTTTATAAAGGATCCTGATGATATGTGGTTTTTCTGGATTTAAGTGCACATTTTAAAAGTTAATTGGAATTCTGTAGCTATTAAAAACCATGTTGTTAAAGAGCATACAGTGAGTGACATGGGAAGTGCACACACACACGTTGCAGGGCTTTCTGGTGGGGCTTACCTATTTTTAGAAAGATTCCCCAAATACCTCTACTGGATGTGCCCTCCACTGAGCTCAGTGTAGGAAGTGGATTACCCACAGGATCTGAAAGGACAGTTCCAGTCAGTCCTCCTCCCTGCCTCCCTTTGGAGGCACCTCTGTTTCCAGCAGCACGAGAACCCATCTGCACTGCCCCTTCACACACAGCTCTGCCTGTAGGAACTGACCCCATCCCAGATGGTGGCCTTGGGCCTTTTTTCTAAGGCTAGTCCCATCAGATCCAGATCCGGGGAAAGGAAACTCCCATTCGATAATTGAAATGCATCACTCGGAGTCAAGCGGAGAGCTAAAGCCCCAAGGCTGAGCCCAGCCAGCCAGCCCCAAAGAGGTAGCTTGGTCCCAGAGGGTGATGAGAACTCCAGAGACACGTGGGGGCTTTGAGAGGCTTTGGCTAGATGGTTCCCTTTCGGCCTAGTTGATCTTCCCTTCCCCCTTTGGTTTGACCTGTAACTAATAAATTCTCTTCTCTTCTCTTCTCTTCTCTCTCTCTCTCTTCCTTTCTCTTTTTTTTAAAAATAGGGTGTATGTGTTTATGTGGCTTATGCTTGTGTGAATGCATGCACCTGTGGAGGTCAGAGGTCAATGCTGAATAGCTTCTCTTGCTCTCCATTGTAGGTTCTGGGATAAAGTCTCTCCTAGAACCTGGAACTCACCATTCGGGTTAGATTCGGCTGGCCAGTGAGCTCCCTGTATCTTCCTGTCTTCCCCACCCCCACCCCAGCTCTGGGGACACAGATGTCCATCATGCCTGGCCTCCATGTGGGAACTGGAGATCTGAACACAACAGGCACTTCACTCACCGAACCATCTCCTCAACCCCCAAATAGTCTCAAAACTACAAATTTGGTTAGGCATCTCAAAGTCCTAATATAGAGCATAATCACCTTTTTTAAAAACCACACACAGAGAGAAAGTACTGGAAACATACCAATTTTTCTAAAGCTTTTTATAATGAGCATGTTATAGCTATTTTTTAATAATACATAATTATAGGACCTAAATCTGCATGTGCATGTAGTGTGTGCACGTGTGTGTAGTAGGGTCGTGTGTCCATGCATGCTTATACAAAGGCTAGAGGAGAATATCAGATGCCTTCCATCTCCCTCCCTCCCTCCCTCCCTCCCTCTCATCTGTCCGTTCGTTCTCTCTCTCTCTCTCTCTCTCTCTCTCTGTGAGACAGTCTCTTACTGACTCTACAGTTCAGCATTTTGGCCAGGGTGGGGCATTCAACAGGCCCCCTGGATCTGCCTGTTTCTGCCCCACACCCCACATGTTGGCGTGTAGGAGTATGCAGCCATTCCTTCTTTCACACAGTGCTTGGGATCTGATCTCAGGTCCTCTTGGCTTCACAGCAAACACTCTCAGTCAGTGATCCATCTCTCTAGCCCCGAATTCTTTAAAAATATGTTGTCACTTGTATTTATATGTATGTATGTGTGCATGTATGTGTCTGAGAGTGTCTGCTGCTTGTGTGTCGTTTCCTGTGAGGACCAAGAAGCAGTGTTGGAGCTCGTTGGTCCTGGGGTTAGAATTGGTTCTGAGACACCTGCTGTGCAGCCCTCAAATCCCTAACTACTACACTTATTAAAGTCTCCTTATTTTGAATTGTTACTAAAAATTGAAATTTATGAGATTCCATGTACCACATGAGGCAAATATTGTTACCAAATCTTAAACGAACTCAAGTTTTAATTTATTAATTTTTAGCGCATGTGAATTACCCAGGGTGATTAAAGCGAGATGGATCTCTTTAACCATTTAGTTCATCTTATAGTAGCGAGTACTTCAGTAGAGAGAAAAGAGAGGTCTGGTGTTCTGATGGTCTTTCGTATTTACAGAGAGCTTATCTAAAGCCCATGACTGCGTTCCCAACACGTGCACCTTCTTAACAAGCTCCGTTTGTCTTCAGTGGAATATTTGAGATGGCCTCCTTTGAGAGGGACATCACTCTGCTGACAGTGGGCGTGGCCAGTGCATTCTCAGATCTCAGCAGACCACAGCCTCCCATAGTAGAGTGTTTGCTTCTCTGTGAGTGTTTGCTGACAGCCAAGTGAAGACTGGCTTTCCATTTGTAAGCGCGTTCGCTCTTCCTGTTCTGCAGACCTCAGTGGATGTGTTAATCTCCCTGATCTCACAGAAGGCGCATGTTGATAAAAGTTGCAGTAAGTGCTATTAGGAATATATTAGGCATTCCGTCAAAGTGTTTCATAAATGGATTCCATGTCGGTGCTATTTTAGAAGGACTAAGCCAGCTGTAGAGAAATGTGAACCCTGTGCTGTGAAGCTGAACAGGTTGCTGCTTTAGGGAGTCCTTTGCTTGGGAGCTGTTTGAAGATGTTGTACTTGGCCATTAGAGGAGAGCCCTAGAGCTGGCGCAGAGAAATTAGTAGGAATTGTTAACCATTGTAGTCTTTTGGTGGGGGAAATTTTGAAAAAATCCCCAAAACCCACAACCCTTTAATACATTTATTTAAAATCTGAATTCTAATTTTTTGTTTAATGAATTGTGTTCTCAGTAGCCCAGGATGGCTTCAAACTTCGAATGTAGCCTAGGATGGGTTTTGAGATCTTGTTCCTTCTGCCTCTTGCTGGGATTGCAGGTGTGCACCACCATGTCTTGCCTACACAGTCTGGGGCCTGGGCCCTAGGACTCTGTGCATGTATTTCACAATAACTCTGTGTTTCCCGTGTTCTCTTGAGGGCACTCACCCTCCCATTGCTCTCCCATACAGCCTCTTCCTACTGATCTCTTCCTCTTTCCATGTGATTACCCTGATTAAAATATACTTGATTTTCTCCCAAAAATTTTGAGAGAATTTGTTTTACATAGAATCAAGCATCCACTAATACAAGTCTTAGGGCTGGTCGGCCCTTTAATGTGCATTTTGCCTACCTTCCGAGCCATAGAGAGTTTGGAGTAGGAGGAACTTGGAAAGATGCATGCTGTGCCTCTCAGTGCAGAGAAACGGGAGAATCACGTATACAGACTGCAGCTGCATCAGGTCACAGCTTAGGGCCAGGTCCACAGATTCTTCTTGCTTCTCTCTCCAGTTATCACCCTGGACCCAGACTCACATGCCAAGCTTCAGCTCAACCCACAGGAGCAGCGCCTCGGCCCTGACAGCATGCTCTGTGTTCTAGATCAGTTAGGTTTCCTGGGATCACCTAGAAGAAAGATTCTTTTCAGTAAAAGGAAAGACAAGAAATGTCCTCGTTGTACACAACTTTCTCCCCATAAAAGTGTAGGGCCTAGGATATAGAGGTGCCAGGGCGCAAAGGTTTTACATCAGCGGTTAACCATATCTAGGCTGTCTGTCAGAACAAGCAAGTAGCTCAGGAACTACGGTATGAATGTGACCTATAGTAATACACCTTGGAGAAGTTTGAATGTCCCGCATAGTGGAAGTAAATTTATGATACGTTTGATTCTGTAACGTATAATCTGTAGTAATTATTATGTTGTATTAAACATTCATTTTTTTTACCAACTAAATTGGTTTTAAAACTCACCAGTGGTTTGTGACTTTGATTTCTGAAGTACATGGTTGTACTAAAAAAGGATGCTGTTGTACTTTTTACACTGTCCCTCAAGACAGAGTCAGGAGAACAAGTGGCAGTATTTATCTCCCAAATGACCATCATGATTTGCATGCGAAATGTCCTCACCAGGCACAGATGATTGAAAGGTTGGTCTTAATGCTGGTGGTTCTGGGGGGGGGGGTGGTGTTGCAGAACCTTTTAGGCACTAGGCCTCTCCTTGAACCCCTAGGGCTGTGGAGTATAGGCGTGAATGTTTTAAGCTAACTGAACTTACAGGTAGAGCTTTCAGTATCCTGGTCTGACAAGCTGTAAATAAGCCGTGTCCAAGCCCCTCCTACCACAGACAGACTTCCCCACCTTGATGGACCACGCTTCCTGAACCACGAGTCAAGACATGAGTCTCTTCCCTTGTATTGCTTATTAGGTATTTGTCACAGTGACAAGAAGAGCAGTGGCAGAAATTGTACTCAGAAGTCAGGCCATTACTATGACCATGGTGTGTAGTCATTGCTATGACCGTAGTCTGTAGCCATTGGTATGACCATGGTCTATAGGCCATTACTATGACCATGGTGTATGGGCCATTGCTATGACCCATGGTGTATAGGCCATTGCTATGACCATGATCTATAGGCCATTGCCATGATTGTGGTCTGTAGCCATTGCTATGACTGTGGTCTGTAGGCCATTGCCATGACTTTGGTCTGTAGGCCATTGCTATGACCATGGTCTGTAGGCCATTGCTATGATTGTAGTGTGTAGGCCATTGCTATGACTGTGGTGTGTAGGCCATTGAAATGACTATGGTGTGTAGCCGTTGCTATGACTGTGGTGTGTAGGCCATTGCAATGACTATGGTGTATAGCCATTGCTATGACCATGGTCTGTAGGCCATTGCTATGACTGGTGTGTAGCCATTGCTATGCATATGGTCTGTAGGCTATTGCTATGACTGTGGTCTGTAGGCTATTGCTATGACTATGTGGTCTGTAGCAATTGCTATGATCGGTCTGTAGGCCATAGCTATGACCATGCAATCTATAAGGCTGTTACTAGGACCATGTGGTCTCCAAGACTGTTAATCTGACCATGGTCTGTAGGCCGTTATTGTGACTGTGGTCTGTGAGTCATTATGATCACCGTGTCTGTAGGCCTTTGAAACTGGTTTGTGGGAGGAATGTGGAAAAGTTTGGAGTTGCAAGCAAGAAAGCCCTAGAATGTTGTAAGCAGAGCTTAATAAGATATTCTTCGTGGAGTTTGGAAGACCAGAGTATCAATGTGCACGTAGACAGTAAGAATAGGCCCAGGAGGTTTCAGTGGAGGACAAGAGTCTGTTGGGAATGGGGCTAGTGGCCATTCCTGTTACATTCTGGGGAGAATTTGTCTGTTTTCTGCCTTGGAGACTCTAGCGTGCTAAAGACATCAGGAACATGGGGCTCCCGTGGACAAGAACTAGACGGAGCTGACTCCAGAGATAGGGGCGGATTTCATTGATAGCGCATGACACTGAGGGCGTCGCATGGTGGCCGCTCACTGCTTTGGGTCAGGTTTATAGTGAGTTTACAGAACGGAGCAGAGACGGATGACAACTGTGAACTTTGGCAAGAAAGAGTTTGAGTTTAAAGTCTGCACAGAAGTGCTGTTGGTGAAGCAGCGATAACTTCTGAAGCAGTTCCTGTAACGGAGAGAAAGTGCACTCCAAGTGTGACCTTAGACCTGCAGCGCCTCCAGGGTGCTGTGCTCCAACCCGCTCATCCATACAAGTGCTGCCTAGCTTCAGGCGTATGGGGACCCAGGCCCCTGCAGCTGTGGGGAGTGACCTCCGTTTGCGGGTGTATCTTGGTGCAGTAATCCCACACAGTACAGTTTTTGTGTGCGTGGATCGACAAACATAAGGGTCGCGGAGGCTCACACCAAGGTCCCAGGCTGAGCTAGGCCACGTGTAGCAAGGTTGGAGTCCCTGCGTGAAGCTCCTCGATAGGCCGCTGTGCAGGGGACACCTGAGTTACTGGATGTCAGGAACGTGGGGGCTCCTGTGGACGGACGAGAGCTGAGGGTACCAAGTAGGGCTGGACAGAGAGAGAGCGGCTATATTGTATCTGCTGCAGGCACCAAGGCAGCACCCGCACCCTCCCGCAAAGGCAGCAGGAGCCCCAGGGTACGGACATGGGCTTCCCGCTTGCCCCAGTCTTGCTTTGGCCAGTCTTTCCCTGCCGCCCTCCCGGTCCTCTCCTATGAAATGGGCGTTTTTCCCTCCGTGCTGCTGTATGTTGGAAGTATGTTAATCTGTGTTTCGATTTTACAGGGGTTAGAGTTACAACATTTCCTCAACTCTAAGAAGACGCTGGCCTTTTGGGCAGCATAGGAACCCAAAGATTGAGGCCTGAGAAGGGTGGGCTAGACTCGTTTGTATCATAGATGGCCACGTGTCTGTGGGCTCTATGGAACAATGCTATGACTTCAGTAGGAGATGTCTTCCCCAGGCTCTCCTGTGCGAACAGGTGATCCCCCCAGAAGGTAGCACTGCTGGGGGAGGTTGTGAAAGCTTTGTGGCCTGGGGCCTACCTGGCAGGGGTAGGCTGCAGGTGCTGGGATGGGCTTACTGCTCTAGACTGTCTCCACTTGTGTCTGGAGCCCTCTGAATCCTGTCCTGTAAGATTTGAGCCAGGCCCTCCCCCAAGCCGCTGTTGCTACCATTGGCTGCGGAGAGTGGGGCTCTCCGCCCACCACGCTGGATGGACATATATACTAGTATTGGGAGTCAAGTGAGGCTCCCGCTAACTTGCCTCCTGTTGGTGTTCGGTCACTTGGTGGAGAAGAGTTCGGAGAACGCGGATCGAAAGCAGTTTGGAGGAGAATAGCAAGATCCTTATCTTGTAGCACTATGCCGCGCCGTCGCTCTATCCGGTGGAGACCTATTCCGTGGACTGCTGTCCCGTGGGACAGGTGGGTCTCTCGTGGCTTAAAATTTAGGATTTATTTAAGAGAATAACATTGGGTTGAGTATATGAATGGATGCCTTAGGTGATTGATTCACTTGTTTCTAAAACACTGACCTGTGTCTTAACATTTTTGAATAGTGTGATCCTTAAAGATGAGAATTGGAACTTGTCTTTGATGTGTGTGTGCATGAGTGAGTGAGAGGGAGGGAGGGAGAGAGAAAGGAAAAGAAACAGGGAGAGAGAAAGGAGGGAGAAAGGGAGAAGCTCATGAGAACACGTGTAGGCTTAGGATAGAGCAATCTTGCTTTCTCCCTCCGTCTAGCATTACGTCAGGGTCCCCCTGACTCTGTGACCCTGGATGGCGGTTCCTCTGTGTCTTTGAGCTCTCTGGTGTTCTGCACTAGTGTGCAACCGGCTGCACTTGCATGCGGTGCTCTCGTTCACTTGTTGTCTGCCTGAGGGCCAGGACAGGAAGCTTGCTGCTTCCTCGTCTCCTCTAGCGGCTGGGTGCAAACAAGACCGCGGATACCTCTTGACTGAGGGAGGCATTGCTGCAGGCAGGGAGGTTTCCGTGCTAGACGGACGACGAACCTTACCTTTTGATTCTGCACTGTGATTTGGGGAAAGTGATTTAACCTCCTCCTTTCGTTTGAAGAACGGAGATAGTGGTGGCTCCTGCTTCATAGGTGATCGCTGTCTTCTCTACCGAGTGCTCAGTTAGTGCCATTATTGTATTTCTATTCTGTTTCTTGTGGCTTAAGGTAGAAGGAAGTGGGAAAACCCACTGTCATTGTCTTTGAGAACCGTCACATACCTCTTAGAACGAGAGTTGTTCCCGTCTGCAGAAGCCGTAGACACGAGAAAGTGGATTTTTGAGACCCTGCTTTTCCACGCCCTCTTTGGCTCTGACTTTTACCTATTGTGCATGCCCCCCCTCCCCGCCCCTTACCTGCTAGAGATTGTGATAGGTGCTTGGCAGTTCCTAAGTGATGTGGTCAAATGTTCTGGTGTGACTACTGATGAAATATCTTGTTGCAGTGATTGGAGACAGCCAGCCTTTTCTTTGGAAGTTTTTTCTTAGTTGTTCATTTAACTGGACGTGTGTGTGTTTGTGTGTAGGGTGTGTGTGTGTGTGTGTGTAGGGTGTGTGTGTGTGTGTGTGTGTGTGTGTAGAACTTAGATCAATGTGCTTTTCAGTTTTTAAATGTTATACACTATATTTAACAGTAATTTTTCTCTTCAATTTGATGTACTTCCTTTCCAGAAAGTCCATGAGGTCCTGCTCACTAAATTAACCTAACCAGTTAGAAAGGCAGCACAAGTCCATTTCATAAACACAAGTTCATCTTAGAGAAGTAACAGAAGTGTGAGGACCCAGCAGCCCCGGCTCCAGGCCCCTACGCTGTGCTTGGGGTTGTGAAAATGAGGCGCCCCCACTGCATTTGTCTTCTCTGACGCCGGTTTCCCTCATAGTCCCTTTGCTCCCGTTGTACGGTTTATAACTCACCATATCATTCCCTGGGATGTAACAGTGGCAGGCATGTGCGTCCTGTTTAGATAATAGTATAACCAGCTGAATTATTTTATAGCATATTTATATTTTAAATTGTAAAACACTTCGATGACTTGATACAAACATGAATGTGAAGTTTTTTTACTATTCCATTTTTTAGGATAGATTGCTTCTAGTCCCTAAAATAGAATTGTAAAGCTCTTGAAACACCTTGCTACATTTATTTTTTTTAAGACTTATTTATTATATTTATATGAGTACATTGTAGTAGTCTTCAGACACACCAGCAGAGGGCATCAGATCCCATTACAGATGGTCGTGAGCCACCATGTGGTTGCTGGGAATTGAACTCAGGACCTCTGGAAGAGCAGTTGGTGCTCTTAACCGCTGAGCCATCTCTCCAGCCCATGTTGCTACATTTTAAAAAATAGAAATGTACCTTTGTTTTCATTCATTCTGGAGTGAAAGACTATGCACTGGACATTTTAATTACAGAATCAGTCTGCTAAATTTTTAGGAGTTGTGTAGACAGTGTATTGGTCTGTTTTTAATGACTGTAAATGAAGTTCTTGAGACAGACCAACCCAAACTTCTGTAAGCCAAAAGTTCAAATACGGTGGCACATGCTCCAGGCCCAGCCCCTGCTGGCTTCGTCCCTTTCTGGCAGAGAGCAATGACCGGGAGCCAGGACTTGTGTAGCGAGAGGTCCCATTGCCAGACAGGAAGCCCGAGTGAGTGAGACAGGAACTCTGAGAGCCACCTTAGTCCCTGTCGAGGGCACGCCTGCAGCTGACCTTGGGACTTCCCACTAGGACTTACTGCTTAGAGGTCCCAGCATGTTATACTAACTGCCACTCTGGGACAAGCCCCTAGCGTGAACCTGCGGGGACAGACCATATCCATAGCATAGTGTAAAGTGACAGGGGAAGGGTCTTTATTCAACAGTAGTTCAGACAACCCCTCGCCATCCTTTTTGCTGTTGTTGTTGTTAGTAATTCTTGTTCTACTTGATTTCTGTCAGTAGTCTTGTGGACCCATCTGGGAGTTCCAGAAATCCAGACTAAGCCTACTGGTATTCTCTCAGAGATGTTCAAACATGCATTCAGAAACCTGTGCCCAGAAGTACCTGGCACAGTCCTTCCTGCAGGCTCGGAGATAGCCCCAAATAGCCTGCCCTTGTGGAAGGTAAGTACTCTGGCCCGGGGCTGGTTGCAGGGGCTGCCGGGAAGCAGCAAAGGAAAACAGAAGTCATCCTGTAGCTGCAGGGATTTCAGTGGATCGTAGCCTGCTGACAGCTTAAAGTGTACAAGGCCCAGTGGGGATTGCTTGTCGGCATAAGGGAGTCATTGCAGGTGTTTGGTTGCTCCTGCCACATGCCAACAGGATAAGAGTCAACCCAGAAAGCTCAGTACACAGTGGTTTACGACATAATGGTGGACTCAGTGTTCAAGGAAGCACGGCGGCTGCATCCAGTTTCACACGGTAGACGCATGCTCTTCACGGAGCAGAAATGCTTAGCTCCAATGCCAGGCAGTCTGAACGCATATTAGATTACACTAAGAACCCGTCAAAAATACCAAATAAAGGCTATGCCCCAGTCACTGTGAATATTAATACAAACCCCAGAGATGAGTTATATCTATGAGTCCTTAAAACAACTGGCTTAAAGGATGCTGCACTCAAATGAACAAGTGAATGCCAAGTGAACATTCAAAAATGTATCTGAAATGATGACTAATGATATCAAGCAATGTAGTGCCAGGACACCAATAAATCAGAGTATGTTACAGATTTAAACTGGGGCAGTTTGTGTGTGTGTGTGTGTGTGTGTTTGTGGGGGGGGTGTATGGTGTCTTGTCTCTTCTGATTGGAATTCATGAAAAGTAGCATCAAACTATCCCAGTTATCTTAAAATAAGGCAGCAGACCAAGTCTCTGGTTTTCCGGGAGCCTTTAGGGAAATCTTAAGGGCAGTTTTAGATTCTGCAAGTTGTCAGGTCTGGACGCAGTGGATCAAGGTGGGTAAGAGCCGCAGCTGGCTGTATGCTTAGCCAAAGAACAACAGGATTTTAAAAAGTAAACACACGCAAGTGACACATAAAGGAACCAAAGAGACATTTTCTTAGGTAGTCTAGGATATAAGTTGGTGTGTAAGCCCCAGGCGGCACACAGGACCTTTGCCGTGTAGACAGGCAATGCGGAAGGTAGGGTGACCCTGCCAGCCTCTGTTAAGAACAGACTAGTAATCCAGGAAGCCTTTGACACGGCAGCACAGCCAGATTTTAGTTTGCACGTATGTAATTTGGTTCTAAAACAACAATAAAGAAAAATGAGGAAAATTAACTTTGACTATGAGAAGTAAAATCCCTTCTCTGTGAACCTTCTGTAACTTTGTACATCACTAATGGATTCATATATTTGTACCCCTTTGTGGCATATAAAAGAGGCTTCTACACCTAAATTATGTTTAATAATTAATGTTCTCATACTTTTCTTTGGTCCAGTTGTGTCCATTGGGTAGTCATAAGTTAACTCAGTTTAGTGACAGTGAGAGGTGTCCCAGTGGTTAGAGCATTGGCGGCTCTTACACGGACAGGCTAGAGCTAGGGACCTGGGTACAGGTCGCAGTCCCTATACAGCGGCTTACGATCATTCATATCTGATTTCAAGCACTCTGTTGCCCCCTTCTGGCCTTCGAGGGTACTTCATGCACATGGCGCATGGACACAAGAGCTGTCGGTTATCTAAGATATAGTCAATCCATTGTTATAATAGGGCTTCTTATCAGATAGTGATTCAGCTTGATTAAGTATGAACTTATATTCTGTGTTAGCTTGTTCGGTTAGTAGAGTTGCAGAAGTTCAGGAAGGATGCGTGGAAGATACATAGTTTGACTGGTAATGTCAAGGAGAAATGTTTTCACTAAGCCAGTGATAAAAATTTGTTTCGTTTCCCAGAGATTTGCCTGAGGATTGTGAGCTTGAGTTCTTAGTGTTTCCACAAGACACTTCCTCATCCCCCTGATGCTGAGCTACAGGCTCATTTCCCCGTCATTTGTGGCAGTTTTAGTCATACTCACTTTATAGAGGCACGGTTTATTTGTAAGGCATTCAAAACGGCTCCTGTAAGACACATATCGACTTTGGCATAGCTGTCTGTCTACAGGTAGGAAATGCAGTGAGAGGCAAAGAAGACATCTGAGTTTCAGACACAGACCTAGACACTCTCATACCCAGGTAAGACATTAGAGCTGGGATTAAGCACGAGCGCAGGAGTCCAGAATCTACCACCTCGTAGATGTGTGCCTGGCGGGCAAGAGCCTTAATTGATTTGAGTGCAGATCATGCTGGCTAAGTAGACGAAGCAAAAAATGAACAAATTGTATGCTTTGTCATTTTCTCTCAGCAGAGACGTGATCCCCGTTACCCATTAATCTGTTTATAGAGATTAGCAGATGATCAGACCATGAAACCCACAGAAATCACACAGAGAATTGGCATCCATTCCTTACTGTTAGGCCAGTGGGTGAGGGCCAAGGCACAAGAGGAAGCGAATTCACCCTTGGTCCCTGATTACAAGCGCCACACGGAGATCCCAAGACAGGGTCTGTCTTGTCAGTTCCAGCTTCAGTCCACAGCTGGCAAACTGAACTGGAAGGCTACGCTGATCCGACTTAGGCTGCTGTAGGGGAAAGTACTTACTGATGGGCAAGAATAGAAGCAGGGACAACCTGGCTTTATGAGACATGGGAGTCATTGCAGAAGGAGAGGTGAGTCTTGTCTCAGGACATGACCAGCCTCTGAGATTACTCCTTGGGACACAAGGGCATTTCTTGTCTGTCATTTTCAGAGCTCAGAAAGTTGTGCAGGATATATCACAAGGGATGGACATATGTCCAGTACTCTGAGCTCTTTGTCATGCTAAGTGTCTTCATTTGGATCAAATAGTTGAAAGAGTTCTTGCAGTTGTTTTGCCTGTGTGTGTGTGTGTGTGTGTGTGTGTGTGCGCGTGTGTGTGATGTTTTAATTGGCCGGCGAGGTAGTCTGAGGTAGTCTGAGGCAGGCCCCTTGCTTTGTGTGTAGGCGGGCCTGGGACCCATTGCCTTCCTGCCTCACCTCCCAGGCGCTGGGATTCCAGGCACAGTTTGTGTCTTTGTAAGTCCCGTTGGGCTTTCTACGTGTTTCTGGTTCTCTTGCTATTATAAACATTGTTAAGTGTGTCTTTTCCAGCTCAGTCTTGATGTATATTCCAGCTGTTTTAATATAGTAAAATCCTAGGGCATCTCTGATCTGTCTTGAGTACAGGATTTTTCTATTGAGTTGGATGTAGTAGGGCTCACTTTTTAAGGTCTTTATATATTGCCGAATGGTCAGAATATTTGTGCAAACACCCAGAGTTTATTCTTGTGCTATAGTGATGGTTTCAGGTGTTACTAGGCTCTGGAGACTGGCACTTTCCACCAAGCCTGACTATCTGAGTGTGATTCCCAGAGCTCATATAAAGGTGGGAGAAGAGAACTGGGCTCTACAAAGTTGTTCTGTTCACTGTGTGTGTACCCACCCCGACCCCGACCCCAAGTTAAAGCTAGAGAGATGGATCCATGCTTAAGAACACTAGCTACTCTTGCATAGGATCCAAGTTTAGTTCCTAACACCCATGTTGGGCCGTCCACAACTGTCCATAACTCCAGCTCCTGAGAATCTGACGCCCTCTTCTGGCCTCTCTGGATACTGCATTCACCTTGCCTAAACCCACACCCAGACACATATTTAAAATAAGATATAAAAATAAAATAAGTTAACACATCACTTGTATCAAACGATAACCTGTGCTGATCCACTGTTCACATCTCTCCCTGTTATGTTTTGAAAACATCTGCGTGTCTTTCCTCGCTGACCTTCCTGAGGGTAGTGGCTGTCATGGCATTAGGCACCCTCTTCACCCCGTGACCGTTTCTACTGCATGAAATCCCGGGTGTTTGTAACTGAGTGCGTGGAGCTGTTTGTGGATTTGTCGCATGCTCATAGGCATTTCTGCAGCATATCAGTTTATTGTGACCTGTCTAAAATATTCTTAAAGAAGTAGAAGAGAGAGTAGGGTGGGGGGAGGGACTCTGAAGAGAGTAGGATGGGGGTGGGAGGATAATGAGTGCAAAGAAAGACAAAGCTCTGCCTGTTTTTTCTCATGGGTGGAAAAGTATACACACACACACACACACACACGTATACATACATATATATATACATATACTTTTTAAATTTTTTATTGATTCTTTGTAAATTTTACATCCTGCACCCCCATCCCACTCTTCTCCCTCTCCCTTCTAACCCGATCTCCACCCTTGCAATCTTTCCCCCAACGGAGAAAAAAAAAACCAACCCATCTCATTGTGGAAGCTGTAGTGTGTCATGGTGTGTCCCACAGTATCCCTCTTTGTCCACGCTTCTTTGCTTGCAAATGTTCATTGCAGTGACTCTTTGGCCTGGTGAGGCCTCCGGTTTCTGCTACCCTGTCACTAGTAGAACCTCATTGGGACTCCTCCCGGCTCTCCTACTGTGACTCTGTGTCTTGGAGGTTCCGCAGCTTTGGATCTGTAGGGCCAGCCCTTCATGTGCTCCAGAAGTTCACAGATGAGGTACATGTGGAGGTGGGCCAACTCAAAGCCCAGGGTCTGAGCCCGAGAGGTATCTGAGCTGGTCCACTCACCAGCTCTCTAGTAGTCCCCACAACCAGGAGCCAACTCTACCCTGCTGCCCAGGTGAGGCGCAGGGCCTGCTCTGCCGAGTGCCGCAGTAGCTAAGGGACATGGCCAGCTCTCCTACTCTCAAGAGCCTGGGGCTAGCTCTTCTGCCCAACTCTGGTGGCAAAGGTAAAAGGGAGGAGAGGGGATCTTTGCCACTGCACAGCAGACAAGAGACAGTGTCTGCTCTCCAGCTCTGATGACCTTGGGGCCTCCCGCTGCTATAGATGGCAAGGGGCGAGGGTGGGGGAGGGCAGCTCTCCAGTGCTCACACTCACCCCTCAGTGTTGGCTCACCCGCGCACGCCCCTGCCACCAGAGTCAGCTCTGTTGTGCTGCCCACACAAGCGCAGGGCTCCCTCTCTAAGGGTCTGCAGCTGGTGAGGGCCACGACTAGCCCTTTTGCTCTCCTGACCCCAGGGCCAGGTCTCCCGCCTGCTGCAGGTGGTGAGGAGGGAGGGGGGTATCTCTCGGTCATCCTGACTCCCCGGCAGCTCCCACAGTGTTAGTTACTGCAGGGCCAGCTCTCCCACTCTCAGGCCTCCAGGGCCAGTTCTCCCCCAAAAGTGCCCAGGCGAGGGAGGGCCGGAGCCAGTTCTGCACAGCCCTCAGACATCATGTCTCCAGGCGGCAGCCCAGATCAGGGACACCTGCTTGGCCTTTGGTGATAACAGACACCTGTTGCTGTAGGCCTTGGACACATACATAACCTCTTGGTGGTCACCCAGACCAGGACCCCGCCATGGTCCCAGGTGACATCACTGGCTACTCCGATCGGGCTGTTCCTCATTACCTTCAAGTCTCCAGCTCTGCCTCTCTTTGCCGCGCCCACATCCTTCTGCTTCTCCTTCTCCTCACTTCTCGACCACTTACATGCTCTTCTTAGTGGTGCCCAGGGTCTCTGAGTATCTGGAGTCTGCCCTGGGGTGACCCTAGGAGTGCTATGCCCATCTGTGCATTATACGGCACTGGGCGGGGGTCATCTTGGGCACGGTCTGCCTCCTCCCCACCCCACCCCCCAGGCCCGTGCAGCACAAGACTGGGGGTCCTTTCAGGCTAGCTCCCCGTCCGGCCCCGTGACAGCAGTAGTCTGGTGATCGTCTCGGGCTCGCTCCTTGCGTGGCCTGCCTGAGTGGCCCCATGTGAAGGTCAGCTGTCTCGGGCTCGCTCCTGCATGGGCCCACGATCCCAGGCGGGCTCTGCTAGTCTCCCAGTTGCGCCCCATCCTTGGAACCCGTCTGGGCCTGCGTGTTGCCGAGCTGGTGATTGTCTCAGGCTAGCTCCCTGGCGCCGTACTGATTGTGGTCTTAGGCTTTCCTTCTTCAGGGAGCGTTAGACCACTAGTCACTCAGAGGTTCATAGGTCAGAAGATTGAGCGCAGGTGGACCTAGCCTCTCTCCTCTCTGCCACCTACTGACACACATATGACACAGCACCACACCTGCCAAGCCTCTAGGGGCAGCAGCACATACCAGTATTTCTACATGACCTCTAAGGGGGGGAGGGGTGTTTCTGTTTGGAGTTGGACAGTGGTATGAGGGCACATGTAAGCAAGATCCAATAATAGATGAATGGAAATGTCACAATAAAACAATTTAAAACAAGAGAAATTATCAAAATATTTTGAAAAGAATTCTATATGGTATAATAGGCAGGCATGGTATTTAAGAGAAAATACCCACCTTTGAGTGTGCCTCAGTTATGTGGTTTCTATTGCACCTCGAGGCGACCCCTGACACTCGAGGAGGAAGGAAAGAAGGTGGCTGGGTGTAGTGGGAGGTGCTGGCCTGCTCACATGAGCCTTTCTGCTGCGCGGCTTGTGCTCTGTGCTCCGTCAGCTCGCCCCGTAACGGCGCCACACACGGCCTCCTGTGTGGCCGGCCTTCCCGATTCTTGGCAGGCCGCCTTCTGCTTCCTCAACACGCTCCTGCCCTCTGAGAATGAAATGTCAACGAGTGAGTGGAACTGATGCCAGACCGAGGCACACTTTGCTTTTGGGCTCCTCGTGGGAAGCTTCTGTTTGGGTTTGCACAGCGGGGGTTACACACCTTAGATACTCAGAGTCTGCTGGGCGTGGTGCCTGAGCGAGAGCTAAGTGCAGAGCCTGTCATTTGGTCCCTGTGTCCCCTTGTCCTCATACAAGCAGAATTGCCTTCTTTTCAAAGCCACTTACTCGTGGCTCTTAAAGTAACCTTTTCAGAATCGGAGTAGTAGGTGATTAAAATGGGCTAGCAGAGGCCCTTCCCGCCCCGGGATTTGCCAGACGTCCTGCTGCTCTGTGACAGGTGAGGCGCCCTCCCTGTGCTGGAGTGCCGACGACTCGGGCCTCTTCCGAAGTATGTGTTGGAAGCCTTCCAAAAGGCTGGCTTCTTGGAGGTTCCCCAGAGCACCAGAGGGCTGCAGACCCGCCCTCACCTGTTTGTTAAAAGCGGCTTTGTTGTGTTGTGTTTCACACGTTCACACGTTCTGCTCGTCCAATGTGTCCAGACCAGTGTTTTGGTGAGCAGAGAGCCGTAGAACCACCGCCATGTGAAGAAACCCTTCAGCTGCAGATCCACCCGTCGTGTCTCCATCCCTCCCAGTCAGCCTCAGTCAGCATGGATTTACTGGTTCTATACACATTCAACCCTATGGGATCTGAACTGGCTCCTTCCACGAGTGGAAGGCTCTCGAGTTTCATGCACGGCACCGTGCGTGCTGTTCTCCCCCTTTCTGTGTGGCTGAGAAATCCTCTAACCATGGACTGCGTTTCATCTGCTTGGTGGGGTGCTGGGATGTCTCAGCATTTTATCTCTTAGGGGCAATGCTGCTGTGGCCGTGCGTGCACTGGTTTTGTATGATATATCTCGGTTCTTCTAGACTCTATCCATCCAGGAGTAGAATTGCTGATCACTTACTTGCTCGGCATGGCCACAGAGTTCGTGTAGAGGGTTCTGTCTCCTCTGCCTCTGTGTCAACACCTACCTGACTGTTGGCCTGTCCTCCTGGGTGTAGACTGCTCTCGGGGTCTTGATTAGCAAGTCTTGTGCCTTTCGGACAGGTCTCTGATCAGATCTACGGCTTGCAAATGTTTCCTCCCGTGCTGTGAGCCTTGTTACCTTCTCATTTATAATTGCACAGGAAGTTTGCATTTTGATGATGACAGTTGGTCCGTTTCTGGCAAAGGATTTTGTGCCAGTAAGATAGCACTGCTGCATGTAAGGTCTCACCGAGCCGCCCCGTCTGCTGCTGATGCGCCTCGCTCTTCCTCTTCACCGGTCCATTTCAGGGTCACTCTCTGCCTCGAGCTCCAGATCATCCCTTTCCGGATGCCGGGCTGCCTGCGCGCTACCTGCTGAACACTCTTGCCTCTGACCGATGTTAAAACTCAAACCAGGTGGCCATTGGAATGGGGGGCGGGGTGGTTCTTCCAGATTCCCAGTTCTGTTCCATTGATGTCACGTCTGGCTTTACTGCCTAGCCATTTCTTTGTGGTACAATGTGGAGCTGGTTAATCACAAAGCTTTGTGGTAAGCTGTGAAAGTAGGGACAGGAGCCTTCACTTTCGCCCCTGTCCAGTCTCCGTTCTCTGCCACTCTGCGTGGACTCGGGGCACACGTCTCTGTCCCTTGCTCGTTCCGTGGTAGAGTCTGTGCACAGTGTGTGTCAGGGTATGTATTGCCTTAGTAAAGGTCCTGTGTGCACCGAGTAAGAGAGAAAGATGACAGGGGTTCTAGAGATTAATCAGCTTGGCATTAAGCTATAAAGAAGCGGTGAGAGTCAGTACAGGCATAACTACCCTCGTAAGAGGATTTATTACTGTAATGGAAAGTAAAATTTCAGATAGGTGAACCATCTGTATCTGAGAAATAATGTCACCTTTGTGTAGTTTGGTATTTTAAGTGATGTCAGTTTTCCCCATTAAATTCTTTTAGATATTATATAATCTTCCTTAAAACTAAGTCTTAAAAGAATCTTTGTGCATTTATGCATAATCTGAGCTCATGCATAATCTGAAACTGGGGCCAGGGCCAGATGAAGTTAATTGATACCAACAAGTAAGTTGAATTTCAGCCGCGCGGTGGTGGCGCACGCCTTTAATCCCAGCACTTGGGAGGCAGAGGCAGGCGGATTTCCGAGTTCGAGGCCAGCCTGGTCTACAGAGCGAGATCCAGGATAGCCAGGGCTATACAGAGAAACCCTGTCTCGAAAAACCAAAAAAAAAAAAAAAGTAAGTTGAATTTGGCTATCTGTAAATATTTTCACTTTTAAAACCAGGTGATTTTTTTTTCCTTTTGTATCAATTTATTTTTTTTTAATAAAATTTCCCATCTGTTTTTTCCCTAAAGGAAATCCCTATATATATAGTTCCTGTTATAAATGTGGTAGTTTGACTCTTTGTCAAGTATTGCTTTTCCTATACATGTTGCAAATTAAGTAGTGTTATTTCACTTTTTTTCTATATATTTTTTATTTATATTCCGAATGATTTCCCCTTTCCCAGTTCCTCCCTCCCCGAAAGTCCCATAAGCCCTCTTCCCTCCCCCTGTTCCCCATTCAACCTCCTCTCGCTTCTCTGTTATTTCACTTTCTAACACCAAAAACAAAACAAAACAAAACAAAAAAAAACCCACCAAATCCAAAGAACAACTTTTTGGGTTATAAAAATATGGGTGTATTTCCTTTTAGTGATAACAGTAAATAGAGCCAAGAAAGGTAGACTAAATGTGAGTGTAGAGTGAGTGCCTGCCTATGGCACTGAGTGCCAGGCAGTGTGACCCTAAGTCCTGAGACAGGAAGCAGACAGAGGAGTGAACCTCTTTCTTCCTGGATGCCTGTGTCAGGCTGAGGTGCGCGGAGGCAGCCCCAGGCAGCAGGGTGGAGAAGGCAGATTGAACTTTGGAGCTGAGGCAGTTGGAGGCTGAGGGAGAGTACTTGGAGAGGAAGGAAGACTGCAGGAAGGGGGCTGCAGCAGGCACCTGCTGTCTGTCAGGCCTCTGGGCTCTGGAGCCACAGACACACGAGTTTAGGGCATACACTGCTCAAGATAAGGCAGAGCCAGTCTCTGAAGTGCTGCCATTCGAGGAAGATTCCCAGAGCCAGACGGAAGGCCAACGTGGTGGTGAAGAACCTTTCGTGCTGGTCTCAGGGCACTCAGCACAGACTTGGCGTTCCTAGCTTAGCAGCAGGGCCGGACTATGCCTAGAAAAAGGCGTCTCTGCTCTTCTCTGCCCTTAACCTTAAGCAGACTTGAAAGGAAGCGGGAGGGTTGCAGGGAGTTAGAAATAATTTGCAGCATCCTACCCTTCACCACAGATCCGAAAGCATCACAGCAAAACCCAATGACCAGTTACGGTACCCGGCTGTGATTCCAGCACTGAGGAGGCTGAGGCAGGAGGCTCATCTTGGCCTACATAACGAGACCTTCCAAAACAAAACAGAAACGTAAAACCAGTCATTCCAGGAAGCAGGGAAAGATGACTCACAGCCAGGGTAAATCTGCACTCAGCGGTGACAGCCCCAGAAGTGTACACAGTAATAGAAGCATCCAGAAGGGCTGTTACATAGCAGTCACCTTTAAATGCCTCAAGTGCGCAAGAAGGTTCCTGCAGAGTGGCCTGGGAGGAATGGTTTGCCGTCTGCAGGCAGCTAGAGCGGGCTGCTGAGTGAGGTGGGCACCGGCAGCATAGCCGCAGAAAGTGCGGATGTGGCCAGAGAGAGCAGCAGGGAGGCACGGGGCGCCAGGCCCGGGTTCCAGACACGGATGGCCTGGGCACACTGGTGCAGGGGAGACTCCTGGCCGAGAGAAGCGTTTTAAATAATGGCTTCACACAGCACAGGAGCCCCACGGCACAAGCCTGTCGACGTGAAGTCACTGCGTACTCTGTGTCCAGTGGTTGTCAGTCCTGTGAGTGACGTCAGCAGCTTTCTCCTCACGCCCCGCCCTGTCACAGTAGCTCTCCTCCTGTGTTTATACCCCCCACCCCAGCTCAGACAGAACCAGCTTCCTTTGATCCTTTGCCGAATCAGTTTTTCCTAGGTTTCCTTAAAATCCTTCCTTCCAAAGGCTTTGTTATGTTTAGTCATAGCCTCGGAAGGATTGTAATTATCCTTAAATTAATGGTTACTTAGTTCGGTGCTAACTTCCTTAATTTGCATTTTTTTTCCTGGTATGTAGGGAGGACTACCCCATCTCAGACAGTGCCATAAAATATTGAAAATTACCTGATGCAGGAAATGCCTTAACTTTTTCGTAATTTTTCAAGTATGAAATGTGTGCATGTGTACGCATGTGTGCACATGTGTGTTGTAGCAGCAACCATCCGGTGAGCATCAAGTTGGAGTTCCTTTTGCATCTGGCGTCTGTATCATCATGGTGTCTTGTGTTTGTCAGGATGAGACACGTGGAGCAGAAAATCTGCTACTATTACCCGTGTCAGGACTTCTTAACCCTTTTGGGGCCCCAGACTGAGAACGTGATAAGAACTGTGGAGTAGAGGCAGAGAATGCACGGGTATTGGTGAGGTGCACTCTGGGTTTCAGGAGCTTCACAGGTACCACGGGTGAGCTAGGGAGCCCTGTGTGTCACGCACTGCCTTCATGTGTACATGTTGGTTGCCTATTGAAAATCCTTTCAGAAGCCTCCTGTGGCTTTGACCCCTGGAATACACAGGGCTTCAAGATCTCCATTGCCAGTACATTCCACGTTGGCCTCGGGCATTCAGTTGCACTTAGGGGTTTCATTCTCATGTGTGGAAGAACAACACAATTAAAAATAAGAACTTGTGTGTTTTTAATCTGGAAGCCTTGAACCTCTGCTCAAACTCGGTTTATATCGTTTTTATTTATAAAAAGTTGTTCCCATGAGGTAACCCTTACACGTGTGTCTCCATTTCTTTAGTGTTGGGTGATTTTTACTTCTCAGGAGCCGGCTTACTGTGCTTACTTACGTCTTCCACAATTCCTCAGGGGTCATGCTCTCAAGTGGAATCCGGGCTGGCTTTAAGGGCCACCATTCACACATGATGACTGAAGCATCAAGGTCCCATGAGGGTATAATGGAGCTGCGGACCTCCTTTTGTGTGGCGGGTCACCACTGGCATGGCGCTCTCGTGGTTAGGATGCACGTCTATACTGCCAGCTATTAGAAAGTGTAGCACATAAATTATGCACAGTATATATACACTTGAAAATGATAATAAGCACCTTTCTGGTTGGTGCCTTTTCTGTTCCTTTATTGCTGTGTGTGTGTGTGTACGTGTGTACGTGTTAGCACTGTACTTGTTAGAGCAGTGTGCAGTTGCACCAAATGTTGCCATCTCCACGACCGTGTGCTGAGATTACTGACTGCATCGGACCACGTCCGATGGCTGTCTTGCGTGCTATGTAACATTTGCACAGTGACAGAGTCACCTAACTATGGACCTGCTGGAATGTACCCCAGTGTTGAAGAGACGTGTGACTAGAGACGGGAAGCCTCGAGTGGGAAGACAAATCACGGTAGTGTTAGACATGTGTGCACCAGTTTGCCTATCTATCTGCTAGAGTGTAGGCTGAGGCCTGCCGAGACAGGCTCACAAGCGTCTGTCTCCTGTGCATGTCCTCCGGTGCCCTGGTTTTCTCTGGTTCTACTCTGGCTGGCTGTTTTCTGCGACCTGCCTTGGCTGCAGAAGTCTCAGCTACATCCTAAACTCCCGTGGATGTGTAGTTACGTGCTAGTGGACAGATTTTCGAGGCCGAGAACTAACAGAGATCCACCTGCTTCTTCCTCCTGAACTGCTCAGATTAAAGGCGTGCGCGCGCCCCTCCATAGATTGGTCCTGAAGTCAAAGACTCTGTTTGGTGCTGTATTTTCCTAACTCAGTTCTGTGTTCTCAGGTCAGTGCTGAACTTGCTGAGTCCAGTGTGGCCCCAAGGAGCTGACCTATAATTAGACAGCATGCACATACTATGGGTGTGTGACAGTCAGTGTGTACTTTTCAACTGCAGACAAGTTGGAATTAAGCCCAGGTAACAAAACAGAAATGACTAACAAAAAAATAACATCTTAAAAAAATTTTAACAGCTGTCTTGTCTCCTACAAAATCCTAACTTCAATAGAAAAAATATTAATGTTAATTCGTATTTAGGAGGGCTTGCCTTCCCATTCCTCTCAGGTTAGGTTTTCCTCTTAGGTGTAAACACGCAAGCTTGCATGGCCTAAACTCTTAACAGTGTCACCTTAAAGGTGCTGTGCATTTCTGTGGAGTTCTTGGTGGGAAGGGTAAACTCTCTCTGGGGGAGAGAGGTCAGAGGTAGGCCTTTGATTTGACTGGTAGATATGAGTGGGCCAGGGGGACTCAGTTCTCCTGTCACTTAAGTTATAGTCAGTCTAGGTCTCCCCAGCCTGGCTTGAGGCCGCTGCCTTATCCCTATTGATGTACGAGTTAGGGCGGCAGAAGCTTTACTAGAGGCATGAGGCCTAATGCTGGTCTGGCAGTCAGCTCTGTGAGCTGTGGGCAGTCCATCCTTCTCACCCTCCCATCCCTGTGGTGTCCCTCTAGCCAGCAGCCTTCAAACCACAGTCTGTAGTGGAAAGTGACTTTGCATGTCGGCCGTAGGGAGAAGAGAAGCATCCAGTGAGTTAGGCGAAGGGCAGCCGCTGGAGAGGCCGAGGCATCTGGATTGGACCAGGACTCTTAAGCAGCTAGGCCATGTCATCGGCCCATCCCTACGGCCTAAGAATCCATCTGAGACTTCAGGGTCCTTGGAATGGCCCCGTGGGGAGCTTCAGCTCGGGGCTTGGCAGATACCTGTCAGAAAACAGTACCGATGTGAGCGCATCAGACAGTCACTGTGAATTGGCTGTCTGAGCAAAAGGTCTTTACTTAAAGTGGCCCTGAAGGTTCTGCTAAAGATTGAATTCAGTTATGTGTGGCATTTGGCAGACAGCCTGGCAGATGGCCAGTACTCGCCGTTTAATGTCAGCAATTACACTGTCCTAATAAAAATCATTCTTTATGTGTAACCAATTACAGAGATGATTAAAAACACAGATATAAAGTCTTTTTATTGGTTTTAACCATCGCCTAAATTTTGGGTCTTCTCGCATCTGCCTCTTCCGCCGTGTGAGCGGTAACCATGTTCCTCGGTCTCCATCCTGTCCTTATTTACTTTTATTTACTCTTTAAAGAGCATTATCCAGGGCTGGAGAGATGGCTCAGTGGTTAAGAGCACTGACTGCTCTTCCGAAGGTCCTGAGTTCAAATCCCAGCCACCACATGGTGGCTCACAACCATCTGTAACGAGATCTGACCCTCTCTACTGGTGTGTCTGAAGACAGCTACAGTGTACACTTACATTATAATAAATAAATCTTAAAAACAAAACAAAACAACAAAAAAACTTTATCCTTAGGGAATAACCTCTGCTTACAAAGGGAATCGAAGTTGATTGTGACTGGAAGTAGAGAGCTGTAATAGTAAGTAGCCCAGACACTTTGTCACGCGCTCCCTGATGGCCTTTGTGTCATGAAGGGCTGTGCACTGGTCTCTAAGAGTGCCCCAGAGCTGCTGAGGAATCAAGTTGCCTCTGCACTCAGCTCCTGGAGGAGGGGTGACCCTGGGCAGGCGGGGGAGTAGAACTTAGCATCTAGATAGGAATTCAACACACCCTCTGTGATAGTCGTCACCCTGACTGTGCAGAGCCTTGGCCCATGGACCAGGAGGTCTGGTAAATGCTATAATACATGTTTCCAGTCATAACCCGTGCTTCCTAATTATAATTCCTACCGGGATGCACCAGAATCTGTCTTTTCACATTAAAGTTGGGATCCTGGTGCATAACTAATTAGGGAGGGATCTCAGAACATTTCCTTGCCTATTTAGACATTTTTTGTACGACCGTAATTATCAGTCAGTTGAACGTAAGTGAATTTCTTAATTTTGTAATTAATTTTTCATTTTGAGAAAGGGTTTCACTGTACAGTCCAAATTGGCCTTAGACTCTACAGAGCTCCTGCTAGCCTTGACCTTGGAGTACGAGTGATAGATGCGGTGGTAGCTGTCCATTGGAGGAAAGTGATTTTGCCTTTCCCACCAGGCATCAGTTGTAATCAGTTTCATGGTTAGTGTCCACTTCCTCTTCTCCATGGTGGGATTTTGTCTGGCTTGAACTTGTACCAGACAGAGTCAGTGCTGCGTCCTTCTGTGCACCAGTCCTTTTGGGCCTAGAAGATAGCTTCCTTGGAGTTGTCTACTACCCTTGGCTCTTACAGTGTCTCTGTCCTCTCCTCCTCATAGATCCTTGACTCCTGAGGGGGAGGGTTGGGTGAATACACCCATTTAGGGCCAGGTGCTCCCAAGTCTCTCTTTCCTTATCCACAACTGTCCAGTTGTGGGTCCTTGTGCTAATTTCCACCTACTGCAAGGAAAAGCTTCTCTGATAGAGGCTGAGCGAGGCACTGCTCTATGGGATAGCAGTGTCAGTTTATTGCTCCGTTCCTTTACCATACCAACCGTGCTAAGATTTCTTCTGTGACCCCATCCTCATCTAGGTTCAGGTTCGTGGCCCCACCAGCAGTGTCCGGTAAGTGTTCCATCTTACGAAGTGGCCTTACAGCTAGCTGATCAGAGAGAGGTCTGTTACTCACATAACATATTCGTGCTGCTGTCGTACCATAGATCTTACAAGCAGGTTGCTGCTGGAGGTTGCAGACTTTGAGGGTTTGAGGCTGGGTGATACTGATGATCTGATGAATGCTGTTCTCCTCTGGTAGCATGCGAAGTAACTTCCAGCACCGTGAATGCTACTTAAGAGGGGTGGGCATTCTAGTTAGCAATAGCTAGATATTTCTGTGTTTGATGACTAAGTAAGTGATGTCTTCAGCAATTGGGCCTTACCATCAGGTTGTGGAGAGTTAACAGATAACCATGGCAGTAGCCTATGATTTTTAGGGGTGGGGGATGGGTGGGTGGAGGGTGTTGGCAGGCATTGTTAGTGGGATCCCTTTGGCTAGTCACTCAAGAAATTGTAACTCATTCCTGGTGCTGGAGGTTTTACTTGGTGGTGTATGCTATCTACTTGGGGTTTTATATGGTGATTCTGTCTTAGTTCTACACATACACACATGCATGCATATATATGTATATGTATATATATACATATGTGTACACATATAATTTCAGAAAGCTTCTTTAGTAATATGTTTCTTTTTTTTAAAAGAAAGTACACTGTAGCTGTCTTTAGACACTCCAGAAAGAGGGCGTCAGATCTTGTTACAGATGGTTGTGAGCCACCATGTGGTTGCTGGGATTTGAACTCAGGACCCTCAGAAGAGCAGTCAGTGCTCTTAACCTCTGAGATATCTCTCCAGCCCCCATAGTAGGTCTCTATAATGGCATTTCAAAGGCTTTCAGTGTTAGTACTCCTTTCAGATATTCCCTTATATCCTGTTTTCCAGTCCCCTCCCCAAAACTGACATTTACAAATGGATGAAAAATTCTTTAAGCGAGAGAGAGAGAGAGAGAAGAGGAGGAGGAGGAGGAGGAGGAGGAAGAAGAAGAAGAAGAAGAAGAAGAAGAAGAAGAAGAAGAAGAAGAAGAAGAAGAAGAAGAAGAAGAAGAAGAAGAGGAGGAGGAAGAAGAAAGGACCACTCTCTCCAGTTTCCCCCATAGTAGGGACCTGTTTTGCTCTTAGGTCACAGGGCAGACAAATGGGAGTCTACTAGAGGGGAGGACTTCCCACAGGTGAGCTGCTGTGGTTGCTAGCGAACCAGGTGCCATTTAATTCTGAAGGACATGCTACACAGCTGTGAATGAAGATAAAAACTCAGGGGCTTTTGCAGAACCCCAGATGTTTCTGAACTCACCCCATTGTCCCCCACTCAGGCTCCAATACAGTTCACTCTGTGTGTTGCAGCCAAACTCTTTAGTCCCAAGGTCTTTGAAGCTATGTCTTGTTTTCTTTCTACACATTTTTCATTTAAAGACTCCAAATCCCTTGGATGGAGTTCAAGACATGCTTTTCTTTACTGGGCTCCAGTGTAAAGTGAATGGCATTTAACAGGGGTTTATATTAGAAGGAGACTTGATTTATGTGGCTGTCAGAAGTGAGTGTAAGAAAGACACCTCACATTTGTGAGCTTTTAAGCACAAATAAGGCATCCGTTCCAGGACCACTCCCATGAGCCTGTCTACTCTCCAATCCCAAATGCTAGGTATCCATGGAAACATTTGCACCAGTCAGCCGGCCACATTAGCTCATCTCACGTGCGCTGAGAGCGGCTTGGGATGCTTGTGGTTGCTTAACTGAAGTGATGCAAGCGCTTTTGAACTTAGCACTAGTATTTTTCCCAGATTTTTATGTACACATGTTTTTAAAGACAAGAAGCCTTCGTCTGTTAAGTATCACTTCTAAGCAAAGGCTCCTTAAAATGAGCTGTTTTCTCTTTGGTGGCTTTAAGATCAGTAATGACTTCCAGCAATTTGTTTACGATGCTCACAGTTATGCCTAATAAAATGGTTTTCTCCATAGTTCTTCCCCGAGTGCAGTTCTTGAAGTTTGTTGTATCTATTTGAACATTTCGGCTCTCATTTCTTTGTGGACTTTCCTGTGCTTTGGACTCTGGCAATACAGATGTTAGACTTTGTGGTGCGGATTGCAGAGCCTCCAGCCCTCTTCCTATCTCTGTCATTCAACTTGGAAGGTTTCTATCGTGTGTATAAAGTCTGTTCACTTTTTCATCTGCCCTGTCTATTCTGTCCTGTCTATTCTGTCCTGTCTAGTCTGCCCTGTCTAGTCTGTCCTGTCTAGTCCGTCCTGTCTAGTCTGTCCTGTCTATTCTGTCCTGTCTATTCTGTCCTGTCTAGTCTGTCCTGTCTATTATGTCCTGTCTAGTCTGCCCTGTCTAGTCTGTCCTGTCTAGTCTGTCCTATCTAGTCTGTCCTGTCTATTCTGTCCTGTCTATTCTGTCCTATCTATTCTGTCCTATCTATTCTGTCCTGTCTAGTCTGCCCTGTCTAGTCTGTCCTGTCTAGTCTGTCCTGTCTAGTCTGCCCTGTCTAGTCTGTCCTGTCTATTCTGTCCTATCTAGTCTGTCCTGTCTATTCTGTCCTGTCTATTCTGTCCTGTCTAGTCCGTCCTGTCTAGTCCGTCCTGTCTAGTCTGTCCTGTCTATTCTGTCCTGTCTAGTCTGTCCTGTCTAGTCCGTCCTGTCTAGTCTGCCCTGTCCAGTCTGTCCTGTCTATTCTGTCCTGTCTAGTCTGTCCTGTCTAGTCTGCCCTGTCTATTCTGTCCTGTCTAGTCTGTCCTGTCTAGTCTGCCTTGTCTGGTCTGCCATGTCTGGTCTGTTGTTTCCAAAGTGTTTTGGGCTCAGGTTTAGTCTCATCTTTGCTCCGTGTCATTCACTTCTGGCCCATTCTCCTTGGCTTTTTCTTTTGTGTCACTGTCCATTTTATGAACTTTGATAAGGCGGCAGAAATCGTGGATTTTATTTAGTTGTGCGTTAGACTTTTGTACTCCTTAAAATAATGTTAGATGGTGTTCTGACATGTAGTTAAGTTGCCGAGTTACCTGGATGGAGTGTAAACTGCTAACATTTCTGATCAGGGTGAGTACTGTCTCAACCAAGTTAAGTAACTTTTAAGAAAACACGGTGGTGTAGCCTCACCACATTGGAGTATGGCCTCCAGACTTTATACTGATTTTGCATTGTGAGCAGCAGTGGGCAGTCACTCCTACCACAGAAGGCGTGCTCTGATGAGAGATTGTGTTTCTCATTTCACTACATTTTTCTATTCACCCTATCATTCCCACTGTCTGGATTTTATACATTATTAATTGATGAAAATGTTTGTGCCACAATTCTCTGGTGGCGTCCATCCCAGTGTGTGGAATAAAACATTGCAGAAAAAGACTTGGTGACATCATTGATAGAACAGCAGTAGTCTCTTCGTCATTCTCCATGAATGTTTATAAGCAGGTAACTAAGTAGAAACAGCCCTGTGCTGTGGTCACACATGAGGAAGGGTTTAAGAGGTGTTGAGATGGCCCTGGACCCTGCTGTGGAATGCTCTTGTAGTGTGCACCTAGAACTCACCGTCTTGCCACACAATGAACGGACACAGCGACATCTGCAGCCTGCAGTCCACATTTAGTGACAGACACTCAGGATCACCTGACACATTAGCGTTAGTCCTCATAGAGGGTCATCTTTATTTCATAAAGATACAAGGGTGAGATTTTCAATAGTCCATCCAAGTCCCACAGCTATGTAGCAGTACAACCAGCTTTTGAATGTAAGTCTGTCTGTAGATGTACAAATCCCACACTAGTAGTAATTCTAGAACTATTTAAAAATATTTTTATGACTTCTTCAAGAGAACATACTCATTTTCTCCCCTATCTTCTACATCCACCTCCCCATTTTATTCCCACCCAACTTTGTGGTCATTTCTTAAAACCCCACCAAGTACCATTAGTGTTGCCTGCACAGTTTTAGGTGTGGGACCATCTATTGGAGTATGTTAGACCTGCCAGGGTCACATCCTTAGAGAAAGCTGATTTTTCCTCTCCCACCACACTCCAGTTACCAATAGCTCCTCAGCTAGGGGTGGGACATCATGTGCACCTCCTCTCTCCCTTCTGGGATTTCCTCTGGTACAGGTCTTGTCACAACTGCTGTGAGGATGTATGTGCGACTGTCCTGTTCAGAAAACACTCTGTTTTAGTCACCTAGCACATCTGGCTCTTCCTTTCTCTCTGCTCCCTCTTGCACGAAGATCCTGAGCCTTGGGAAGAGGAAGGGTGTATACAGATGTCCCACGCAGGGCCGAGCACTCCGCAGTCACACTGTGCACCTTGGCCAGTTGTGGGTCTCAGTGTTAATCACAGTCTCCTGCAGAAAGGATCCTCTCTGTAAGATGGGTATAAGAGAAATCATTAGGAGTTGGTTTAATATGTCCTGTTAGCAGAATAACCGTAGGACTCTTCCCTAGGGCTTATGATATGTCTAGCCACAGGTCCTTGGCGTCAGTCACTGGACCAGGTATGTGTTCCATCTTGTGGAACAGGTCTTAAATCTGCCAGAAAGTGGTTGGTTGCTCCATGCCATTTGTATCACGATTGCACCAGCGGACAGGGCATATCCTGCCAGGCTGGTCATTACTGCGGGCCATAAAGTTCACAGCTGGGTGCAGTGACTGCTTGTCTCCAGTAGCATATATCCGGTACTGTGAGACCCTAGTCAGTAGGCAGGAAGCTTCTAGGTCAGTTCCAGCTTGACAGCGTCTGTGTCCTGTGACTCAGGTGTGTGGTGACCTCAGCAGTAGGGGCTTACCATCAAGCTTAGAAAGGTAGCCAAGGGTAGTGTCAGCCGTCTGTAATGTTGGCGGGGACAATAGCCCACCGAGTCTCCATTTGTTATCCTTGTGATTTCTATCTAGTAGGGGCACTGTTCACCCATACGGAGTGATTCCACTTAAGTTCTTTTTATGTTGTAAACAAACGTTTATATTTTAGGAAGCTTCTGCAGTAATAGTCTCCATTTGACTGTTGAGAAGGTCTTTAGTGTTAATTGTCCCTCCTGTATCCCTCCCCTCCCCTCCCACTACCTTCCGTTGTCTCCCATCCTCCTCCTGTCACTGGGGTCTGTCCCCTTTGATTGCATCCCCTCTCTGATCGCTTACTGATTCCTGAGCTCTGAGGCATTTCAGTTGAGACACACGTATTTAAAGACTCAAAGCTAACTCTGTGAACGGGAGGGAACACGCTTTCTCCATGGGTCTGGATTGCCTCACCCAGTGATGATGTTGTAGTTGGGGTTGAACCCAGAGCCCTGTGCATGCTAGGTCATCTCTGTGCCATGGCTGTGATGCCATCCCAGAGCTACTGCCATTGGTCCTGAAACCTTGGGATGCGCAGCCAGCCAATCAAACCAGCTAGCTTACAGTGAATACAGAAGTGGAAATAAAAGCTTTCAAGTTACTATTAAGTTATGCTACTCAGTGTGTTACTTTATGAGACTTAAGTGGTAAGTATCGTAAATACCTAGTGAGTGGGTAGGTGCCTTAAAAACATTTCTAAATTAGACTGTAGTTCAGGGCATTACTATGTGTGCAGGTTTGGGAGTATGTAGGGATTTTCCTGAAAGACCTAGAGTGGTCTGGTAAAGGTACCGTGGCTTAAAGATCAGTTTTAACTTGCTGATGGAATTTATTTTTATATCTTTTAAAAAGTTTTTTATTAGTTATTCACAGTGGGCTTTATGATATTTTCATATACATATGTATTCTATTTGGGTCACGCTAACATCCCCTTCCCTCTCTTTCCCACAGTCTCTCTTTTGCTTGCGTGTGTGTGTGTGTGTGTGTGTATGTATGTATGTGTACGTGTGTGTCCCAGTTGGTGTGTGTATGTATACATGTGTGTGTCCCAATGGGTGCGTGTGCATGTGTGTGCGTGCATGTGTGTTCCAAGTGGCGTGTGTGTGTATGTGTATGTACACGTGTGTAGGTGCGTGTGGGTCCCAATGTGTGTGTGTACGTGTGTGTTCCAAGTGGTGTGTGTGTGTGTACGTGTGTGTCCCAATGGGTGTGTATACATGTGTGTGTACGTGTGTGTGCGTGTATGTCCCAATGTGTGTGTGTGTGTGTCCCAATGGATGTGTGTATGTATACATGTATGTGTCCCAATGGGTGCGTGTGCGTGTGTGTCCCAATGTGTGTGTGTGTGTGTCCCAATGGGTGTGTGTATGTATACATGTATGTGTCCCAGTGGGTGTATGTGCGTGTGTGTCCCAATGGGTGTGTGTGCATGTGTGTGTGTGTCCCAGTGGGTTTCGTTGCAATTACTGTGGCAGTGTGGGCACCTTACCGATGGCTATACCGCTGAAGATAATACCTTTCTCCTCCATCAGCCATCAGTTGTACAAGGCCTGAGGGCATGAAGGGTCCTTGTGAGCCCTCCCCTTTCTGTGCCAGTGCGTGTATCTGCACTAATGCACATGTCTCACTTTCAGTCATTTGACATAGTCTCATGAGTCAACTAAGAGACTCAAATATCGGACATAAGGCTCCTTCAGCTAACATGAGACAGGTCTCGTCTTCCATCTCAGCCTCCAGCGTATTAGCATTACAGGTATGTACTATTACATCCGTGGCAGCAGCTAGTTTTCACTGAGCACTTACTGTGTGCTAAATGCATTGTCTGTTACATTAAACCTTCCTTTTGAGTGCTTATGGTTTATTTCCTTCCAGGTTAGATATAAAAAAAACATCATGAAACATTGATTTGACTAGTTTAACAAAAACCACGCAAGGAACACAGACCCCCAAGTAATGCTCACTAGCGAGAGCCCTGCTGTGCCTGTCCACGACACAGACACCGTATTCATCTCATCACAGGTCTCTGCTCTTGCAGGAGCGTGACTTGGGATTTTGTCTATTACAAATAGTGTGACATCTGCTACATGTGTGTAGTGTGTGTGCCGAGGGCTTAAGTTGCTGGCCTGTAGTGGCCTTTGCATGTCTTTGGTTTCCATCGACACTGGGCAAGGTCTTCACTTGTACAGTGGTTGACAGGGATCCATCCTCCTCATCTTTACATAATGATATACTTTGACTTTCAGCAATGTGGTATTCATTATTTTTTGTTGTTATTAGTAGTAAAGCTAGGTACCACTTTGTGAACCTTAGCCTGTTTTTGTAGTATGGGATATATACACTGAGCTAGCTATATCCCTCAGCCCAATCAATATTTTCTCTAAAATGCTTGCACAAGCATTTTGCCAGTGTTTAAGTATGTTGTTTTTCTGATATCTGGCAGTTGGTATGTAGCTTCTATGTTGTGAGCTTTCTTGTTAATGTGTGACTTTTTTTTCCCCTGATGTCCGGTGGTTGGTCTGTAACGTCTGCCTGTGTTTCAGATTCTGTTGTTCATGTATGATGTCTCCTGCTCTGGCTCAGTTTTCCCTCTCGTGTCTTAGTTGAAAGTCTGTGTCTTAAAGTCATCTTCAGTTGGTGCCGAATGCTTATCTTAAGAAGCTGTCCTACTGTGAGACTGTCCTACTATGAGATAATGAGGGTTTCCTCCGGGTTCTGTCTAAAAGCTTTCCGTTTTCTCGTTTAACACGTAGATCCTCACACCTCCCAGGTTAGTTTCCATAGCACAGCGTTCAGTTCCATGTCTTTTCTTCCATGAGGTACCATCTGTTCCAGTTAGGCATATTCTTTAATCCACTGAATTTTCGCCATAGCTGTGGCTACTGTTTAGTCCCTTGTTTCTTGAGTTTCTTGGTTAGACTGATGAGGAGTCATTTCCTTTAGCATCCTCTCCTGTGAGGTTAGGTGAGTGTGCCCAGGCATGCTCTGCTCTCTCCGCTCTGCAGTCTCTGTAGAGGTGCGCTGTGCATATCCTTCCCCACTGCGTTTACTACGTCTCTGTAGAGGTGCGCTGTGCATATCCTTCCCCACTGCGTTTACTATGTCTCTGTAGAGGTGCGCTGTGCATATCCTTCCCCACTGCGTTTACTTTGGCACAACATTTCATCACAGGAAAGGCAGGAGTGACCCGTAAGGCAGCCAGAGAGCAGCATGGGTGGAATATGTTGGAAAGCTGACAGGAATCCCACAGAAGTTGTACATGCTGCACTTGAGAGAACAACCCTCAGTGTAGAAAAGCCCAGAGAGGGCTTTTCCATAATGACATTGTTTGTGAATCTGGAGAAGGCCATGGCTCCGAGGGACCCCTGCAAGTCCCTGCGAGGTGTACTGTGTTGGGAAGTGTTGTGTGGTGTTGCAACCATGCTGGCAGCCAGAGGCAGATGGCTAACACCTCCACCCCTGACCCTGAGGGCCCAGGAGGAGAGGACCTTTCCACAGCCCAAGTGTTCCACTCCTCAGAGACAGTAAAAGAAGAAGAAGGCATGTCACAAGTCACTGCAGGACAGCATCTAAGGGGGCCACTCACTGATAGAATTAAAAAGTAATTTGCATTACTGGAAATTGTGCAGTTATTTTTTAGTTATTTTATTTCATGTGTAAGGTTGTCTCCTTGTATGCATGTGCTCCATGAGGCGCCTAGTGCTGAGGGAGGTCGGAAGAAGCCAACGGGTCCCTGGAACCAGAGCTAGGGAGAGTTGCACACCACCACGTGGGTTCTGGGAACTGAACCCCAGTTCTCCACCCGAACAAGTACTCTTAACTGCTGAGCCATCCAGTCTCTTTAGCCCACCAATCCCTTTGATTTGAGACAGGGTCTTTATGTGAAACTCAGGCTGCCCTTGAACCCAGAAGTCTGCCTCCCGGAGCTGGGACTTGGGATGTTAACCAGCATGCCTGGCAGACCTGTGTAGTCCTGTAGCCCCTCTGAGGCGTGTGTGTGCGCGCGCGTGCGCGGCTGCTAGCACGTGAGGGTGTTGGCCGCATGGTATCTTCCTTGTTGTTTACTGTAGACAGTCTCTCATTGAACCTGGGGCTCACCATTTCTGGTAGACTGCCTGGCCAATGAGTCCCTCGCTAAGTCACCTGCCTCTTCCCCGCTGGGACTACAGGAGAGTGCCACCGTGCCAGACTTTTTACTCGGGTGCTAGGTCTCTGAATTCAGGTCCGCACTTTGCCTACTGATCCTGCTCCTCAGCCCCAAATTCTTATTTTCCAGAAGATAGCTTCTGTCTTGATTTTCTCGTTTAGCGACAATCTCACACATCTTGGGTGCCCTCCCCCATTTCCTTGTGATTTTGGATTAGCATTGGGTTTATGTTGTGACATAAGTTACCAGGAAGAATCTGTGCCATACACAGTTTCGGGTCCTATCAAGCTTAGCTTATAAACTTGTCCTACTGAGGCGGGCCGTGGTGATCCACACATAAGAAAGCTTTAGTGGCTGCTCCTTTTAGAATTAGATTTGCTCTCACTTCATGGAACTGACGTTTACTGTGCAAGTTTTGCAGAAAAGGAACTTCACCAAAGTAGCGATGTTGTTTATGAATTGGCTGGCTGCGGAACGGTAGGCAGCGTTTTCAGAAAACATGTCTCGTAAGCATTGCATCTTTCAGGGAGGAGAAGCTTAACTTTTTTTTTTTTAACTATATCTCTATTCTTGAAGAACTCAAACAACTTTTGACATGTTAAAACATGCGTAGCACGGTCTGCTGTCACAACCATCTTTAGGTGACTCAGTGGTGGGTATATGCCATACTGCACCAGCGCCGTGCCTCCCCACATGGGCCATGGGAAATGCTGTCTGCTGCTCTTCAGCCCGTGCCCTTCAGGAAGAGCTGGGTCGACCCTGGAAGCCCAGGCGGTGGGGCTGTGCTTCCCCTCCCTCATTAGTGTGCTTGCCAAAGCTGGTTTGCAGGGCCCTTGTTAGCTCTGTCTGATCTGTAACCTCCAGTCCTCTGCTGTTTCCTCTTGTAATTTGTAGTTCTTAGTTCGAAGCTCAGTTATGTCTGAAATTGCTCCAGAGGCATCAGGCACAGCCCACAGGTTGTGCCCACGCTGTCCCCCCGCCCCCCGCCCCCCGACAGTTCCCAGCTTGTGGCCGCAAGCACTGTCACTATTCCATCGAAGGAAAAACCATGATGCCGAGGAGCCCTTTGGCAGCATTCTCAATGAAAGCCGAAAGCTGTGAGTGACACTAAAAGCCGTGAGTGACACTAAGCAGCTCTTCCTGTGTTTGTTATCTTCCGCAGGCAGGAGGGCGCACTCGGAGAGTCAGCTAGCAAGAGTGTGGAGTCTGACCCCGAAGACTTCTCTGATGAGGCAAGTTCAGAGAATCTCTACGGCACCTCGCCCCCAAGCACGCCTCGACAGATGAAACGCCTGTCGGCCAAGCAGCAGAGGAATAGTGCGGGGAAGCCGGCCATCCGACCGAGCTTGAGAGGTGAGCCAGGCACTTAAAAGATCCGCCGGAGAGGGCGTGGCAGGCGTGGAGCCCCACTTTGTGTGACTGTAGTGACCGGCACGTTCTTTGACAGCATTGGTGTCTCCTTTGTTTTAAGTTGTGTCTCAGTGCTGTTGGTAGGGTTGTTATTTTGACTTAGCCCCACAGGCTGTGCTGCTGGTAGAAGGGGCAGGTGATTATTATCCAGTGCAGGAGGCTTTGTCCTGAGTTGTGCTTTAAGTCTTTTGAGGCTATGGTAGAGGCTGCAAACCCACGGTGGCGAGATACTACATGGGTGGCATGCAGTTACTCTTTTTATCTCTTGCCGAGGTTTCTGAGTTCTTTTCTCCAGCAGTGGTATATTGGACATCTGGGAGGAGACAGCCAAGCTGTAGTTTCCTGAGTTGTGGAACAAGTCCAGGGTTTTGTCTTCTGCTGGTGACTCAGAGTGTAGGGCTCTTGCATGCTGAGCAGTTGCCAGATGGGACTTCATGTCTGAGAGCCATGGAGGGAACCTAAATGGTACCCCACGTCCAGGAGCCATGGAGGGAACCTAGATGGTACCCAGACCTGGGGTCCACGGAGACAGCCTGTCCTTTCCTTTCCTCTTTGTGTAGCATCTCAGAGCCCAGCTATGTCCTGTCCCTTGATGCTGACAACAGGGTTCTCCGTGCTTCTTCCTTCCTCCCAGCCCCTCCTAACTCTTTCCCAAGGTGGGTGAATGGACCTATACCAAGCTGCTGACTCACCGTGCCCTCGTATGGCTTACCGCTCCCGTCACAGAAACCTCGAGGTTTTAGAGTTTTCCATTAAGCTCAGAAAGGATGGGAAAGGAAAGTCGTCTCTTTTCCTTCTCAACTGCTTTGAATTATTTTATTCTGTGAAATTGTAAAATTTCAGGGGTGGGAAGGGTCTCAGGAGTCTACATGTCTGCCGTTTTCAAATGGAGCAGCTAATCCTCTCCGGCCTCTAGATTCACAGCTGTCCGATGCTGGCCTAGGAACGTGGGGGGTCCTTCGTCATGTCTCTTTCTTACTGCAGAGGAGTACCCCCGTTGGCTGAGAAGCTTAGAAACACAAGCAGAAAAGCCACCGAGACTACAGAAAAGCGGGGCTCCCTAAGCGCAGTGGCCTCAGTGTGACTGACATGCCCGGCTTCTGTGTGTGCATTGTCATCCCCTGCAGTTTGTCTCTTCACAGAGACAGCCCTGGGTTTCTGTTTCAGACGGTCTTGGGGGTGTGCTAGAAAGCCACCCCACTCCACACGTGCCGGCCTGCGGGCTGTTTGTTGTTGGAAATCTTATTCATACACGCTGAGAACAGATGTCGTGAGGGACCCATCTGGGCAAGTGCGCTGGCCTAACACTGTGGCGTTTGCACTGTGACAGTACGGTAGCCCCCGAGACCTCATTTGCCCTCAGAACGTAGCTGTGTAGTGCGGTGCACAAGCACCCACCAGGTGCCAGCTTGTATGGTTTCCAGTCTGACTGATGGACATTCTGGGTGTGTAACCACTGGGTGTCATTATTTATCTGTAAAATCATGTTTGTTTGTTTGGTTTTTTGTCAGTGTATTGAGGGTTATGTGATAACTATCATTATTATCGCTTCAAACTAAAAAAAAAATTGCCTTAATACTTACTTTCCTTTTTTGTCTTAAATATTAAGGTAAAAATCAAATTGTTACATTGTTTCTATCTTCTTTTTAATTGGCGTCCGTCTGTCTTCCCACCCAGGTCTCCTCACCACTGCTACTGTAGTTGCTGCTGCTGTTTAACCTCCCTTTCCCCCTGATTCATCTTCTCCCCCCCCCCCCCCCGTTCTGCCCTTGTTTCTCCTTCAGTCTTTCCACTGAGTCAGAATTTGAGTGAGTGCACAGGCATGCCCTATTTTAGAGGATGAATAAGACAGCCCCGTCTCCTGCAGGGCGTCTACGACTCAGGCAGCACCCGAGTGTGGGCTGGTGTGGTCGGGCGCACGGAGGTCACCAGGGGCACACACAGGGTGGGTATTGAGAAGCCCTGGTGGAAGACTTTGGAACAAGTGACTTGTGCCGTGACTTAAAGGCCGAGTCAGGGACACCACGATTTCAGACTAGCGTATGATTCATAATAATCTCTTGGTCCCTCTGTATTTTGAAGAGCTTCTTAGAATTGGTCAGACTGCTCAGATTCATTTTCAGAGCTGTCCAAGGGGCTGTGAACTGGCGCGTTACTCCTGTCTTACAGTGGGTCTGTGAGTCACACCGTTAACTTTAGGCTGCAGTCAAAGTTGGACTCAACCTTTGGACAGAGAAGTCGCTGATGAAATCCCATCATTCTGCTTACCGATTGCCCTTTATAAACCACCCTGAAGCTCTGCAGGACAGCGTAGCTACTCATTGCCCACGATTCTGTCACTCATGTATGTAGGCAGAGTAGAAGGTCATCTACTACTCTGGACCCATGGTGTCTGGACCCTTAGCTGGGGCAGCTCCACCGGCTGGAAATATGGCTTTTGGCCAAGGCCCCGGCTCTGAGCCCTTAGCCCCTCTCCACATGGTATCTGCCTTGTCCCACATGTCCCAGGTGTCTCCCTTGCTTTTATGTGTGGATTTGCGCTGCGATGGCAAGACCAGCTGAGGCTCAGCAGGCATGTTTTCTCTCTGTGTGATCATTTGCATGGCCTGGATGCATGCCGAGTGTCCCCGGTCCCCGAGGAGCTGAGCCTCTCACATGGCACCTGGCTTCCATCAGAGCAAGGGTTTTGAGAGTCTCCTATGCAAGCTCTTGAGACCCTGCCTTGGAAGTCCTAGAGCACCCTCTCTGCGTGCCTTCACTAGACAGTGTCTTCCGCATGCTCTATGGGACCCAGAGGCTCGGTTCCTTAGCTGCCTTAGGAGACTAGCCCTGCATGCCTCCCTGTAATGATCTGGGGGAACTGGCAAGCCACCCTGCTGTCTTTCCAGATTCTCTGGAATCTCTTCCTCATAAATGCCAGAAACGTGGAGGGGACCGAGAGCAGAGCTCACACGGGGATGCACCACCACTCGGACTGGTCCTCTGTCTTCTGCAGTGGAAGCCCTTGTTGTGGATGTGATTTCTGAAGTGTTATCTCAAGCTCAGCTTGAGGCAACCTATGCCATGGATTTGTTTTTTGTGGGCATCTATAGCGCTCTGTGGAACATATGTGGGATCAGAAGGTTGGCTCTTCCTGGAGTTATTTGGTGGGAGTGCTGTTGGGATGGTAAACTCACACAGGAGACCTCGGGGGTGGAACACTGGCCCCAAGATGAGCTGTGCATCCTAGCGGGCTCTGCGCTATAAAGCTGCACTATCGCATAGCTTGCAAACCTGCAGTATGGGGGGGGAGACCGCTGTTGCTACTGCACACACAGTAGGCGAGACTGCCGTCCTGCGTCAGTCATGTGAACTCATGTTTTTGAGGATAACTGTAACCTTTCCTAATGGTCTTTCTCCCATATTTTCAAATAAGCACTCCTGCTGTGTCTTTGTAGACGTGTGGAGCTATTTTTGGAGACCAGCTACAGTGGTGGATCTGCTGTATTGGAAAGTGTGCGTATTTAAGTTGGTAGATAGTGCCATGCTGTTCCTCAGGAGGGCTGCTCCAGCTTTCACTCTTAGCAGTGTACCCACGCCCTGCTTGCTTGTGCCGTCTGCATGATTAACATTTTAATTTTCTGCTTTAGCTGCTTCTGTTTGCCTTTTTATAATAGAATAGTAGGAGGGGAATTGACTATCGCAGTTAAATAAATTATTAGAAAAAGGAGGCTCAATATCAATGCCGGTGTAGATGCAACGTGTACCTAAGCACACGAGTGTTTGCAGGCCAGCAGCTTGAAGCACAGCCTTCAAGGAAATGCAGCTTTGAGCCAAAAGGGAGGTGTAGAGGAGAGGCCAAGTCATCTAAGCTGTTCTTTGTGTCACTGGCATAGTGACTCTGAAGTCGTGAAGAATGGGTGGACATTTCACGGCTAATTGTGAACATCTGTAATTCCATCAGGTTCTCAAAGCAGTCGTCACCCAGAAAAGGTTAAGAAGCACTGACCTGGGCTGGGGAGGTGGTCAGTGGTCAGGAGCTCTTGCAGAAGACATGAGTTCAGTTCCCAGCGCTCACAGCTGCAGTTCACAGTTCTGGAAATCTCATATCCTCTCTGGACAGTTCAGGCTCCCGCACACATGTGGCGCACACACACACACGCATAACATATAAATAAAACAATAGTAAATCTTTTTAAAGGCCAAGTGTCAACCCAGAACTTGTCACATGCCAACAAGATTCTGTTTTCAAGATGGCTTACCCAAGATGTGTGTCACATCCGCCCGTGAAGGTGTCAGACAGCTAGTGACGCAGCACTCCCAGCTTCAGCCATGTCTGTGAGTGTTTCCAAACACTGACCGATAAAGTCCGCGGCCAGGGCGGTTGTGTGACTTGACCTGTTGCTGCCGCCTCATCGGTTGCAAATTCCTATTTAGTTAAACTATAAATGAAGCCTTTCTCCCTTCTGTTATGTTATAAAGGAAACAGACATTTGAGGATGAATTTTTGACAGTCAAAAAAGCTTGACTAACTTTTTCTTAAACCAACCCCGAGAGGAAACATCCTTTTGGCTGATCACTGTTCGAACCTTATTAAAATCTTAACTGCTGAAGTACAGCCAAGATTTATCACTACCCAAGGCATGATCACTTATTTATTTGTAATTTTATTTGAGGCGGAGTCTCGTTATGCAGCCCTGGCTGGATTGGAACTCACTAAGTAGAGCAAGCCAGCCTTGAACTCACAGAGCTCTGCCTACCTCAGCCTCTGGGATGCTGGAATTAAAGATGTGCATCACCACGTCAGCTCTGAAACACTCCTTTTCAGAGCTGCTCTCTCTGTTGGGCTTCCTGTTGATCTCAGAGGATTTAGTATCAGCAGAAAACAGAGCAAACAACCTGTCGATCAGCAGTGGGCTCTGGGTGGATTAAAAGGTTCTCGGTGATGTCAGTGGGGAAAGCCAAACTAGCCAGAGCTGGGTGGCTTCTGTGTCAAGGCCCTGGTGTCCCCCAGGTCTCCCGTATTTGCGAGGTTCCTCCTTTGGGGTCTGTCTGGTACATCTGTTTACACATACCATTGCAAATACTCAGAACATCTGAAAGCACAGCTATGTAGACTGAGCAACTAACCCCACCCCCATCCCCACCCCAAATCTGGCCACTAGTGGGATAACTGGCATTTACATGTGGCCAGACTGAGGCTTAGGTCTGTTTTCGGTTTGAATTCCACTGTAATATGTGAAATATAAGTGTACACACACATACACACACACACCCCAACTTGTGTCTTGTTTGGGGGAAAAGGCAATTGTTTGTCTCATCTTGCCCCCTCCCTGTTGGCTTTCCGTCACACTCTGTAAATCCAAGTGTTAACCCACTGCTTGGTGTAAATGCACATCACAAACAGTTGTGTAAAACACACACTTGTACTACATGATAAGCTCAGCCGGATCTGTATGTATACAGTGCGACCTACAGCATTTTAGTTTGTAGACCCGCTTAAAGGAGATTATGTCTCCACAGAAAGGTAGGATCATGCCCCCAAGCCCACGGGACTTTGATTATTGAAGTAATTATCTGCTCAAAATAGGTTCATCTCGTGTTCTCATGTTTTGCCTCATGGTAGATACAATACAGATCAGGACATAATGTTTGCATTGTAGAAGATCATGAACAATTAAAAACCTGCTTTTCAAATGACACACATTCTGTGACTGCTGCCAATAACACATGCTACATTAGTTTTATAAAGTGTGTGTGTGTGTGGAGGGGGAGAGGGACAGACAGACAGAGACAAAGAGACAGGCAGACAGAGACAGAGAGACAGACAGATACAGACAGACAGACAGACAGACAGACAGAGGGACAGAGCACACACGCATGCCTTTGTGCTGGTACAGGCCAGAGGTCAAGGTTGAGCATCCTGATTTCCTTTCCGCCTCCCTTTGAGGCACGGAGCCTGGAGTGCGCAGACTCAGCTAGACTAAGTGCTAAGGGGGCCCTGCAGACCCTCTGTTCTCACCCTGAGCTGGGGTTACAGGTACCAGATGCCATGGTCCAGCGTTTTACATGGATGCTGGGGTCTGCACTCTAGTCCTCAAGCTTGTACAACAAATGTTTTGCCAGCCAAGCCCTCTCCCCAGCTCAAGTTTCTGTCTTTTTAAATCTTAAGCCCCCGCTCACAAAGTCATTTTTGTTTCATAATTTTTATCTTCTCTAACTGAGACTGTCTATCAGGATGCACATGCCAGCTGATACACGACTCTCCCTGGTCCCCGCGCCTCTTCTCCGTGCCTTTCCTCGGTGCTGGAACCCACGGCCTCTTCAGCGCTGGGGTCTCTGGATCTCTCTCTCGATCCATCAGCCTCATTTTATTTCCCGAGAGCTAGCCCCACATAGTTGTGTCCAAGGCGACTCAGATCTGGTCACTCGAGACCCAGTGTCTCCAGCACTACACATAGCGCATTCAGCGTTGCAGTAACAAAGTGGCGTAAGCTTTGTGGAGAAAATCTTGGAGATGCCTGCCCTTTCTGTCCTACCTGTCCCTTAACCTGGCTGCCTAGTGCTGTTAAAATGTAAACGAACAGGCAGAAGTGACTTTGAATGACTCCTGTGCCGACATGGCAGACCAGTGAGTCCTGATGAATGGTCTGCGTCTTCAGCCCTGCTCCCCTTCAGATTCAAATGTTAACGCAAGAGATGAGCTCTGCGGCTTTGCTCATCACTGTCTTCTGCTTTGTATGAAATAATCTTGAGGGCCCTTAAGCATTCCTGCAGTTGTGCATGTATGCAGTATGCACGGAGGTTTGCATGTGTGTGGGCACATTTGTGGGTTTAGATGTGTGTTCATATGTGTGTCAGTGCATGTGGAGGGCAGAAGTCAGCCCTGGGTTCTTCCTTCCTCGTTCCGCAGTTCCTATATTGCAGTAGGGTCTCTTGCTAGACCTGAAGCTCCTGAATTCAGTGGTACTCCCTGGCCTCTGGTCTCAGAGACCACCCCCTGCCACCACCAGGCAATACTGGCTAACAGGCAGCCATCATGCCTACCTGACTTAGACGTCGGTGTTAGGGATCCAATCTACTTGTGTGGCATTTGGATGTCACGGCATCTCATCCCGCCAGGAAGCGATCTGCTTCTAATTGAACATATATTTCCTTAAGACAGAGGCAGGGATTGACTGTTCTCTTGAACTCAGTCACTGTCACACATCTCATGTCATTCCCTCTTCTTAAGGTTGAAGGTGATTACATCATATAAGGGGCTTAGGACATTTTGTAATGTCGAATTTGACAATCCGTTCAGCAACTGTGAGTATAAAAGAACACAAGGGTCATATTGCAAGAAAAATGAAAATAATCATAAAAACCCTATAAGGTGTTGTGTTCTGATTAATTTCCAGTTTCGTCCTATGTCCTTTCTCACAGCGATAGCCTGAGTGTAAATGTGTGTGAGTATTTGGTTTAAAACAGTGACTAGCTTCATATTTTAGAGTTTCATACTGTTTTTTTTTTTTAATAGAAAAAATGAACACACTGAATCAGGTTGCACATAAAGATTCGGGAAAGGGAGTGGAGACGGTGGAAGAATACAGCTACAAGCAGGAGAAGAAGATTCGAGCGACTCTGAGAACAACGGAGCGAGACCATAAGAAAAATGCACAGTGCTCGTTCATGTTGGACTCGGTGGCCGGGTCTTTGTCAAAAAAATCGATTCCAGATGTGGATCTCAATAAGCCTTACCTCAGCCTCGGCTGTAGCAACGCCAAGCTGCCCGTCTCTATGCCCATGCCTATAGCCAGAACTGCACGGCAGACTTCCCGGACTGACTGCCCTGCAGATCGCTTAAAGTTCTTTGAAACACTGCGCCTTTTGCTAAAGCTTACCTCAGTCTCGAAGAAGAAGGACAGGGAACAGAGGGGACAAGAAAACACGGCTGCTTTCTGGTTCAACCGATCCAACGAACTGATCTGGTTAGAGCTCCAGGCCTGGCACGCGGGCCGCACCATCAACGACCAGGACCTCTTTCTATACACAGCCCGCCAAGCCATCCCAGAGATTATCAACGAAATCCTCACATTCAAAGTTAACTACGGGAGCATTGCCTTCGCTCGGAACGGAGCCGGCTTCAATGGGACCTCGGCAGAAGATCAGTGCAGAACCCCTCCTGGGGCAAACCGCGCGGGCTGCTCGACGTACCACGAGCACCTCCAGCGCCAGAGGGTCTCCTTCAAGCAGGTGAAGCGGATAATGGAGCTGCTGGAGTACATGGAGGCACTTTACCCGTCCCTGCAGGCTCTGCAGAAGGACTACGAGCGCTACGCCGCAAAGGACTTTGAGGACAGAGTGCAGGCGCTCTGCCTGTGGCTAAACATCACGAAAGATTTAAATCAGAAGCTGAGGATCATGGGCACCGTTCTGGGCATCAAGAACTTATCAGATATTGGTTGGCCAGTGTTTGAAATCCCTTCCCCTCGGCCGTCCAAAGGCCACGAGCCTGAGGAGGACGAGGGCGAGGACACGGAGGGAGAGCTGAGGGAGCTGGAGAGCGGGACGGAGGAGAGCGAGGAGGAGCGGACCGCTGATCCGAGGGCGCCAGGGCTCAGGCTGTCCCTGTCCGCGGACACCATCCCGGACGGTCACTCCCGGGGCCGCCTAGCCAGGAAACTCGAGAGGCTGGAGTCGGAGGAGGACTCTGTAGGCTGGGGAACAGCGGGCTTTGGTCCCGAAGCCGGCCGGCATTGCTTGACTTCTATCTATCGACCATTCGTGGACAAAGCACTGAAGCAAATGGGGCTAAGAAAGTTGATTCTACGGCTCCATAAGCTAATGAACGGCTCCTTGCAAAGGGCTCGTATAGCTCTGCTGAAGGATGACCGTCCAGTGGAGGTAGGTTTCAATGGGGGAAATGCCCCGAGTGTCATGTCTCGAATCCCTCTTGCTGTGTAGTATTGATCACAGGGGCTTTAAGGAGGGAGAGCTGAGGGAGCACTTAGCACTTCAAGGCATAAATGGCAGACATGAGTTGTGTATATAATTGCCGCTATAAAAAATATTACGGTAAGGGGATCAAATTTAATGAATGAAACACAAGGCCACGGTGTGTGGATGGATGGAAAACACAGCCATAGAAATGCCAGTTGGGAAAGGATGAGCGAGGTGTAAAGTGGGGGGTGGGGCCTGGGTGACCACAAGCTGCAGGTGCGTCAGTAATGTCAGTGTCGTGCACAGGCATTTTAAAATGGATATGGCACCTAGAGTCACAGATAAGCCATTCGTTCACTCACTCACTCACTCACCCACCCATTTAGTCATCCTAGCCCTGAGGGGCCTTGTGTGTGTTGAGCAGGCGCTCCACCACTGAATGGAGCTCTAGCCCTTTGGATTCTTTGAAAAAGCTCAGTCTTGGCGGGGATGTGGCCAAGTGAGTGCCAAAGTGCTTGCCGCGCACGCGCAAGGCCCTGGGTTCACTCATGATCTCTAGCGTGGCAAGACATCAAAAACGAAACACCAAAGCACGTCAGGCAGACCTGGAGACAGTTAACCACGCCCAGTTTTGGTTACCGGATTTTAAAAAGACGCAAACTGTAAAGAAACGTAAAACTTACCAGAGGAAGAGAGCACGTGCTGTGTCACGGCCGACACGTCCGGCGCAGACAGAACTTGGTTGTTAGTAAATGAATCTTTCACGGTGGAAGACTTTTTGGGAGGAGCATGTCCATTCGACAGAGTGCGTTGTAATTGGACTTTGAAAGCATGGCCCTTTAGAAATCCAGAATACTGCTCAGGGGGTACGATTGGTGGGGGCGTATTGTGGGGGCTGACTTAGGGTCTGACACAGAGTGAGTAGGGTTCTCTTCTGAGTTTTCATGTTTTGTGTGGCTGACAGCAGAAGTTCTCAGTCCTGCGAGGTTCCTGGGTTAGCTGGTGATTTCGACTTTAGTAACCAATATATGAATATATTTACCACTTAAAATTGTCAAGCTTCAGTTTATTGCATAACACGACTTGCTTTGGAGTCAATAATGGTAGAAGGTATTCCCATAAGGCAGAAGACACCTGAGGAGAATCCAGGCTTTTCGGGCTTCGAGTCTGCATTCTCAGTCAGATGATGAGCCTCAGAGGATGTCAGGGACTCAGCGAACGGCAAATGGAGGGTTCTTTCCCTGGCACGCAAGGACCGCTGCAATACGGTTTCATCGTGCCGATCTCTCAGATAGCACTGTAGATGTGAGGCAGGGCGTGGTGAGGTCTGTACTGGAGGAATTTATCTGCAGGGGTGGAATTCCATCAGGACACTTGTGGGAAGACAGGGTTGGCTTTCGCTGTTGGTTTTTGGAAAATGTTAGTTTTGAGGTGATATGATTGGCAAAGGCTGTTAGTGAGAACCTACCTTCAGAAAGCTTTCCAAAAGCAAAATTAGAGTTTTTCTGTTGGCTTCCTACAGTTCAAACCTGGAGCCCTGCCTGCCGCAGAGACTAGCTACACTGGCAGGCGGGGAGGCCTGAAGTTACAGTTAACTTGGTGTGAAAGGTGGAGTTTGTCTTCATTTCACTTCAGGAGCACAATGTCTGCAAGTGGAGGGATGCATTCATGTGCGTACACACTGGACACACATGTCTGACGCTTCAGACTGGAACTTCATCCATTTCTTCCCCCCTTACATTACACTGTTCTAGCTTCAGGGGACATTCTGCTAGTGTTATAAGTCTATCGCACAGACTTACATACATTTCATGTGCAATGTGTACATGTGCTGTGTGTGTGTGTGTGTGTGTGTGTGCGCGCGCGCGCGTGCGCATGCATGTGCGCTCACAGGGAAAGAACCACAATTGTTTTTAAGGGCTCGAGGACAGTTTGATTAGAGTTTCAAAGGAAACCTTGAAGGCTGACCAGCTGTAATGCCCAGCAGCTGCCTGGAGAGGGAAAGAGGCCACCACTGAGGTCAAGCTGGCATGGAGGGCAGCTGCATGGTGGGGAGAGGAGCCTCAGACAGAGAGGCCCAGAGTGTGAGGAGAGCGGGCTGGGAAGAGAGGCCCAGAGTGTGAGGAGAGCGGGCTGGGAAGAGAGGCCCAGAGTGTGAGAAGAGTGGGCTGGGAAGAGAGGCCCAGAGTGTGAGGAGAGCGAGCTAAGAAGAGAGGCCCAGAGTGTGAGGAGAGCGGGCTGGGAAGAGAGGCCCAGAGTGTGAGGAGAGTGGGCTGGGAAGAGAGGCCCAGAGTGTGAGGAGAGCGAGCTAAGAAGAGAGGCCCAGAGTGTGAGGAGAGCGAGCTGAGAAGAGAGGCCCAGAGTGTGAGGAGAGTGGGCTGAGAAGAGAGGCCCAGAGTGTGAGGAGAGCAACTGAGAAGAGAGGCAAGAGGAACAGGAAGGTTGCACTCTGCTGAGCCTCCAGAAGCAGGTGGTCTGAGGGCTGCAGGCTGCGGCTGTGTGAGCAGCTGCCCAGAGCCTGGTTAAGGCCCACTAGCCAGGCCCCGTTTCTAGAGTAACTGACCTCATCGCTGACTCCATCTTTTTGATCCCAGTCTTCCGTCTGGGAGATGTATGTAATAGTGCATTCCTGTCTACCTACAGAGTTAATGGAGCCTCACTCAGCAGGTACTCATCTGTGTGGTAAAATCCATATGCATCAAATACAAACTCCTTTATTTTTAGGATTATGGGTACATTATTTTTTTTCCCTTCAAAGCCAATTGTGAATCAATGGATTTTTGTTTGTTTGTTTGTTTTTAAAATGTTGTTTTGTCTTTAATCTCTTCCGATTAATGGTATATTTGGAGACATATGAGGCTTGGGAGTGAAATGTTCTTGGGGTAGCCCAGCCCCTCAAATAGTACACAAGCCTGTGTGCTCCTACTTCACAACTGGAAGCCTCCTGACGGCTCGTGCGGCAGACAGGGCAGAGCGCATGGATGTTATGCCTTCTGCTTCTCTGTGGCTTCTGGTTGATCTCGTTGGAGGGCTTTATAGAAAAGAAATGACATTTACTTGTGATAATTTGGTTTTTTCTTATGTTTGACTTTATATCTTTCTTCCTTATGATTAAATTACTTCTAAGCGGTGTTAGTCAATCATTTTTAGTAACCCTTTGGAAGCATGCTTTACAAAACACTTTTCTCCTAAAGCTTTATTATATTTATTGTTTAAAAACTTTTGCAAACTAGGCATAGTCTACTGTGTTTATTTTGGTGACATGAGCAGTACCCACGGTAATGGCCTTCTTGAATTCAGCGATTGTCCCTCTGTCGGGCTGCAGACTGGCCTCCCCAGGACACACCCAGACCCCCCAGGCTGGCTCTCTGCAGTTTGAGGAAGCCCATCAGAGTTCACGTGGAAGGTGCTAGTCTGTGGTCTGAAAGAGTGTTGTGTGAGAGACTCTCAGGTCATCACGTATGTAAGCCCGTGAGACAGAATCATAATGCCGCCAGAATCTCCCCTAAAGCCAGGACAGTGTAATGTCAGAGGGAGGAAGGAGATGGATGAAGTTCCAGTCTTCCACCCTGGGCACCAGGAGCCGACCTGAGGCCTCTGTTGCTTTCTCGCCCCTCTCCTTTGTGTGGAGCCTACGTGGACCTCAGGGCCCTCTGATATCTCTCACCCTTGCTATGATCTAAATTCCCACACACTATCTAGAGTGTGTCTGATCACCATTTCCAGATAGCAGGCTCGGCCGTCTCCAGTGCCCGCCCTTCTGCAGATCAGCCTGTAAGCACAGTGCCTCTGGCCTGCCCAGTAGGGACTGCGCGTGGCGGCCGCTGGGACTGCTTCCAGGCTGTCCTGCGGATGTCTTCCATGTGCACTCGGGTCTCTGATGACCTGTCCGTCACCCTTTAGCAGGGGCAGTGCCCTGGGTGGCGCTGGAGTGACACCACCTCCTTGCCACTATTTAAGCTTTTGTTTGTTTTTTAACTGGTGAGAGCCTCCTCTCCAGCGTACGTGCCTTTACCTGTGAGGGCTAAACCTGGAGCCACCACGCAGAAGAGTTCAGCATCTCCCTTTGCACTCGCCTAGCCCAGGTAGCGCACTCTCCCAGTGCTCCTCAGCGAGGCTGCATGTACTTTAGTGTAGTATATAAGATACTAACACTGCTTGACTGCCTTTGCCCTATTATCACAAATACTGAGGAAGTGCTTGGATGCTGTCTTAATTACTTCCTTGCATCAGAAATGATGTAATTACGTCTAATGACCAATAAAGTACTGTTTCTCTTTGACGGTTAACACTATGCCAGTCTTTCCTGTGACACAGGAAACCCCCAAAGAGGCTGTTTAGCGTGGACACGGCATCAGAGACTAGGCTGCCCCTTAGTCTCACCGGGTGCCAGACACGGTCCCTGCTCCAGTTTACCCCCGTGGTAACTGGCTGAGGGAGGAGATAACTTTCGAGCCACAGTGTTGTGGCTTGTTGGGGGAGTCTGAGCTACCAGACTTAAAAATAGACCAGTGGTTTCCAGGCCAGGCTACACATCAGCATGGCCCAAAGAGCTCTAAAGATACACATACCTCTGCCCATCCTGGAGAGAAGATCTAGGGTGGGACGCAGGACCGACAGCTAGCACAGTACAGGCCTGCGCCTGCCACCCGAAGCTCCAAGGAGGGCGTGGTGATCTTCCTGCTGCCCTGAAGTGTGGCATGCGTTACAGTGACGCTGCCAGGGGGCCAAGTCGTCTGTTCCCGTCATTGCCTGTCTGATTTCATAAGCAAAGTTACAAGAACTCTGGTTTAATGACAGCCTCGGAAGCACGCTCATCTGTCTAGAGGGTTTCTGTTTTAAAACAGATTTATGTGGGGGAAGCTGTGCCACATGGTCTTGACAGCTGTGAGCCAGCTGAATCAGACCCAGCAGTAAGGTTGGAGCTAGAAGTCACAGGGAGCGCCGGATCCCCTGGTGACAGCATAGCAGCGGCCGCCACTGACTGAACAGTGGCCCGTGCCCCAGGAGGAGGAGGGTCAAGTAACTCAGTCAGGGGTGCGCACACTGCATGGACCAGCACCAGGACATGAACCCAGAAGTCCGGCTAAGCCACGCCTGCCCTTGGCTGATCTATGCTGCCTCCCAGAGCTAACATTTTGCCTCCCGTGTTTTTAATGATAACGTACCTATACATATACATGTATAATACTACTTTTTAACGCATCGGTTAATATTTTAAATGGGTGGAGTTCCTCTGAAACTCTGCGTTGGTGGTGGTGGTGGTGGGGGGGGTGGTTCTCTTAGCACGCCAGGCCTCGTTCCCACCCAGGAACTGCGGCTGAAGCTGACCAGCAGCATAACGGCCTGTTCGCCCCAGCCCCTCCCACAGCCGCCTGGTGTCTGCTGCCTACTTGGCTCCACAGAAATTTCAGTTTGTGATAGCATCCTCAAGTAGCACAGTAACCAGAGACTTACTGATAATAGATGTTCAGGGGGTCAGACGTCTTCTGGTGCTGTTGGGGGAGCTGGAGATTCGAGGTGTTCGCCATTAACTTACTGGTCAGAAGTTGACCCTGCATCCCTGTGATGCCAGTGCTGACCCGGGTATTGGCTGATCCTAATTAACTGGAGGTAAACTGGCGGTTTACCGGGGAGCTCAGTGTGCAGTGGCAGATGCGACTGGGTAACCAAGCGTGCATTTGCAAGGTGTGTAGATTGTGAGAAAACCCCTAGAGATGGGCATTCTAGCCTTCCCCTGAGGAGGGTGAGTGAGTCACTTGTCCTGGGTTGGCCTGTGCAGAATCAGAGCGGGATGGTCACAGCCAGCGGGGCATGAAGTCTTACCAGGTCTTCATGGTTGGTGTGGTCAGTGTCTGTGTGCATATTGGGCATGGTCTTCACAGTACTAGTGCAGCACTGAGCATCAACTAGAAGTGTCCGGCTTGGGGTAAGACAAGCCTGAGACAAAGCTCTGAGGGGAGAGATGTCAGGGCCAGGAGATGCTGTTGAAAACTAGTGTGTTGGCAGGAACTAGGATGCGTGGCACGGAAAAGCACTCGGGAAATAGATCCCACAGAGGTCAGGGACGGCAAGGTGGCCATGGACACACAGTATCTGGAGAGCCACACTATGCACTGGAAGCAGGAGTGACACGGGGACAGGGAGCCATCTTGAAGAGGGTAATCGACATGAATCCTCTGTCCAGTCAGCTGCTGAGCCCTGGAAGGTTGTGGCTGCAACCCTCTGACTCAGATCTGCCCCAAGCTGCCTTTGCCTCTGCTCCAAAGCAACAGGATGGGAGACATAGCAAATGGTTTCTAAGTAGCTCTTCTGAGGTTTGCTCTACGTCATCTGTATAAGGTGGACACTGAGTGGGAGAGAGGGAGAGGAGGGTAGAGGGAGGGAGGGAGGGAGATAGACTACAGTGTGTGTGTGTGTGTGTGTGTGAGAGAGAGAGAGAGAGAGAGAGAGAGAGAGAGAGAGAGAGAGAGACTACAGCGTGTGTGTGTGTGTGAGAGAGAGAGAGAGACTACAGTGTGCGTGTGTGTGTGAAGAGAGACTACAGTGTGCGTGTGTGTGTGTGTGTGAGAGAGAGAGAGAGAGAGAGACTACAGCGTGTGTGTGTGTGTGTGAGAGAGAGAGAGAGACTACAGCTTGTGTGTGTGAGAGAGAGAGAGAGACTACAGTGTGCGTGTGTGTGTGAAGAGAGACTACAGTGTGCATGCATGTGTGTGTGTGTGTGTGTGTGAGAGAGAGAGAGAGACAGAGAGACAGACAGAGAGAGAGAGGAGAGAGAGAGAGAGTGTGTGTGTGTGTGTAGGTCCTCATATAGGCAAATACTTCATACTAAGCTCCAATCCCCAGGGACTACTAGATGCTTCAGAACCACATAGTTAATTAAATGACCCAAAGCCAGGCTTTCTGACTTCTGAGCATTGATTCCCAGCCCCCCACCCCCACCCCCCATCACTGAGCTATGATATTTCTATGACAATCACAATGAACTTGAGGGGTAGTGTGTGTGGCATGCTATAGATCCCTAGAAAGGTATCACGGGTGAGTCTTGGGAGTTGGACTGAGTTAGGGAAACTCCTAAAGGAGCAAGTGGCCTGTGCCAGGGTCAGCACATGGAGATGCGTGAGGGCCAAAGGAGTCTGTGCAGGAGCAATGAGATGAGGACACTCAGGAGGGCGGGAGCTAGGCCAGGGCGGGCCAGGGGAGGCTGTGCCTGTAGCAAACATCCATTCCCCTAGGTGCTGGCTAAGGCCACAGTTTAGATGTCATCAGGATGTGATGGAGAACAGTAAAGAGTCCCCTAGGTGACCAAAGGTGACCAGAGACGGCAGAGATGCAGAAAGTTGAGGCTTTCAAACTTTGATGATCTCACATAGAGAAAGGTCAAGGTTTTTAATGCTGCTGCTGCTGCTGCTATTGTTGCTTAGTCAGAGGATTAAGGATGAGGGGAGAAAGCCCCAGATCTCCTGCTTTCTGAGGAAAAGCTTAACAGTTTGAGTGGGGCACTGTGGGACACCCAGGCAGCATGAGGTGACAGGTGACTAGGGGGGGGGCTGTCTGTCTGTCTTCTGCAACATCAGGAAGTGTGACTGAATGGATGCGAAGTTGGCTGAACACTGATTTTTATTCTCACAGAAAAGCTATTTAGGAGTTTTGTAATCTTCTTTTTCCTTGCAATTTTAGAAACTCCTTGATCTCTCCATCCATAGTTGAAGATAGCACTGTCTGTAAAGTGTCACCAGGACTGGGGGGCTCTGTATACATGTTGGATTGTTGGCCATCCTTTTCATTTTAGAACGAGAATGTTGTAGCTGTGTCAGCAGGTTGTAGCAAAACTTAATAAGCACAGCTCCAGGCCCCGTCACGCTCATGGCTTTATTAATCCTGTCCTGCACTTTTGCCACAGTTCTCCGACTTCCCAGGTCCCATGTGGGGCTCGGATTATGTGCAGTTGTCGGGGACGCCTCCTCCCTCAGAGCAGAAGTGCAGCGCCGTGTCCTGGGAAGAACTGAGGGCCATGGACCTGCCGTCCTTTGAGCCCGCCTTCCTGGTGCTCTGCCGGGTCCTGCTAAACGTGATCCACGAGTGCCTGAAGCTGCGGCTGGAGCAGAGGCCTGCCGGGGAGCCATCCCTCCTGAGTATCAAACAGGTTCGTGTCTCATACTGCTTAGACGAGGGTTTCCGCCCTCAGTTACTGCAAACAGTGAAAAGAACACGTCTTCGCGTTTGTTTTCACTACTCTCTGGGGGGCGATCTAGGATGTTCTTTACCTGCAGTCCCAAAGGTAAGAGCCTGTTTCAGCTTCTTTACCACCTCACTTCTTCCTGCAAAGTATGACAACAAACTGTCACGTGACTCTGCCAGTCCTTCCTGTGCGTCCTGGTGACCGGCAACAAAATATCTTTTTTAAAAAAGTTTCTTATTGCCGGGCAGTGGTGGCGCCTTTAATCCCAGTACTCGGGAGGAAGAGGCAGGTGGAGTTTGAGGGCGGCCTGGTCTACAGAGTGCGTTCCAGGACAGCCAGGGCTACACAGAGAAACCTTGTTTGGGGGGGAGGAGGGGGAGGGAGAAAAGTTACTTATTTTGGTGCTCCTAGAGATCAAATCTGGGGCCTTGTACATGCTGGATGGCCGGTGACGTGCCTCTGAGCTTCCTCTCCAGCTTTTAGATTCATCCTTAAAGACAGTTTAAGTTCCTCATTCTGTCGGAGGCGTGTGCAGGTAGGGAGATGTCTCAGCGTGTGCCAGGAGAGGTTTGGACTCTCCACTTGCTCTGGCATCCTTGCTGATTCAACCGTAGCATCCACTTTTCCTTCTGCTGTAAGCAAGGTCTTCATTGTGTGGGGCTGTACTTCAGGGGCAGCCGTGGGGCGGCTGGAAGCGGTTTCCCTGAACAGCGAGTACAGAGAGGCACCTTTCAGGCTCTGTGCTGTTAACGAGTTGGCATGAAGTGCATAAAGTAAAGCCATTCGGAGCCTCACTCCACCTGCTGGAGGTTGAAGGGCCTCATAGCTCTGCGGATCACAGGTCGGCACGGTTGAAGACAGACGGGTGAATCAGGTCACCCAGCAGGTCCAGATAGGACGTGTGTTTGCTCGTTTGGTCACGTGTAGACCAAGGTGACTAATGAGGTCATTTGGGAGTAGGCTTGTTGTCACTTGCCACTCCACTTGACACACATTAGCCTCACTGCCTTCACCTGGCTCCTGCTTGCTACTGTGTTTCTGGTTCACCGGGCCATAGCTCTAGCTCAGCCTTGCTAGTCAAATCTGTCTCCATTCCACATCAGATACAACCCTGTGAGTGAGACAGGGTGGAGTCGACTTCACCATGGGGCTCCTGTACAGGCAGTTTGTGTTAAAGCACTTCAAACGGTGACCGACAGTACTAGCTAGGATTGCTGTGTTTCAGAGAAAAGAGAGAATAGAAATTTTCTGTTACAGAAACGCAAGGGTCGGTAGTAAATACCTACATGACCTTTAATAATAGAAAAGTAGGCGCAGACACTTTTAGAAGATTTGACTTGTAGCTATAGTTTTTATACCACGAGTAATTATCTGAGAAACATTTAAGGGCCTTTATCTACAAAAGCAATCTTAATTCTTGTTTTAGACAAATTGAAAAGAATAGAAAATAACAGGAATTAATCCCCAGTCCTCCTGGCACTCAAGAGCACGTGTGTCTCCGTCCAGTTGTCCTCCCTGCACACAGACACTTCCTGTGCACACAGACAAGAGAGTGCGTTGGGGTTTGTAATGTGTGTGTTCACGCACAAGCATGTAATTCTCTAAAGACTCTATCAAAGCAAGGCTTTAAGTGGCCGCCATGCTCCGCAGGGTCAGTGTGTGCACACACGCTTGTGGGGGGTGTAGGTACATCCCTGGTTACTTCTTGGATGCGAGTGTGGTAGTGAGTAGCGAGTCCGAAAGCCCCTGCCCTGGAACTGCCCTTGTGGCTGCAGCCTCTGAAACCGAATGCCACTGTATAGGTCTGGCCTCCAGTGTGACTATGTAGGCCTGCCCTCCAGTGTGACTGTGTAGGCCTGCCCTCCAGTGTGACTGTGTAGGCCTGCCCTCCAGTGTGACTGTGTGGGTCCGTCCTCCAGTGTGACTGTGTGGGTCTGTCCTCCAGTGTGACTGTGTAGGCCTGCCCTCCAGTGTGACTGTGTAGGGCTGCCCTCCAGTGTGACTGTGTAGGCCTGTCCTCCAGTGTGACTGTGTAGGCCTGCCCTCCAGTGTGACTGTGTAGGCCTGCCCTCCAGTGTGACTGTGTGGGTCTGCCCTCCAGTGTGACTGTGTAGGGCTGCCCTCCAGTGTGATTGTGTGGGTCGGCCCTCCAGTGTGACTGTGTAGGCCTGCCCTCCAGTCCCTGGCCTGTGGTTGGAGAGCGCTGTATCCAGCTCTGACTGTGGAAGGGGCTTCTGGGGTTGCCTCCTCTCTGCCTTCCTCCTCCTCCGCACAGTGCCTGCTACACTGGAATATTGCAGATTTGCTGTCCTGCTCTGTTTTCCTTGAGTTCTGTCTAACTCCATCAGATTAAGGATAGATAGTCTCGGTTTGCAACTTTTGGTAGTAGATGAAGCCACACACCACAAGCAGTAGGCAGCTAGTTACGTTACTCAGAAGCCACTGTTTCCTGTGATCTGTTATTTAAATCTTGGTTTTGGTTAAAATTCCTATTTCATGAGATATTCTTCCTCTTCTACTATGCATTGGTGAAAGTGGCCACATTAAGCGAAATCCATTTCAGGATGAATGGATTGGCAGGGTGTACCCGGTGGAGCAGTGGCTGCGCTGTGACGTTTCCCCGTGCTACAGATGGCTGAACTGTTCTCGGGAGTCAGAAACCTTTTCAGGTTCCTCAGAGGCAAGGTCCCTCTGGGGCTTCTGGGGCTAATTGTGAGGACTGACAGCCTGCGTGGCCAGGGCTTGCGGGTGACAGCCGTCGATGGTGTGTGCTCTTTTGCAGCTAGTGCGAGAGTGTAAGGAGGTCCTGAAGGGCGGGCTCCTGATGAAGCAGTATTACCAGTTCATGCTGCAGGAGGTCCTGGATGGCCTGGAGAAGACCGACTGCAACATGGATGCCTTTGAGGAGGACCTGCAGAAGATGCTGATGGTGAGGGGGGGCAGAGGATGCTGATGGTGGGGGGTCAGAGGATGCTGGTAGGGGGGCAGAAGATGCTGATGGTGGGGGGTCAGAGGCTGGTGGAGGGGGCAGAAGATGCTGATGGTGGGGGGGGCAGAGGATGCTGGTGGTGGGGGGGCAGAAGATGCTGATGGTGGGGCAGAAGATGCTGATGGTGGGGGGGCAGAAGATGCTGATGGTGGGGGGCAGAAGTTGCTGATGGTGGGGAGGCAAAAGATGCTGATGGTGGGGGGGCAGAGGATACTGATGGTGGGGGGGCAGAAGATGCTGATGGTGGGGGGGCAGAAGATGCTGATGAGGGGGACAGAAGATGCTGATGGTGGGAGGGACAGAAGATGCTGATGGTGGGGGGGGACAGAAGATGCTGATGGTGGCGGTGGACAGAAGATGCTGTTGGAGGGCAGAAGATGCTGGTGGTGGGGGGGCAGAAGATGCTGATGGGGGGACAGAAGATGCTGATGGTGGGAGGGACAGAAGATGCTGATGGTGGGGGGGGACAGAAGATGCTGATGGTGGCGGTGGACAGAAGATGCTGTTGGAGGGCAGAAGATGCTGATGGTGGGGGGGCAGAAGATGCTGATGGGGGGGACAGAAGATGCTGATGGTGGGAGGGACAGAAGATGCTGATGGTGGGGGGGGACAGAAGATGCTGATGGTGGCGGTGGACAGAAGATGCTGTTGGAGGGCAGAAGATGCTGGTGGTGGGGGGGCAGAAGATGCTGGTGGGGGGCAGAAGATGCTGATGGTGGGGGGGGCAGAAGATGCTGGTGGGGGGCAGAAGATGCTGATGGTGGGGGGGCAGAAGATGCTGGTGGGGGGCAGAAGATGCTGATGGTGGGGGGGCAGAAGATGCTGGTGGGGGGCAGAAGATGCTGATGGGGGGGTGGGGGGGCCTTTTTCGATCTGTATGCTGTTAACCATCACACAGTCCTAACTGACAGAGAAGTCACAGTGGGAATTTAGGAATACTAAAGCTGTTATAGCATGTGTAGTGGAGATAGTCCAAGCATTAGATCACCTGGATATTCTGACCCTGTTTCATAATAAGTCTAGAAAAATTCATGTCACAAGTCTGGGCATCAGGAAGGGCTGGTGGGACGTGTGCTAATAGCTCTCTCTGGCTAAAACAAGTAACCAAGCAAAATAAAACATCAGCGTCCCAGAGGAGTCATGTCCATGATCATGATGAAAGTTTTTAATGTGCTTTTTTTGGTTTTTTTACATTATTATACTTTCCTGTATTCTGTGATGATTTCAGTTACTCCACGGGAACCTGAAAGGTCTTGAATGTATGGTTGTTGAAAAGTCCTCATTTAGACATCAGCAGGCCGTGGGGCTATCTTGTTTCCCCAGACTCCCGTGCTTTCTACAGTCGCTGCTCTGCATCACCCTTCTGGTTTATAATGTGTGTTAACAGGTCAAGTTGTAAGTTGCTGGATTCCCTGAAACACGTCATTTCATATTTTTGTCTTTAGGTGTATTTTGATTACATGAGAAGCTGGATCCAAATGCTACAGCAGTTACCTCAGGCTTCCCATAGCTTAAAAAACCTGTTAGAAGAAGAATGGAACTTCACCAAAGAAATAACCCATTATATCCGGGGAGGAGAAGCTCAGGCTGGAAAACTTTTCTGGTAGGAACCTTGCGCTTGAATACCTTCCTTCTCGCCCCTCCCAGATCCCTCAACTCGCGGGTACACGTGCGAGTGTCAGGCAGGCAGTGTTAGTGCGAGCAGAGGGTCTCCCCTGGGTGGGTTTGCCCTCTAAGGAGCATCCACAGTATTTGGAGACATTCTTGCTCACATCGGAGGGGAGGGTGCTGCTAGCTCCCAGACAGTAGAGGGCAGCAAAAACTGGCCCGCTCCAAAGGTGGGGCTTGAGCCTGGGATACCTGTAAATCAGAAGACGTGGGTCCTGTGAGGGTGGAATAGACTGGCATGTTTGAACTTGGTGGGGATGCCCAGAACTGAGTCTTTACATTTCATTGAGAGTGGTTTGGGCGTGTCATGTGTCTCTTTATAAACCAACCTCCTCCTACAAACTCCGAAGGCTTAGGAATGGGAACCCGGGATGCTTAAGGAAGGAGCAGTCCCTGTCTGCTTATTCCGGAGAAATGAGCATCCCATTGGATCAGGCCTGCTGTAGATGCTGGCAGGATCCCTGAATTCTGACCCTGATGCAGGATGAGGCCTGTAGAGGCATCGCCCCCTGCTGCTGCGGCAGTGTGCCTCCTCTCTCCTCCTTTTACTACTTTCCCCTTTTCCTGTGAATTGTGTGCACTGGCCTAGCTGTCCATCCCTCCTGTGAATTGTGTGCACTGACCCAGCTGTCCATCCCTCCTGTGAATTGTGTGCACTGGCCCAGCTGTCCATCCCTCCTGTGAATTGTGTGCACTGGCCCAGCTGTCCATCCCTCCTGTGAATTGTGTGCACTGGCCCAGCTGTCCATCCCTCCTGTGAATTGTGTGCACTGGCCCAGCTGTCCATCCCTCCTGTGAATTGTGTGCACTGGCCCAGCTGTCCATCCCTCCTGTGTGGTGTGCACGACCCAGCTGTCCATCCCTCCTGTGTGGTGTGCACTGGCCCAGCTGTCCATCCCTCCTGTGTGGTGTGCACTGGCCCAGCTGTCCATCCCTCCTGTGTGGTGTGCACGACCCAGCTGTCCATCCCTCCTGTGTGGTGTGCACTGGCCCAGCTGTCCATCCCTCCTGTGTGGTGTGCACTGGCCCAGCTGTCCATCCCTCCTGTGTGGTGTGCACGGCCCAGCTGTCCATCCCTCCTGTGTGGTGTGCACTGGCCCAGCTGTCCATCCCTCCTGTGTGGTGTGCACGGCCCAGCTGTACATCCCTCCTGTGTGGTGTGCACTGGCCCAGCTGTCCATCCCTCCTGTGTGGTGTGCACGGCCCAGCTGTACATCCCTCCTGTGTGGTGTGCACGGCCCAGCTGTCCATCCCTCCTGTGTGGTGTGCACTGGCCCAGCTGTTCATCCCTCCTGGGAGGTGTGCACTGGCCCAGCTGTGTATGACTAACTGTGCACTGGGACTTTGCAGTCTCTGTCCTCTCTTGGTGTCAGAATTTTGTGTCTACCATTTGGTGTCTCGGAAGCCCGTGTCCAGGTCCCTGCAGGGATCTCAGTTCTTAGGCTGCGTCGTCATCTCAGTGGGCAGTGAGCTTGCTGGCCCCCCAGTCCTTCAGGTGGTGTCCCTGTGGTTTCTGTTTCCAGCTTTAGTGGCTCCCACTTAGCGTCAGCCTCGTCCTGTTGTTCTGGTGCACTGTGACCCCGCCTGCTTCAATTGCCGATGTGTCTTTGTCTGTGTGTGTCCTTCAAATTCCCAAAGCCATCTCCGGACTTTGCCCCTCGTTCTGAGAACAGCTCCCAGGGCTTTCCAGCAGCCCTCCCTGGACTGCCGCCTCCGGCTTAGCTCAGGGCGGAGCCCACCCAGCCCTTCTGGTGGTCGTGGGTACTCCCACGCTTGCTCTCAGGCCCCGCACCCTCAGGGTGGATCCTGCACTCTCAGCACCAGCTGCACACTGCTCACGTCAACAAGTGTGTCAGACTGTCTCCTGTGAGCCCTCGGCAGCCCCGGGCAACCGGGCTGCATACAGTAGGCCACTCTGTGCGGCCCCAGCAGCCCTTCTGTGCTCATGGGCTGGGTGCATGGCGCCTGCTGCCACACACGGGCCACACGTCCCAGTTATTTTCATGACTCGTGCCCCCATTTCCTGCAGACCTTTGTCCAAGTGTTACCTTCCTGTCACAATTTAGAAGTTGCCACTCACAAGTACTTCCGGTTTATTCTTGTTTCTTTCCATCCAGTAGAGGGCTTTGTCCACTGTGCTCACTGTTGCTTTTGCAGAACAGGAGCCGGGCTTTTAAATAAATGCATCCCGGGGCTGGAGAGATGGCTCAGCAGTTAAGAGCACTGACTGCTCTTCCGAAGGTCCTGAGTTCAAATCCTAGCAACTACACGGTGGCTCACAACCATCCGTAATGAGATCTGATTCCCCCTTCTGGAATGTCTGAAGACATTCCAGAATACTTACATATAATAAATAAATAAATCTTAAACAAATAAATAAATAAATGCATCCCAATGCATTACATGATATTCTGAAAACTCTTTTCTGATCAAGTCTCCTTCCCATTCAGATATTTTCAAGCCCGCCTGCTTTGACGGCCGTGCGATAAAACTAATTTATAATAAATCCAGGCCCTCCAGAGCGCAGCCTGACCTCTGCTTCTGGGTGTCCTGTGAGGTGTCACAGCCCGACGAGGCCCTCTGTGTTTCCCTTTCCAGACAAGCCTTGTGCTTGACACGGTTTCCTGGCTTCATCACTGTTCCTTCTCGTCCCTCCCCTCCCCTCCCCTCCCCTCCGATAACCCTGCTAACACTCAGCCTTTGCTTGGGAGTGGGGTGGTGGACCTTTCTGTCCCGGAGAGGCTTCGCTGCAGAGGTTTGGTCTTCTCATCTGCTGTCAGCCCTGCCCTGTTTCTTTCCCGTCTGATGACGGGCGCGGACTCACCCGCTCTCTCACCACATCATCAGTGCCTTCCCTGAGCAAGGAAAAGTGCCACCCGCTGTGCATGCTTGGGTGCTGGTCACCACCAGTGTGTAAGCGGTCTGGTCGTCGAGAAGGTTCGGGTGTAGGGAGTTGGTCTTCACCAGCCGTAAGAGGTAACTTGGAGAGGAGGTTTGGAAACAGCTCCGCTTCAGTTTCCATTGCTTTTCCATCACCATCATTTGGTTTGTTGGAGGAATTTTATGCCATCTCGAACACTGAAGCAATAGCGTTGTGTAATCAGTGGCTCCTACACACAGCTTACCACTGTGGTTTATACTCAATGCCCTGTATTAGAACAAAGGTGGCCTGGGCTGTCGCCTATAGTTCTGTGTTTTCTCCTCAGTCATGTGCTGAGAGAAAACTCCCATTGGTCTGTAACTGTTGTGGCACCAGCTGATTCTCCTTCTGCTCTGCCGTTTGTCCCCAGTGACATCGCAGGGATGCTGCTGAAATCCACGGGGAGCTTTCTGGAATCCGGCCTGCAGGAGAGCTGTGCCGAGCTGTGGACCAGCGCCGACGACAACAGTGCTGCCGACGGGCTAAGGTTGGCGTCCCGCCGGCTGGCCGGCTGCCGTTTCTTACCGCTGGCTTCTGGAGAGTGGTGGGCGGGGATTGTCAGTGGTCTTTGTGTGAGATCTTCTTTACAGGCAAACACGATAAAAAAAACAGTGGCTAGGAGCTGAATATGGCTGTACCAACGCTGTGCCCGAATCTCCTGGAGAATCTTAGAGCGCTACATTTTTGTTCTTTAAATCCCTGTCACAGCCCATGCTGCCTTTTAATGCCATTTGGTACATTTCTGTTGTGTACGCTTGGCGTATCCCTTCTGCTGAACCTTAGGGTAAATACACGAGCCATGGCTCATCTGCTCAACGCTCTCCAGTGCCCTGCTGCTGCTCCGAAACGTACTCCCTCCTTCTCTCTTCCTCCCTCTGTCACACTCTGTGTGTGTGTGTGTGTGTGTGTGTGTGTGTGTGTATTTGGGGGTGTGGGGGTGGACCCTGTCGCTTTAAGCTGTCACTGAAACGTCACCAAGAGAACTGAAGGCAAGGAGCAGTGCACTAGGAGCAGCGCACTAGGAGCAGCGCACTAGGAGCAGCGCACTAGGTGCAGCGCACTAGGAGCAGCGCACTAGGAGCAGCGCACTAGGAGCAGTGCACTAGGAGCAGCTCTTTGGATGCTCCTCTTGCCTGCCAGAGACTGACCTCGAAGTCTCTCTGTGTGGAAGGGCATTAGTGCTCCACTGGACCTGCTCCATGGTGCTCCACCCCGTGACCAGCTGTGGAAGGGCATTAGTGCTCCACTGGACCTGCTCCGTGGTGCTCCACCCCTATGATCAGCTGTGGTGGCAGCACTGTGTCACACAAGTCATCGTGAGCCTCAGGGTGGTGTTAGGGGGTAGTCAAACGGTTTCCATTTCCTTTCAGTTATTATGAACTCTTAAAACTCTTAAGAATGCGTCATCATAATGTCCAGAAAATTAAACATACTGTTACTTGAGGAATATTTGACGTCCCCTACATACACTGTAAGCGCTCAGGTACTCACTACAACAGTTTGAGGATCAGTCATCTGAGTATTTGGCCACATTCTCAGTCACTTCTTGTCCCACTGGTGAAGTCCAAGGGTGTTGTTAGCGCTATGCTTTGAAATTCACTGCATGTCTGTCACTCGCTGCTCTCTGCCGTGTGAACTAACTTGAACTTCACCCCCGGCAGGAGGTCTGTCATCGAGATCAGCCGAGCCCTCAAGGAGCTCTTCCACGAAGCAAGGGAGAGAGCCTCCAAGGCCCTGGGCTTCGCTAAGATGCTGAGGAAGGTAAGTCCGAGTCCGCCAGCTGAGCGCCGCTACCCTTCTCCCAGGCCCTGTCTTAAAGCTGATCCTAAAGACGTTTCTGTTCTGCCATCCTAGGACCTGGAGATCGCAGCCGAGTTTGTGCTGTCTGCATCAGCCCGAGAGCTCCTGGACGTCCTGAGAGCAAAGCAATATGTTAAGGTGAGTCCCGTGCTGCCCCGGAGCCCTCCATCTCCACTGCATTATGTTCATAACATTATGTTCATAACAATTCCTCATACTTTCTTACAAATGCAGACAAAGAACAACCTCACCGTATACTGCTATTAACTTAGTTATGCATTTTAAATCTGCCAGTGCGTATTTAAAACAGCGACTATAATCGTGACTATGAACGGTATTGCTGACTCTCGGTTTTAGTTCTTCCCGGGTGTGTGCGCCTGGGGTAGCCTGTTAATGCTATACTGTTGGGTTAATGCACTAGTCTACAAACAAATCCCTCCCTTTCTCCTCCCCACACTTCTTCCTCTCCACTCACCATCTACTTTTAAGCCCATTTCCACAATGTACTTTCAGATTCTAAGCCATTCTTCTTTGTGCTTATATTTCCCTATTCTCTACTCTAAGAAAACAAGAATCCAGTTTCTCTTGACTCTCTCCACACTATTCTTTGGCCACTCAGAATGTTATGAACAAGTAGCCTCTTAATGCACTCAGGCCCTCTGCAGTCCATGGGGTGAATCTTTGGCAACAGTCATCCTGGTCACCGTCATAGTTACTTCTTGGACCTATCTCTGTCCTCTTTAAGTTGTTGGAGATTGATCACTTTGGGACCTGCATATCATTGGTAATCATACACCAAACCCATATATATACCATATATCAGTGGTAATCATACACCAAACCCACATATATACCATATATCATTGGTAATCGTACACCAAACCCAGGCATCTTAGGGTTTCTATTACTGTGACGAAACACCATGACTAAAGCACCTTGGGGAGGAAAGGGTTTACTTCCCTCATACTTCCAAATCACTGTTCATCACTGAAGGAAGCCAGGTCAGGAACTCACAGGGCAGGAACCTGGAGGCAGGAGTTGATGCAGGGGCCATGGAGGGGTGCTGCTTCCTGGCTTGCTCCCCATGGCTTGCTCAGCCTGCTTTCTTATAGAACCCAAGACACACCACGGGCCGGTCCCTCCCTCATCAATCACTAATCAATAAAATGCCTCACAGGCTTGCCCACAGCCTGATCTTACGGAGGCATTCTCTCAGCTGAGGCTCTCTCCTCTTCAGTGACTCTCGCTTATGTCAAGCTGATATCAAACTGCTCAGCACACTGGGGATGTGTGACGCGGGGCAGGCCGCTGTGCAGACCGCACCTCTATCGTGGCCTCGTATTCCATGTCAAAGTGACCCCGCCTCCTCGAACAGTCGGCCATAGCATTAGCAGGTTGTCACAGGCACGCGTACCTGTGAAGAACTAGCTGTTGCATGTGGGGCGGTGAAGCAGTGCCCTGTGCCTGGAGAACCTTCAGTGATTCTGCGCCCGGCTCCTCCCAGCCCCTCCCCTTCCTCCCTCACACTCCTCTTCTTCCTTGAACCTGCTCGCCTATCCACTCCTGCCCTAAAACCCTTCGGCTGGCCCCAAATCCACTGTTTAGCCCAGGTTGGCCTCCAGCTCGTGCCTTGTTAGCGCTGGGAGTACAGCCGGGCGCCTGTGCCCTGGCTGCTTTTGATCAGCATTTCCCGGCTCTAAGCACAGCTCGTTTCCTTTCCAGGTACAGATTCCTGGGTTAGAGAACTTGCACGTGTTTGTCCCCGACAGCCTCGCTGGGGAGAAGAAGATTATTTTGCAGCTACTCAATGCTGCCACAGGAAAGGACTGCTCCAAGGACCCAGACGACGTCTTCGTGGATGCCTTCCTGCTCCTGACCAAGCACGGGGACCGAGCCTGTGACTCGGAGGATGGCTGGGGTGCGTGGGAAGCTCGGGCTGTCAAAATCGTGCCTCAGGTGGAGACCGTGGACACCCTGAGAAGCATGCAGGTGGGTGGGCCTCCCCGCCGTCAGCCGGGATGGCCGCAGTGCTTACCGGAAACACTGGGCCAGCTTGCAAGCAGCATCTCACTGATCCGAAGTGTGCGCGCCCTAAACGTAGTCCTGGACGGTCCGCTACCCGCACTTAGCACGATTGTACTACGAGTGTCCCAGCAGGTTTGTTAAGCGTGTCAGGTTATACTGGGATGTTTGAAATGACTGCACATTTGATTTACACAGTTTTGTGGTCAGTCAGTTAGATCTAGTCAGTTAGAAGTTGTCATTTCAGCGATGAGTCAATAGTTCCAGACAAGGCAGTCCAGAGAGCCCCCGAGGAGCAGAAACGGCGCAGCTTAGGTGTCACTTGTGCAGGGAAGGACTCCTCGTGGGGCCTGGTCAGGTTTTGAGGTTCACTGACGACTGCCGGCAGGAGGCCCCTCACATGTGTGTCCAGTGAAAACAGGTGTTCACACACATCTGGAGCTCTGCTGCACCAGCCGCCGGCTCCTCCTCCCCACCCGCCGTCCTGTCTCTTGCGCTCTCAGTCAGAAATGCCCATGTCAGGAGCGTGGCAGCGGATGTAAGCCTGTCCCCCCACCTCTCTAGCTAATCACCAGTGGGGCGGCCAGGCGTGCCCAGCAAACGATCCCGCCTGGTGTCCCCGGGCCCGGCCGCAGCTCCGGCGCCATTGCCTTTCCCGGACAGTCGTGCTGCCCCGCTTGGGCTTCTCCTTCCCTCCCTCCTGCAGTCCTCCCGTTAGGACCGTGGCTTGTTTGAAAGTGAGCATGGCATGGCGACAGGCAGGCCTCTCCCAAACACTGCAGTGACCCTGTCTCTCGGTGACCGACGCCTGGGCACTCACCCCATCTCCGACTTTTCCATCTCTGTGGGCTGCTCCAGTGTGTGCCCATGCCCTCTCCCCGTGGAGTGGGGCTCTTCTTCCCTTTGCGGAGGAGCCAGCGTGTCGCCCTGGCCTGAGGGAGGTGATCCTAGCCCGGTGGCCAGCTGCTGCGTGGTGCACTTGAGGGTGGTGCCGTTTGGGACTGGGAAAGCCGTCATTGGTCTGTTTCATGCCTTGTGTCTGGTTTTCCTTCCAGGTGGACAACCTTCTCCTGGTTGTCATGGAGTCTGCTTACCTGGTACTTCAGAGAAAAGCCTTCCAGCAGTCCATGGAGGGGCTGATGACCGTGCGCCATGAGCAGACATCCAGTCAGCCAATCATCGCCAAAGGTTTACAGCAGCTCAAGGTACTGACCACGCCATCCTTGCCTCTGGAAGGAGAGCTGTGGAAATGTCCCGTGGTGTGAGGTGATGTCATTAGAGGGGTGTGAGTGACACTCCCCCCCCCCCGTTCTTCCTAGTGTACACTTGTGCATGTGTGTGAATGAGACATTCCCTTGGTGTTTCCTGAAACTGGAAAACTGGAGAGGGTGGAGAATGTGCTGGTCCGTGGCCGTGTGGGTCCCGTGGCTGGTTGTTTACCGGAGTTGAAGTTTGGATCTAGGTCCCTTCTTCTGTTAAGTCTCTCTCACCATTAGCGATTAGCAGTTTCCAGTATTTGCTACAGGTGGGTCTTTTTGTGGTTTTTTTTTGGTTTTGGTTTTTTGAGACAGGGTTTCTCTGTATAGCCCTGGCTGTCCTGGAACTCACTCTGTAGACCAGGCTGGCCTCGAACTCAGAAATCCACCTGCCTCTGCCTCTCAAGTGCTGGGCTAAAGGCGTGCACCACCACTGCCCGGCACTATAGGTGTTTGTTTATCTTACCATTCAGCATGTGACTCAGCCAAGTTAACTGTAACAGAGAGAACCAGCGTGGGCCACCACGAGGGCCTCCCAGTCCGCGGCAGCCACGGCTTTGCATCTTTCCGTTCTTTCCTGGTGTAACCGCTGTGTCTGGGGCTGTCTCTCGGGTCCTGCTTTTATCTGCTCTGTCTGGAAGCGGTCAGTCAAGCCTTCGTAGCTACAGAGCTGTGGCTTCTAAGAGACTCCTGGGAAGGACAAGTCATTCAGTGAGCTTGCGGTTTCCTTCTGCCAATCCAGTTTATTTATCGATGAACCTCTTATAAACCCGTTGCCCCGCCCTGATACCAGGGCAAGGGACTGTTGTCCTTTGGTTCAAGCCAGGGTTCCCCAGAGAGTGCGAGTTGTAGTACGATGTGGATTTTACTTGAGTTTGAAGGGTACAAACTGCCTCACCGAGAGGTCAGCCCCTCCTAGTAGCATCTGGGAATTGCATTATGGTCTCGTAGCTCAGGCTCAGGAGCGGTTCGGAACAGGAAGAACGAACAGGGACAACAAAGAAGCGCTCAAGCACTGATGCCATAGACAGGGTCAGGAGTGTGCTGAGCAAGTGTCCCCGTCTGGGCTGATGTAGACGTCAGCCATGGACAGGGTCAGGAGTGTGCTGAGCAAGTGTCCCTGTCTGGGCTGATGTAGACGTCAGACAGGGGATACCAGAGAACCCAGAGCTGCAAAATAAGGTCAGCACGCACTGGTTTGCTGAGGAATGCCTGATTTTATTTACTGGGAGTTTGGAAGATTTTTGAAGAGTATTTTGCAATGAAATGTGAGTGATACATTCTCACTATACAAGTGTGAGAGAGACAGGTGGGAAGGGGTGAGTGTGGAGGGAGTGAGAGTCAGGTGGGGAGGGGTGAGTGTGGAGGGAGTGAGAGGCAGGAGGGGAGGGGTGAGTGTGAAGGGAGTGAGAGGCAGGAGAGGAGGTGTGAGTGTGAAGGGAGTGAGAGTCAGGTGGGGAGGGGTGAGTGTGGAGGGAGTGAGACGGGTAGGAAGGGGTGAGTGAGGGGTAGGAAGGGGTGAGTGTGGAGCTAATCTGATGCTGTTATAGAAGCACTGAGAGCTTAAATTAAGACCTTTAAGACCTCAGCCTTTACTCTGTTGACATTGGGGACAGTGATTTTTGTTGTATGGAGTGGTGGGTGTCTCCTGTTATATGGAGTGGTGGCGGGGTGTGTTGTGATGTATAGGGGTATCTCCTGTTGTATAGGGTAGTGCTGGGGTGTATCCTGTTATATGGGATGGTGGTGGACTGTCTCCTGTTATATGGAGTGGTGGCGGGGTGTGTTGTGATGTATAGGGGTATCTCCTGTCATTTGGGGTTATAAGGGGTTGCCTCCTGTGTATTGTGGGGTATTTGGCAGCATCCTTGGCCTCCACCCACCAGGTGGCAGTAGACCTTATCTTCTCCTCCATTGATCTCTAGTGGTTAAAGCACAAAAGTGCTATTGACATCAACACCTATTCAAAGGTCAGAACGCAGTTAAGTGCTGCAGGCCCGCACTGCCTGTGGGTCGTTTCCACCACCTCACACAGAGGATGGTGGAAATGAGATTTCCCTGTCCTATGTTGATAAAGTGTCTCGGTGGTGTCTGCCTGTGGCTTGTCTCTCTTGGGCTAATGATGGCGGTCTGGGACTCTTCAGAACGATGCACTGGAGCTGTGCAACAGGATAAGCGCCGCCATCGACTGCGTGGAGCACATGTTCACCCTGGAGTTGGATGCTGAGGCTGAGGAGACTGAGTCGGCCTCGCTGCAGCAGTACTACCGGGAAGCCATGATTCAGGGCTACAACTTTGGGTTCGAGGTAGGACCCGCACGCACTCGAGGGAACGCCTCACAGCCCCGAAATGGCTCTGTGGGTTACGGGGAGCATTATGGAGTCTAGACAACAAGCTTTGTATTAATTCTAATCACTGCGTAGTTGGGAATGTCACCTTATACTGCTGTGGGGTCTCCAAAGTGTCAGTTTTCTTTTAAAATTCAGATAGTTGCCCAGATTTTTATTTCCCCTGCACAGCTATCTTTCTACTGTATCTTAGAACTTTATTTGAGAGCTGTTTAGTATCATAAAAGTACATTCCTAATTTAAAAATGAATAAAGTATTTACCGAGCTATATATACATATTTTGTAACTATATTCTGGTTATTCAAAGTATACATACTGATTACATTTTGCTGTTCAATCTTAGAAAAAAGACATTTTAGTCAGATACAGTGTTATTGTGTGTGTAGCTATGACCAGAATGGTTTTGTTAATTTTGATATATGTGAAATCTTCTTACAGTATCATAAAGAAGTTGTTCGTTTGATGTCTGGAGAATTCAGACAGAAGATAGGAGACAAATATATAAGCTTTGCCCGGAAGTGGATGAATTACGTGCTGACCAAATGCGAGAGCGGCAGAGGCACAAGACCCAGGTAACAGTGAGGGGCTGGCACATTGGGCTGTCGCCTCCCCTTCTCCCCACAAGAAACACCAAGCCCTTTGTGTATATAGTTTACATGTTCCGTGGAGACACTTGTGTCTTTGCTCATGAGTGTCATTGCTTTGTGGAGACTAGTCTGCTAAGTGACTTTTATTTATGAGAATAGAATCTATAATATATTAATTGGATGGCATTTAACTTCTGGCCAACTTATGCTGGTACCTTTTGTCTCTTTAACTAATAGCATAGTAAATTTCCAATTACTTTTATGCTAATGTTACTGTTGTATAACTCCTGCAGTACTTCCCCAGCTGTTATGTGATTGTTGAATATTCTCATATTACAGATGGGCCACCCAAGGATTTGATTTCCTACAAGCCATTGAACCTGCCTTTATTTCAGCTTTACCAGAAGATGACTTCTTGGTATGACATACTCTAAATACTTTTTAAGTTAGAGAAGAACCAAGTTGGTCACTCTCTCTCCTGGGCAGTGTAACGTTTATGGAGTCCTGGTTCCTCAGGACTTACGCTGTGAGGATGACGATCTATTAAAATGCAGAGCTCTTACAGGCGTGCTGCGGTTTTCAGTGTTCTTATTGCAGCCGTGTGCAGCTGGCTGCCTGGCGTTCTCTCAGCCCTTACACTTCTGAAATAGATGCTAGCTAGTGCCTGTATTTTATAATGCAAGCTCAGGCTTCCCTCCAGGAGCTAACAGAGAGCAAGGTTGTTTCCCCTCAGTGTCCTCTGTCAGTCAGTGCCATTGGCTGCCACCGTCCACAGCAGTGGCGCCATTTGGTAATGTCGTACGGGTGTAAATCCCTCCCGTTGCCTTCTGGTCACGGAGACGCAACTTTGCTTATAGATGCCATTATTTTATGGGAATAGTCTGCTACGTTGCTTTTATTTATGAAAATAGAATTCATAATACATTATTAAGTGATATTAAATTTGTATGCAGTTTATGCTTGTATGTTTTGTCTTTTAAACTAACTAAACATATTTACTTAATGCCAAATGTTGCTTTCAAATAGACTGAGTCTGATGTGCCGAGTATATAATTAAGAATTTACTTTCTTTTACCCTCTTCCAATTTTTCTTTGGTTTATAGAGTTTGCAAGCCCTGATGAATGAGTGCATTGGGCACGTCATAGGAAAGCCACACAGCCCTGTCACAGGTTTGTACCTTAGTGAGACCAACACTTACTGGTTTTGATGAGTCAATTGTATACAAGGTAGATTTTTTTAAGATTGTTCAGAAGGTGTCAGGGGTAAGGTTTGTGCAGGAACTTCCATGGTCCTTACTCTCTACCCTACAGGAAGATTAGATGACAGCACAAGGCACAGCCATGCATTTGAGCTGGCTTCTGTTTTCCTAGTGTTAACACTGCAGCCTGTTCTCCTTGTTAAAATCTTTGTGTATGAAGCAAATGGGGGAGGGGTTCTCCTGCTCCTCCCTTGTCTCACGAAGGGGGAGGGGTTCCCCTGATCCTCCCTTGTCTCATGAAGGGGGAGGGGTTCCCCTGATCCTCCCTTGTCTCATGAAGGGGGAGGGGTTCCCCTGATCCTCCCTTGTCTCATGAAGGGGGAGGGGTTCCCCTGATCCTCCCTTGTCTCATGAAGGGGGAGGGGTTCCCCTGGTCCTCCCTTGTCTCATGACGGGGGAGGTCATTCCCCTGGTCCTCCCTTGTCTCATGACTGGGGAGGGGTCCCCCTGGTCCTCCCTTGTCTCATAACGGGGGAGGGGTTCCCCTGGTCCTCCCTTGTCTTGTGACGGGGATGGTTTTTTTTTCCCATGCTTCTCCCACTTCTCTGATCACTTGAGTAAATATTGACTTGGTTTCAGTTTTCAAAAAAAAAAAAAAAACCTAAGTTCTTAGCGGGATAGTGGCAGCGCACACTTTTAATCCCTGCACTTGGAAAGCAGAGACAGGCAGATCTCTAAGTCTGAAGCCATCTTGGTCTACAGAGTGAGTTCCAGGACAGCCTGTGTTACACAGAAAAACCCGTCTAGAAAAAAAATTTTTTTCCAAGACAAACTATTTTATTTTCAAACAGTTGTGCAGTGTATGAATCCTTAAAAGAGAAAGTATTTACTCAGAAAGAGGCTGTCATTCTTGATACGGTCTATGAGTCAAGCAAAGTCACAGCTGTGCCGTACCCACTCCAAGACAGAAACTTTGAATTGTATGAAATAGTTCAGAAATGATGAATTTGCTGAACGTGAGCTATGCTGGTTAAAAGTTACTCTCCGGGCATAGAAAAACGTAATATAAAAGTGGGCCTTAATCACTGCTTTTGTTTTAGAAAGTAAAATTCCTCCAGTTTATCCACACCCTTTCTTCCCAAGGCTGCCACGAAAACGACAGTAGCTGTTGTAAAACCGCTCAGGCGCTGCTCTCCCCAGACTGTTGCTCCACTAGCAGCAACAGAGCTTGATCTCACTCTCAGCGCATTTACCTCATGCCATGCTACTAAGAGGGAACGGCCCTGACATAAGGTTTCCATTTAGGACAAACTGTATGTAGACTAAAACTGCTGACACATCAAGAGACGACGTCATAGCACAAGGAGCATAGGGACCAGGTGGCTCTTGGAAGCAGCCGTAAGAGAAAGACACGTTAGAACAGACAGAGTCCAGGCATCTCGGTTCCTGCCCCCGCCCAGCTGGAGAGGTGGAATCATGCCCATTTTGTAGTAGTCAATCACTGGCCTTTAAACATTTTCCTTTGAGTTTCATCTGAGTTTGGCACTGGGACATAGCGCACAGGTAGAGCGTATTCTTAGCGTGCTGGGCCTGGTCTTCAACCCGACACCAGCGTCTAGTGGAGCCTGGTAGCATGTGTCGAGGCGCAGAGGTCCCCACCCCAGAACCCGCAAAAGCCTCTGCGTGCAGAATCTTCTTCACATCTAGGAAACAACCGCCCAAAGGGCCACAGCGGTTCCCTGGGGCCAGGTGGATGCGGGTCATCAGTTCACGCTGGGGTTTACAGAAGCATGGTTTCAGTCAGGAAAGTGTGAATGTGTAACATAACTTTACTAACTTTGAGGAAGGCGACATATTTGGCAGTACTTGGATGTTTTTTCACTCTGAGTGAATTTGTCTCGGTTGCCATTGAAGTCGGTTGCCATTCCATTTACACAAAGACCCGGCCTGGCAGTTCTCCCTTGCCCACTCTAACGCCTTTGCTCTGTCGCCATTTCCGGCAGCTATCCACCGGAACAGCCCCCGCCCTGTGAAGGTGCCCCGATGTCACAGTGACCCTCCCAACCCTCACCTCATCATCCCAACTCCAGAGGGATTCAGGTATCTACTGCCCCTGTGTCGCGGCCTCCTCGAGTCTGCCCCCTCCGCATGTCCCTCCTCTGCAGTCAGCTGGGAGCTCGGTGTCTGTCCTTCTGATGGCCACATACTGCCTAAAGCTCTTCTCTATGTTATCTTGAGGACACAGCACAGTGCCTCAGCCGCAAAGCAAAGACAGACCTGCCTCTCTAAACAGCTTTAGCTGCCTGCTTCTTGATAACTCCAGCTACTGAGTGCTTCCTGACTTTGGAGTGGTTCTTTCTTTTTCTTTCTTGGAAAGACAACCTTAGGAAAACAAATTTAAGCATGCAAAAGTGTAGTGAACATGTAACAACAGCTCTGAGCATCTCTTTTAAGAGTGGAAAGTCAGAGTGACCAGTCCACTATAGACGTCCGTGAGCGTGTATAGTTGTGATTAAGTTGGCATTCCAGAAACACACCCGTGTTCACACTGATACTCTAGAATTGGCATTTCTGTGGCTGTGGTAGTGGGTGTCCTCTCTGCCCACTTCAATACCTTTGGCAGGCTGATCTCCTGTGGTAGAGTTTTCTAGGTCAGGGCCTTTGACACTGGTTCACTCCCCCCCCCCACACACACACACGTAGACCAGAACAATGTGCATTTTATATTTTAAAGATTTTTTTTCATTTCCTACCCATGTATTACATGCCAGTGCCCCCCTTTCTTACCTGTGTTCCTGAAGCCTTTCTTCTTGCCTTAGCACCCGGAGTGTGCCTTCCGACGCTCGGAACCACGGCAACTCTGTCGCTGCCGCTGCCGCCGCCACCACTGCTGCTGGCCGCCCTGGCCCAGGTGGTGGTGACTCTGCGCCGGCCAAACCTGTCAACACTGCCCCTGATACCAGGTAGTCCCGACACACCAGCAGTGTGTCTCCCATCCCGTCGTCCCTCATGCCCTTCAGTGGGGTGCTCAGCGTCAGGATGTGTCCCAGGGTGACAGCTCTGGGAGTGGTGCTCAGGGTCCCCTGTGGGTTGTCAGAGCCTCCAGACCCTGGCAGCAGGTTGCAGAAGCAGAGCAGTTTGTGAGGGGAGTGTTTCTTCTTTGGAGCCAGCCTGAGCTAACAGACCCCTGGTTCTGCCAGTCTCTGCCTTACTGCACCCGAGGAAAGATCCTGGGGTGCAAAAGGGGGCTCAGGGCCGGGCCTAGCAGCCTTTCCCGGGTCGGAGCAAAGCAGCTCTTTCTTAATCTCAGCCAGCGTCCGAGCAGAAGGCCCCCCCCCCCCCCGCCAGTGTTCCTGTCATGCAGTAAGGCAGGACAGTTATGGGGAAGCATCCAGAAGGAATGGTGTCTGGGAGGCTTGGCCAAATATAGGACCCAGGAGGAAGCAGTATGATGACTGAGATGATGTCACACTGACGCCAATCCTTAACACTAGTCTAAAATTACTGCAAACATTTCTAGTATCGCTACTCATTAAAATGATTAATATTCCTAATTTTTAGTTATAAATATCCATAACCTTAAATTTTTAAATGTTTAAGCTTAATCCATTAACAACAAAATAAAATAAACCTTAAAGCTCCCTGCTTGTTTTTGGTACCAGAGAATTCCATGGCATATAACTTCACACTTCTTCCATCTCGCCATGGGGAGCCACCGAGACTCTCATTAGCATGCGCGCAGAACCAAGGGAGGTGAAGGAAGCTGGCGGCCATCTTCCCAGCTGCTGCATCCCTGTCACACACGATGCTCCATTGCTGGCCTGGAGACACCTGCCTCAGCAAGGCTGAGGAACTGGTGGAGGACACATCAGCGAGCGGGCAGTCTTCCCCTCCGACTTCACTGCACCATCTTATGCTGTCCATCAGTGGCTTCTGATCTTCTCTATGTAGCCTTGCGTGGGTCTCGGTCTTAAATCAGATCCACTTGACCTCCGGTGGCTTTAGCAGCAGCACAGTTTTGAGGGTTTTTTAATTTTTTAATAGAAGGGAACAAAGTTTGCTTCTGAGACAACATGTTCATGAACACAGATAGAAAAAGCAAGGTCCCACAAAGATCTGTGCGAGTCCAAGAAGGGCCTGAGAGGGAGCCCTGTGCTGTGACAGTGGTGTCAGCCCACGATGTGCCTCCTGCCCAGTGTTGAGTGGCGTTGTAATTTTATTTTGTTGACCTTGGAAATAGCTATCCTGGGCTGAAATTTTATCACCAGTATTCCCTTGAAAACACATTTTTTCAGTGCTGGGCATGCCAGAGTGGGCTTTCAGCGCATGGACCCTGTTTCAAGCTGGTTGTTATTCCACAGACATTGGCCACCTTCGTAACTCACCACAGACCCTTATTCACAAATACACCACGTCTTCAAGGGTGCCTCTTGGCCTTTTACCTTTACAAAAATCTCTGAAAGTCACAAAAGTGACTTATGTAACCTTCAGGAAAGCAAGAAGATAGAGACACCGAGTGACCCCCTGTAGCCTCCAGCTATGACCCTGCTTAGGAGTGGACTGTGTGCCCGCCCTTCTGTTAGTGACCTCGCCCTCAAGTGCCACCAGAGCCACAGGCAGCCGGTGTGGTGCCGGCCTCAGGTGTACACAGACTAGCCCAGGCTGGGGGCCATGGCGCAGTAACCACGCCGCTCCAGGCTTGTGCACAGGCACCACACTTCTACACACTTGAGCGCGCGCACGCGCTCTCACACACACACACACACACACACACACACACACACACACACACACACACACACACGTGCGCACACACACACACACACACACACACACACACACACACGCCAGCAGCAGCATCTTAAGCAGCAAACCCATTTTCATGTGGTCTTCGGGCACGTGAACTGTAAGCCAGCACTTCCTGTCTAATCACGGCTTTACCCTGTGAGCTCTCGCTCTGGTTCCTACTGAGCAGCTCGCTGTAGAGCTGCAGCTGACTAACTCTGTCTCTAACATGCTGAGTCTCTTGCTCTCCAGTTGCTTGGCTACTGCTTGAGAAGCTGTCAGGCGTTCCTTTCTTGCTGCTAGAGATTTGCGATCTTGGGAACCATGCAATGATTTCAGCACTCTTGTCATAATTTAATATTTAAATGTAACTTGTGGGCAACCCAAACACTACGATAATTTGTTTAATAAACCCTTATCTGTGCTAGGCTTAGACCGTGGGGTGCCATTTAAGTAGACGGGCTTTATTCTTGTTTCCGTTGTTAGTGTAGAATGAACAAACTTCGGGGCTTCCTGTCAGTCCCCAGGAGAGACCCTATGTCAATGGTAGCCCTGTTTATTTGGGTGATAGATTTTGTGGGGCTTGCCCACGTGTCCTCTGCCCACTAGATGCCAGTTGCAAATGCCCCCCAACAGTACTGTCCTGTGGAGAATCAGGATCCTAGAAGACCCTTACAGAGCTTTCAGTTTATGCTGCTTTCACTTGATAGCTCAGTTGGGTTTGTTTTGTTAATGTTAAAACAGGGGTTCCAGCGTCCCTGAAAACGACCGCTTGGCCTCCATAGCTGCAGAACTGCAGTTCAGGTCTCTGAGTCGGCACTCGAGCCCCACGGAAGAGCGAGACGGTGAGAGTCATGCTAACGCCATGCATCATCGACAGCACTGCTATTCATTATTCATCATAGTCCCCAGCCCCGGTGTCCATGAGTCCACAAGACTGTGGCGAGGCACCAAGCTTTAGGGACCCTGCTCACCTCAGCCGCTCAGCGTGGCCTTGCGTACCCTAAATCTTCTTCCTTGTGTTTTACAAAAACATCACTTTTGATATTTTAATTGCTAAGCACTCTTACTCACTTTAGAAATACAGAGCTGTTACTATGATTGTTGTAATATGGCGACAGTCCCCCCAAAACTGCCTCTCAGGTTTCCCCAGAATGCTGCCCTTGTGCAGTTCTCTTGTCTGTTACTTAGGGAAAGTTCAAGTCCTGGAACAGCTTCCTTATTGGGTGCCATTTTCTAGCCGGGACTAGAGACATGGGCCTCGGCAGAGTCTGTAGTCATAAGAGCAGATTGGCAGTGATGTTGCCATTCACCACCTCAGCGGGGTGTAGTTTTTCATAAACCTTAATTTGTATGAAAACCACTTCCCACAGAGCCAGCGTATCCTCGAAGTGACTCAAGTGGGTCAGCACGGAGAAGCTGGGAACTTCGCACCCTCATCAGCCAGACCAAAGGTATGAGAGAGGAGTTGCACGTGACAGTGTTCAGGCCCCGAGCCATTAGTTCTTCTTGCGCGGTAGCACCTGGGACCTCATCTGACATCATAGTACCCACCACGGCCTTTCTGGACATCTGTTCCATGCAATATATTCCAAGGGCCTTTGGGTGTGTTCAGCCTTCGGTAGTTGGCATAATCCCTCGATGTTGTGAATGTAAACAGTCATCTTCATGCTAAGAAATTGGAGGAAGAACTTTGGCTTCTGGGAGGTGGTGATTAATAAGTTCTATCCTGTCAGCTGGATTGAGGAGGAAATGGGGGTGGGGTAGAGTTCCATACAGTGATTTCGGCAGTGGAAGCATCAGGTTAACATGGGATTTCAGAGCTGGGTTGCAGCAAGAAACAGCTTTGGTGCAATGGTTGGCCAGCTCTGTGCAGATCTGTGTGTATTGAGGGAGAGACTTCTGGACCTGAGTCCAGAAACTGGGAACCAGTCTCTGCGTTAGCCCACCTGTAATCATGGTTACCCTGGACACAGTGGTGGCTGAGTCTGCCCTGCTTTTGAAAACAAATACCTGGTGGTTAGGCAAAGTTGGGAACCACTAGGACTATGTCCCCTCTCAGAAAAGCTACAATTCCCAGTGACATATTAAAGTCCCAAGTCTTCTGGAGAAAGGCTCATTAGTTCATAATTAAGACATCTTTTCACAGATATTTGACACCGGGGCCTTTAAAAAACTTGTCCAGGCAAACCTGGTGTATCATAGATTTGGGTAAAAAAAAAAAACCCAAAACTATATTTCTTTTACAGGATTTTCAAAAACGATTGATAGATAGCAAAATAAGATAATTAAAACATAAATCTTTGGGAGCGTCACCTTTTGAATTAATCTTGCAGCCATCCAGATCTTCCCATTTGTCTCCTAGACAAAACTGAAGCTCTCAGGTAGCTACATCATGGGTCGTGTGTAACCCATTAATGGCTGGTGAACATGAATGTGGCCAGCCTTAGTGTCCATCAGCAGAGGTGTGATGTCACACATGTATGTGCACTCACACACACGTAACATGGAACGCCATGCACTGGCTGAGGAGAAGGGAATTATGTCATGTGAGGAACATGGATAGAGATCACATGTTGCTGTTTTCTGTGTCCTTTTGGAAACCAACTTCCCTACATCCTGGGACTGATGATTTCACGTCTCCCTGCAGACTCAGCCTCTAAGCAGGGGCCCATAGAAGCCATCCAGAAGTCAGTCCGACTGTTCGAAGAGAGGAGGTATCGAGAAATGAGGAGAAAGAATATCATCGGTCAAGTGTGTGATACCCCTAAGTCTTATGATAACATCATGCATGTTGGACTGAGGAAGGTGACGTTTAAGTGGCAAAGAGGAAACAAAATCGGTGAGGACGCCAAGGGGTCATCGCGCCAGAAGTGACACTCTTCCTAGTGTCTGTCACGTGATTCTTTTTTGATGTTCCATTTCTAAAACGTGTTTACACATTTACAATACAAAATGAAAATTGAGAAAAGACTTTTAGATAGTTTAATACATTGATCTATCTTATTCAATAATTCTAGAAGTTTCCATTTGAGAACTACTGAACTTTGGTCCTCTTCATCTGTGTTCTTTTTTCCCCATGAGAATATTATTTGAGAAGAGACTAGATATAAATCAAGACAGGAGAGTCTCCCTCTTAACTCCCCCCCCCCCAATATTTTGTAGTTAATTGATTTCTATGTGAAATTACTCTTAACAAAATAACTAGTGGTAGTAGAGTATGATATCCCAGACTCTTCATGCACTTAAATACATTTATCTGTCAAGCATTAAGTTTGAGAGGCAAGTATAGTTGGGAGAACTTTGCGAACCCTAGGAAACTAGAGACTCTTAGCGCACTATCTTAGCACAAATCCTCTGTAAGACATCTTAAATGTAGCTCCTGATCTCCTTCAGACGTGCGTCCCTTGGTGTAGTGTCCCAGAAGCAGTGTTGGAAGGTTCCCCTCACACTTGAGGTCCTGTAGCAGTGTGGCCAGAGAGAGTCCAGATATGCTGCTGGCCACTCCATTCTGCCCCACTCCCAGCCCGGACCCCTTGAGGGGAACAAGGGCTTAGAAATATTCTGAAACAGCACATCACTTACTTACCTTCATAGTTCTTTAGGGTTTCCTAAAGCACATTTCTCTGTCACTGTGACACTTACAGATAGGACGTGCGTGTTGATACGATTGCCCAAAACTTTCGATATCAGGGATCGCTAAGAGTTCCTTTAGTCTTACGTAGCCAGCTAGAGCGAGCATAATGATAGCGCTGTCGGCATATTCCAGAGTTAGTTATTGTAAGCCGCACTGATGCTGTCTGTAGTGACTGGAAGAGTGGCCCGTTTGTGTTGTTCACAGGAGAAGGACAATATGGAAAAGTGTACACCTGCATCAGCGTGGACACAGGGGAGCTGATGGCCATGAAGGAGGTGAGTCTGCCTCTCGGGGTCTTGACTCAGGTTCAGGAAAGCACTGTGTTTATGGCCCTTGTGCCTAGAGCAGACCCAGGACCCTGAGTTTCTGGGCATTTGACAGTTGGATAAAATTTGACAAGTTTGACAGTTGACCACTGCAGCTGCCCTGAGATACCTTAGTGGAAGGCCGACGACCCTATAAAGGGTTCAGGAGAGCAGGATCTGGGGATTCCGGGGCAGAGCACATGGGGCGCCCTGTGGAGGCAACTGGGAAAGTGAGGAAGGCCTAGGGGGTGGGGTCCCCACTCCCACCCTGTGGGCACGTGTGAGGAGGAGGCAGGGAGATTCAGAAGTGAGGACGGGCAAGAACGGGGTGCTGAGGAACGGCCTCTGGAGGCCTCCTGGGTGTGAGGGGGCTGAGGGTGACAGAGGTCAGGGGGTGGGGAGTGTTGGTTACCATGCCTCTGGAGGCCTCCCAGGTGTGTGGGGACTGAGGGTGATGGGGGCGGGGGTGTTGGTGACCTTGCCAAACTGCTAAGTGGTTTTAACTTTTACCAAATACATCATCAACCCCCCCCACTCCCTTTGTTTTAACTTTCACAAATTTTAACTGACAAAATATAAAATTTTGACTGACAATATAATTACATATTATGGTTTAATAAAATGTGTTGAGTACATGGACACTGGCGCGAGTGACCTGAGCACGTTCACCGGCTCACATTGTGTTAATTGGAGAGTTACCCTTTGGGCCGTGAGTCCACATGGCTGCCCGTAGTCCCATTTTTGGCAGTTCGGATTGATCTGGAGGCCGTTACTCTGAGTGAGGCTGGAAGGCCCTCACAGAAGGTGCACAGCCACTGACCCGTAGAGTCCAGGAGTAACCGTGGGCCTGTCTGGGGCAGAGTCGCTCAGATCCCTCCATGTTGTCCTCTAACTGTAAGAGGAAGCGAAGTCAAGGAAAGCCATAGATGCCCCGCCCCAGTCCTGTGGACTGACACGTCAGGAGGCGGCTTCACGCACTACACAGCGTCCGTAGTCATCACAATTGTCCTCTTCCAGATTCGATTTCAGCCCAACGACCATAAGACTATCAAGGAAACTGCGGACGAGTTGAAAATATTCGAAGGCATCAAGCACCCCAACCTGGTCCGCTACTTTGGCGTGGAGCTTCACAGGGTAAGTAGGGTAAGGAGGAAGACGACTCCTCTGGGTGGGCCCTGGGGGGCCGCGTTCATGGAAGGACAGTCAAAGCGTAGGTGTGGTGTTGCTTCCCCAGGAGGAGATGTACATCTTCATGGAGTACTGTGACGAAGGCACACTAGAGGAGGTGTCAAGGCTGGGCCTTCAGGAGCACGTCATCAGGTTGTACTCCAAGCAGATCACTGTCGCCATCAACGTCCTCCATGAGCACGGCATCGTTCACCGAGACATCAAAGGTACAGCTCACCCCCTTGGCTTCACGGGCAGTCTCCTGCAGTCCAGCCCCTAGCGGGTTCAGTCATGGGCGTTCCCAGGCCACCTGTTGCTTCGTGAGGGGGATGTGACTTCACCCCTGTTGTTTCTTGAGGCGGATGTGACTTCACACCTGTTGTTTCTTGAGGCGGATGTGACTTCACACCTGTTGTTTCTTGAGGCGGATGTAACTTCACATCTATTACTTCTTGAGGCGGATGTGACTTCACACCTGTTGTTTCTTGAGGCGGATGTGACTTCACACCTGTTGTTTCTTGAGGCGGATGTGACTTCACACCTGTTGTTTCTTGAGGTGGATGTGACTTCACATCTATTACTTCTTGAGGCGGATGTGACTTCACACCTGTTGTTTCTTGAGGTGGATGTGACTTCACACCTGTTGTTTCTTGAGGCGGATGTGACTTCACACCTGTAGTTTCTTGAGGCAGATGTGACTTCACACCTGTTGTTTCTTGAGGTGGATGTGACTTCACATCTATTACTTCTTGAGGTGGATGTGACTTCACACCTGTTGTTTCTTGAGGTGGATGTGACTTCACACCTGTTGTTTCTTGAGGGGGATGTGACTTCACACCTGTTGTTTCTTGAGGCAGATGTGACTTCACATCTATTACTTCTTGAGGTGGATGTGACTTCACACCTGTTGTTTCTTGAGGCGGATGTGACTTCACACCTGTTGTTTCTTGAGGCGGATGTGACTTCACAGCTATTGCTTCTTGAGGCGGATGTGACTTCACACCTGTTGCTTCTTGAGGCGGATGTGACTTCACACCTGTTGCTTCTTGAGGTGGATGTGACTTCACACCTGTTGCTTCTTGAGGCGGATGTGACTTCATACCTGTTGCTTCTTGAGGCGGATGTGACTTCATACCTGTTGCTTCTTGAGGCGGATGTGACTTCATACCTGTTGCTTCTTCAGGCGGATGTGACTTCACACCTGTTACTTCTTGAGGCGGATGTGACTTCATACCTGTTGCTTCTTGAGGCGGATGTGACTTCACACCTGTTACTTCGTGAGGCGGATGTGACTTCACACCTGTTGCTTCTTGAGGTGGATGTGACTTCACACCTGTTGCTTCGTGAGGCGGATGTGACTTCACACCTGTTGCTTCTTCAGGCGGATGTGCCTCCTCTTTAAGCACTTCTAAAGTGTGCCCTGTGCCAAGAAATGACAGGACCCAGGTGTCTGTGCATTAAAAAGTCCTCGCTGTCCCCTGAGTAGCCCACATTAGAGAAGTCGGTTTCCTGGAAATGAAGGGCTGCTTCTGTAGGCCGCTTTGGTGTAGCTTACTCTGTGCTTGCTGGACACTTGTCACAAAACTCCGTGTCCTCACCTGTGGCAAGGTCTTTGTGCACTGCTGTCCGAATGTGGGAATCCTAAACGCCGTGAGGCAGGCCGTGTCACTGTGTCTTTGGAGGTAGTGTCTGTGTGCGTCGTGCTTTTCCGTCCCCAGAGAGTTGCTGTGCTTCCGTGCCAGAATAGATGAGGGCCCTAGTCACACCATGGCCCTGACCTTTTGAGGAGTTTGGGAAAGAATTAAAGCAGGAGAGTGCTTCATCCTAGGGGCCTGAGAGTGCTGTCCTGTTCTGTACTCTGAGGTTAGCCCAGACACACAGGAGTGACCTTCCTCCTGACCAAGGTCTAGACCCGGTTCTGGGCAGTTACACTGGAAGCTGCTTTGGCCTGGGTCTGAAAATCATCGATGCTCTGTTGGGTCCCTCAGCCTATGCCAGCTTGATGGCTACCTTGCCTGTGTGCCACGTGGCTTTGCTGGGTCAGTCTGGGCATTTGCTTAGCTGCCCATCTCCAGTTGTCCTGCTTCACACACCACGCTCAGCCTGTGTGTCCCTGTGGTAGATTCTCTGAGCCCTAAGTCAGTTTCGTTCACTGGTGTCTTCACCAAATGCTTTGTCGTTAAGAATGGCCAGATAGAGAACAGTTTCAAAATGCTACTGTGTGGTCGGTGTGAGTCCAACTCTGGGAGGCTCTAGCTAATAAGGATGGACTGTCAGAACATAGTCCTAAGTATCCAGTGCAAACACTGTGTTACTTTTTAAGGTGTATTGAATGACCTAGTGTCAGTTGGCTGTCTTGTTTATCCTAACCTAGGCTGCCCTAAGAGATGAACAGTGACCCCAGGTCCCCTCAGGAGTGTGATAGGTGTGTGTGTTGATTGTAGGAACACTGAAATGGAAAATATACAGTACTGCTTTCAGTTACAGTTAAAAGGAGCCCAGAGGCGGCCTCTGTGTGTAACTGGGCGGGTTCTGTGTGCATCCTTAGAACCTGCCCTTAGCAAGTAGTCACAATGCTCAAACACTGCCCCCCACACACGCCGGCGTCTTCTATAAACCTTCTCTGTAGGTATGTCTGAGTTTTTGATGAATTGTGTGTCTCCCAATCCAGAGTGTCCGCTCCGAAGTCTGTGTTGATTTGCCTTAGTTTGTAGTTGTGGCTCGTACGTTTTCCTGTGGTTGCATATGGAAGTGGAGTTCCACAAACTTCGTTTTATTTGGTTTGTGAATGAAGTCTTTGGAGTCTGGATTACCACGTGAACATCTGAGACACCCACATTGTGTCTGAGAGCCCACTCGGCAGCTGCCTATTTCTGTCTAGGTGCCAATATCTTCCTTACATCATCTGGACTAATCAAACTGGGAGATTTCGGATGCTCAGTAAAACTTAAAAACAACGCCCAGACCATGCCCGGAGAGGTGAACAGCACCCTAGGGACAGCAGGTAAGGGGCAGCCCAGCTGGCTCTGAGCTCTGACCTGAGGAAGGCCTCTTTCCCTCTCAGAAGGAGTTTGGCATTGGTGGGGTGAAACTGCTGGGTAAATCACCAGTTACATGGCGTGGTTGTTTGGTGTTAGGTTGAATTCCCTGTTTCCATTGAGAATACAATTTACTGGAAATTTTCACATTCAGAGTTGCTTTTTAAAACAAAATTCTGTCCCTAAAATGTCCCTCAAGTTGACTTGAAAATGAAAGCTTTCGACATTTGCTGCCTGTACCTGGTGAAGGACCTTGTTGAGGATTAATAACATACTGCTTGGTGCTGTTAATGGGTAGTGCCGTATTGTTAACCCTTGCTTTTCCCATATCGCTATTCCCATATCTAAAGCTTACATGGCCCCTGAAGTTATTACCCGAGCCAAAGGAGAAGGCCACGGACGCGCGGCAGATATCTGGAGTCTGGGGTGTGTCGTCATAGAGATGGTGACTGGCAAGGTAAGCTCCCTATGCACCAGAAGGAAGTCTCCATGCAGGTCACCCGCAGAACTGAGGCTTTATCTAAGTGCTGTGGACACACCTTCCCACTTGAGCTCATGACCAGAGAGTCAGTGGAGCTCATGGAAAGGTGCAGAAAGGTTCAGAGGAATAGCAAACTGAGAAACGCCTGTCCATGGGGTACACGACCCAGAGAGCTCCTAGGAGTGAGTTAGTAAGTTTCATCATGGAGTTAAGCAGAGAAACATAAACCTACCCATGCCAACAAATGGAGAAAAGACAGTCTATTTGATGCCAGTGTGTGGGAGATCTTTACCTCTCACTCTGAACAGCTCCAGATGGGTCAGATTCTGAAACTCGGCGAGACTTGACCAAGTTGAGGACTATTTAGGACTTTCTGCTTAGGACTCCAGTTGTTCCCGGAACTAAGGCTGACAGTTAACAGATGGGGCCCCGTGAGATCAGAGCGCTCTGTGCACGTTCTGTGGAGATGGCCAGTTGGAAAGGCACCTCCTGTGCAAGCATCAGATTCCTAGCATGCATGTAAAAAAAAAAAAGCTGATAACAAAAGTACACGTCCACAAAGGCAGAGCGGGAGGATGTGTGGAGCCAGCCTGCGTAGACACATTGCTGGGCTCCGGGCTCATGAGAGACCCTGAAAATGAAGTGGAAAGTGATGAGGGCTGACACTTGATGTCAGCCTCTGATCTCCATGCACAGTTATCAGGTGTCTGTGAATGCACGTGAACGCGCGCGCGCGCGCACACACACACACACACACACACACACACACGCACATGCACGCACGTGCGCGCACACGCGCGCACACACACACACACACGTGAACATGCATGTGCACACTAGAGCCTCTGCAGTGCAAAGAAATAGCCAAGTTAAGAGGTAGCATGTAGAATCGGACAGCAGTCTACCTACCAGCTGCGCATCTCACAGCATTAACACGGGAATATACAAAGAGCAACTGAGCAGCAGACAGACAAACCACAAGAGAGGCAAGGAGCTGAACAGAGTTCTCAGGAGGAGAGATATTTAACGAGTGTTCAACATCCTTAGCCAACAAGGATATGCAAGTTAAGGCTCCCTCTGTCTGGTCAGAATGGCTGTCAGGAAAACCAAAGGTAGCAAATACGGATAAGGTGAAAGACAAGCCACATTCACTGTCGTGGGACCATGAACCTGTGTAGCCACCGTGGAGATCCGTGTGGCGGCTTCTCAGGAAGCTAGACCATCGCAGAGTTCAGCTCTGCCGTCCTGAGAATATGCTGAAAGGCCCTCATGTCTCAGTAGGGAGACTCGGCCACCATTACTGCTTTATTCACAGTACCAACCAGCGGAATCGGCCTAAGGGACCACTGACGGCTAAGTAGGAAACAAAATGCTACTCAGCCATCCACAGAAATGAAATCATGCAGTTTGCAGGAAAGTGGATGGAACTGGAAAATGCTAACTGGATGATAAATAGCACACGGTCTTTCTCATATGCAAATCCCAAGTCCTTATTTTTAACACACACATACTTATATATGTGGGAGTGGCTGCATGTAGGAAGCCAGAAAGGGGGGGAGTCCCGGGAGAGGAGGCTGTCGAGGTTTTAAAGCAGGAGGGAGGGCGGCCAACACACTTTGTGGGGAAGCGGGAGAGAGAAGCTGGGGTCGCCTAGGGAGATGGGGGAACTGGAGGGATGCAGGGCCTGTGCAGATGCAGAAGGAAAGATGGAGCCCAAAGCTGACATCGCACAAAGCCTGAGTGCTTGCAGCAGCTCTGCTCAGGAATGCCCTGACCTGGAGCAGTCAGGAGCCCTTCAGTAGCTCCCAGGATCAGCAGACCACACCCCCCTGGCGGTCAGCTGGCTGGGTCAACTGGATTCACAAAGTGTGCCACACATCCTTCCAGGGATGTTACTCTCTGGTGTGAAGAGCCGGGCTTCAGACGCCCCGAGAGGCGGGAGGGTCAGAGGTGAGAGGTGCTCGACGTTCCCCACACCTGGCTTACCCTGAGAGTCCCTCACAGACTGCAGGAGGCAGGACTGTGGGCAGACACCTCTGTAAGCACTTGGGAGGCCAGCCTGGGCTACATGGCAAGGCCTTATTTCAGAATCGACAAAAGGTCATGGTTGCAAGGGTAGGAAGGAAAGGCCTAAACAAACAGTGGAAAGGGATTCTTGAGCTGACGAAACTCTTCCTTACTGTGCCAGTGACTTTCTCACTGTGGTACCCAGCTGCCTTCAGAGTACAGCAGAAGAGAGAAAGCGTCCACTTTAGCTCATGGTGTAAAGCCCGTCCTGACTTTAAGGCACAGAGGATGAGTAAGAATGGGAGGCAGCTAGTGACAATCATACCAGCAGTTATGAAGGCAAGGGGACAGGAAGTGGATCTGAGCTATAAAACCTCAAGACCTACCTCGTAGGCCTTGCCCCACCTCCCGAAGAGTCCACAACCTTCCAAAACAGCGCCACCTGCTGGGGAATCAAGTGTTCACACATTTTGCCCATGGGGGACAGTTCACCTCTCTTGTGTCTAAACCCACAGAATGTATGAGACAGAAAGTGAACCCTGATGGCATGCATCCGTCAGCAGCAGTGCAGACATTGATTCACCAGTTGTAAATAATTATAGCTAACAGGAGAAAGTGGGGAGACAGGACATGTGAGGGTGCATGGGGACCCACTGCTTTCCAGTCGAGGTTTCTGTCACTGTAAACTACACTGAAAATGGAAGCACGACTGTTAAAAAGAACAGATGATCATCCTCCTCATTCCCAGACTAGTGCATTTAAAAGGGAAATTAATTTTTTCCTTAGTACACAAATAACATAAGGTTTATGATATTCACTCTAAGAGAGGTGAGAGAAAACCATCATGCTTCAGACAGGAATTCACAGTGGAAGTATCTGCTTTCCGTACGATAAGACTTAAACAGACTTCCCTAGACCACGGAAACCTTGCTTCTGGTGACAGTCCTTCGGATGAGTGATTACACAATGTGCGATACACTTGATAGTAGTTACACAGGTGTGTGTGCGCGTGTGCGTGCGTGTGTGTGTCTGCTGCAGACACAATGTGTAGCACAATGACTGGGAGCCGGAGTGTTGCTAGGAGACGGTGGGCTCTTTCTCAGCCTCACTCGCAGCTTCAGAAAGGGTATATAGTAAAAGCTCAGAGAGGGTGAACGCGCCCTTCCCTTAGCGTGGAGTGGGAGGGTGCCCATGGTGCCTGCATTATTCTAGTCAGGCATGAAGAAAGGTGGGCTGCAGACTGCATGCTGGCAGTAACTAAAGAGTAGCATGTAAATTGGGGTGCGTGTAGACCTAGTTCCTTCTCCCCGAATCTCATTCCACAATGTGGTCAAGAACCATGGATTTTTATCCTCTCTCAGTTACGTGGCGGTGGCCTCCAGGAGACACAGAAATAAAGGCGTACAGTACCCCAGTGCAGCACAGACTGCAGCCGCCTGCCTTGCTTAGACACACAGTCTCGATAGAGCACAGGACACAGGAGCGCGTGCGTGTGTTTGTGTGTGCGTGTGTGTGTGTGTGTGTGTGTGTGTGTGTGTTGACTGAAGCTCTGACAGACACTGTATGCACTCTGAGCATCATGCGTTTCCTGTTTGTTCCTGACAGCAAGGGTTTGCTTCCCCTGACGGATGTTTTCTTGAGATACCTAGATGGGGATTGGACCTTTGTCTCTGTGACCGTGTGACGCTGAGGCCGGTTTTGGTTTTTTGTTTTGTTTGTTTTCCCTGTCTCTGCAGCGGCCTTGGCATGAGTATGAACACAACTTTCAGATTATGTACAAGGTGGGGATGGGGCACAAGCCACCAATCCCGGAAAGGCTAAGCCCCGAAGGAAAGGACTTTCTCTCGCACTGCCTGGAAAGTGACCCGAAGATACGGTGGACAGCCAGCCAGCTCCTTGACCATGCTTTTGTTAAGGTTTGTCCGGTTGCTGAAACTGCCCTCTTCAGAGTTAAACTCTTAAGTTCGGCTTTGCATCAGGCACAAGACATTTGGAAACTTAATATAGAATACTTATGTCTAAAAGGACAGAAACTAAATGTCTTAGTGTATCAGGGATTTGTTTTCAGTTAGTAAAATGCTCACTAAGGCCCTTCTACATGATCTGTTGACAGGAGGCGAGCATAGTTCTTGTGTGGTCATCTTGGACCTGTCACTGTGTTGTGATCAGCGGTGACACAGGGGTGATGGGAAGCGGGGCTGAGGATTTCTTGCCCTATGGTAGCCCCAGGCAGCGCTTTCTTAGAACTCAGTCTCCAAGAGGGTGTGGCCAGGCAGAAGGGCAGACAAGGTGTCAGGCATGAGGGGCTGGTGCGGGCAGGGCCATTGAGGAGCCCGCTTTGTGTGCATGAGGTCTGAGGGAGCACAAGATAGCGGAAGGTAGAAGATAAGGCTGGAAAAGATTGGAGGGGGGGGAGTTCCTGATAACAAACCAAATGGCCAGTGGCCCTGCTGAGATAGCACTTCTGGGACGGTGCACTGCAGGCTGAGGGTGGCCCTCAGTTGTGCTGAGGAGTTGTAACAGCCCCGGCTGAAGAGCAGGTTGGAGGTGTCGGGGGTGGGGTGGGTGGGGGGGGTGGCCCCACCTCCTGGCTCCTTGAGTCATGTGAAGGTTGCATCCACGGCCAGAGGGCATCGGGTCGAGGCATTGGCAGTCTCTTGGGTAAAGTCATGTCAAGGTTTGTTTGAGACACTTGCTTGGGACTGTACGTGGCTAGCAGTCAGGAGACTGCCACAGTACAGTGGGCTGTAGTAGAGCGGGTATGCAAGTGCTGCTGGGCAGTGTTGGGAGGGGCATGAGAACACGACACGCAGCTAAGGGCCTGCACAGGAAGGAGTCCGTGATACAGGGCAGGCGGCTGGAACACGGCCCGTGTGGGGGCGGGCTGCAAGAGATACCGGGGGAGGTGATGAAGGAACAGTGCTTCTCAGCTCTGAAATAGATTACCCTGAAGGAGCTGTCCTGCGTTTGGCTCAGCCTTCCCTGAGAGCAGACAGGCAGGGTCTGTGTCCTGAGTCTTCCCTCACGTGACGGGGCCACTAGGCCTTGCCTGCGGGCCAGAGGCCAGGCATACGCACGAACGTGCCTGACCCAGCAGGGGCTCAGCTTTCTCTTGCTTCCTCCCAGGTTTGCACAGATGAAGAGTGAAGCCAACCAGTCCGTGGCCTAGTAGTGTGTGGACAGAATCCCGTGATCACTACTGTATGTAATATTTACAAAAAGACTGCAGCGCAGGCGGCCTTCTTAACCTCCCAGGACTGAAGACCACACGGGTGACAAGCCTCACTTCTGCTGCTCCTGTTGCCTGCTGTAGCACAGGACCCCACCCCCCACCCCCCGAGTGACAGTGCTGACAAGGTTAAGGAAGCCACATGTTAAGTGCCATTACTACTGTACACGGACCACCGCCTCTGTCTCCTCCGATCCTCGTGCGACCGAGAACCGGGACATCAGCATAGTGTTTTTGAGCTTCTGGGGTTCAGAAGAAAATGTAGTGTTATCGGGTGTCCAGGACCTTATTCCAGCCTCCCCGTCTGTGGGCTCCAGCCACGGAGCCTCCTCGTTCCGAAAGCTGCAGGTTTGTTATGCAAAAAGCTCGAGAGTGAAGCCGAAGAAAAGATTCTTTTTCAATAAATGGTTTATTTTAGAAAAGCTCAGTCAGCAGTGTGTGTTACTGACTCGCGGCTTACGAGCAGGCGGCATGCAGAGGCCTGCGGCGCCCCCTCACCCCCACCCCCACCCCCACAATCAGTCCTGCTCGGTCGAAACAGCACAGCCAAGTGAGACACAGAGCTGGGTGCGTCCAACCTGTTGCCTGTGGGCTACGCGCATCGCAGGATGGTTACGGGTGTGGCCCAGGGCGTTCGTGGATGACAGCATACCGGCAGTGTGTAAGATTGGGCACACCTAATCCAGGGTCAGCTTGCCGACGCGGGGAGGGTATGGCATACATAGATCAGGGAGCGCTAATGATAGACAGCGGCCACGCATGGCTGTCGCTGCCTACCAAAGGCTGGATGGGGCTGGTGGATGTATGGAAGGGGAACAGTGCCGCGTGATCACGGGATAGGCGGCCATCTTTTCAGAGCGTAACCTGACTCGGTGGGCGGGTAGGACTCTGAAGTAGCAGGATGTTGTCGTCGATGGCGTCTCTCTTTACTGTTTTTGTTGTTGTTGTCGTTGTTTAATGCTTGACCTCATTCCCTAAGTCCCTTTAGATCATGCACTTGCTCCTGACACACAGCAGCCGACCCTGGCCAGGTCATTGTCAAGTATTCTTGGTCTCTTCTGCCCAGAGAGTACGGATTACGATTCATGCAGATGTTAGGACTCTATTTAAAATGGGTTTTTTTTTTTTTAATAGTCTCTTAAGTAAATTTAGATTATGTAAAAGGGTTCACACCTGTCCTTTTTATCAGAGCCTTAGAGCAGTAGAGCTGTTTGCACAGTGTAATTCTAGAACCTTCCTATTGCCCACAGGAGAATTTGTCCCACTTGTCCACACCTGTCTTTGTGCAGCCCAGCTACTTCCTGCCTTGGATTTGCTCACCGTGGGCATTCCGAGAAGTTAGGATCTTGCCGGACGGTGGTCTCTGGCCGTTCCCGCCGGGTGGTTTCTGAGGCTGTCATGATGGAGAATGAACCAGCGTATCTTCATTTTCACTGCCAGGTCCCCTTCCACTGTATGCAAGTGCCGCGTGCTTTGTCCGTCCCTGGACTTGGTGGTGGGCGCTAGAGGCTGCCCCCTAGTGGCATATTTGCTTTGAACACACAGACGTCTGTTAGGAGTTAGGTGTGCTGCGCACCTTGTGTGTCAGCCTGTGTTTTCAGAAACTTCTGAGCCTTTTCCAAGGTGACCGTCATGTCGTGTTCTTCCAGTGCTGTGAGGCGTCCTGGGGCTCCATCCCAGGCTGTCACACTCTTTGCTAGTGATAGTGCAGCTCTGACTCCTGTTTGTCTGATGGAGAAGTTTAATCACTGTGCCTGATGGCCTTTCATATATGTCTTGTCTGCTTGTCTCTGGATGGATGGATATCCACGTATTACCCTGTGTGTGTACACACACGTGTGCATCAGTGCATACGCATGTTGCAACACATATGTGGTCAAGAGAGGATAAGTTGCTGGAGTCGATTCTCCTTCCTGGGTGTCCTGGGGCATTGTACTCTGGTCCTGAGGTTTGGTGGCAGGCTCCTTTCCCTGCTGAGCCGTCTTGCTGGCCCCACTGCTATCTTCCTTTTTTGGGGGGTGGGGGTGGGGAACATATTGGAATACTTTACCAATTTTAAAATTAGGTTGTCATCTTGCTGAGTTGCAAGAGTTTTGTTTTTTAACCCACTCTTGAATAAACCTCCTTCACCTAATCTGTAGTGTGAAGATGTCTTTCCCCAGTTTCTGGCTTCTCAGGTGTTTTATTTACTTTGTCACGTCTATGAGAACTAAAAACACTTTTATTTTTTTAGAAGCCCATTGGCCATCTTATTCTTGCTGGCTTGTGCTCGTGTTGGTATGTCTGAGAAACCACAGGCTGACCCAACAGTTCATTTTAGCTTTTAAAATAGACCTCTTGCTCTTTAATTTTTTGTATAAAACAATATTCAAGGGTCCAGATTTTTCTCTCTGCTGAAGAGACTTCTTTGCCCTCTGTGGATCTCCTCACGGTCCCATGAGTGGAAATAGCATCTTTGTTCATATTCAGCCACTCATCGCATGCAGACACGGATACAGTGATGTTTGTTTGTTTCAATCTTGTATCCTGCGGCCTTGCTGAATTCATTTAAAAGCTGTAGCCACTGCTTTTGTAGACTCCGTCCATATATAGAGACATGTGGCCCAGGAACAAGGGCAGTTTCCCTCCTTCTGGGCTAAAATCTAGTTGGCAGTTGTGTGAATCTCCCTTGTACATCACCGTGTCCACTTACGATAGCCCGAGGACTTTTTCCCTCTGGATGTGTGGAGGGCTTTGCTCTGTGGTTTCCATTTCTGGGGTTTTGGCTCCGTCAGGGCAGGGTAGCGTTCCTACCGTGGACTGGACATCTCCTCTAACCCCTGCTTCCTCAGAGATGGCCCACGGGCCCTCACAAATCGCTCGAGGCCGAGCATCTGCAGAGGGACATTTGGCAGTTACTCGGGACTTGCTGCAGGTCTGGTCAGACTTTTATTTTAATGGATGCAAGGGTCTCCATTCAGCCTCACCAAGTCGTGAGATTCCCTGGGAGAGGGCAGTTTGCTCGCTGGCCGTCACACTCAGTGTGTGCTCACACTCTTGAGTTTACACGTCTGTCCTCTCTCTTTCTTGTCAGCTTCTGGTTTCACTAATATTTTCTCTCGTTCTGATTTCTGTGTGTACTTCTGAACTGATCTTCAAGGTTGCTTTCCTCCCATATGCTTTGGGTTTAATTCGCCTATTGTTCAGAAAATTGTAAGGGTAGAAGACACCGAGGACAAAATGCTGATTAAAAATAATCCACCGGCCTAACTCCTTTGGTTAGTAACTTACCAGTCAAGCCTATGTCTAAACGTAAATCCTCAGTAAGAAAACCGGTTGGTTGTAGCACAAACACCAAGGCTGTTTACTGCTGCCGCACTCCCCAAAATCTGCCTGGAAGGTGCTGTATGCCTCTGCAGACGGGCTAATAGTTGGTGTATGGGCCCATTGTGCCCAGTAAAAATAAGAAGGCTTGTTACAGGCCCTGCATCCTCTGTCCTTGCGCCCTGTGCGATGTGAAAGTCGGACTTCCTGGTCCGATAATGCGCTTGGCAAGCATATCCAGTCGTCTAAACTCGGGCACCTCTGTGGCCCCCCCACACCGTGTCACCCTTGCTTGGCCTCCCAGGATGCAGTGACAAAATGATCCCTAAGTCCTGTTCATCCTCCTCTTCACCCCCTCCCCCACCACATGTTTCCTCCCCTTAAAGATCATCCCTGTGCTGAGTCCCAGTAGCCCCCCTCCCCTCCCCGGCCTGGGGAACCATCGCTGTTGGCCAGGAGACAGCAGCCCACTGCTCACCCACAGCGCCTCTCTGACATGAAAGCCTCATCCCGACCTCCCTTGTGTTGACCTTTTCCTCCTGGACAGGCAAAGCTATCCGAAAATGCCCATCTCAGCTTTCTCCTTCTGCACCAACCGGCGAACTCGGGTCTCCCGTCCTTCCTGAGCTCCTGGCTTCTCTCTGGCAGTGCTCAGCGGGCCTCGCCTTTCTCTGTATTTGCTTCAAGAGCCTAGTTAAGCCACTGGATTGTGTCCTTAGCTTTTCTCTCTGCGAGACCTTGGGTAGAACGAACTGCGCCTCAAAAGGAAAGCGGTAAGTATACAAGTGGGTTCATTTTTGGAAGTTGTATTAGTCAGGGTTCTCTAGAGTCACAGAACGTATGGGTAGTCCCTATATAGTTAGGGAATTTGTGGATGATTTACAGCTTGTAGTTCAACTCCCCAACAATAGTCAGCAGTACTTGTTGATGGAAGTCCAAGGATGTAGCAGTTGCTCAGTCCCACAAGGCAGCCGTGGATGAAAGTCCAAGGATCTAGCAGTTGCTCCGTCCCACGAGGTAGGCCAGGAAAAGCCAGAGTGAATCTTCCTTCTTCCAATGTCCTTATATAGGTCTCCAGCAGAGGGTGTGGCCCAGATTAAAGGCGTGTGCCACCACGCCTTTAATCCCAGATAACCTTGAACTCAGAGATCCCCTAATCTTAATCTTCTGGAATTCATAGTCACTATGCATCAAGATCTCCAGGTCAGAAACTTGTATCTCTGAGCCTCCAGGTTAGGATTATAGGTGAGCCTTCCAATTCTTTTTTTTTTGTTTTTTTTTGTTTTTTTTTTTTTTGGTTTTTCGAGACAGGGTTTCTCTGTGTAGCCTTGGCTGTCCTGGAACTCACTTTGTAGACCAGGCTGGCCTCGAACTCAGAAATCCTCCTGCCTCTGCCTCCCAAGTGCTGGGATTAAAGGCGTGCGCCACCACCGCCCGGCTGAGCCTTCCAATTCTTGTTTAGTTCATTCCAGATTTAGTCAAGTTGACAACCAGGAATAGCCACTACAGAAGTCTAAAGGAATTAACCACTTAAGGGCCGCTCACCGGATCCACACCCCCTCACCTCCTGAATGTTGAGCACAACATAGACACCAGAAACTTTGAAACTGTCTACTGTGGCTTGCAGGGTATGAATATCTTAAAGCTCTAACTCCGGTAAGCCACGCCGGGTAAAAACCTTTCCTCACGCAGGTCTAGGAGATGCTCCTAGACACTGGAAAGATGAAAGCAGGCAGCAAATGCACACCGTTAGTCCGTGCACAGCGTCAGTACCAACGAGGACCAGGCAGCAGCAGGAGGGGGGCCTAGTTAGTCCCCGGTTGTCCTCTGCTGCAGAATAGCTTGGTATTGTACCGAGAGCTCAATTACTTCAGCCTAACCCTGCTTAAGGCACTTCCCATGGTGCTTTAGGAAGGGGAATGCTCAGGTGATGGGCACTCTGTGGTTAAGTCTCTAAACTTGTGCCCTTTCTGTAGTCGGTGTTCTGAGGACCACCTGACGAAACCTCGGGCCCTGGAGCCTCTCCCAGCCTCGAGCCTGAAGACACACTATTTAGGTGGAGCCTCCAATGATTTCCTGAAGACTTACACTACTCAGATGGCATTTTTATGTGCTGTATTCTCGACCAAAATACTAATTTTGAACAGTCGGATATCGTGAAAGAGGTCCTTTGCTGGTTGGTAACCGTTGCCATGAGTGACATTGGGTGTCGGGGACCCAGCAATAATCCAGTGATTCCCTCAGGCCTCTCTTGTCATGTCTGGTGCAAGTGACCCAAGACCTTGGAGGAGCCTAGAAGATCATGAGTGGATCCCAGACATTGGATGGTTGAAGTTTGATTTTGCTTTAGATTGTGACTGTGCCCTGATATTTTTCCCTCTTGAAGAAAGAAAGAATTTTAGTGGAGCCCACAGCTAAGAGACTTTGAGTTTTAAAAGATATTGGATATTTTAAAGGGATTGAACTTTTAATATGTAAAGACTGTGGGACTTTTAAAGTTATTTAGATCTTAGGGATGAATAAGAAAATAAAGGTTGAGGCTTCCTAGTGATGTGTTTTGTGTGTCAAGTTGACAAGGGGTCAATTGTACTGGATGGTTTTGTGTGTCAACTTGACACAGGCTGGAGTTATCACAGAGAAAGGAACTTCAGGTGAGGAAATGCCTCCATGAGAGCCAGCTGTGGGGCATTTTCTCAATTAGTGATCAAGGGTGGAGGGCCCCTTGTGGGTGGTGCCAGCCCTGGGCTGGTAGTCTTGGATTCTATAAGAAAGCAGGCTGAGCAAGTCAGGGGAAGCAAGCCAGTAAGAAACATCCCTCCATGGCCTCTGCATCAGCTCCTACTTCCTGACCTGCTTGAGGTCCAGTCCTGACTTCCTTTGGTTTTGAACAGCTGTGTGGAAGTGTAAGCTGAATAATCCCTTTCCTCCCCAACTTGCATCTTGGTCATGATGTTTGTGCAGGAATAGAAACCCTGACTGAGACAAAGCATGATTTGACTTTCGGTTAAATCTTAAGTGAGGACGCACTTGAGCCAGAGTCCATGTGTACATGGTGATGAGAATGTGATCAGGTGTGTGAGTTGTTGGGGGGCACCAGGCAGGCCTGAGGTTCTGTGCTGATGGAGCCCCCTGCCTTCCTGACTTGTCTCTGTGGACAGAGGGACTATGTTTACAAAGCCAGCTAAACCCTTCTGCCCGGCGTGCACTCTGAGGGTCAGTTTGGAGCCTCATTCATTCTAATAAAAAAGGAAACAGCCTCCAATGAAGTCTGGGAAAGCGTTTTCAGAAAATTGCCCTTTATCGGACAACAGTTTCTGCTATCTTCAAACTCTCGATGTTCCCGTACGTGAGTGTAGAGAGCCATATTGGGGTGTCTTGTCGCCTGGCAGAAACTTGACATTGACCAAGGTGAAGTTCTCCCAGCCTGTGAGCTGAAATTCCTGTGCTAGCCATAATCCTGCTCCACCCAGGGTGGAGTGAAGGAAGTTCTTGGTTCTTCCTGGTCTACGAATTCCTGAGTTAAGCAGGTGACCCGCCCAGCTGCCCAAGCCTATGCCTAGTGAACAGCCAGACCCGTTCTGCAGATGTGGTTCCAGCCTTTGTGGGGAAGGGCTTTTTCTCCTGCCTATATATTTGAAAAGACCATTAAAGGTTTGAGCCTTGAGCTCGGGTCCGTGTAGAAGCCGAAACCTTTGGGTGAAGACCATTCACTAAAGTTGGCGCCTGAGTTGTCTCTGGATCCTGAGGCCGTGATTGGCAGTCCCTGTCATCACGGCTCAGCCTCTCCTGTGCCGTGCACTGAGTCATGACTGAGCCTGAGGTGTCAGAGAGGGAGCCAGCGCCAACATGTCACCAAGCGCCACATTTGCATCTGCTCTACTTCTCTCTCCAGTCTTCAAACCACTTGAGACATCAAACTTGGGAAGTGCTTTCCTCAGTGGCATGGGGAGAACAGGTGGCCACGAGGCAGCCTCAGACATAGGCCCTTCCATCTTTCCCCTTTCAAACTCCAACTCAGAAACAGCACTCTGCCCTCCTCCAGACTGTCCTGGTCCTGCAGGGGACTTGCTAAGCCCAGGGGCCACTACCCCCACCCTCCCCGCCCTCCCCCACCTGCCCTTCATTCTGGCAGGTGTTTGTGACACACACAGTGCTTTGGTGGCACCTCATCTGTTCCAAAGAACCCAGTGGCCAGCTCTGTCCACTGCTGTCGTTGTGATCAATGGCTCAGACCCCAGGGAGCATAAAGAAAGATGCAGATGGTGTCATGTTTTGAACATCCTGTTACCTCAATTTAGAAATTAAGGAGTCAATTGGTATTCCAGGCCTGTGTTAGCACATAGAGAGAAAAGGACTTTTCTGGAAAGCTAATGGGGCAGGCTCTCGGAGAGCTTCGGTTCTCCCTGTGGTCACCACGCCAAGATTCTTTCAAAGGACGCTGCAAATCCCCCCACGCTGCATCCTAAGGGAAGAGGCTAGGAACAGAGCCAGGTCATGCCAATGTGGAGGTCAAGTGGCTGAGGCACGGGCTGCCGGGGTTCCCCTCAAACGCCCTGTTCCCTTTTGTGTTCTAAGGCTGGCCATTCAGAACACTACTATCCAGTTAGTCAATTGTCCTAAAATGTCTCTGTCCTGTGACCAAAGTCCAGGTCAAAACCAAAGAGCGTGAGCTTCGTACCACTGTCTGGTTCTTGGTAAGTACTTTGAGAAGTCACAGCTTAGAAGCCTCCTTCCATTCCTTCACCTGATTGGTTTAACCATCCTACCTTCTCAAGGTAAGCCTCTTCACACCCTTACAGCAACCCAAAGGGTCAATGTCATTCCCATTTTACAGATTGGCACATGGGCCCATGGAGGTCAGTAGACTGGACGGCCTAGATTGAAGGCTTATGTGACCAAGCTGCAGAGTTCAGTGAGTGCTAGCTCAGGTCCCAGTTAAAGTGGCCTCAGGATGCAGGGGAGGCCCTATAGGGCCTCTACAGCCCAGGGTCCCCTGAAGAGTAGTCTCCAGTTTTTCCTCTCTGCATCTCTGGGCCTCATAGCAGGGCAGATGTACCTTGTGGAAACTCAGCCTGCTACGCTCTCTACTCTGACTCACAAAAGTGTGGTATTCTGATTTCTGCAAGCTCGAGCTCATCGGTGTTGATAATACATTGCTGTCCCTTAAACAGAGAGGGCTCTAGACCTCAGGTCACCCCTTGGCTCTTCACGGTCACAGTCACACATGACTATGTATGGCTGCCATTTGATGACTTGGTGCACAGACATTTAAGTCTGCAGTGACTCTGGACCGGATGTGCCTCTGGGGACCCTATGGGCAGCTTTTCTTGGGGGGGAGGAGTGGGGGGGTTGTACCAGGTAGTGTGTAGCTGTACACAGGGGGGAGGGCAGAGCCTCCAGGTTGGGCTCACCTATGGAATGCGTTTTGGGTAGCACTTGGCTTTAGTGGGTACCATAGGAGAGCTGGCAAGGGGCGTAGTGCCATTTTGTAAAATGCCCCCTGCCCTTGCTTCAAGGGCTTCCCCACCCTTATGGCTGTTTCTGATGTTTTCATAGCATTCAGTTCCAAAGCTTTACGACCTTCAAGGCTAGTGGACTGTCCATCTCTGTGTCTCACGGAAGCACTCAGCCGGTCTCCCAGCATCCTTGTCTTCAGTCTTGCTCAGAGGGGCTTTGACGCCCACATCCCCTGCAGGTGACATCACTGCACTGGCATACTGTGGTGGCGATGCCTGTCAAGTGGACAGGATGTAGAGTCAACTAGGAGACCAGTCTCTGGTTGCGCCTGTGCGGGTAATCTAGATTAGACTAATTGACTAGGCAGGGGAGACCCACCGTAGCCCAGGCTTCACTACTCTGTGGACTGGGGCTCTGAACTGAGCAAAAGAGAGGTAAGCACCAGCCTTCTCTCTGACTGACCAGATTCCTCCCGTTCCTGTGGCCATGGCCCCCCACCATGATGAACTGTACCCTTGTACTGTGAACCAAAACAAACCCTTCCTGACACAGACGAGTTACCAAGACCCAAGCTCCCAGCAGCCCCCAGCGGGAGCGGAATGCCCAAATCCAGGGCAGAGCGGAGGGTGGAAGATCCGTGTAAACACTTGCCACAGACAAGCCAGACAAACACTTTAATTCTTTTTCTTATTTGGAGGCGTAATTTGGTCATCTTACCAAAAGCACTTGTCACTCCATCTCCGACAATCGAGGGTTAGAGAAGACGCAGCACCACTGGATGACAGGGACACCTTCCCTTCCACCGTGGCCCTGCCCTTCCCTGCAGCCTCACAGACCCTATTGTCCCAGGGTCACAAGCGCACACGCAACCACACACCCATTCTCCTCACCCCATCCCTCTCGCACGTCCGCACACACACACACACTCACACACACACACAAACACGTGTGCAACTGAAAAGAGACGTAACCAAACCCACTAATTCACACAGGGAGGAGGGAAGGGGAAAGGTCTTAAACCCATCTTCCTTTCCCATCCAGCGCTGAGGCAAAACTCCGTGACTGGAGGGGCTGTGGTTTCTGTTTGTCCCAGCAAGGCCCCACCCCAGTCTCCATCACTGATCCCTGCTACAAAGGCTAAGCAGAGGCCAACAGTCCCCCCGCGGTTCCCTTGGGAGGTGGCATTCCCACGTCAGTCCGTTTGTTTCCGTTTGTTGTCGATGTTGCCATAGGCAGAGCCCTTGTCAATTTCGGTCACGCCAATCATCCACCGAACTCCCATGGAGGCTGCAGAGAAGAACGGGAAAGAACAGTCAGAATCCCAACACACCCAACACACCCGGGAGCGCTGTGCCAACAGGAGCCACTAGGAGGCTCCAGAATGCGAGTGAGTCTGAGGGACCATTTGACCCTGTCTTCGGGCATCCCTCTGCAATTGAAAGGGAAACAGCAGAGCGCTGCTCTGTGGAGAGGATGGCGTGGGGCGGTTCATCCTTCCACAGTGGAGGGAAACAGAACTGGGCAAGCAGCCCACACCTGTCCACAGAGTTCCCAGAATTCTCTGCTTTCAGCACCACTTTCCGAAGCAAAAAAAAATGGTTCTTTAGAGATTGTGGGGCAGTGGCTTGTGGGGCAGCACTGGATACCCACACAACTCCACCGTTTGGTTGGGTTGACCGCAGAGAGCAAAATCGCTGGCCCTTCAGAGAATGTTCTGGATCCATCTGGGACCTCACGGAGCCACCCGATGCTGGCTTGGAGACTGCCCTAGAAGCAGTACCTCGGGAGGTGGTGGAGGCTGCTGAGCTCCTCCTGTGCCAGGCCCCTCTTCATCACTGAACACACAGCCTACAGACACTGTTTATGGAACAGCCGGTAAGCGAGTAGACGCGGGCCCCAAATTATGGTGGACTGTGTCACAAAGCTGTAGCATCGTGTTCTCCACATAGGCTGCTACACGAAACCACGTGGCAGACAAGGACGCGGAGGCCAGCCTGTGCACATGAAGAGGTGTCTGGCGGGGCACCTGGGGAGGGGCTGAGATATAAGCCCGGTCCCAGTTCCGGGCAGTCGGGTGGAGTGTCTCGACAGCAGAAGGAACATATAGGAAATGGTAAGAGACGAGGACTCTGGTCCAAAGGCTTCGGGAAGTGGAGGAATACTGGAACAGAGCCGTTCATGGGAAATGCAGGACTGGGGGCCGGGTGCAAATGTGTCAGCCAGGATACAAGGTCACTTCCAGGAAACTTTCTGAATGACCACAGTGCCCCAGGCTGAGCGCTCAGGCCCCTTGCTTCACACCTAGGAGAGCCTTTTCCCCCACCCCTCTTATTTAAGGACTAGAGCTGTCTGCCCCATACGACATAGCCCTCCCTCCTTTGCTGGCTGGCCAGCTATTAAAGGCAGAGATGGGATTTCTCCCTTGCCTACAAGCCCCGCCAACCTCCTTCCCAGGATCCAGTTCAGAACCTAAAACTGGTGGTCCTGATGCAGACAGACTGGTCGTATGCTGGATGGGTCAAGGTCCCAAGTTTAAATTAAAAAAAAAGTGGTTCAGAAGATGCACCTGGTGCGTCTCATCCTGGGGTCATGATCATTAGGAAGGTTGGGAACCACTAACCTAGTGGTTTGTGCCCTGATTCTTTTTTGTGGTTGTTGTTGTTGTTTTTGTTTTTGTTTTTTGACACAGAGTTTCTCTGTGTAGCCCTGGCTGTCCTAGAACTCACTCTGTAGACCAGGCTGACCTCAAACTCAGAAATCCACCTGCCTCTGCCTCCCAAGTGCAGGGATTAAAGGCATGCGCCACCACTGCCCAGGCTTGTGCCTTGATTAAGACTGCAGTAGTCACTAAGAGATGCTGTTAGCACCAGGCTCCAGATGGGAGTCTATCCTGAGACACTTGGAACTTCAGCCCCTTGTATTACCCAGAGACCACAGTACTTTGTTTCACAGAAATAGCAGGCCAGCCTATCTGTTCAGGATGTGTGGACACCTGTCTCCCGGCCTGGCCTGTGCCATTTTTTCTCAGTCACTGAAAAGCTGAAGCTGCCCGGGTTCCTATAAGCCTCAGAATTAGGCCTGGCCTTCAGGTGTCAGGGGAATGTCCCACTCAGGTGCCAGAGGCTTGGTGTCTGGGTGCTTTAACCCTTTGTGGAGAATGAAGGCACTTTCTAAGCTTCCTCACTCATGCCTAGTCACCTGGTTACAGGGGAGGAGTCTCCTAGGGAGGGCCCCATGTCTGTTTCCAAGGCCAAGAGCCAACTAGGTCCCTCAAGACCTATGTCACGCTTCCCTCTGGAGAAGGCAGCAGAGCTGTCTGCAGAGGGCGGACAAGCAGGACTTCAGTCCTGAGAGGAGTTTATCAGAGAATTGCCTCACCATCTGGGGGGGTGGGGGGGGTGGGAGGGAATGGAGAGGGTAAGGGGACTCCAGCTCCATGTCACACCATACGGGTGGCGCAGTTCCACCAGGCACACGTCCAGACCCCAGACAGCACCATGAGATTGGCCCTTGTGGGAACCACTCGGCCTGCGCCTCCCGACATGCATCATCTGGTACCCGCCAAGCATGCTGGCTTCACTTCCAGCCTCCGGCTCTGCAACTCACCCACGCAGAAGATGAGGACCAAGCTGGCCAGCGTCACCGAGGACCCGCTGCTGACCATGCTAACCAGGAACTGGAAGAAAGGGTAGAGCAGCAGCGATGCCCAGAACAACCAGTTGACCAGAGACCAGGGCCGCCGTGGGGGGACCCAGGGAGTCTCTGGGAAGACCCCTGTCCTGTAGTATTCCTCCTGAAAAGCATCCTGGGGAGGGGGGTGGGGTCAGAGAAAAGAGCCTCAGACACCGTGCTGGGTTCCAGGTGGCACCTTACAGAAAGTACTTGGTGGGTAGCTACTGGGGACTGTCACAGTGCTACCTGGCGCCCCCCTTCCTCCAGTGTCACAAGGAGAGACAGCTGCCACCGTCTATCCTTCCTGTGTGCAGGAAAGAGCTGGAGCATGACGCTGGCTATCCTCAGTCGTGCTCACCATACCCAGGCACTGAAGACGCACAGCAGGTGAGTGGGGTAGGTTGAGGGGACTGTGGATAAAAAGCATCATTGAGCTCCGCCCATCCCCAGCCAAGGACATGCTGTCAGTCTGGCCTCTCAGCTTGAAGGTTCCCATCAGCCTATCCGAGGTCTTCGGAGACTGGATGACAAAGGGCTAGGGGCCTGCAAGGTACTGCTCACAGGAAGTGCCAGCCCTTGCTCTGGGATGATTTCCACGAGGTCAAGTTGGGGCAATGATAATTATCCTTGCGCCCTGTTTACATTTTTGGAAGGGAGGAGCCTGTGTAAACCAAGTCAAACAGGCAGCGCTGGGAAGCTGGACCAGGAAGGTAAGGGAACCCTTCAGGACCAAATTCCTGTTCGGGTCACACTTTGAAGTGACATAGTTTGCTCAAGAGCAGTCAAGACTGCACCTGTTACTGAAGTGAGCCCTCCCGTGGCGAAATGTGAAGAAGAACTACGGGACCACTGGTTTATATACGGTATACCGGTAAACTGGTATATGCTGTTTGAGCTTGGTGAAGGGGATTCTGGGAACAAGGAGGCGCTCTCTCTCTCTCTCTCTCCCTCTCTCCCCCTCCCTCTCTCTCCCTCCCTCTCTCCCTCCCTCCCTCTCTCTCTCCCTCCCTCCCTCTCTCTCTATCTCTCTCCCTCTCTCTCTATCTCTCTCCCTCCCTCCCTTTCTCTCTCTCCCTTGTCTCATTGAACTTATTTCAACTGTCCTCCATAACTGTGCTGGGGATGGCTGGCCCCTGACTCTGCCACAGGGAGGAAGGAAAATAGCAAGCAGCTCAAGAGAAATAAAAATGTGGAAGCCCTTGAGAACATCTGGATGGTGGACCATCGCTGGCAGGAATTACTATGTTTATGCCAGGGAATAAAAATGCCTGGGTAGGTGGACCGGAAGAGGAAGCTGGAAGCTGGCCAACGATCAGGGAGCTCCATTGAGAACTCCGGCATGACTGTCATCTAGGTGATTCCACCATTGAGGATGCTTGCTGCGGGCCTCTCCCCTCCTTTCGATTACCGCACGATAATAAGCTCGCTCACTGGAAACCTGTCGGCCCAGCCGCTGTTTATTCTCTGAACCATACAGAACAGCCACCACCGCCTGTTGGTCCCCTACACGCATGTGATGGTTCTACTTTCTGTGAGGCCACCTAGCTAGGTATTTCGCCCTGTTCTTTCCAGTACTTGACATGTTGATCCTTAGGGACACCAGTGCCCACCCATGAGAACGGCATCTTGAACCCTAAACCCCGGCAGGTACACCCACCTTCTCCTGGTAGAGCTTGTGTAACCAGGCAGAGCACTTGTCCTCATCCTCGGGGATGTCTTCCATGGGGATCCTCCTACAAGAAGCAGAGAGAGCAGCTAGCTGAGAGAGAACCACACTGAGCCCCCTGGGCCACGCCTCTGAGTGACAGTTTTGGCTGCAGACTAAACCCTGTGGAGGGGGGGGGCAATCCATGGCCCAACAGAATCAAGGAAGGGTCAAGTCAATGACAGAGAGATGCTGTCAGGAGTTCCACCTCCCCAAACCCAACATTGTTTCCGCCCAAGAAGACAGACAGTGCCGCCTCGTGTTCGAGATGCAGGCCAATAGGCGCAGAATCCATACATAGGGGACAACACACTAGTACTTCCTTCAACCAAGAAGCAACAGTAATGGCGGACCATCTCACGTGTATAGCTCCTTTGCCCTCAACTGGGGCACAGCCACACTGAGGCAGATGCTGGAAGCTCAGGCCCTCACTGGCATGTGAGAAGGACATCTGGACAGAATAGAGACCTCTGAGTTATTCCACCCAGGAAATGAGCGGTGGCTGTCAGGCTGGGGCTGGCAAGGGTGGGAGGCTTATCCATTAGCAAAAAGCCCACCTTGAATAAAGAAAAGTAATTTTCAGAGTTCCCTCTCCATGTGCTCTCAGGCTGCTGGCTAGCTCTTCAAAGATGACATTTGGAGGCTGTCTGCTCTTGGGTCCATGGACAAGTGTGTTTGTCACAATTTTCCATGAGACATTTCACACCCCGGTGTGCCCAGAAACTTATTAATAAGGATGCTGAGGCCTCTCTGAAAACACCCTTTGACCTTTTGGGTCCCTACAAGTTTCCATGAAATTGACACTTTCTTCGTTCTTTGTGATCTCTGATTGCAAGTGAGATCATTAAATATGTCTCAGGAAAAAAAAGTTAGCAAGGCCTTGGGAAGCGTGTCTTCACTTGGCTGGCCGGAGCTCAGGCAGCTTCACTCTTTCTAAGCATGTGCTGGACAGGTGTGTTAATACATTACATGGTATCGTAGTATTTACGGAAGAATGTCCCAGTCATATTAAGTGGGTTACTATACATGAACAGGTATGTTGGGAGCATAAGGACTCTTCCCTGGTGGCCATGAACGCTCACTGGCCTTCACTGGTCAACTTGAAAGGATCACAGTCGTCTATGGACTCTACTCCGGTTCCCACGTATACTCCAGAGAACTGCAGTTACTGAAAAAACCACACACACGCGCACACACACACACACACACACACACACACACAACCCTTGTGGTGGTCTAACAGTCTTGCACCCTACCAGAATCCAGCTGAGCGGAGCTCTTGCCAAGTGGCAAAGGAACTCCAGGGAGAAAGGAGTCACTCCATCGCTGGTAGTGGGAGCAGGGGTTGGGGGTCGTGCTGAGGACCCTCTTGGGTGGCAACGGTGCCTTTGTGAGCAATATGACAGCCTGTGCCAGCGTCACTAGAAAAGAAACTGGCGGGGCTTCTTCCCTGTTTTGTGGAAAAACTGAAAGCATTTCCAGGGAGTTAGCACGGACTGTCCATCCACAAATGCATTTGTATAATTAAACATTTTGAGTGACCTGGCAGAGTGCTTAGCCATTGGGTTTTCATCATGGCGTGCTGGGATTTGATACCTGAAGGAGTCTTCACCCAGAAAGCTCTGTGCCATCTGTCCGCTTGTATGTGGGTGTTTCAGGGGCTCTTGGATAGCCTTCAAAATGACGACGGCATAGGGAACCAGCGCCACCTGACCCAACTCAGACTGGGTTTTAGTGTATAAGGTCACTGACTTGTTGAGCAAATGACCCTGTGGTGTCCTGTCTGCTACATCTTCCCATTGTCATTCCACTAGTCTTGGTGACATTCTGGAGATCAAGAGGCTCATTGTGTAAGCCATTAAGCAGGCGATAATAATAATAATAATAATAATAGAAAAGAAAGAAAAAATTGGCTTGTCTTTGCAAAGAGCAGATCCATCTTCGTAGGAAATGTGTCCATAAAGAATGACTGTCAGTGAGTAGCGGCTCCTGTCTGTCTGTGAGAGGAGCGAGCCAAGCTGAGCAGAGCCAGATAACAGACCCAGAGGAACTGGGAGGGAAGGCGACCTCCCCAGGGTGCACTATAGGTGTGCCTCTTGAGTTCATAAGATAAAAGACTAGAGAGGAGTTCAATGGGAAGCAGACGTTTCTGGAAGCTGGACTCCTTGCCATTTAGCACTTAGAAACAAGCCCTCCCTTTTCTAGGAAGGAAGCAAGGCCAACTTACCTAACGTAGCAGTCAGCGTGATATTTCTTTCCATTTAAGACTCCCAGCAGTGTTGGGTTTTCATTGTTTCTGAAATTGAGTGTACAGTCATATACAGCTGGGACTACAAGACAAGACAAACAAGGCAGTATATAGCAGGTGAGGCCGGTTCGGCTTGATAATCACACATGCACACACACACACCGGAAGACATATGCATGCTGTAACCCGTCTACCAATGACACGGTGATAGAGACCTCTTCCTTGGGTTTTTCTAGATTGCTCATCTGCTCTACATTGAATATGTGTCATCGTTTGTAATCAGAAAGCCAACTATAAGCAAGTCATGGAAAACAGTAACTCCTGTGGTCATGTGGGCTTTAAAACAGTGGTGACTCTCAGATCTATACTAATAAAGACACTAGTAATGGTAACTCCTTAGGGTAACCTACCCCTACACCCTCCGCGTGGATAAATCACAACACTAAGAGTGTCAGGGCGTAGTTCTGCTGCTGATTGGTTCAGAGGAAGATGTCAGATAGTCCTCTATGCTAATGTCTGATGTAACCCTGCTGCTGATTGGTTTAGAGTGAATAAGACCCCGCCCTCTATGCTAATTTGTGTAGTCCTGCTGCTAATTGATTCAGAATGAGTAAACTGTGTAAGCTCTCCCACTATGCTAATGTGTGGTGTAACCCTGCTGCTGATTGGTTCAAAGTAGGTAGGCTGTGTAACCTTGCCCTCTATGCTAATATATGGTATAATCCTGCTGCTGATTGGTTCAAGGTAAGTAAACTGTGAGACCTCTCCCCTCTATGCTACTATGAGGTGTAATTCTGCTGCTGATTGGTTCAAAGTAAACTAAGAGACCTATCCCTCTATGCTAATGTATGGTGTAATTCTGCTGCTGATTGGTTCAGAATAAGTAAGCTGTGGAACCTCTCCTATGCTAATGAGTCTTTTTGTATCAGGAAGGAGGAGTGGCTTTTGATGAATAAGGATCTGGAGGCTGGGGGGGGGGGAGTGGGGGGAGTGGGAGGGGGGGAGAAGAACAGAGCAAGGAGGCCAACAGAGAGTCTGGGTGGGTAACTCAGAAGACTGCCCCTAGCAAGCAAAAAGGGAAACAGGCTTCAAATACAGATGTCTCCATTTCCTTATTAAGAAAGTCCAAGTGATAGCCCCAAAAGCCTCTGCAACAGTAACTTATCCTATGAGCAAGTTATCTCGTCGGCACATTCCACATTCCATCCAATCTTGTTGCGGGAGCCCTGGGACTCAGCTCAGGCTTCAAAAAATGCTTATTGGATCAAAGAACGGGTGATTTTTATGGCAGAAGCAAGTGGATAGAATGTGTAAAAACATGGTGAGCAGAGAAAGGAAGGCATCAGTGCGGCTGGGTGTGGAGCCCACAGCTGCCTTTCCCCAGCAGTGGGGAGTTTGCTTAGCTGCATCACGCAATCTTCCAAACCTAGGTGTTCTGGAGAGAGAACTTAAGATACCATCATCACACAAGGAGGCTAAGGTGACAGATGCCAGTTACATGTGCAGGCAGAGCCCACTGTACTATCGACGGTATGATCCTGACCCTGGCCTGACAACTTTCCAGTCTGCAGTTAATGTTAGTAAAAGTAGCGGAGGATTCACAGAAATTGTAAACCCTCCCCGGATCACTTGGGAATGTGAAGAACGAGAATTCCATTTCTTTCCCCCTGATGCCTAACCCCACTACAGGTCTGTGGATCCACTTTCTTTCCCGATTGGAAAGGGTCCCTCTGGAGTGTCTAGAGGCACCATCCTGAAAGGTCCAACCACTCTCCCTGTCATTGGTGGGCTCTGATGCCTAAGGTGGGCACTAGCCCTGGAGATATTTAACCCGTTGATGTCCTTGGTGCCCTTGCTAAATCCTTGACATGAGGCTGAGGGAGTCCCCCTCACAAGAGATAAAGACAAGGCTATAGAAGCCACATCTGACCTGCATCTGGCCACAGAGCAGGGCCAGCTTGGCCCACCTCCTCCTCTGGGATAAAGCATTTTCTCAGCATGCCTAATACATGAAGTTCTAGGAAGGCCCGCCCAGCTCCGAGGGGCCTTCACACTTGAAGCAGCGTCAAGTCCTATCCAGCTCAGGTAGAAAGTCAAGCCTCTTTTGGAGCTGAAGCCCCAGGGGGTAGGGATGTGAGAGAAAAGTAGGAGCCGGGCGGTGGTGGCGCACGCTTTTAATCCCAGCACTTGGGAGGCAGAGGCAGGTGAATTTCTGAGTTCGAGGCCAGCCTGGTCTACAGAGTGAGTTCCAGGATAGCCAAGGCTATACAGAGAAACCCCGTCTCGAAAAACCAAAAAAAAAAAAAGAAGAAGAAGTTACGTAGGAAACCAAGAAATGTGTTTTAAACTGGAAGGTTAAAAAGTAAACGGGGGAAGTCATGTCAGAATGCCAGGGGAAACTGTCCACTGCTGCCTTCTGGGTTTTTTTTTGTTTGTTTGTTCGTTTTGTTTTTTTTTTAATCTACACTGGCATGAAACTCCAGACTTACATGCACAGTGCAGTGCCGCCACTGACCAGCAGAGGGCAGTATTCACTGGGATGCAGAAATGTGAGGGGCCCAGCCAGACCCGCACCTGCCAGAAGTCCCAGGTCCAGCCTAGACTCAAAGGTCCCCTGTTTAGCCAGCATCCTTACCAACATCTCGCAAGCACTTCACAGTGATAGCAAAGCCCTTGGTGCGTGGCAGCAGGTGGTGCTTGAGGCTGGGCAGCCCCTTGGCTTGGGCCACCTGCATGCTGATTTGGTGTTTCTTCTCCGTGAACCGTGTGCCCTCGCAGTGGATCAGGAACTGAAAGGCAACGGATGATGATCACCCAGGAGGATGAGTCCCATGGTCACACAACCCCCGAGCTCAACCAGAGACCACAGTCCCAAAGAAGTTCATAGTCACACTTGACACCAGGTCAGTCCCAAAGTGTCCTCATGCCCCCACAAAGTCCTCAGGTCACACTCAGAACAGTCCTGAAGTGACTCCTACGTGTGGTAGCCACACATAATTCCACAGGAGCCAGGCAGCACAGTGCTGCTTTGCCTACGTACCAGATACTTCTCCGGGTAGTCCCGGAGGTGCAGAAGGCTCTTGGCAACCGTCTGCCGATCTTGCTCCCACTTGCGCGTGCAGAAGATCATTTCCACAAAGTACCACATCCAGCCAATGATTGGGACATAAGCCAGTTCTTTCTTGGCCAGGACTTTGGAGTTCTGAAATAGAGGAAGAAGCTCAGGGTGTCTGTGAAGGAGTCACGGCTGTTGGAGTTCTTAGGGGAAAGGAATGGCCAGTCACACCAAAGCCTACAAAGCCAAAGCCTTTGGGCTCGGAGTCCTTCCTCCTTCCCACGGCATTGACCTGAGGTAAGGTCATGCCCATCACTGGTGGAGGGATCCACGGACAGGGGGTCTGCGAACATGCATAGAGGCTTGAGGATGCCCTCATGGACCACAGCCCTCCTAGATGATTGACGCCTGCGTGTTCACCCACCCTGAAGTTCTGTCTGGCAAGTCTGTAGAATGCCATCCCGCAGATCAACCCCATCAGCAAAGCCACCGAGTTCGTACAGGCAAGACTAGCAAGATTCACAACGTGACGGATGAGCGAGTGGAGGTCAACAGAGTTTGAGGGGCCCCGGAGCTGGCATGGGGAGCACGGGAGGCTGGGAAGTCAACTTGGCTCAAATGGATGCTTCTATTCATCCCTGCCACTCATCTCTGAGGCTGGAAATAGCCAAACTCCTCAGGCCAGGGTAGCTGTGGTTGGTCCCCAGCAACTATTCCAAGATTACACTGTGTGGGCCCCAGGGATGGGGCAGGGAACTTGGGATCTAATGGGGCAAGAAGTTATGGAGATGCAAAATGACTTTTACCTTGCTGGGCTTGTATTCATTCATTCATTCTCTTTTTTTTTTTCAATCTCTGTGTTTGTGTGTGTGTGTGTGTGTGTGTGTGTGTGTGTGTGTGTGTGTGAGAGAGAGAGAGAGAGAGAGAGAGAGAGAGAGAGAGAGAGAGAATGAATGCATTCATGTGTATGAATGCAGACTGGTGTCATGGCACACGTATGGAGGCCAGGGGGACAACCCCAGGTATCAGCCCTTGTCTTCTGCGCTGTTCGAGGCAGAGCCTCTCTGTTATCTGTCGACTACATAGGCCAGATTAGATGGCCCACGGGTGTCTGGGGTTTCTCCAGTCTCCACTGCTCACCTCCCCCATCGGGGCAGTAGAATTATAGACACTCACTATAATGTGTGTCTTGAGCTGTATGAAGTTAGGGGGGACTCCAAACTCAGGTCCCCATCCTTGCGTGGCAAACCCTTTGCCCACTCAGCACGCTGACCACTGCCACCCTCCACTATCGACTGAGACCTTCCCTGACTCTTGAGGTGGATGCCCACCTGCACTGGCAGTGTGGCCAGTTGCAGGGAGCTGAGCACCTTTGACAGCTGTCAATCAAGGTCCCAAGGCTTCGCTGCCTGAAAGGGAGAGCAGATCTTTCACGTCGACCCCCCTCCCTTCTCTCCCCTCTTCCTATCTTCCGCTCGGTATCTTCATGGCTAAGACCACACTGCCGGCTTTCTACCTTGCTTGGGGCCCTGAGATAAACTTCTGAAGAAGCCTCGCCCAGCTTTTCTTCTCAGCACAAAGTAACCTTAAAGTCTCAGATGAGGGAGTAAACTGCCTGACTCTAGAGATGAACTGGCTCTTGTGTGCCTGTCACCCTGGAAACCACACCATCTTTGGGGTCATAGTCCTCCCTGGGAACCCATTGCCCTGTGTCCACACTAGACTTCAGACTCCAGGCGCCAGGGAGGGACGTTCCTGCTAGTCCTCAGTTTCTTCTACGATGAGAGCAAACGGATCCAAACACAAAGCCTCCACAGGCAAATTAGGCTCTTCTTTTTGGATGTTAAGACTTATTTTTAAGATTCTGTGTACCAGATCTTGCAAAAATTACATGTGGCAGGCTCAGGAATTACAAGATGACCCACACTGCCACCCACAGAGATGGTACTGGCTCTAACATAGCAGCTACTGGGCTGGGAGGGTGGTCAGTCTCACCCAGCCAATCATACGTGCATTCTTGGGTGCGCTTCCTGTTCTTGGTTCTCCTATGAGACACAAGTGGGTGTTAGCACTTGGCCTTTGGTGGAGAAGACTAGGGATTCAACTAGAGGTGACTCAAGAGTCTATTCCTGGGCTGGCGAGATGGCTCAGTGGTTAAGAGCACTGACTGCTCTTCTGAAGGTCCTGAGTTCAAATCCCAGCAACATGGTGGCTCATAACCATCCGTAATGAGATCTGACACCCTCTTCTGGAGTATCTGAAGACAGCTACAGGCTACAGTGTAGTTACATATAATAAATAAATAAATCTTTAAAAAAATATATTCTATTCCTATCACTGTCTTACATCACCAAGAGTCATTCCAATGTCCCACAGTAAAAGCATTCATTGACTACAGTGTACACTACACATCTGACAATATTTAATAGTACAGGTAAGGCTGTAAACCAGAGCGCAAGGCTGTAAACTCGGATGCCCACCGGTGTCAATGCAGTTTTATTGGTACAGGGTAAGCATTCACCTGAACGTAGGCGCAATCCAGCTGCTATCATGGGCTGAGGAGTCTGTCTGTACGATGTGGTCCACAGAGCTGAAAATGTTCACTCTCTGGCTGACCAATTACAAACCAGATCAGCCAAGCCTTAATTTACAGCCATTAACGTTTGCTCCATATAAAACTCTCACGTTACACTAAACAGGAGATGGACGGATGGAGGAAGGGGCTATGCTAAGAGACTTTACAAGTTAACTCCTTCTTGACTGACATCCTGGAAATTATTATGGCAGTAAGACGTAAATATATCTAGGAAAAACTAGAATTAATATAGGGTAACCCATATCCACCGGGTGCTGAAATGTCTACCGTGGCCGGTTTTTAGATCACACACAGTACATACATCCTACCATTGAAAAGTTCTGGAAATGTTTTTTGGAGGTGAGAAAAGGGGGGTGTGGGAGATGTGAAAGCTAAGGGTGTATGGGGGCATGAGGGTTGAGAAGTTCATCACCATGGGTGCCCCACCCAGCAAGGGTGGACATCACCCATCTCTCAGGGAACACGGCCACTCTCCGAGCCACAATTTAACATCTCCAACTAAGGCGGCGTGTGACCAGATGGCCAAACAAAGAACTGCTTTAAATAGCATGGGGGGCTCGGCATCTTAACCCCCAAATTTTAACTCACCTCACTACCAGACTGCAAATGAGACCCCTTCTGGGTCCAAGACAGCAGCCTGCCAAGGGAAAATGCAAACCAGTGTCTGGCTTGTAGGTTGGGTGGACTTCCTGTCCTCTAACCCCAAACCCCCAGGGTCTGGCAGAAACCTGCTCAGGGCTGAGATCACTCAGCAGGTGGCCCCTGCTCAAGGCTGTGTTTGTATTAATACCTTTCTAGGTTCAAACATAAAACCACTCCTGAAGGCTTATCAGAGGGTCCCTTAGGGTCTAAGCCATGTGTAGTTATTGCCACTAAATATGTAAAAATTAATGCTGGCAAGATACCTGGTTCAATGGGTAAGGTGCTTGGTGGCCTGAGATAGATCTCCCAGAACCACACAGGCAAAGGGGAGAAAAGAATCCTATGCATTACCCTCTGACCTACGTGTACACATACACACACACACACACACACACACACATACACACAATACAATTAAAAATTTTAATTACTGAAGTTTAGTGATAAGGAGCTTCTTTTCATTTTGTCCCTAAAAAGTTTCTAATTAAAATTTTTCACTTAAAAATAAGTAAATTAGGGGTTGGAGAGATGGCTCAGCTGGTAAGAGCACAGACTGCTCTTCCAAAGGTCATGTGTTCAAATCCCAGCACCCACATGGTGGCTCACAACCATCCGTAAAGAGATCTGACACCCTCTTCTATAATAAATAAATATATCTTTTAAAAAAAATGTTAAATTTATAAATAAATAAATAAAGTCATTTTAGTGAAACTTTGAAATAGGTGAGATGTCTGTCAAAAGTAAGCAGGTCAAAGGGCCACTCTTCGACATTCTAGCATGTTCCTTGCATACAAACTAGAGACAAGTAGCCAAGGCCAAAGTCTGATGGGGGAGGCAGGGGCGAGGGGGTGGGGTGGGGCGTGCTGCCTGTCCTGGGGTCAGGCTAGCCTGATCACACCAGAGGCCCAGCAAGGCAACTGACAGCTCAGCCTCGGTCCCCACCCATGACAGGAGAGTTTATCTCCTAGAAACACTAACCTCAAACTGACCAGTCCATGTGAGGACTCCCTCCCTTTAGGCCAGGTATGGTTCCAGTGCTGGGGACACAAAGGAGGGTGAACTGTCTGTGACAGTCTAGAGGCAAATGGTAGCAGCACACTGGAGGTTTGATTAGCCCCTTCCCCCAGCACAGACTATGCAGCCATCCTCCTGTGACATCGATATACACAGGGAAGCTCTGGGATGATGGAAAGTGGAGCTCGAAATGATGCAGCAGGTGTGTCGGTGGGTATCAAAGGGTTGAGACACTCTGTGACGTGGTACAGCTTTCTTACAGCACTGACCCTGCTCTGGCTTTCCAGGACCTCCCACTCAGGAAAACGCTATGGAGTCTCCTACCAGGAAGTCCTGAGAGTCTCTCTAAACAAAAAGAAGCCTGTTCACGATTAGTCACAGCCCACAGGGTTGGGGTGGGGGGTGGGGGTAGGGGAAATGCACTGACCAAACTCGAAACGAAAGCACTCTCTAAGAATTTCTCTCTCTCTGGCTGGAAATAACCATGCATCGTGTATCAAAACCCAGCCAGGTCGGTAGACAAGGTCCTTCAGCACTGAATAATGTTTCCTCCTGCTCGGCCTCTTTCCTCCCCGCGGCGAGCCCCAGACTTTTCTAGATTTGACAGGTGTGCAGAGTGGAGTGCGGAGGGGGGAGAGAAGGGGTGTTTCCTGGCCAAGAAGTATGCTGAGACCAACAAGGGTATTTTCCACTGACTCTTCTTTGAGGCGATGCAATGCTGTGTAGCCAGAATAAAAGAGATAAAAGGAGCTTCTGCCCTTACCGCCCCCCTGCCCTCACCCCACCCCCACCACCCCCTTACTATTCTGAAAGGCTGGCCCCGGATACTTCTAGAAAGGCCTAACGCCAGAGTATCTTGGAAGACAATCTGAAAGCATTCCAGAGAGAGGGGGCAGGGAGAGGTGAAAAACAGGGGAGGACACTCCCACAGGTCGCCTTCCGGGCACGAGATGATGGGACACCTCGCTCTGACAGGTGTAGGCGATATGGCCAACTGAAAGATTCCAGGGGCAGGCGCGCAGGGCCCTGGGGAGGAACAGATGGGTGTGTGTGAAGGCAGCTAGTGAGAAGCAGATGTCACTGGCTAGGGTGGTTTGCAGAAGGGAGAAGGGCCAGTTCTGCTGTGAGGCAGCCTTGTCTGTGCCTGACTCACTCCTGGCCAGTACAGGCTAACGTAACTGGTTTGCCAGGGGACTTGGTTCCTAAAAGCAGAGGCCCTGCCAGGTCTAGCTTGGGACAGCACTTTAGGGATGGCTCCTCCTGTGTGCAAGTTACCTGGGACTTTTCTCTACCCAGGATTCTCTTGGTCACCTTTAGGTTCCTTATCTGTGTAACACCAGGTCCCACCCTGGTGCCACTCCCCACCCCCGCCTGGGTCAGTAAATGAACCATCAGGGCCTGAAGTGGCACATCTGTCCACTCCAGCTATCACAACAGGGCCTGCCAAAGTCTGCAGATAGGGTGCCAATTAGTCTTGGCTGAGATGTTGGAAGAAATGAATTAGTAGGGCCCATTTTCAGTAGGAGGTGTGTGCTCAGAGCTCTTGGGGTGGGGGTCACAGATAAGCAGGAGGTGTTAGGCCAGGTGGTGATTCAGACCCCAGACAAACAGCTGGGGTGCTTATTTAACATACCAGAACAGGCCTGGCTGCAAAGTTCTCCCAGCATCCCTCAGTCCCTACCTGGCTCCACCCTGCCCCGCCCCCCAAACCTGAACTTTCCAGTCCAGAGGCTGGGCTTCTCCTCCCCCAGAAGCTTTTCCCTATATATTTCAGACATTCTGGTCTCTCTACCTTTCTTCCTTCCCTCCCTCTCTGTATGAAGGTGCTTTTTCTTTCTTTCTCTTCCCCCTCGTCTCTGTCTCCCTTTCCCATGGTGACTTCCCTGGCCTACCTAGTTCCTTGGGAACAGTGAACTCATCCAATAACCCTGCCTTTACATATGCTCTAATCTGGCTCAAACTGGCTCATTTCACCAGCAGAGAACAGCTCATCAGGCCCCTCCCCTAGCTGGTGGCCAGTCTCAGAGCCAGAAAGTTAATGTACAAATGCTTCATGACCAAGCCCACTGTCAAAGAACACGCCTATCTCATACCCCAGGATAATAATCATTTGTTTTGATTTTTGAAAGAGAGAGAGAGAGGAGAGAGAGAGAGAGAGAGAGAGAAACCATAAAGTTGAGTAGGTAGGAAGTTTGGGGAAGAGTTGGGAGCGAGAAAAAAACATGATCAAAATATATTATATGGGGCTGGAGAGATGGCTCAGTGGTTAAGAGCACTTCCAAAGGTTCTGAGTTCAAATCCCAGCCACCACATGGTGGCTCACAACCATCTGTAAAATACATTATCTGAAAGAGAAACGTTTAAAACTTGAAAAGAAATAACAATTCTTGTCTTTGGCCTGCTCTTTGCACAGAGAAAAGTGGCACATTCTAACCCATTCTCTGGTCATAGTTCCTTGTATCACCTGAGGGATATGTACTAAAAGGAAATAGAGAAGGTCTCAAACAAAATGCCACGGTAGGGTGAGTGGTCTCTAAGATGGTACCATGACCTAGAGGTTTCCCTCAGTGTGGGCTGTGCTCCGAGCTCACCTCTCACAAATGGAATCTTAGAGAGAAGTTTCTATTACACAATGCCGTAACTTCTGCTTGGGGTGCTGGATCCCACTCATATACCCTGGGAGAAGGGGTTTCTGTGTCCAGGGAAACCCTCCAACAGGCCCATGTGTCAGGGATTGAGACATAGACAATAGACCTGTCACTGAACATGGAGGCTAGCCAGAACAAGCCAACGTTTCAGATGAGACGATCACTCTGGCTGTCACATGACCACAGCCCTGGAGCGCTCGGCGAGAACCCCAGCTGATTGGTGCCCGCCTCCCCAACAAAGAGACAGTCAGTAGTCTGCATGCCTGTGTGTTACCCTGCTCACTTTGGAGGCCACATGCTGCTACAGGCGACTAAGACACATAGCTACATTAAGGATCTGAGGCAGAATCTCCCAGCTAGCCTCAGAGTCAGTCTGTATGCTGCAGCCCAGGGGGCAGAGGAGCGAGGACAGCAGCCGTGCAGCGTGGCACCTCGTTGATAGAGTGCTAGGCCTGGCACTGGCCAGGGACTCTGCAATTTGACCTTGGCACGATTGTGCTTCACTGAGGCAAAAAGACAAGCAAGTAGGACCTGTAGTTTTTGATCCACTGTGCCCTGGGGTGACATACTCCCTAGCTATCCCTAGGTCACAGTTGTCCCCAATAGGAAAGAATCAGCCTGTGTCTAAGAGACCTCATGCACGACCTTTGACTTCTGCCCCCATCCAGCAGTGATGGCTCAGCCCTGCTCCTCCTCCACCTCCTCTCCCTCCTCCCTCGCCTCCCTTCTCCCTCCTCTCCCTCCTCCCCGTTCTCCCTGCCCTCCTGCTCTCCCTCCTCCTTGTCTCCCAAAGCCTTGAGGTCCATGCAGCAATGGCGCTGGCTACTTTCTCTGGTGTTTAGGAGAAAATGGGCAAGTGATTTACTTCCTTTCCCCTCAGTTCCTTTGGGGACACTAGGGCAGACACCACACAGACACACACACACACACACTGCAGGGCGCAACACACACACACACAGCAGGGTATGACACTACCCTGGGTTAAAGTCTGAGACCTGCTTGCTGAACCTCTTGGTGTGGTCTCCCCAACTCCAGGCTCCAGCCCCCCCACCAGCTCACACCCATTACATCCAACCTAGGTCGTTCAAGTTTAAAGGTAATAAAAATGAAAAAAAAAACCCTTTGACTCTGATATTCATTTAATAAGTCACAATGTAGATCTGACGTTCTTGGCTGGCAAGAGGGGACGCGTCCTGCTTTGGGCTATCTGTGCCTTACCTAGTGCTCAGAGGTGGCATGCCTTCCCAGGGCTCAAAGCGGTAAGGGAAAGCCCTAGAGTGTGGAGACAGAGTCTCTGCTCCGTGAAGATCTGGCCCTTGTATGACCTCCAGTCCTAGATCCTTCTCTAGAGGTCAGTCTTGTCTCCAGCTCTGGGTCCCCACCCTCTCTCTAGAGTTCTACATCTGTGTTCTTCTCATGGGTGCCCTCTCTGACCCAGGGCCACCCCTCTGGCCCAAGGTTGCCCCTCAGGCCCCAAGTCCCCTTTCTACATCACTTCTCCTTATGGGTCACATTACTCCCTTTCTCCTGAGCGTGTGTCTCCTTCCCCTTGGCTGTGGACTCTGGGTCACAGACCTCTCTCTCCCTGGATTCTGGGCCATTCGCAAGTTTCTCTGAACTTCAGTGTCCTGCGGCCGCATCCCCAACCTCACGACTCCTGCTCCTAGCAAGGCATACTGCATGTAGCCATGGAGATGGTTCTGCTAGCAGTTGGCCTGTGGATTCAAGTTCCCAGAACAGGGTCCCAGCTCAGACCCTGCTTCTTCCAAGGGGTTTGGTTTTGGACCCTGGGAGAAGGGACTGAGGTGCATATTTTACATAGCAAAGCAGACCAGGCCTTCAGGTTCTCCCAGCATCCCTCAGTCCCAACCTGGCATACTAGGACCCAAAATCCTGAACTTTCCAGCCCAGAGGCTGGGCTGCCCTTTCCCCCAGAGGCTCTTCTCTATATAATCCGGACATTTTTGTCTCTCTTCTCCTTCTCCTCTTCCCCCTTTCCCTTTTCTCTCCCTGCACCTGTGCTCCTTCTGTCTTTTTTTATGTTTTCCTCCCCTCCCCTCCTCTCTCTCTATGGTAATTTCCCTGGCCTAGATCTTTGGGGCCAGTGAACTCTCCCAAGAGCAGCTTCCCAATAAACCTGCATTTAATGTAATCTAATCTGGCTTGATTTGGCTCCTTTCACCAGCAGAGAAATAACCTTTTCACAAGGAAAGAGGGGAAGCTTTGGAATCAGACTTGCCAACTGTTTCCTTGCAAACCGAACAGCAACCGGAGCTCTGGTGTTTACTCGGAAGTGTGGATAAGTCCCCGTTCTATTGCTGTGAAGAGACACCTTGACCACCACGGCAACTCTTACGAAGGGAAACATTTAAATGGGGCTGGCTTACATTCAGAGCTTTAGGCCATCATGGTCAAGACACAGGCATGACAGCACACAAGCTGGATAAGTAGTTGAACTGTTCTACATCCTGACCAGCAGCAGGCAGCAGAAAGAGTGACAGACATTTGGAGCATTTGAAAACCCACCCCCAGTGACACTTCCTCCGAGAAGGCCACACCCACCCAACAAGGTCACATTTAATGCCACTGCTGGGTGACCAAGCATTCTAATCTATTAGCTTATGGGAGCCATTCTTATTCAAATCACCGCAGTGTGTAAGGATGGTTGTGGTGGGTAAGGGTCATACTATTTCCCTGGGTGTAGCAGGAAGCTCCTGGGGCCTCTGAGTGCCCTAGCACAGGGACAGGAAAAGCCAACACATTCAGAACGGAAAAGCCAGATCTGCAGATGTTACACAGAACATTCCAGAGACACATGCCAAGTTTAAACACTCTATACTGTAGATCGTGACTCTAATTGCTCTGTTCAGTTCATATTCACCTCTCACTACCCTTAACGTACAAACTAGACTCTTAGGTCAGAATACGCGCGTGCGCGCTCACACACACAAAAAAATGTCACACAGCACATATAAAGTCTGCTGTTAGCCACAGAGTTGGACATCCTTGGGATACCTTCGAATGTGTCCCCCATACACAGAGAGGGAACCACAGTACTGGAATTTTCAGTTTTGTTCTGAAAACATAAATGAACGCAAATGCAAATGTAGCCATGCACACAGACACACACATTCTCTCTCCCTCCTCCCCTTCCCCTTCCCCTCCCCTTCCCTTCTCTCTCTCTCTCTCTCTCTCTCTCTCTCTCTCTCAGAAAACAAATGGAGAAACAAAGAGCTCCTGTTGCCAGAAAGCCCTTAACTTGGTTGGAGGAAGGAGAGTCACACATTCTTTAGACCCTTCCCGTACTCTGTGGCCACAGCTCTGTATTCTAAACATAAAGGCCTTGTGTGCATGGGCTACCAAAACCGAGTGTACCATGACTAGCCTGCCACTCTGTAGGCCATCATTCCAAATGCCAAACTTCACCCCCAAGCTCTCGGGAAAACTTCTGGGACCTTTTCCATCCTGGGGCCAAAATGTATTTATTCCCATGACAATAACTGATTAGGCTAATATCTGGTGACTTTGAGTCATTGGTGTGGTACAGGCTCAAGCTCGACACACCCCAATGTGTTAAAGATGGTGAAAGCCAAACCGAAGAGACCCGGTTATAAAACCAAGGAAGCTGCATGCAAGAAGTCAAACTAATTTGAGGGAAACAGATTTTAGGAACAATTCCAAATTCTGCTATTGAGGCCTTACTGCTTGGAGACTTGGCATTCTTGAGCCTGTGGTGAATTCAACATTGGGTGAATTGTGCCTGCGAGCTAAGCAATCAAGGGTAGGAACTGGAGCCCAACTACACAAGTTCCAGTCCAAATCCAATTACAGTTGGACGGGCAGACTATGAAACTCTCTCTAATTGAGATCCCTCTACCCCCTCAGGAAAGGTGTTCGTCCACTCGCAAATGCTTCTATAAGGATTAAACAAACAGCTAACGGTATCTGCTCCTGAGATGTTAATCCTGATTCTAAGCAAGAACTAGAAGCATCACGATGGTTAATACTGTCAACCTGCCTGGCACGGTGGCAGCCATTGTCAACCTTCCTAATGCTGTGACCCTTTCAAACAGTTCCTCAGATTGGGAAGCGCCCCATTCAGGTTGTGAAAATTATTTTTGTTGCTACTTCATACCTGCAACTTTGCTGTTATGAGTGGTAATGTAAATATCTTTGTTTTCCAGTGGTCTTAAGCGACCCCTTTAAAGGGTCATTCGGCCCTCAAAGGGGTTGGGACCCGTAAGTTGAGAACGGCCATTCTAGACTTACCTATGATCCACACTTCCAAGAACACCTATGAATTAAAATGGCCCACCTTTACCGTGGGTAGTTCTGTTCCACGGCCCAGGGCCCTGGAATGAACTGAAGCAAAAACATGATAATACAAGCCAAGCAAAAGCATCCGTCTCTCTGTTTCTTCACTGCAGAGGAAACAGGACTGACAACCTTGCCCACCAGGGAGGACCGTGCCCTTAAACGGACAACGTTACCTCCTCAAGTTGCTCTTATCTGGTATTTTGTAACGGCAAGGAGAAGAAAATGGCCAACGCAAACAGCTTTTGAGAGCATTCCACATACTACAAAAAAATAAAATTAAATTAAGAAATATAAATGGATAAATAAAACCACCTTGCCAATGCTGGGCAGGGTAGCTCATGCCTCTAATCCCAACTCTCTTGGAAACTGAGGCGGGAAGACAAATCCTAGAACAGCCTGGGCTTGGTAGCAGGATCCTATCTCAACCTCTGCCCCCAAATAAAAGCAACAGCAACAGAAAACCCTGTTCATTCTAGAAGTTCGGAGAGACCGAGAGCAAGGATCAAGTTGCATGACGGACTCTCTGGGAGGGATGGGGGTGTAGCGTGAAGAAGAGTAAAGGCATATTCCACTTACCCCCAGAATCCCTAGGCGCTCAGCCAGGCTCCAGCCACAGAGAAAGTCAATCTCAAACTTATGATTGAGGACCACGATGGCATTTTCCTTCCCGTAGTGGGGGGAGGCCTTTGGATCGGTGTAGATGGTACATTCCGTGCCTGACCACCACTCCAGAAGCATCACCAACTCTGTAACAAAACCACAAGGACACACACACATTTACGTCACTGTCTCGGGGGTCCTGTGTTTGCTCTTCTCGGGCCACGCTACAAGGACAAAGCTGCTTCTACGAGGTGTGGCCCCCGAGGGGTCTTATTGCTCGAAGGGGCAATCTCACTCCCCTGAAATGATTGCTTCTGCTTGGGGTCATGGAGTGGTCTGTAAGACTTCATGTTCCTGGAATCTAAGGTGGCTACAGGGTTAGACGCTGGCTACTTTCAGGCACTTTGAGAGGAGGCTGCTGCGTAGGATATTATGAATGTGGATGGTGACATGTCAGTCATTTCTGTGCCTTCATCCTTGAAGGGATGAGATAGCTAAGGTACCATTGTATAGACAGATACTTCTTCGGTGATGGACAGGCCTACCTCCAGAGTTAGGCAAGTCTATCCCAATAATTTAAGACAAGGCAGGCAGACACAGAATGAAGGCACAGATGCCAAGCTATTATCCTGCTTTTAGTTGCTTGATGAGATGATATTTTCCAGCAAAGGCAGTTTCTAAGTGCTGGAAGCACCATGAAATCATTGCCTATAGTCTCCCCAAGTGAGATTTATTGTAAAGACAATGGGTGACTCACACCAAATGTCTAGTCAGAGGGACTAGACATTTCCTTGGAAGGAAGGAAACTTAGGGTGGCCTCTCCATTGTGTATGACCTGACATTGTCCCATGCCTGACTCCTGTTTCCAGAATGGGCTCGCTGGCTATGATGAAGTCAACCCACATGTAGTACTCCATATTACCCATAAGCCCAAGGGGATGTCTCAGATGATTCCCATCTCTACAGCTGTAGTAGAGTCAGGCTTTTGGCCTGCGTTTAAATAGAACAAAGCCCCAGAGAGACTATCAGCAGTCAAGGGAACTTGGTGGCTGTTGGTGTCATGGGCAATGCCAGAGTCACAAACCGAACAGGGGAGAAATATCTGGGTCATTTCAGCAGAATCAGTCCACGGGGGTGACCTGAAGTGACACTAGATGTTTCTCCATAGTACAGCATGACTGCTTAGTCTTCCTTCTACCTTTTCTGTTTAGTGGACTGGAGGACAGCAGGTCCCCAACCTTGTGACTCAGCCTCAGGACACAGGGGCATGCCTTTGGCAATGAGCACACGTGAAACAGGGAGGTCAGCGGGGTCAGTATCATTCTCTTTACCTGGCAGCTTCTGACACCTCCCAGGTGGCCTTCCTGGAAGGGAACCTGAATGGTCCTGACCACCAGCAATTTTCATAAGACCCCCAGAAGCATCTGCACCCCCCAAGACAAAGACAGGACAGAACCATGGGGTTAGCTTAAGGAAAGCCCACAGTACCACTGCTTAGAATCTAGACTATGAGGCCTTCTAGATGGTACTAGTGCTCCATATTCAGCCTCAGGGCTGCAAGAGAAGGGTGTCTCAAGGGCAATCAAGGTTAGACCCACTTGTCTTTGTGTGTGTGCGTATGGGGTGGGAGCCCTCTATAGAATGCGTACCCCACTAAGCATTATAAACAAGAGTACCACCTCATAGAGGACTCTGATCGCACACGCCTGCCTGCCAACCCCTCTCACTCCAACAGTTCACTTCAGGGGGCTGCGTTGATGTCAACATTCAATCCACATCTAGAGTTTCCACCGCATAGTCTTTTCCTGAGACCACCAGCCTCAGAAAACTGGCCACCTAGAATGACGGCACAACCGGAGAATACACTCGGACTGATTGCCACCTACAAACAAGTCTTAATCTTCACGAGCCTCTCCAAAGAATATGGTAATAATTTGGTTAAAGCCTCCAGAGTGATTGACACCTCGGAGTTACCCTTGTCACTGAAAGGGACAGACCTGTGCTTCCCTCCACCTTGGTTGCCCTCAGGAGTCATCCGTGGGAGAGGAGTTGATTCTTTGATGGAGTTTAGAAGCATATCAGGTAGTCATTTTCTAGAACATCAACTCATGCAGTCAGCACAGGGACACAGATCAGATGATGGTGAATCTAGACTCTGATTTTATTTCTCCCAAGTTACTTAACAAGAGCTTTAAGACCACCGAGAAGCTGCATCGTTTTCCCTATAACCCTTCTGCTTTGAAACCCTTTCAACATCTGGGGTCTGGGCTGAGATGCCACCTTAGATTCCAGGAACATGGAGTCTTACAGACCACTCCACGACCCCAAGCAGGAGCAATCATTTCAGGGGAGTGAGATTGTCCCTTCGAGCAATAAGACCCCTCGGGGTCCATACCTCGCAGAAGCAGCTGAGATGCTGAGCGGAGAGACCCCTGTCTGATCCAGGTTGCCCAGTCCTGCAGACCTCAGACTCCTACCCCAGATCCTCCTAATCAATCCCTAGAGCCCATGCTAGTACTGCAATAGGCCGAAATGGTGAAGACAAGCCTTTCCCACCATTTCAACATTACTTCAGGTTGTTTTCTCCCAAACAAGACTAAACCTGAGATGTTTGGACTCCCAGAGTTGTGCCTCTAGCCCAGGACTTTGGTGACTGTACAAGGAAAGCACTCTTCCATTGTCTACGAAGGGACCTGGGTTCCATCTCCACCATCATTCCTCCTCCCAGGTTAATGTCCTTCCCTGTCCAACAGACCTGGATTCTGTGGCCTGAATCACCCATCGCAGCCCAGCCCCAGGGCAGGAATGCATTGTGCTCAGCTGGCCCCTGTGGATCCCCTGACCGATGCTGCGGCCTGGTGATCTTTATCAAGAGCTTGCCTCAGGGCAGCCCCGAGCCTCACCGCCCACAGGCCCAAGCTTCAGAGGGCACACATCTATCCTGGTTGGCTGCCCATAACTGTGTGTCCACCCTAAGTAGCTCCCCCCCGAATTCTGGGAGACAAGGCACAGGCCTTGTTTTGCTGCCTTCTATCCACAGGCCACTTTCTCTCACTTTAGGACAAACCAACAGAGAAAGGTCAGCACTGGTGACATCAGAGGATGAGGAAGGTGCACTCACCCTGAGCAGGAAGGCTAGGGAGGCGTTCTGGGTCTCTTAGCACCAATTCTCAAAGCCGCCGGCTCCTTTCTCAGGTTTCAGTTTGCTCAATGCTGCCTACATCTGTTTTCTCCAGGCTTGTGCCCAGGAACAGTAGAGTGACAGCTGCCCCTGCTCAGAGCAGCTGTACCTGGTATCCAGCCCTGGCCCTGGCTTCCCCGCGGCTAATGTATTCTTCAAATTCTTGGATCGGTCTTTGTGGACTTGATACCAGGAAGGGGTGTGTTGACAGGAAATGACATCACTGGGGGGGGGAACTACTGCCTTTGAGGAGTTAATTGAAGGTTAAAACTTTTAAACTCTGCCCCTGGATTTAGTTTTGTTCCGTTTGCTCTTGTGCAGTTGAGCCTAAAGGAATTATGGGTAGGGAAGAGAAGACACACAAGGCTAAAAAGGAAGGAGGGAAGGGAGGCGAGTGTGACATCCTAGAAGAGCTATTTTGTAAATGACCATACCATTCACAGAGAGAGGAGACAGTGGCTAACAAACCCCACAATGAAGACAGCCAGCGTACTGAGGTTGAACCCAGGTAGGGCCCCCAGAGCTCAGTGCGTGTCTCCGAGATCCTGGACATCTAAAAGCCATGATTGTATAGAGGAGGAGACAAGAGGAGGCAGGATAAGACAGGAGGACCAACAGGAAGGACCACACCTTGACCTTGGGCAAACCTGTGCTCCGCTTATCTACCATATAAAGATGAAAATGGCTCATTGTCCCTTAACGTCCTCAAAGCCTTGAGCATCTGCCTGCCACACCGAGGCTCTCTTTCTGGTATTGATGACCACAATGGACCAGAGAATATAAGCCACAGGGAAGAGCCTGGGCCCAGTGTCCATTTCTAGGCAGTTAGGCTTAGGGTAAGCATCCTACAAGACGGACTGGCTGACCAAAACTGAGTGACTGTAGAGAGCTGGAGTGTTGCAGGCACAGAACCGATTTATCTTGGCCTGTCTTTGAGTCCTTAGATAACCACTGACTACCCTCCTCAGTGTGTGACTACCAATTAAAATCCTCTGGGGAATGTAATGTGCTGTTTCCTGCCTCCTTGATGCATTTTAAAGTATCTTGACCTATGCAGATTTCTTTATTATTAAAGTTTCACAAAATGGCTGGAGAGATGGCTTAGTGGTTAAGGACACTGGCTGAGGTCCCGGATTCAGTTCCCAGCAACCACATGGCAGCTCATAGCCATTTATAACTCAAGTTCTTGGGGATCTGATACCCTCCTCTGGACTCTGCAGGCACCAGGCATGCAAATAACATAACGCACATTCATACATGCAGGCAAACCACCACCCTACACATGAACACACACACACACATACACACACACATATATTCTATTTTAAATTATTTTCATGAAACCATTACTGTATTGGAGCATGGTGTGTGGAGTAACCTAAATCTGTGTTCTCAGGCTACAGTCACTAATTTTTGGCTTCAGAATTTATATATATATATATATTACATTTACATATATATAATAATAATTTATGTATATGTAATATATGTAATAATTTTATATGTATATATGTATATACATACACACATATACACACATACATATCATATACAAATATGTATGTATATATGTACATATATATACACACACACATACATACATACGTACACACATACATAAAGATATGAGATGTGTATTTATACTGACACACTAAAAGATATGATTTTTCTCTATCTTCTCCCCCTTGGTCATTTCCTATCCCTTTGGGAACAGCATCACGCCAACACAAATACTTGATACATCAGGACATATAGAGTTCTGGAATGCTCAGGAACGTGGAAAAGGATTCTACAGAGAAGTCGGAGTGGAAATTTCCGAGTAGGAAAACCTGTCGTCACACACAGGGCGAGGCCCCAGCTTCTGCAGGTTTCCTCCTCTCAAGGACAACCTGCCTCTTAGTCGCCAAGCATCTTGGTTCAGCTTCACCTGATGGTTCAGGCACTGAGTGGGAAATATGGCTACTCCACGATCCCAGGATGGGGCTGGGGATGTCAGACCACACTCTGTCTCAGTTGGGTGACATGGAAATGTAGTCACAAGGGGGAAAAAAATACGTGTTACTGAATTAACAAAAATATTAGAAAAATATAATAACTAGGAGTGCCCAGTGAATACAACCTCTCAATGCCAGGAGAACCCGGTATCCCCAAGGCCCAAGGTCAAATGAGGGGATCCTGGGGGGGTGGAGGGTGGAGTGTCAGGCTTGGCTGAGAAGATGGAGGTAAGAAATGGAAAGATTGGGGAGGAGGGGGCAGAGTTATCCAGGGGCTTCAAAATGCATGTGTGAGGGACTTGTGATTTTACAGAGTGCAGTGGGTCTCAACCTTCCTAATGCTATGACCATTTAACACAGTCCCTTATGTTATGGTGAGTGCCCCCCCCAACCATAAAATTATTTTGTTGCTACTTCCTAACTATAATTTTGCTATAGTTATGAATCATAATGTAAATATCTGATATGCAGGGTATCTGATATTTGACCCCTGTGAGAGGATTGTTCATGCCCGGCCCCCAAAGGGGTCATGACCCACAGGTGGAACACCACAGATCTCAGACTGGTGCTTGCAGTATCAAGACATCCAGAGGTACCACGTCTGCTCCTGTCCCCCTCTCGGGGCTCACCCAAGACAGCCTTTCTGGGCGAGCACAGCCAAGCCTTGGTTGGAGCCTTCTTGTTTGCCCAGGTTCCACTAACTGAATTTGTGTTTTGATTTCAGGTTTGAGCAGGGCTTGGAGCCAGTGTGGAATCTGTGAACTGGCCCTTGGGTGACGGTGTGGCTCTGTGCACCGCGGCTACTATTTGTCTCTTCTTGACTATGGGGAGATGCCGTGCGGAGCAAGGAAGATACGCAGACACAAGTCTGTCTCTAGCACTGGGAGACAATGTCGTAGTCCTGCACCAGGATCTTTCCAAATGAGCTTTTGTATTTCGGAGGCTTTTGAGAAAGAGAGGTTTAATGTCTAACCTAAATATCATCAGTTAAAAAGTTTTAAAAGAGCCCTATACATATATAATTACTGCACTTACTATGTTACAAGTGATACTTAATCACCTATGTAATTGCGTCCTGTAATTAAAATTAGCAGGAACAAATGATTGCAAGGCTGTTCTCTCTTGAGTTGGGCCTGTGTGTGTCTATAGATGTGCCCAGTTCTGGCTGTGGATGAGTCTTTGAGCAATGACCTCTGTGCCTGGCAGGGCCTGTCTGGTTCTCAGAATGAGGCAATGTCAGCAGGTCAAAGGCTTAGACGGTATGCATGAAATTGAGCCAAGGTCTGGTGCTTTGAGGTCTCAGGGGACACAGGGGAGAAAAGCGTGGGAGCATCCAGACCCTGATGCCCACCGCCTCCTCTCAGAAGTAGTAGAGACTGCTTGAACCTCCAGTGCTATATCTCTGACCACCCACTGAGATGGATACCACCAACCCAGCTATTGGGTAACTGACCAATGGAAAGCCTGACTTCAAGTCAGTTAATATGCCGCCGGGGAAGGCATGCAATTTAAAAGTGAATTACTTATTTCAGGAATTTCCCAATCAAACCTGTGGCTGATGAAGGCAACTGGATGTGAAAGAAGAGTAGCTACAGATGCTGGGGCCCTGCTCTGCTAGACACAGGAGGACTGGGAACCAGCAAGCCCGAGGTCTTGGGATTTAATCCTTGGATTGTTGGTTCCCAGCTGGGTTCCTTATCAGAAGCACACTGCTCACCAGGGAGGCAAAACTGCCTTGTTAGAGTGCTTGGCTCAGTTAGGACTTAGTCTCGCTTCCAGTGTGTAGGGACATCGGCAGAGGGAGGAACCAATGTGGAGTGTAGTTCTGATCCCGGCCACAAGTCCAAGACAAGGAAAACTGAATGGTGGGGGGTGGGGGTGGGGGGATCTCCTCTAGATTAAGACACTTCGAAGACACCAACGACTGAATGTAGTGCGTGCCTCCTACTTACAGCTCTTGCTGTCCACCGCTAACTCATTACCCCAGCCTTGCCCGGACCTCTCCTTCCTCACTGTCTCTTGGTGACTATAGTCTCTCTGTCACTCATCTCCTCTGGCTCCTCACAACACTAGCCGGGCACAAGACAAACTCTTTAGCCACTCTGTGTCCTCAGCAAAGCCTGTTCCCGGGAGCACACCGAATTCTTTGGCCCTGAAAACCAACAACCTGGCTGTAGCTAAATCATGAGAGAGAGAGAGAGAGAGAGAGAGAGAGAGAGAGAGAGAGAGAATGAATGAATGTTACCAAGGTCCAGCATCACAATAAAAGTCAACTAAGGAGCTGTACCTGATACACACTTATAATTCCAGAATATGGGAAATGAAAACAGGAGGGTAAGGAGTTCGAGGTTATCCCTGGCTATGTAGTAAGTTCAAGGGAAGCCTAAACTATTAGGAACCAACTAATGAACCAGGCATGATAGTGTGCATCTGTAACCCCAGCGCTTGGGCAGGCGGGTAGCCAGTTTGAAGGCAGTTTGGAGTAAAGATCAGACAAAACAAATCAACAGCAATGAAACTAAAAATGATTCCATCCTAAAGCCTTTTAAAAATATTCTCAAAACATCAGAAATTACCAGTTTTTCTGAGTGGGTGGATCACACTTGTAATCCCAGTATTTAGAAGGCTGAGGCAGGGGGGTTGCCATGAGTTTGAGCTCAGCCTGGGCTATAGGGTGAGACTCTGTCTCAAAGTGGCAAAAATAAGTTACTAATCTTTCAATTAAAAAAATTTTTTTGTGGGGCTGGAGAGATGGTTCAGCGGTTAAGAACACTGACTGCTCTACCAAAGGTCCTGAGTTCAAATCCCAGCAACCACATGGTGTCTCACAACCATCCATAATGAGATCTGACACCCTCTTCTGGCGTGTCTGAAGACAGCTACAGTGTACTTACATATAACAATAAAAAAAATCATGTTAAAAAATTGTGCATAAGTGTTTGTTTATGTACCTACCATGTGTGTGCCTGATGCCTGTGGAGGCCAGAAGAGGGCACCAGATCCCCCAGAATGAGAATTACAGAGGCTTGTGAGCTGGGATGTGTGTGCTGGGAATCAAACCCAGGTCCTCTGGGGAGAAAAAAAACCAAAACAGTAAATGCTCTTAATCTCTGAGCCATCTCTCCTATTCCACTAAGTGTCATTGAACTAAATTTTAAATCTACATGAGAAATAACTACTTGAAATTTTCATTTTTTTTTCTATTTTCTTCACACTGGAATAGAACAAGGCTTATTCTCAAGTTACAAACTCATTACTCACCGACAAACAGGTATGTACACGGGCCAAAAGACAGCTTTATCAGAATTTTGAAAGGGATAAAAAAAAAGTTGGTAAAGCATACACAACTACCAAATTGGTTCGGAGAGCAATGTGAAGAGAGAGTGTGTGTCCTCTTTATACGGCTCCGAAATGATACTAAACCAGGTTTTTGAAAAGCGTTTCTTCACAAGAGACATCTTTCCTTAGGCTGGGGTGTCTGAATATCTAATTCTGTCTCTTTTGGAACAGAGGACCTTTAATAGAGCAACCGAATTACATAGGAAGGACCAGTAAAATGACTAAGCAGGTGTTTGTCACCAAGTCTGACACATGAACTCTATCGCCAAGACTCATATGGTAGAAGGAAAAGAACTGACTTCCACAAATTGTCCTTTGACCTACACACATGCAGGACATGAACACATCCAAATATATACACAGAGAAACACAAATAAATAAAGTACACATGCAAATAAATATGATAAAAAAAAATTGGCTATGGAGAAAAAGGTATAAATGATTTGTTCTCCTGCCAGATGAGGACCAGTGAAGTCTTCATATGCTTCCGAAGTCCTCCCTGCACACAGCTCTGGGGACCTCACACACATAATTCTGAAGCCCTCTAGTCATACACTCTGAGGTCCTCACCTCCTATAACTTTGGGGTCCTCCCTGCATGTAGTTCTGAGGTCCTCCTCACATGCCCCACATCTTTGGGTTCTTCCTCAACACAGTTCTGGGGCCCTGAGGTCCTTCCTCCATAGCTCTGAGGTCCTCTCCTAACACCATTTGTTACCAGTGAAACCTTCTCTGGTAAAAAGTAGTTATTCTGTACCTGCTGAGGTAAACAGGTAAAATACAAGGTATACAACTTGTTTAATTTCCCATAAACTACACATTATTTGCCCACATAAACATGACTGGGTAGCATCGGATGGAAGACATATTTGTAATAAATTATGAGCCATGCACCACCAGAGCCAAATATTAAAATGCTATTCATTGTTTGCCTGAAATTCAAATGTGGCTGCTGCCCTGAATTTCTATTTGTTAAGTCTGGCAATCTGAGCCCTTGTCGGCCCAGCAGTAACCATGGCAACAAACCCTGATGCAACTCATGGATACAGCTTGGGAGGTTGGGGAAAGTCACCCCTCAGGAGTTAACAGCTTCCAAAGGGCATCAAGGCTTTCATGGGATAGCTACATCTCAAATGACAGAGGGGGCTTTCCCACAGTTCTGGGAAGTACGCTGACCATCCTGAGCTGTTAGGTCACCTGCCCCCTGCGGGTCCAGGCCTCTTCCTCTGTGGGTCTCACGTGAAGGCAGAGCACATGTTTCTCAGAACAAGTCTCAGCAGTAAATTTGTACTTAAGTTACACCCCACCTGTTCAGGGGCCCCTGAAAAACAATGTCACCTGTGTTTAGTCTGAGCTTGCTGGTGATGTTATGAGTAACTGTCTAAAAACCCTTACTGCCTGGCAGCCCTGGGAACACTGGGAGTCATGATGCGAACTTCTCTTGGTCATCCCATCTGGCCTTTGGTGTGGAGAATAACCGAAGTGTTGAACCTAAGGATCTCGAACATACAGGATCAGTACAGCAATGACACTAGGGCAGGATCATGGAGCTCAGGGTGACAACCAGGAGGACCCAGGCAAAGGCACTGGTCAGAGGGAAGACACAAGGAAGGAGCGAGGAATCATGGGAACAGAGAAAGTCCTCTAACTCACACACTGTAGACAGTAGAGAAAGCTTAGAACACTTCCCACAGAAACTCATTTCTTCAGCTGCACAGTCACTTGTCAGGGGTCATGGTCCTCTACTAGATGAAGAGACGAGCTCACAGTGTAAGTGGCTTGTCACGGGCCACAGGAAGCCGAGCCTTCTGTGATCTGTGCCCTTCTCAGGCAATGGATCTGGGTGACTAGAGGCCTCAGCAAGGGCGGTACATCGTCCCTCAGCACTCTGTGCCCAATTCTGGGTCTTCACCAATCCGCATCCTCACTTCTACTTTCTCCCACCCATTTCCCTGACTCTGAGTCATCTTGGGAACAGATATAAGAGCAAGCTCCTTGCCTCATGGAGACCCTCCGTATTCCCCAAGGACCTTCCCGCAGTGCCTCCTATCTCTCTAACTTCTCTTGCTTCTCAACATTGCTACAATTAAAGCAGTTTAATCATGAAGCCACTCTAAATGCCATGTTAGGCCAACCAGGCCAACACCCCCCACCCTGGCCCCTTTAATTGGGATCAAGAAAATGAATCCACCATCTTAGATGCTCCCTGAAACTCTGGAGGTAGGAGAAAACTTAATCAGACCACAGATAATACACACATACTTTACCCTTACCTGTCAGTGCCCTGGAGACATCAATCGAATAATTAAGTCCGAAACATAACCAAGATTAAGTTACAACTGTGTGACTTTGGCAGACCGACTCTTAAAGTGTCAATGACAAAGACTGTGTCATCTGTAGACTGAGTAGGAAGACCACTCCCCAGGTGCCACATCAGTTACTATGTAACATAACAGCAGGAGAGAGTTCCAGAGGTTGCAGAATGAAGCCAAAGGTTGGGTCACTGTTGCCTAGATGAACTCTGATAGTCAAGGGGCTGCTTTTCCAGAAGATCGTGGACAAATTAGCTGTTCTTTATTATTCTATTCTTTCCCTGACAGATTCTGAACTCCATACATAGCTGAGGATTACCTTCACTTTTGATGCTAGCATATATAAATGTACAGAGGTACTCTATAAGTATAAATATGTGCTATAAACATGTATAGGTATGAACCACTAAGTCTAGATTATGTGGTACTGGAGATTGAACCCAGGGTCTTGTACATGCTGGGCAGGCACTTTACCAACTGAGCTACACTCTAGCAACTGTTATTTTTCCAGAGGTTCCTTTAACAACTGATTCACATCTCTCTACCAGGGCCACTGTGCTGGGCAGTCCCCTGATGGCCTTAGATGTATCAGGTCCAAATCGCACACCCTTATCCTCCCTTACACATCAAAGGCGGTTACATTATCTGTCACTCTTTGATAAGAGGTCTGTTGTCTTCTGCCTACACTTAATATCTTCTTTTGTAACACCGCTGTTCTAGAATTTCATTACAATGTGTCTTAGTGTGACTTTCTTTTCTCCACAGATGTCACTGAATTTCTTGATCATTCGAATTCATACACTCATCAGTTCTAGTGGGACCTTAGCACTCCCCTCTTTTCCCCCAGCTCCTATTAGACAAGCCCACCTTTTCTTTATTTGCTTTCTGATGTTTTCTCCCCTCGGTGTCTCTATCATAGTCTGCACATTTCTTTGATTCATCTTGTAGTCCACTAGGGTTGGTTTCATGTGTGTGGAAGATGACAGTAAACCTATACATGGAATATTCTTAATTTTGTATATTTTTTATTTCTACATTTGACTCATTAAAACAAAATACAAAATACAACCAATAGCCTTCCTAGGAGCCAGTGAGATTGACTCAGAAGGTATTAGTGCTTAAACAAGTATAACGACCTTTCGATCTTCCAAACTGTGCTTTAAAAAAAAAAAAAGCCAACCATGGTGTTGTGCATCTGAAACCCCAGTGCTTCCAGAGAGATGGAGAGGTAGAAATGGGGGAATTGGCTAAAAGCTCACAGGCCAATCATCCTGTGCACAAAGTCTAGCAGTTAGATGAGAGACCTCTCTTCAACAGGTGGAAGGAGAGAACTGATTCCCGGAAGTTTCAGACCACTGAAAAAAATAGCGTTGCATGTACACACACACACACACACACACACACACACACACACACACACACTCATGCATGCACATGTATACACACAATCATGCATGTACATGTACAAACACACTCATACATGTACATGTACACATATACACTCATGCATGTACACATATATACTCATGCATGTACACATGTAAACACATATGCATGTACATGTACACACACATACTTATGCATATACATGTACACACACACACACACACACACCTTCATATGAGGTTATAGCTACTCAGGGTCTTGCTTTGTGTACCCAATATCTCCTATTTGACCTTTGGCAGGTTCTAGCTCCCACATCTGCGCTGAACGGCATTGGAAAGCCTGATGCCCACACTGCCACAGAACATATCCTCAAACGCATTTCCAGTGCCGTGTGCTAAGTCTCCGGGTTCCCAAGTCCCCTGGATTTTACTTGAATGCACTTACTACCTTGACAACTCTGATTCTTTGGAAAAGAATTTGAAATATATATCACCCAAGTGTTACAGATGAAGGGCAAGGTACTCTAAGGTGTTACACACAGGACATGTGATTCTGGCCTCCCTTAAGGTAGATAAGACTCCTGAGCTTTTTCTCCACCCCCCCCCCAATGTAAAAGGATTTGCTGGAACTGTCCACAGCTGTCCCAGGATGGCAGCTGCAGCCAAGTGGCTGTCAAGCATTTAAAGTGGGCAGCCAAACAGATAAGATACAAAAATAGGGTCTGCAGGGGTGGGTCAGGGCTAAAAGCACTGGCTGCTCTTCCAGGTGACCTGTGTTTGGTTCTCAGCACCCACAGGACGGCTCATAACTTTCTGTAACTCCAGTTTTAGGAAATCCAAAGTCTTGTTCTGACCTCCACAGGCACCAGGCACAAGTGTGGCACAAATACATACACACAGGCAAAATGTTCATATATAAACACGATAAATAAATCTAATAAAAAGATACTGATATAATGTTCACAGGGACCCGCTGGGAGCTGTGGCTGGCCTCTTTGTCAGCCTGGTTTCTAGGGGTACCTTATGTTCCCCCACTTCCTTGCTGTGTGTGTGTGTGTGTGTGTGTATACACATGCATGATACCCTTGCATGTTCACATATACTTTTCCTCCACAAAACAGTTACTTGAGGGAAGATATTTGCTTTATTTTTTTCTATCACCGGACTTAGACATTTATGGCATGAACGGATGCCACATCTCACATCAATACATGTGACCCTTAAGAGCACAGCTTCTCCTTTGTCATGACTCCAAGTGGCGGGACCTTTCTTCAGTAAACCCCAGCATTCTGAACTCTTTCCCAGATTTACTGGCCTCTCCGGGAGGATGAATTGGACATTCTGAACTTGGTGTTGTGATTCTTTATACAACTGCCCCATGATCTTCCCTCCTTGACCTATAAGGGACTGCCCTGAGACTCCTGGCAATGTCTGAGACTATCTTCCTAGTCTGGGGTCTAGTCACCATAGTGCTTGGCTTTTACACAAAGCTGTGACCTCTCAGGCTTAATCAGCAGCAAAGGGAATATTCTTATTTCTTTTATATGATATATGATAAATTATATCATGTTAATATGATAACTAATATATTTTATATTTATATATTATAGCACATGTATTATTTATATTCCATTATAATGTATAATTATAATTAATAGCATTAATATTAATATAACTTAGTTTAACCCTATCAGAAGCTTTTAGGGTAAGATAGTGGCTTCTATCTTCAAGGCAAGTGTAGCTTCCCCTTGGCAGAACAGATGCAAGTGTTCTAAGAGAGCCAACATGCAGAACCATGGGGCAGGAATGCATGCTGGACCCCGAACACCTAAACAAACATTCGCTGGGCTAAGCTGTGTGCTGAATTTAGGTCACTGAAACCATCTGGAAACACAGCAGCCCTGTGACTGGGAGAGGTGACATCCTGCACTGCAGAAGGGCTTCTGTAAGGGCTGAAAGGATTTCCTTAAGTACACTTGATGGGATCCTTGACCAGGTGTGTTTGTGATGTATGCAGTGGAACCAGACACAAAACTCATCAGGTGTCCTGTCTGAGGACTGTACAGAGAGAGAGAGAGAGAGAGAGAGAGAGAGAGAGAGAGAGAGAGAGAGAGACAGAGAGAGAGAGACAGAGAGAGAGAGACAGAGACAGAGACAGAGAGAGGAGGGTGGGGTAGGAGTGGTATTGGATGCCTCAGTTGCCCTAAGGAGAAAATCCCAGCATGAACCTGCTTAGGAAAAGCTTCTTCTCTCAAATCCCAAACCACACATGCCTAGAAACCTCAGAATTAAAAAAGGAAAGGCCAGTTTTTCCTCTTTCCAGCCCCTGTTCCCAGAATGACTCTGAGACTAATTATTTATTATTAAATGCCTAGGCCATAGCTTTCACTCATTCCCTGACTAGTAAGTAACCTATTCAATCTATTCTATGTCTTCCACATGTTTAGTTACATCTCCTTCAGCTTTCCTTCAGAATTTCTCCCAGCATCTACCTCAGCATCTCTCCCAGCCCCCCCTTCTCTCTCTCTCTCTCTCTTTCTCTGCTCATCTCTTTTATTCTCACTATTTCCCAGAATCCTCTCTTCCTGCTACCATCCCACCTCCTATTTCCTGCCTCAGCTCATTGGACATTGGCTTTTTTATTGACAGGTACTGCTTATAAGACATCCTTTCTACATCAGACAGAAAGGAGGACCCACGAGCACTATGCGCTACCCAGGCTGTCTGGCGTTTGGATGGCGGATCGACCCTCCAGCCCTGAGGAGTTAAGCAATAGTCTGCCATAAAGGCTTCTCTCTTCCCTGAGTATCAGGATGTCACTGGCATTCACCTCACTCTCTCGCATGGTCAGCTGGTAGCTTCTCTTCATAAAGGCTGACAGCTGCTAGCACTTGGCATTCAAGAACGTAGAATTTGAGAACTAACACAACTTAACATGATTTAACAAGTCACAAAGGTGACTCTGACACCTCCCTTGAATAGTTTGCAAAGCTTGTTTTTAAGAGAATTCTAGTCAGCTGGGAAAAGACGGAGGTGGGGACCATCCAGGAAGACAAGGGGTCCCTGCTTGAAGAGCAACATTGGGAATAATAATGCAAAGCTGGGTGTGGTGCCAACTACCTGTATCTCCAACACGGGAAGTGGAAGTGGGAGGCTTGTGAATCTGAAGCCAGCCTGGGCTACGTGGTGAGTTCCAGGACAACCTGGATAAGAAGGAAGACTCTGTCTCAAAACTCTGTCCATCGGTTAAATTTTTTTAAATAAAGATGAAAGAGAAAGGAAAGGAAAGCATTGTAAGTTTGAGAGCCGGAGGAGTCATAAAGAATGTCACAGAAATAGCACAGAGAAGTGACGTCACAGACAGAATGGGGATTTGTGTGGGGTAGTTAAGCCAAAGGGTTAGAGCAGGGAGAGGGGGTGGGGTGGGTAACCTAGGGTTCCAAAGAGGTCAGAAGCAACATGAGGTGAAAGCTAGAATTAATTAGAGGTCATGTTCAGTTCACTGTGTGAGCGCCCCCCCCCCACGTTCTTAGAACCCGGAGTCTCAGGAAGAGACGTGATTATAGGGTAGGAGGCAGCAACCGTGGGGGAAAGAAGCTCGCCAAGGGATGTGGGCTGTAAGCATCCCTAAGGAAGCGCCCAGAGGAGCGGTTCTCATTCCCGTGGGTTGCACCCCCTTCAGGGGCAGCATCTTAAGTATTTACATTACAATTCCTAACAGCAGAAAAATTAGTTATGAAGCAGCGAAGAAATAATTGTATGATTGGGGGGGGGGGTCACCACAACATGAGGAACTGTCTTAAAGGGACGCAGTGTTAGGAAGGTTGAGAAGAACTATCCTAGAGGAAGTGTCTGTATAGGAGACAGAGGAGGCTGTTTCCCTCAGCAGAGCCAGGAAGCAGAGGAGAGAGAAGGACAAGGGTGGGAGAAAAAAATATTTCCCCCATTGACCTGCTTTCTCAAGGCACCGTCTCCCAATAAAGCCATGGTATAAATCTACCAAGGAGTAACTTCTTGATTAAGTAAGACACCCATCGTCAGGCAAACAACCCCCAGTACTGGAGCCTGCAGGGGACATTTCTCAATTAAAACATAGCATGGTTGTTTTGCTTTGTGTTTTAAAATATTTTTCTTGCCTCTTCTATTTAAAAATAAAGGAACCAGAATAGGCTTTTCCATCAAAGAGTTTTGTGTTTCTTGTTCTCAGTTTGAAAGGTGAATAAGAAAAACTACATATATATTGTTCCCTAAAATATAAGAAAACACTCTAAACCATGTGGCTTCTTGTTATAATCTGCAAGTGGCTTCTGTCTGGGTAATAGCTCTCGGCCAATAGCCATCCTGTCCTTTGCCTCATGATATCCCTTCGCTGGGGACACTCTGGCAATGTCTGGAGATATTTTAGGCTGTCACACTTGGGGGAGGTGTTGCTCGCACCATCGGGTGGAGGTCAGAGATGTAGCTGAGCATCCTACAACACTCCTACGGAAGTTACCCAGCATCAGATGTCAATTATGCTACCACATGCTACCACAGTAAACCTGTTTTATGACTACTGACCATCACAAGGATGAGCCGCAGGGCAACCCTCCTACTAGGGTTCAATTAGCTGCACAATTACTCTTAACTTGTATACTGGCTCCACAATCTACTATTTGTGATACCTCTAACGAGTTACTTAACCCCATGCTGCCTCAGTTTCCCCATCATGTCATGCCTAAGATACCTTCTGTTTTGTGGCTTCCTCCCCCGCCCTGCCCCCATACACCTTTTCTTTAGCCAAGTGTATAAATGTTCAGCTGGGAACCAACGTCGGTTGTCCTTTTTCCAAAGAATACCAAAGCATTGCTTGAAGGGAGAAACAACTCCTTTCTATTATCCAGGATTCCATATCTGAATTCTCTCTAGAAAACCCCTCAAGTAACATACATCAGAATTGCTGAGAATACAGACTCCTCCTCTGACAGCCTAAAAGAAGTCCATGCCGCAGAGTGCATGGGGGAAGATTATTTCTATTAATTCCAAGCATTTATCACTGACCTGTTAGAAAACCTCTGCGTGAAGCAGGCATGCCTAACAACTCAGGTTTTTCAAAGGATTCCAGCAGGACGATAGAGAAATTACTAGCCTCTTGGTCTTTCCTATGTAAATGACACAATGCAACATTGTATCTAGCTTCCAGAGACGTGGAAAAGCTGTTGCACGGCACCATGAGCATGCGCAGCAAACACCTGCCCTTACCTCGCCAGCATCCCTCCAAGTCATACCCTCCCCTCCTGGGTATGAACAAAGTTCTTCCTCTGGCTAAAGCACGGGCCAATGTGGCCAACGGTCAGGTTGAAAACCACAAGTGAGCACCTTGCCACGGCGGCTGAGCTGTCCACTTGACTGGGCTAGAGTACTCGGGGATTTAATCAAAATAATGTGGGTGCTACTACAACGGGGTCTATTTGTGGTACTACACTCACATGCACGCTAATAAACACACATTGATCCTTTTAAATGCCTGGCTGATAGATGGGGCAGCCCACACTGGTTGCAGCAGGCTGAGAAGCAGGGAATGAGGACCAGCCCAGCTGGAGAAATTGTCTGAGTCACACCCCTACCCCTTGCTTTCCTTACCCCATCCCACCAGGGTGCTAACTCTATATACAGACTTTATAGTCTCTGGTCTCCTGGAACAATGCTTTCGTGTGCCTTAAAAGTCTCCCTTCAACATGACCAGAGCCACGGGAGGATGGAGAAAGAGGGACAGGAAAAGATGCTTAAGTATTTCTAGGGAGGCTAAACTGGCATGAGGGTGGATTCTAATAAGGATGGGCGGAGAGAAGGAAGGGCAGAAGTTAATGAGAAGAAAGTCCACTCCAGTCCTTCAGGAAGGACCCAGGTGGGGAGCCGTGGACTCCTCTGATGGGAAGCCTGAGAGAAGAGCAGAGAGAGAGAAAGAGAGAGAGAGAGAGAGAGAGAGAGAGAGAGAGAGACATATTTTATCACTTGCACTGAATGCATTCAATGAGCGTTATTAATATTTTAAACTAAGCGCTATGTGCCAAACAACCCTACAGGAAGGGATTTACAAGCCAAAAAAATAAAAAATAAAAAATAATGGAGTAGGCAGTCTAGACTCAAGAGTTTTATCTTAAACAACATACCATTTTATCTCCAGTTATCTGTGTTAAGACCCTAATTACCTGTGAGAAGTTTGGCCCAGTGTCTAACAGATCTGGCCTTGGAGAACCTAAGTGCATGGATGTTGTAGACCACAGGTATGAGCCCTTCAGGTAATAGCCAAGCACATGTAGACTCCATGTTTAGAGCCAGAGAGGATCCAGGCGTCCCTGAAGCAATCTAGTCCATTTGGCGCATGGCCATCGGTGGCTCTAGCCTTGCAGAAGGTCATTTTTTCTGTTTTTTTTTCTTTTCTTTTGGTGCTAAGGACTGAAGCCATACTTTGTACACACTAGGCAAGTGACTCTACCACAGTGCCACACCCACAGATCCTACACATTCGGATTGTCCAAACTCACAAGCACAGAACAGCTGGCCCCTGCCACGGTACGGTTTACCAGAGGCACCAAAACAACACATGCGTGCCCAGGAGGCTGGTGGCTATACTGCCAATAGGGATGAGGCCAGACAGGGCTGAGGGATTGCTCCGGCAGACACTGCAGGAAGCTCCAAGCTTCTGGCCACCCAGCTGGCAGCTAAAGAAGCCATCGCCACTGAGCAGTGTGGTGAGGAAATCTCAGCCCGAGGATCTGCTCTGGCCTCCCTGCAGTATTGCCGGTTCAGGTCCTTTCTGGAAAAAAAATGCACTGGGTGGGTGGGGGTGGGGGGGCGGGGACTGAGGCTTGTCCAACAGACTTAATTCCGTACCTAATCAGATAAGGCGAAGGTTAAGAAGTCATTAAATGATAGATGACAATTTTCCCTGCGACTGGATTAATGAATGTTGTGGTCCCCAGGGAGATGTTAAAGTATCTGAAGGAAAGGAAATTACAGGGGCCAACTGCATTTTTTTTTTAAGTCTCATTTTTATTCAAAGAGCACTTCAGGTTAAAAATAGAATACAGAGGAAAGAAACTCATTTATTAAAAAGAAAAAAATGGAGAAATGTTGGGTTTTCTGCCTCTTTTATTAGTCCCTTCTGACTTCAAGGCTGTCATCTCCAGTCCCCTAGCAGGGGCTTCCTAGAAGGTACCTGAAACTCTGACCTCAGAGGGGGTGCTTTTCAAACCGGGACATGCCCTGTAGGCATGTACCATGTGAGTGTGGAGAACCTTGGGTCAGGGGAAATGGCACGAGACACTGCATTTTGTGTTTATGTGTATGTATATAAGATGTGTGTGTATGTGCACATTTGCATGGAAGTAAGAGGTCATGCTCGGGTGTCACGCCTCAGGCCACTATGTCCCTTGCTATTTGAGACAAGGTCTCTCACTGGAACCTGAGAAAGTTACGCAAGCTTCCCTCCAGTCTCCACCTCCCCAGTGATGCATTTCAATCACGTGACAACAACCGGCATCTTCTTGCGGGTTCTAGGGATCACGTGACGACACCCAGCCTCCTCTTGTGGGTTCCAGGGATCAAACTTAGGTTCAAACAGACTTAGTCTCCCCCAGCTGACTCTGCATTTTAAAAGACGTTCCAGGGTGATACCCAGGATGACTTAGGGGCAGAAGCAAGGTAGGGGATCATTGTGTCCCAAAGGCCAGAACAAGGCCTCAGTTTTTTTAATGATGCTAGTCACTCTCCAACCTGACGAGGAGGAGGCCCCATTGAATGGACAATGGCCTGGACGTCTTGTGTCCTGAGGCTCTTATGTGCACACCTTGAATGGACACCCCCCCCCAGTGCTGTCATGCCAGGCTGGACACTGCCTACTGCTGAGTATAATGCCTCAGAGCAACCGCGAGTACCAGTTATCTGTGATAGCAGCCGAAGAATTCAGACTCGGCATGGCTCAGCACCGGGTGGTGGGGAGGGGATCCGTCATGGGGTCTCCTGGGAGATGTGGTCAAAGATGTCAACTAGGGTTGATGGGGGACCAACAGGCAACAGCCAGCAAATAGCTGCAGATCTTAATACTTCCTTCCTCTCGAGGCCTCTCTGAAGGGTGTGTGGGTGTGAAGGTCTTAGTAGTAGGCTTCCTCAAGTATGAAAGAGAAGGGGACTGGAAAGATGGCTCAGTGGTTAAGAGCATTTGTTGCTCTTCCAGAGGACCCACGTTCAGGCCCAGCACCCACATGGTGTCTCACAATGTCTGTAACGCCAGTTCAAGGGGATCTAATTTCTTCTCTGGCCCTCTGTGGACAATAGACACAATACATACATGCAGGCAATCATACACATAAAATAAATGAGAGAGAGAGAGACAGACAGACAGAAGCTATGCTTTAATGGCTCTTCCTTGGAATTCACCATCATTCATACCACTTAATAGAAGACACTAAGTCTTTTCTACATCCAATAGGGGAATTAGGTTCTATTTGTGACAAGAAAAATCATCAAAGATATTTTTTAAGCGATCATCCTCTGAAGTGGAAACTTCTAGTTTCTTCGGAAACTCACTTATGTCAAATGATGTTCTGCTGGGGCACACAGGTGAAAGGATGCCTTGCTAAAGCCGACATGTAAAAGGACATGTGATGAAGGAGTAGAAATGTGACCCCACAGACAGTGGGAGCGGGAGCATTGGTTTGGTTTGCTCCGCCTCGTTGGTTTTCTTCACTAATGGCACACAAGTATTAGTTGGCCTTGCATAGCACTGTAAGCTCCAGTGGTGGTGACACCAGAGAGAAGCTGGTAGGGGAGCTGCTCATGAGCGTCCTGCAGCTTCTTGCTGCTTCTGCAGCCTCACTTCAGGCAGGTTGGCAAGCCTTGTGGGGTTTTTTCAGGATTGAACTACAACTGCTGGTTCGTGCCTGGTGTCTGCCTGTCAGAACTGGACTGCAGCTGTGGGTTCGTATTTGGTGTTTGCTCTGGGACTGAACTGCTGACAAAGAAGATGGAGCTCGCCCCCCCCAAAGAACTATTGCTAAACAGGTCCATTTCCCCCATATCCTAATAACTTTTTTCTTCCACTACCTCTGGAGGGTGATGGGCTAGAGGAGAGGTTGAGCGCTTATTAAAATAGGTTGGAGAAACTTATGCCTACAATCCTCAGTAGATTATACTTTCCAAAAATGGTGGTGTATCGTGGATCCCCTGTGTTCTTCTAGAATACATCCATTCGCCCAACAAGAGACAGACTTGACCGGGGAGGACAACTAATTTGTCTGTAACCAGGAGGAAGTGTTGAAAGCGACACATAGCTATGGGTGTGTATATGTGTGTAGTGTGTGCGTGTTAGGATACATAGCTATGGGTGTGTATATGTGTGTAGTGTGTGCGTGTTAGGAGGGGGGATGTTGATTCGCCTGTAACATATGTGGAAGCCAGCGGTGGGTATTTGGGATCCTCATCTGTCACCTCCACCTTATATTTGGACAGTGTCTCTCGATGAACCTAGGCTGGACGATCAGGGAGCCCCTGGGATGCACCTCTGCTCTATCCCAGCACTTCTGGTTTTATAGATTCATGCTCCTGTGCCTGCATTTAACATGGGTGCTTGGGAGTCGGGACTTGGGTTCTTGGCTTGGACAACAAGCCCTTGAACCATGCCCCAGCCACCCCTACCCCCATCCCCTGCCATGGTCTACTTTAAAGATAGGCCATAAAAGGTAGCAGTCCTCTGGCCTCTGGGTTCAGACCACTTTCAGAGCCTCAGATGGCCAAATTAAGAAGTCCACCATCTTGATGATGCTTCACGGAGAAATCACTCTCCCAACAGGCAGGCAGGCACCATCAACATGGACAAAGACACGGACAAAGAAATCCCTTGGTTCCTGCTCCTCATCCACAGACTCCTATAGTGAAAACCAGGCATCCTGAAGCAGACTCCAGCTGTGTCCCTTGGGCCCTGCTCTGATTCCAGGCTCATAGAATCCAAGGGCAGAATGAATGCTTGCTCTCAGCCACTCAGGTGCAGGGGTCATTTGTTACGCAGCAGCAGTCGGTAACTGAGACACATTCTCCATCATCTATTCACGGCGTTGCCTGCCTCAACCCCCCCAACACTTATTTTCGACTATTAGATAACGAGTCTTCAGGATATTCTGTGGTGCTTACTCAATGTAGCAAAGCCCACAACTAGTATAGGGCTTTGCATGTAATACGTGCTCGACATGTTTATTGAATGAGTTGGTGGGACTTGGCAGGGTGAGTTCTCATTGGCTAAAGCTCTTGAGGTCTACACTAGTTTGAAGCCCTGTGGTGGAGTGAAGGACTGACCACTGCAGCACTCACTTCCCAGCCCTCTGCAGAGCTGCTCTGTCTCACCCTGACCCTCTTGAGACTTTCTTCATTCACAAGGAAAACATTTATCGACGACTCCTGCTGTAACACAAGTGCTCGAGTAGCACTAACATAAACAAAGAGTCACAGTGATTATAAAAGTGGTTGTGACCTCCAGCCAGACACACTTAGGATTAATGCTGACTCTAGGTTGTTACGATAGCGGCCTCTCGAGTGGACTTGACCTTCTCCAGTCTAAACACACAGTCAGAAATGCCTTTGCAGATCCTAACTTACATTCAGACGAGTGAAATACGTAGGAGATTGTGTGTGTCCATCCATCTCTTTGGCTTATCTTTCTGGTTCAGTGCCATGTATACATCAAACACGCCTGAGATTTGGAGAGATGCTTCTGGAGTTGATCTGGATAAGAATTCATCAGTGAACTTTCCAAACACCTTACTCTTTATCAGTGAGCTTCCAAAATGCTTCTCTACTGGTGCAGTGACTTGTTATTTTGTTGGGTTTAATAATATTCCAGTTAATATTCATACCGCTTACTGTATAACCAGCTCCTCCTTTGGGGGGTAAATAAATAATTCAGTTCCTACTTAAACCCTCCCTCGCCCCCATGCGGAAGTCTGACATCTGTCCTTCAGCTGAAGACAATTATCCAAACAAGGCTCTCTTTCTCATCATCTCATTATCTCATGATTAAGTTTAACCCCCAGAAAATCTTACAAATGCTAATTAAATCCAACAAGGGAAAACAAAGTGTCAATCAAGACCGATCTGCAGCTGCCTGTCATTCGGAGCAGGACAGAACTTAAACGCCCTAGTGCCCGAGTGTGGAGGAACCACACCCAGGGGAGATGATAGAGGCAGGAAGTGTGTCCACAGTCTACACATGCGCCATGGCCATTACTGATGGTCAGCTAGACTGGATGTAGGAATGCCTTGAAGACAAAACTCTGGGCATACCTCTGAGGCAGTTTCTGGGTTAGGTTCACTGGGGTGGAAAGATCCAGTCTAAATGCGGACAGCACAGTGACATGGGCCGGACTCTTCTACTAAATAGCAAAGAGGAAGTGAGGGCTGAACACCAGCGTTCAGCCCTTTCTTACACCTGACTGTGGATACAACATAACAAGCTGCCTCCAGCTTCTACTGCAGCTGCGCCTTCACCAGGACGCACTGCACCCTTGAACTGAGAGCCAACATAGACCTTTCCTTCCTTAAGTTACATTTGTCAGGCATTTAGCTAATACAACAAGTGTTGGGGAAATCAAAGCTTGGGCGGGTCCCATCCCTTTGACCCACTGCTTGCTTAGGAATTATTTCTAGGTCAGTCATTAGGGTAATTCCAGTTGCGGTTTAAAAAAAGAAAGAAAGCAGAGTTACTATCAAGTTAGCAAGGTGGGTTGCATTAGAAAAACAAGCCTGGTAGGAACAACTTGGTGGCACCATTGGGTAACCAGCCTTCAAACTGCACACAAGACGGGGCCTCAAAGGTCACCACTGGTGACAAAGTAGAGGAAGTAGGCCACCCCTCTGCTGTGCCACTCCCTGTGGGAAGCTTGAGAGGCAATAGCAATGCTAGCTTGACCCAAAGCACAGAATTCAGAACGCAGTGGGCAAGACTGACACCAAACCCGTGTCTTTCACCTTTGCCCCTCCGCTCCAGTCCCTCCCGGTCACCCCTCGGCAGGTGCTGGGATGTGTGTCTGGCTGAGCATGGGCGCTATGCCATGCTTGACAGAGAAGTTGGCAGTGGAACCCAGGATGCCCGTGCAGACTCTGAGCTTAGAACATTCTCTCCCCGCATCAGACCCGAGCACAACGGCAGCTCAGCCAGCATCTCACGGAGCCAAGGCAATCCTTACTTGCACCACAGTTGTGACAAATGACCCGGCGAAAGGAATTTAAAGCGAGAAAGGGTTTCTTTCGGCTCACGGTTACTTCCAGGCTTATCGCCCATGACGGTGGGAAATTCTGGTGCCCAGAATCATTGTGTCAGGTAGCAGAGAGAGGTGGTTATCTATGCTTAGCTTGAATTTTCATTTGTATTCAGGCCAGGACACTAGCCCACATTTAGTGTGGGTCTTCTTATCATATCTAACCTCATCAAGCCAATCCCTTATAGGCACGCCCAGAAGCTAACCTAATCTAGGCAAGTCCTCACACGGGTGTGCCCGCCAGTGGCTTTCCTTCTGGGTTCCGACAAGTTGACCGACAGCCAATCTTAACCAGCACACTCAGGAGGGATCCACACCTCCTGGAGTACATGGAAAGAGCAAGCCCGGGTACAGTTTCAAATGTGGCACTTGCCTCGTCCCAGAACAGCCCAGCTATCGGAAGAGCAGCCGGACAAATGCCTAGTTGCAGGGCTACAGAGGTAGCTGAGTGGGGCGCTGGTCTAGCCTGTGGGCACACAGAACGGATTTGCTCCAAAGCACAGACAGGCAAATCTCGGCTTGAAGAAGCATCAGGACTTTTATGGGAAAGGATAAGGAGGAAAAAGACAGCACAGAGTAACCTACTGAGAGATCATAATATCAAAACATCAGATTGGAGGGAAGTAAATTTCAAGATATGGATTAAAGGGAAAAGGCAGTTGGAAGAGCAGAAGAGGATGACAGGCTACCACAATGACTCAGCAGATAAAGGAGCCACTAATCCCAGCAGCCAAGATTCCACTCAAGGGAGCAAGAGACGTGACTCCAAGTTGCCTTCTGACATCCTGTATACACTATGAGTATACACTCACACATGCTCACCCACAGACACAGACACACACACACACACACACACACACAGATCCACATAGAGACACACACGCTCACACACACATACACAGTCCCACAGAGACATACATGTTCACATATACATACACACACACATGTACACATGCTCATACAGACACACACATATAAATGCTCACCGACAGACACACATGGTCATACAGATACATACACACAGACACACAAAGTCACACACTCATCATATATGCCCACTCACAGACACCTACTCACACATACATACACAGACACACATGCCCACAGACACACATGCTCACATACACATAGACACACATACACACAAACACATACATATTCACTCATACACATCCACATAGACACACATGGACACACATTCACACATGCATAGACAAACACAGGCACACACATGCTCACACGGACAGACATTCATGCTCACACACACAGACACACACATACATAAACCCACACAGAGACACACATGCTTACATATACATACACACAGACACACACTCTCACATACACATGCTCACAGAGATACATATATGCTCACCTACAGACATACGCTCACACACACAAACACACAGATACAATGCCCCCACACATATACATACACACAGACATACACACAAACACACACTTATTCATGCACATATACACAGACACACATTCATGTACACATACACACATAGATTCACATGGACACACATGCTCACTCTCTCTCTCAATATAATAAACAATTTAAATAAAAAGTTGAAAATCACAATAATAATCGCAGGCTAGGTGCTAACATAAACCTACTCCTTTGTCGGTCATTCCTTGTTAAATATGACACTCAAGTGCTGGTGGGCTACACACGTAGTCACTATCAACATCTGCAGGCTTAAACTTGAGACAAAAGCAATAAGTCACATCTCCCTAGGTTCAATACGAAGTCACTTAAAGTAACACCACACAAAAAAAATGTTTCCAATGAGTTCCTTAATTGAAAAGAAAGTATCATTCAGCACTTAGAGTTTTCATTGTATAGAACATCTGTATCACTCCAGATACAGATGTTCTATACAATGCAAAACAATAAAATTGAGAAAAAGAAATGAAAAGGTCAATGTATTCCAAGGGAAGCCAAGTAGATAATGCTTTTAAGGAATCCTTAAATAAATAAATACTTTCCCAAATATTTACATAAGGTACAATAAAATGTAATTTGTTTCATTCATAATTTTTAACCATTGAAGCAGAAGACAGGATGAAGTGTGTGACCAGCCAACAGGAAGGAACCGTTCATGACAGGAAGGAAAGATGCTGTCAGCCCCACCACGGGACAATCTGAGTACAGGAGGGGCCCACCCTTGAGGGAATCCCCAGACTGTCACAGGGCCTCCTGGGAACAAGGGGGAAATGACTCACAGCCAAGAGAAAATGGCAATGTGCCCTAGATAGGGAAAGCTGGGCTTCCACCCAGTGTAAGAGAGATGCTACTCTGGCCTTGGATGAGACACATTCTTTAAGAAAATAGAACTTGGCTACGCCAAAGGAGCTCCCTCCTGCCAGGACACCATGAGGAAGTGCTAAGTCAGTAGAAACCCAGAGATTCAACCACACTCAGAATGCCTGCAATCTTGAGTTATAGTGCCCCTCCCCCCAAAAAAGAGGAATAGAAACCCAAGTCTGCCCCCAAGGTCAGCTTCCTCCTCTGCAGGATTATGTCACTCTCTGACAGTTTGTGATGCAATATGGACCACAGACCTAGAGAAAAGGGTTTGGTTATCACTCATTGGAGAGTAAAGATCCCAGCCCTAGGAAAGGTTGCACCGATGCAAATACAAATGTGTCCATAGTTCTACCAAAGTAGGGAGCTGAGGCTCTTGGTTTCTTCTCATTAATCTGCATCTGCACCACAGCTGGGACATGGGGGAGGGTGCACCCTACAGTGGTGAGAGTGAAAGCTTAGGGCTGGAAAGAATTAAATCAAGGAGGGGCAGGCCCCAGCCAGGAGCTCAGTGGCTACTTAAATTAGAGAAACTCATTGTCTGAGCTATGAGTCCTTCATCCTACAAGGAAGGAAGGCAGTGGTTCTCGACCCGTGGTTATTTAAAGACCTCTTTGGAGGTCACATGTCAGATATCCTGCATATCAGATATTCACATTATAATTCATAACAGTAGCAACATTACAGTTATAAAGTAGCAACCAAGTAACTTTATGGTTATAGGTCACCACAGCACCGGGTTCTGTATTAAAGGTTCTCAGCACTAGGGAGGTTGAGAACCACTGAACCACAGGGAGATCAAAGGCCACATTTTGGGGTTTTCCAATAGGGATGTAAGTCTCAAGTATATCCTCGTTTATCTATCCTCTCCAAGAATAGTGTGGCTTGGGCAGATCCTGAACAAATGTTTGGTGAATGAATGAATGAATGAATGAATGAAATCAAGATGCATACATAAATGGTGGGTCAGAGACCCAGAATCAGGCAGGAGGCAGAAGCCTGTGTAAGACAAGAAATGATGGAAACTCATCTAATTAACTGAGTCCCAACTCCTGTATGGTTCTTTGGAAATGGAGACCAAACTCAACCCAGCTGCCCTGGGCCCTTTCAGGTCATTAGTCACATCCGCCTGTGGTATGCAGAATTCAGAAGTCTCTTCCTTGGTCTCACATACCTCCCTAGGCATCTCTTGGGAGCTAGCCACCTACAACATGTCTGACTAGAAACGCCTCAAAGGATGTGGAAGACTTAGTTCATTATCGGGCCAGCAAGGAATGTGCTGCAACAAACTCAGTAGTCAGAAGCCCCTCCCCACCCTACCGACCCCCTAACTCCCTCTAGCTGGATGGGACCCAAGGCAACAGAGGGCCTAGTTTTCCACCACCAAGACAAGTCTACATCCAGCCTGAGACTATGTTTCCTGTCTGCTGCTGCGATATTAAATACTGATTAAAATCCTCCAAAGGGACTAGGGAAACCACCTCTCATTTCTACAAGTTGGAATCCAGTTCTAGCTCTCATTACACAATGAATCTTCCCAATTTAGCAAGAGACACTAATTATTCTATTTAACTGGTGATGGATGACCCCACTCCCACATATGACCGCTTGCCAAATTTCTAACGCTGATTAGTTTGCAAACGGCTTCTGCCCTTCTGGGCTCTGGAAAGTCTGCCAAACCCCTGTGGGCAATTTAGGCTGCACCTCAAACTCCCCGAACTCCCAGCCCATTCCATCTCTGCTACCTTCACCCCTGAGTTGGCTCAGCTCCTGCCCACACCAGTGTGTGGAGACCAGCTGTGGCTCAGTGTGGCCTTGCTCAGTCATTACACCTAGCTCAGTGGGAGGGCTGCCCCAGGTCTGTCTCCCTGATTCCTATGATAAGCTAAGACTGTGTGTTTTAAATTTGCAGATATTCCGGTCTGTAGATCCTGGGATAGTGAGTTTTTGTTTTTTTTTTTTTTTTGAAAGCTAAGGAAGGATCTGCTTGCTTGGACCACTGACACAAGTCTCGCCCAGTACTCAAAAAGAAACCAAGCCCAAGGTGGTAGTTGCACATGCCTAGAACCCCAGCAGTTGGGAGGGTGAGATAGGAGGATGGCATGCCAAAAGTTTTGGAATATCCAAGATTCAATTCACGGACCACATGAAGCCCAAGAAGAAGGAAAACCAAAATGTGGATGCTTCAGTGCTTCTTAGAAGGGTGAACAAAATACTCACAGGAGGAAATATGGAGACAAAGTGTGGAATGGAAACTGAAGGAAAGGCCATCCAGAGACTGCCCCACCTGGGGACCCATCCCACATACAGTCACCAAACCCAGACGCTATTGTGGATGCCAGGAAGTGCTTACTGATGGAAGCCTGATATGGCTGTCTCCTGAGAGGCTCTGCCAGAGCCTGACAAAAACAGACAAATACGAAGACAACCATTGGACTGAGCACGGGGTCCCCGATGGAGGAGTTGGAGAAGGGACTGAAGAAGCTGAGGGATTTGCAGTCCCATGGAGGGAGCAACAGTGTCAACTGGCCAGACCCCTGGAGCTCCCGGGAACTGGACCACCAATCAAAGAGTAAACATGGAGGGGCCCATGGCTCAGGCTGCGTATATGACAGAGGATGGATGGCCTTTGTTGGACATCAGTGGGAGGAGAGGCCCTTGGGTCCAAGGGTATTGGATGCCGTAGTGTAGGGGATGCTATGGAGGGAAGACGGGAGTGAGTGGGTGGGGGAGCACCTTCATAGAGGCAGGGGGAGTGGGGATGGGATGGGGGTTTTCAAAGACCTGGAAAGGGGAAAACATTTGAAATGTAAAGAAAATATCCAATTAAAAAAAAATCAAAAAAGGAAGATGGCATGTTTGAGTCCATTATTGTAAGACTACACATTAAAAGCCTAGCTCCAAAACTTAAAGCAAAACAAAACCCATGACTCAGTTTTTGGTAGGTCAGACCCGAAAGTCCCAGCATAGCCCACCAGCTACAACCATTTCTCCTTTCTAGGTAGAGATGCCTAAGGAAGCAGTGCTTATCCAGTCACCAGCCACGCTTAGTGAACTGATCTCATCAGCCCCTGTTCACAGGGACCCTTTTCCACATCTTCCCCCCTCCCCACCCTGCCCTCCCACCTTGAAGGGCCGCTAGCTATTCTCTGCCCCAGAGCCAGAAGCTGTTTGGACTCAGACACGCTCGCTCGCTCACTCGCTCGCTGGCCTCTTTCTGCTGTTCTGCAGCCAGTTGACAGGGATTAAAGAAAACAAATAAAAATTGCCATTGAGAGAGAGCCAAACTCCAGAGGCTGCCAAGGGCTCCCTCCCCTCCTGACTTGACAAGGCGGCTCCTTCATAGCCTAACAAAGAAGGTTGTGACATGTTTGGACACCAATACAAGTTGGCGACGTCTCTTTCAGAGTTCTGAATTCGGTGTGGGGTTGTGGGTTGGGTGGGAATGAATGAGCAGATGACTGAACCCACAACACACACACACACACAACACACACACACATACACACAACACACACACAACACACACACACACAGAACCACCTGAACCCACAACACACACACACACACACACACACACACACACACACACACACACACACACACAGAACCACCCTTCCCTGTTACTCCTTATGTATGCAGCATGTCTGGCCCCAAGGTGGTCTGTGACCCAGTGTTCTATCTAGTCAAGTATTTCTTCCTATACAAGGCTTTGCCTAACTTCTTCCTTCCCTCCTCCTGACTCGGTTCCAATGTTGTTCTTGTTCTTCAGACTTGTCCCCGTGTCCCCTGACACTATCGTAGCCACAAGACAGAAATGGCCACAGTCATCTCTGGGCCCAGCACTTTTAAACACAATGCCGGTACATTTAGGTGGTGCTCATTAAATGTCCACTAAAAGGACGGCAAAGTCATTCCGTTGTTTAAGCATGTTTGGCATCAGGTGAAGATTCAGAGCAGGACCTGTTCAAAGCCAACAGCCCTGTTGTAAATGCCTTTCCCTTCATCCTGAGGTCCAGCTCTGCTTATGATAACCCGGTAAAAGGTATGGGTCCTGGCCCTGGTAGTTCATGCCACCGATCATGGGTCTGTCCTAGTTGGAGATGTGGGTCTATAGTGTTCACCTTCTGTATAAGGGCTGGCTGTCAAGGTAGAAGCTACACAAAATAGTCACGTATCCAGGACCACTGTTAGCATCCCAGTGAAGGCATTATCCAGAGAGCACGACTCATTTAAACACCTGCTACATAGTCCTGGGATAATATTAAGATGGCCCCGCCTTCTCCACACCTCCTCTACTGATGCACACAGTAAGGGGCTCTGTGGTCAGCTCTGCCACACTCCTCAAACTCTACAGTGCTCACTGCCCCTGAGCCAGGGGACTGATATCCCCACTAGACCATAGTTGGATCGAGGGCAGGGTCCCTGTGTCACCTTGGGTTCCTCTGCTCCCAACCCACTTCTTGTACACAGCACCATGTTGTACTAAGACCTGCAAATCTGCTTACTATCACCATTTATCAGCTGTACTGTGATGGCTGGGTCTCAGACTGGCTCCAAACCCTTTGCTTTACCTAAGAGATGCACCCACCCTAATTACTGTAGACCTGTTGCTACCCATAGGACTGGTACACAGAGCTGTACTGGAAAATAGTCAACCCCTGGTTGGGGAGACTCAAAGGGGACAGTATTTTGTTTTGTTGGGTTTTTTTGGTTTGTTTGTTTTGTTTTTGATTTTTCAAAACAGGGTTTCTCTGTATAGCCCTGGCTGTCCTGGAACTCAGAGATCTGCCTGCCTCTGCCTTCCAAGTGCCAGGATTAAAGACATGTGCCACCACTGCCTGGCTAAAGGGAAAGGTTTTATTTATGGCTATATTAGTTGCTTTTCTCACCGTGTAATAAATATCTGACAAAAGCAACTTAACTTTTTTAAAACCTTATTTACTTTTTTAAAAAGATTTAATTATTATTATAAGTACACTGTAGCTGTCTTCAGACACCCCAGAAGAGGGCGTCAGATCTCATTACAGATGGTTGTGAGCCACCATGTAGTTGCTAGGATTTGAACTCAGGGCCTTTGGGAGAGCAGTCAGTGCTCTTAACTGCTGAGCCATCTCTCTAGCCCCTTTATTTACTTTTAGTACATTGGTATTTTATCTGCATGTGTATCTGTGCGAGGGTGTCAGATCCCCTAGAATTGGAATTACAGACAGCTTGCTGTAAGCTGCCATGTGAGTACTAGGAATTAAACCCAGGATCCTTGGAAGAGCAGCTCCTACTCTTAATTACTGAGCCATCTCTCCAGCCCCCAAAAGCAATGGAAAGAAGAGTTTATCTCTGTCCATAGTTTGAGGGTGTTGTCCACTGGAGGCATCGCAACCACGGTGATAAATGATGATGGTAAGCCTGCTTTTTCCCTTCTTCTCAGCCAAGCATCACAGCCTAAATCGTGGTGCAGCCCATGGGTGGGTCTTGGAAAACCCCTGACATTTTAGCAGCTGGCCTATAGCACACTTCTGGTTGTGGAGTCAAGGATGCTACACTGATGACGACGGGGCCTTGACTTTGTCCGTAGCTAAAAAGAAGAGACAGAGAGCAGGCAGCTGCTGGTAGCCAGGCTCCTGGGACAGAAGCCATCTTTGGGGGCAGAATCCAGATCACCTATCTAGCACAGTCATAATATGTGGCATCTGCCAGTTCCCGGTCCCTGTGGCTAGGCATGCCATAGTCGGCCTCTGCCCGTAGTTTTGTGAGTCAGCAAGCCTCTGACTTTGGTTGGAGTTCACTGGTTTTCAGGCCCAGACCACTAACATCTGGACAACCTGCTTTTCCCTACTCTTTCAAGGCTGGCCAGACTCAACACCCTCCCGCCCCCCGGAAGTCTTCTATGTCTCGTCCAGCCTGGTTACTTGTTTTTGTTTGCCTGTTTGTCTTGTTTTCTCATTAGCCTGGGTCTTGGGTAGTCTGGGCTAGCCTCAAACTTCCGATGCAGACAGAGATGACCTTGAACTTCCTTCTTGTTGCCTCTGCCTCCCGAGTGCAGAGAGTACAGGTGTGTGCTGCCAGGCTTGGGTCTGTGGGGCATTAGGGATCAAACCCAGGTCTGGGGACATGTTAGGCAAGTGTTCTGCCAACAGAGTCACAGTCCCAAGCCTAGTCATTTTTCCCCACGGGAAGTCCTACTACCCACGTCTCTGACGCAAAGGAACCAGCAATGTGACTGTGTGTCCTTCCTGTGTGTCCCAATGGGTTTCATGGCAACAGCTGGAGGAGACCTCACTGCACAGCATTGAGTTTGATAAATCATGATCACGTGAAAGTTATGGAATGCAATGAAACAACCCTAGTCTTCCTATACCCCAAAGGCTAAGTAAAAGTACTTCTTCAGGGTTGGTTAGTTAGTAGTCTGGGCAGTATAGGGGTGCTCCATGCACTGTAGGGGCACTTGGTGTAGTATAGGGGTGCTCGCCAGGCCCCTGGAGTAGTGGGTACCCTTTGCTCATTCACTCAACCACACAGGAAAGGGGGCCGTGCCCAGGGCCAGAATAGCAGTAGCTCACCAATGAACATCGTTAGAAATGAGCAGGAGTCAGGCAGTGGTGGCACACACCTTCAATCCCAGCACTTGGGAGGCAGAGGCAGGTGGATTTCTGAGTTCAAGGCCAGCCTGGTCTATAGAGAGAGTTCCAAGATAGCCAGGGCTACACAGAGAAACCCTGTCTCGGAAAAACCAAAACCAAAACCAAAAAAAAAAAAAAAAAAAAGAACAGGAAAGAGTGAGGGGAATGTTTCATCCTCTGTTGGTTTGAGTGGGAGTCGCTGGGTTTCAGAAGACTCAGAGGTTGTGGTTTAACACGTCAGAGAGAGACCTCAGAAGATTAGCAAGCAGGTCCTTTAGTGAGACTGTGCTACACACCTGTGGAAGAGCAGGCTACTCACTGTGGAAGGAACTGCCGCTTCTCAAACCTTCCTCTCATTCCAAGAAAAGAACCCCCAGTGTGATACACCATTACTCTCTCATGCAAATTATGCGAAAGTAATAAGGCCCACCATTAATTCCCCACCCAGCAGCCTGCATGGTACAGTGACCTTCAAGTGTAATACCTGGCCACACTAGGCTAGACACCGGAAACCCCATTTTTATTCATCGCTGTTGAATTTGTATGACTCTCTTCCTTCTGCCAGTCACAGCTGCTGGCTGACGGCAGCCCACGAAGGCTGTCTTTATAGAGCAAGGTACGATTGGCCATCATGATTACTCTAATCATTCATTCACACCAAAGCATCACCTGAGAATTCTTCCAAAGACAACTTTTGGAGAATTAGTAGCGGCAGCATCTCATGATAAAAGAACAGGAGACAAAGGTTAAAAGCCAGAGCGCCTATGTTACCAGAGTATCGGTCACCATTGTCTTAAGACCACCCACCAAGGCCAGAGGATGAGTATGAACTTGGTCCCATCGTGGTCATTAGTTTAGTTCTAGGGATCTGCATTCGGAACATGGTTACGGTGACCGACCTTTTCTGGTTTGACTATATTGTATTGCCCACTTACAGACAAGAAGATTCTATATGCAAAGCATGAGCAAGGTGAGGTAACCCAAAGTCCCCTGGGGACAAACGTGACACAAATGGAGAAAGCCATTGAGCTGAACCACCTTGACCATCCCCCTGGACCTAAGAGCAGCATCGGTTAAGTAGCCACACCTCGAAGCTTCTTTCCCACGGTGTTGGTAGAACATCTGGTCAGTTCAAAGCACAACTGATTTTAATCTTATGACTGTTATTTGCTGCGTCCACCCCTCCACCCATCCACTCTAGCACAAGCAAAGCATCTTTCTCCCTTGGCCTCTCCTACCCTAACGCCTTTTTGCTCTCTACACATCTGAACTAAGCCTGACTCTTTCGTTCCGTACTAAGGGTTTAATCTCCTAAGAACGCTCTCAAGGAGTCAAGGGGATCCTTTCGGCAGAGCAGAAGCAGGGACAACCTTCTATCCCATAAGCATGCCTATCTAGGCTGATTTCTATGGCTTGAGGGCATAGGAACAAGGCATCCATGTTGAAGAAACTCTTCATGCTCATGCCAAGCTTTGTGGAACTGAACACACAGAGGTTTTGCTTCATCCAGGGTAGAGCCTATCTCGAGACCTTGGAATTCATCTTTTGGGGAGCCTTCTCCAGGTGCCTTCTGAGGTGTCAAGAATACTGCCAGGGAGTACTTCTCCCATAGAACGTCCTTCAACACAGGAACACAGCTCTGAGAACTCCCAGGCCATCTGCCTGGGGCTCTCCAGCATCTGCTTCTTCCTACATTCCTCCACTGTCCCACATCCCTACACCCTTCACGCCCCCACAATTCCTCTGTACACTTTCCTGGTTGTCGGGGGTCCCTGAAAAGAATGTCGGAGCCGTGCAAGCGGACAGTGCGCTTGTCTGACTGGGTAGGAAATACCTCGAGACCACCTTGACCTCTGTTTCTGTTTTTGGAGCATGTCACAATGTATTTTCCTGTTTCACAGTGAAAAGTAAAAACAAAACGACAACCAAGCCCCCAGGTAAAGCGACGGGAGTCGCAAGGCTTTAGAACAGGGCTCCCTTAACTCCATACTAAGAACCCCACAGCTGGTCTCCCCCTAAACAGCTGCACACAGACTCTAAAGGGAGCTTCAATACTGGACACGCTTGGTCGGCTCAGTGCTCCCCACACTACACACTCTGTCTGGGGATTCGGAGTGGTATACTGTGCATTTTAAGCGGATGACACATCATTCCTAGGATCTGAGAGAGGTCAGTAATTCTTTTCACCAATAACCCCTTTTTTTCCTGGAAACCTGGCATCAGGCCAGGAGGAAAGGCCTCCTCGAAGGATTAGAAAGGCCTCCTATGCCCTCAGGACCTAAGAGAAGACGAACTGGAGGAAAACAGGAAACTGTTTAGCTGAGAGGGGCCAGGGCCTGGTGAGAACTCTAAAAACTACTTCAAATTAAGTCACTTCATTTCTATCTCTGGTGAATGAAAACAAAACACCACAGGCTAAACCACAACGCTCTGCGGTAGTTTTCATCCTTTAAGAAGAATTAAATATGCATCACTAGCATATGCAAATTTTATAAATGTAAAAATGTACTTTACATAATTTATAAAATATATTAAATGATTTACTCCTACGCCAAAGATTGAAATGTAAGTAGATGCCCTAAGGTTTCTTTTCTGGCGACTTCAGCCTCCCTAGACCACACCCAGGGCACCAAATTCGGACTCCAAGCCTGAACTAAAAGCTGTAACCTAAGCCACCAGTGGGGTTTCACACCGCCCAAAACAAAGAGCCCTCGGGCAGCCCATTCCTTTCAAAACCAGAGCAGCAGCTAAAGTACCCTGCTCATGCCAGGAATCAGCTCACAGCACTCAGAATGTCAGCTGCACTCCCAAGTTTGCTGGCTTTTTAGCAGATGTGATTGTACACTTTACAGTGTAACTTCCCCTCCTCAGAGTGTAAAGTCATTTCTTTTACAAAGGGTCAGAGATTCATACGAGAAACACACATGTGCACAGACACACACACACACCACCACCACCACCACACATCTTCACATACATACACACAGGTACACACACACCACACATATGTACATGGACATATATGTGTACATACACATATATACCATATACCTGTCACACATTCACCAGACACAGACACACACACACACACACACACACACACACACACACACACACCCCATACTTTAATACCTGGCTTGTGGTACAGTTTCAGAGGCACTGTATAGAAATTCATCCTGCACAGTGGGACTGGGCTGTCCCTTGCTCTGCACCATTCTCTGTGTACCTTTAATCCAACTGTGCCTCAGTTAACCATGATTTGGGTCTAAAAGTCTCCATGAGATTGGATTCTCAGCCCAGCCAAATGCCTGGCTGTTAACACCTGCTGAGGGTTTGGGGGGGTGTAGCTCAGTGGTCTGCCAGGCATGAAGCCCTGGGTTCCAGCCTCGCCCATAACTAAATTGGTTGTTGTGGCTCATGCCTGTAATCCCAGCATTTGGGAGATGGAACTAAGGAGATCAGAACAGCTGTCTTTGCCTGGAATGTGTGAAACCCTGTCTAAAAACAACAACTAAAACAAACACCCTGTGATCACCTGGGGCCTGAGACAAGGGACGGCCCTGCTTGAGTTGGTCCTGGCAGACATCTGCTTTAAGAACAGTCTCTTTGAAAAGCCCCCAGAAAGCATGGTGTTTGCGTATCTCAAGAAGCAGATGAACAGTTTTGAAAGCTCAGATCTTTTACTTGCTAGGCGGCCTTAAAGCCACTCTAGTTCCATGTCTGAAGAACTGAGCCTATTTGAAAGGCAGCTAGCTGTGTGACTCAACCAGCAATGGATACACAGGCTCAGAGCCAAGGCTAGCCAACACCCGAAAGCCATAGCAAACAGCGACCTGAACAGCTACTAGCTAGCCTCTCGCCGCCTCTCTCTTTCCACAGCCCCGTGGAGCGTGATCTCACAAGTACCACTTCAAGGGCTTGGCCAGTCATGCAAACAGCTACATGTGCCTAGTTCATGTGTAATCCGGCTTCTCACACCCACCTGTTCCAGGCCTCCTGCAACTCTCTGCTTGGGGCTCCGGAGACTAGCGATAAGTAGATGAAGACAAGCGCATGCTTTAGGAAAGGGCTTTGCCTTGATGCCTGTATCAGTCTGGATTCTCTAGAGCAGCAGTTAACCGAGTGAACACATATGTATAAAAAGGGAATCTATTGGAGCGGCTTACAGGCTGTGGTCCAGCTAGTCCAACAACAGTGGTCTCCCAACAGTAAATCCAAGAATCCAGCAGTTGTTCAGTCTACAAGGCTGGGTGCCTCCGCTGGTCTTCAGTACATGCTAGAATCCCCGAAGAAGCAGGTAGGCTCTATACCAGCGAAGAATGGCAAGCAGGCAAAGAGAAGCCATGGCCCGGATTTAGGGTGGGTCTTCTCACCTCAAGTGATACAGATTAAAGGTGGCTCTTTCTACCTCCTGTGATCCAATTAACTAAAAATCCCTCACAGATGTGCCCATAAGCTTGCGTTTTGTTAGTTTATCCTAGATGTAGTCAAGTTGGCAACCAAGAATAGCCAACACAGTACGTATCCGACAACCTGTCTTGGAGCCAAGCCTATAATCAGGCAAACTGGGGTGGGTGGGGAGCCCCAGAGGTACCTTGCAAGTATTCATCAACACCAGCTACGAACCTTTGATAAAGTCTGGGTCCCTGATGGGATTTCTAGGAGGGGAGAGCGCCTGCCTTCCATAGCTGTGACTTTCCACCTACTGACCATCTGTCGCCTGGTGACAGATATCCCTTAGGTGGGACAGAAGGGGATGATGCCTTTAGCCATCTGGTCTCAGAGGCCCTGACAGGGAGAGCACTCTCTGGCACAAGGGTGCCGCCTCCTAGGGTAGTGGGTCTCAACCTGTGGGTCTCAACCCCTAGCGGGGCATAAGCAACAGGAAAACACCGATATTTACACTACAATTCATTATAGTAGCAAAATTATAGTATGAAGTAGCGACAAAATACTTTCGTGGTTGGGGGTCAGCACAGCATGGGGAAGTGTATTAAAGGGTCCCAGCTTTAGGAAGGCTGAGACCTGCTGTCCTAGGGCCTAGTGTGAGCACACATAACACAGTCCACGTATCCAGGTGACCTTGATGCATCAGACAGCAGTCCCGGCAACACCACCTAGAAAAAGGGGTTAGCCTTGAAGCCCAAACAAATCTTGATTGGAACTAGCCACACAGTGTGGTCCCTAGCCAGGCTGCAACACAAGGAACTGGGTGCGGGATGCAGGATGTGGGATGCGGGATGCGGGATGCAGTATGCGTCTGCGAGTGTGGTTCCTCCCCAGCTCCGTCTCTTAGATTATGGACAGCTTCTCCTTTCCCTAATTCCCCATTGGCCTCTCTAGAGCCCCCTTCTCACAGGAGGACTCCCCTCTCTGGTATCCAGATGAACCTACCTCCAGCCTCTGTATACGCACTGCTGGGGAACCCGGTGGGGCTCCAGTTGAGTCCCTGGAAAGTAAGCCTGTGTCTGGTCCTCCCCCTACCCTCTCACGCGCTCCCTCCCTTCTCTGCACACTGGCCAGGGCTGCTTGCTCACGGGGCTGCCTTGTTTCCAGCTAGGTTGGTGTCCAGACGGTCTCCTCATGAATTCCGCACAGCACCAGCTCACAAGTCTACTAGCTAGCGTCTGCTTGACCAAGGGATGGGTGTGGGCTTGGCCTCGCAGGACTACCATATTCTGGCGTCACTCAGCCTGGCTCTGTGGACAAGCTGAAGGAAGCAACCGCCTTCAGCTGACTCCCACTTCCCCGCATCGGAAAAAAACGTGAGGGCGCTGGAGAGCTGTGTGAGTTTTGTAAGCGCTAGCCACGCCCAGAATCCACACATGGACAACATCGATGAAGCACAGGACTTTCGCCTACTGCATCTTGCTTTCTCTACCTCAATGGCCCTGGGACACAAACCATAAGTCTATCATCTGCCCTTCTTCACAAGAGTTCCCTAGATGAAGCAGGAAGTGAAAAATATCCTTAATTTAAAAAAAAAAAGTTTGTTTTGCAATTTACTACATTCAATGTAACACACAAGGGGTTGTTAGTCAGCAGGGAAGAGGAAGTAGACTCAGGTTTACTCCAGCAGGCCCTCAGCAGCCACACCCAGACAGACTTTCCAATATGGCAGACACAGAGGGCCTGCTGGTCTCAGGGCGGGGGAAGGGCCTACACTGCTAAACTGGCAGGAGGGGAAAAGAGACTGAACAGCTAGAAACAGCAGCCACCACGGCCGTCTCCAGGGGTACAGAAACTGAGCTCCTCTTATCCCATATTTTGATCCGCAAGTCACTTGGCTGCTTCTCTTCTGGGTCCCTCATGTCGTGGAGTCTGGCAGAAGTTCCCACTGACACCTCGTTGTGAAGATCCAAGGAACTGGACTCAGGGGAAGGAACAGGTGACCAGCCCTCCCTCTGCCCAGCCTGAAGTGGGATTGCTTTCCAAACTGGACTTGGGGCTCTGACTGGATGGAAAATCTACTTCCCTCAGGAGGATGAGAACTGATTCTTAGTTCCTACGGTCATCCATTTTGGACCACCCCCTTCCATCCCCCACACACAGACATAAAAACCAGCCCAGTGTCTTTAGACACTTTCCCTCATATAGCCCTTTCTGAGGCTGTGATTGACAAGGTGCCAAGCCCTGACTGCCTCTTTCAGACAGGAACAAGGCAGTTTCTTATAGGCTTGCCACACCTCCCTGAGGCACACCTTAAGTGTTCATCACCTGTGAGGCAAGAGAAATGGCCTGTCTTTAGTAGAGCCCATGCAAGGCCTTTAAGTGATACCTGGAGCTTGCTCTGAGACCCATGCTCAACCACTGCCAGTCAGCCAACTCCAAACACAAGGACAAGTGGACAAGTGATCTTCAGATGGGAACTTGGATTGGAGGAACAAGAAGAGGATATAAATAAACAGCAATAACAATGAATCAAAACACTATCCAAAAAAAAAGGGCCGGGCAGTGGTGGCGCACGCCTTTAATCCCAGCACTTGGGAGGCAGAGGCAGGCGGATTTCTGAGTTCGAGGCCAGCCTGGTCTACAGAGTGAGTTCCAGGACAGCCAGTGCTACACAGAGAAACCTTGTCTCAAAAAAAAAAACCAAAACCAAAACCAAAACCAAACAAACAAAAAACCGAAAACAAAAACAAACAAACAAACAAACAAACAACAAACCACTTTATCAGCAACATGGGACTCTTGGTCTATTCTTTCTTATATCAAACATACTGAGATTTTAAAGTTGCCCAAGTAACAAGCCATAATGGGAAGAGAAAGAAACATTTACCACACCTCCTTGAGCCCCTGCCCCTTGTAGCAAATTCTCTAAAATTTCATCTTAAAATTTACTTATTTCTTTTTGAGTCAAGAGCTCACATATCCTAGGATGATTTCAAGCCCCTTTGTAGTTGAACCTTAGATTCAGGGATCACCACATTCAATTAACAGGAGTGCCCAGAATCTAACCCTGGGTCTCCTGCATGCTAAGCAAGCACTCTACCCACTGAAACTGGTTACATTGCTAACCCAACTTGAAACAATTTAGGAAACATTTGTCCACGGGACCTCATTCTGTATCTCCGAGCAGCAACTGCAGGATTCTCAACTGAATTGAGGGTTTCTGTGACCGGTCAGTGGTCAGCCGGTACACAGGTGGGCAGACTATTTTATTTGGGGGTTATAGAAATGGCTCAGAGGTTAAGAGCATGCTCTGCTCTTGCAGAGGACCTAGATTCAGTTTCTGACACATAGACAGCTCACAACCACCTGTAACCCTAGTTCCAGGGGACTCCAACACCTCTGACCTCCATAGGCACATGATCTCATGTGCACAAACTAACATTCAAACACACACACACAACACATTAAAAATCTTTATTTTTTAATTAAATTATTTTAAATTATTTATTATTAAATAATTAGGTAATAATTATTTAATTGAATCATTTAATTAAATTCAAAAATACTTTCTTTGGCCTCCTAGCACCAAGAGCTGCCTCTCTCCTTCCCCTGTTTGTCTCTTCTCTTTGCCCGTGGGAGGGATTCTGTGGGGCGGTGTAAGGCTAACTGCTAGGTAAAACCAGAGCTCACGGACTCTCTTGAGCAGACCCAGACTTCCCGGACCCATGGACAGGGACAGGGAACTTGGCAACCAGGCCGCAGTGCTGGGTCAGGGCTGAGGATAGAAACAGTTTCACTTTGTTTTACTTCTCCAGTCTTTCCTAAAATAGTAGCCTTCTATGCCACCCTGTTCCCTCCTGCCATTAATAGACTACTAAGTTTTCTGCTTCTGTTGTTGTAAGTTGAAGTCTATAATGTCAAGAAGAAAGAAAAAAAAATGACAGCAAAATGTCAGAGTAGCCTGTCTCAGCCTCCTTTCCCTAGAGAAAGCGCAGATCCTCTAGAGACTGCTGGGCACGGTGCAACCCAACCTCTACCCCCTTTACAATGTCTTCATTTTTTTGGCCTTAAAGGAGCTTGCTCAGTCAGCTCCGTCCTCTGGCTGCACATAGGGCGGGTCTGACATAGCATCTTCTTCTATACATAATGAGGCAATCAAGGAAAAGAAAGGCAAAACATCCCCTACCGGCCAGCCCCACCCTGAAGTCAATTATTCTCCAACCATCATCCATGAGCTCTGACCACTAGATCAACACTCTCTTCTCCCAGTGTCCTACTGCTGGGTACAGCGTCCATTCTGTGCTTTATCTGTCACTGATGTCATTGTGGTCTTTGGTATGCATGCTTCCTCAGGGTTACAAGCTGCCCTGCACTCCCCAGTGACAATGAGCTCAAATATTTAACAGGAAAACAGACCACGATCAAACTTTGTTAATAAAATGTAACCAGGCTGCAACCCCAGGAAACAATGTTTCCTGCTTTCTCTTACAGAGTCAGCTGCAAATGATAGATGCGGCAGATTTTCTGCTTGGCGTGATTCCTATGCCAGTAGAAATGGTTAAACCCCAAGAAAAAGGTTTGAACCTTAACTTGGACAGAATACAGCAAGGTGGGCCAAACCAACATGGCGCAACTCTCTACTGATCAGGCTGCTGCCCAGCCCATGACCCCTAGGCTGTTGAACCACAGGCCCAGGAGAGTGTTTCACATGCTCTGGCCTTTGGACTGGCTGGGTAACAACAGTCTTTCAATCAGAGACAGTGTATTAGTTAGGGTTTTACTGCTGTGAACAGACACCATGACCAATGCAAGTTTTATAAAAGACAACATTTAATTGAGGCTGGCTTACAGGTTCAGAGGTTCAGTCCATTGTCATCAAGGCAGAAACATGGCAGTATCCAGGCAGGCATGGTGCAGAGGAGATGAGGGTTCTACATCTTTATCCAAAGGAAGCCAGGAACAGACTAGGCATCCTCAGGCATCCAGGAGGAAGATCTCTAAGCCCAACCCCATAGTGACACACTTCCTTCAACAAGGCCACACCTTCTAATAATGCCACTCCCTGGGACAAACATATACAAACCACCACAGACAGCAAGGAAAACAAGATGGATCTAAAGCTGCCTCTGCTCCCTAATGCTTGCTGGGATACTCTAGACACAGAGTGCTGTGGAGATGGAGGTTGGGGGGGGGGGCGGGCACGACGATTACAATTCCTAATCAGATGCATCAGCTGGAACCCACTAGCCGTGCCCAGCATGGATCACACACCCTGTCTACCACATTCTCTTTCTCTAGGAACCATGCTGACTTCTCATCAGAGCCCATCCCTTCTCCATTCACACCATTGCAGAAACGCTTACATGGCTTGACCTAATGCCCAAGAGCAGTTGCTCTCAGGGGGAAATGGGGACAGGGCATGTGGGACATGCCAAAGACCTCAAGTCTTCTATATAGACTGCTTACCCTTAACTGCACTCACCTCTGAAATGTCACTTGTCTCCAACAGTTAATTATGGATTCTCATTTGGGATTTGTTCTGAGTATTTCAACTTATTTATAATGACATTAAAAATTCATCTTTCTTTTTAAATTGTTACTCATTATAATTTCCACCAGAAACAAGTAGGTGAAACCCCGCCCTCCCCAAATATCTCCACGGGCAATCCTGCTCTTAGACACCAAACCTGAACCTCTTTTCTGACTTACCTCTAAATGAGAACCTGGCTCTTAGCTGTCTGTTTGAAATCTGGATAGGGCTTATGACAGTGCAAACAGACATGATCTCAGATTTCAAAAAAAAGTTAAAAAAAAAAGCACAACCAGCATTTCTTTATTAAACCTAATTTTATATGGCCAACTCCCCCCCCACTATAGTGTGGGAAATTATTTTAAAAAAAAATGTAGCGTTCACCTCAGTCAGTTGTCTTCTCTCCCTTAGTTACACCAAACCTTCCCTCTTCCCACAGCTATGATTCCATCTTCTGTTTTCTGTGCCCAGCCCTGACAAATATGTCCTTTTTCTATACCACCATAGATACCCAAATACTAGAGCCATACTAGAATAAAGCAGGTGACACAGGAAAGCACGTTCTATGGCGCTGGGCTTAATGGGTGTTTGATGACAGTAAGCCATAGACAATGGATTAAAGGCATCTAGTTGTATGATTTTGTGAACATTCTTCACATATAGACAAAGGCTCGGATGCAAAACATCAAACATTAGAAATAGCATCAGACCCCACTTGCAAATTCTGAGTTGGTAAAGGAAATTCTGAATAAGATCGATCCTGCAACCTTTTTCCCTCATAAGAACTTTTGAATGTACAAAATAAGGCGCATAAAGGATGATGGGATTGCAAGATGGCTGACTAGAAGAACTGGAAGTGTTTCTCTCTACAGTAGATGGAAGGAAACAAGGAACCAACAGCCGTTCTCACTGACAGGTTTCAGGCAGAACACCAGAGTCCTATGGAGATATGACGGAGTACAGAACAGGGGCACACAATTGCCTTATAAGGGGATTGAGTCTCATAACTTAACCTTTCTTTCATATATCCAAGAAATTATCCCTAAAACAAGAGGGACTTTGCTCACTAAGCAAACAGCCCCAAGACATAGGCACTGAGAAGACTGTCTGCTGTAAGTTCACTTAGCCTTTGTAAGTCATGCTCCTGCACAAGACTGTTGAGTATCTGCACTGCTGTGTGGTTTTACAGGACGTCCAGCCATCTACCATGCCTGACCTGGATTCAAGCTGCAAAATGCCCAGCAGGGGTCCTGTGTCTTCCACACTACTTCTTTTTGACCCTTAAACCAGCCAGGTGGCCCTGCTACACTCCCACACCACAGGAAGCAACCTGCTGCCCTTCCAGAGTGGCTCAGTCCACAGGGCTCCCTGGGAAGTAGACAGGTGGCTGTGTCTACCCACACTTTCCCCACAGGAAGCAACTGAGATGCCTCCTGAGCAGCTCAGCCCACGGAGACACCTGGGGAGCAGGCAGGTGGTTCTACTCCCCCAGGTTTGAACCCTGTGAACAGCTAGTCAGCCTGCCAGGAGTTGGATCTATTCTCATGTATTCTGGGAGAGAAGCAAAGCTGTGCTATGCACCATTCCATTCCCCTTAACTTATCTAGCCTTCCTTGAGCCTCTTGTCTCACCTAGACACCAGGGAGCATATAGGAAGCCTTCTCTAAACAGGCTGCCAATCCCCTTTCCCCACACCCCTACCCCAACTGACACCTTTGTAGCTCAGACAGAGACAGGAAACCATTCTGGCCATCAGTATGATCCTCACACACTGAAATGTACACAACCCCCAACTCTGACAGCTACACACCACCTACATGTATTTACTGACCCCAAAGGCAAATATAACTACGGCCAAGGCAGTCAGTGAACCTGGTCTACTTAAATGCTGCATCCCAGAGAAATCCCACAAACCCCTGTTGTCTTGATTCTGTGCCACTCACCCATACTGCCAACACATATTACAGCTAATGAAGCTATACAAGCAACTACTGTGCCAACCTCAGAACAAGGCCAACATAGCCTACTTGAGCTACATTCCAGACACATAGCTGCAAGAGAGTCTTTTTACTATGGAAGCCATCCTACAAAACTGGCAGAGAAAACTGGTCGACCAGATGTACAAACGGCAATGTAGAGACACAAGACACAGAAACATGATAAGAGAGACTATGATGACTCACAAGAAGCATGTCAACCCTTCTTCCAGTACACCAGGGAGAAAAAGTGAGGAATTGCATACAAAGAATTCAAAAGAAGAGTTAGAAGGAAGCCCAGTGAGGTACAAGAGAACACAGACAACACATGAAATCACATGTAAAACACATGAAAACACATGAATCACAGCTTGTGATCTGGGTGATGAATCCAGCAGGGATTGGGAGCGTCAAAACTCTGCAGCTGAAGAGTTCAGTCAATGAACTAAAGAGCAAGCAAGCAAGCAAGCAAAAGAAGCAAACAGACAAATCAGTGGACAGCCTGAATGGCAGATGAGAGCAAGCAGAAGACTCCGTTCACCTAAAAAGATCTTATAATGTAGCCCAGTAAAACAAAGAAGAAGTCATATGGGACTATTATGATATCAGAAAGCAAATAAATATTTTGTGAAAGGTGCTGTAGACAGAATAGAGAAGAGGCAGGAGGCAGACATCTATACAATAAAATAGTAAATTTTATTATAATTTTATTTATAATAAAATAATTTTAACTTAATTTAATTTTAATATAATTTAATATTAATAATATAAATTTAATTTAATTTTAATTATAATAAAATTTATTATAATTTTATTTATAATAAAATAGTAAATTTTATTGTATTGGAGCCGAATTTGGAATAGAAGTAGGAGTCCAGATATAGGAGGCTCAAAGGACTCATGGTGTTCTCCAAGGAATATTACAGGCAACTATCATGAATGCAAGCAAAGAAAAACCTTCAAAAATAAAAGGAAGAGTCACATGTGAGGGAACTCCCAATAGGATGACAGCAGGCTTCTCAGTGGCATCATCCAGTAACATCATCTAGCCCAAAAGAAAATGACTTTCCCATTCCTAAAAGAAACAAACAAATGACAACCAAGGATACTATACTTGGGCTGGAGAGATGGCTCAGTGGGTTCAAAGCAGTGACTGTTCTGGATTCAGAAAAGTTTAAATTGCTTGCAGTAAATAAAAGTGGAAATACAATGTATTAAAGCCTTTTGAGAAAGATCAAAAGCTGAACTAAGAGAGAAGACTTTCAGAACTGAGCATCTGTATCAGAAATGGAGAAAAACTTCAGATAAAGAAGCCAATGATGCAAACCAAGGAGCTAGAAAAACCAAGAACCAAACAAACCCAAACTTAGCAGAAGAGAAGTAGCAAAGATGGGAGGAGAAAGAAACTATTTAAAATAAAGAGAATATGAAAGGCGAATGAAACAAAGCTGGGTCTGATTTTTGTTTTACAAAATAAACGGATGTTTACCTACAGGAACTGAGCATAGCCCAGAGAAGACCAACATAATAATTAAAAGCAGGAAGGGAAAAAATGAGACACTTAACCCAATGCCATACACACAAAAGGTTTTTAGGGGCTGATAGGAAGAATGAGATGCCAACAACTTGGATGACCAGGAAGAAATGCCAGTATGTGTAACCTACCAAGAGTGAACCAAAAGAACACAGCAAATCTGAAAAAACAGCAATGAATTAATTTCAAGAGGGTACCAATGACACAAAGTCTCCTGAGGAAGAAAAGCTTGGGACAAAATGCTTCACTGTGGAAGAATTTGTCAAACCTTTACAGAACTAACACTATTTTTCTTTCCCTTAAATTATAACAAATAAATGAACAAACAAGAAAGAAATAGAAGGAACTCTTCCAAACTTATTCATCAGGCCAAAATTACTGTAATAGCAAAACCAGACAATGACATTGAAACTACTAGAAAGAGAGAAGAAAGAAGAACCTACAGACCAATATTGCCTATGAAAATTCTTGATAAAATAGTCAACCTTTAATCCCAGCACTTGGGAGGCAGAGGTGGGTGGATTTCTGAGTTCGAGGCCAGCCTGGTCTACAGAGTGAGTTCCAGGACAGCCAGGGCTATACAGAGAAACCCTGTCTCGAAAAACAAAACAAAACAAAACAAAACAAAAACCAACCAAACAAAAAAACAATAGCCAACAAAACAAATCAATATAAGATCCAAAAGATGATATACCATGATCGAATGAGTTTTACCTCAGAAATGCAAGAATAGCTTAGCATATACAAATCTATAAGCCTAATACATCACAGCAGTAGAATGAAGGTCAAGAAAACATAGGGTCATCTCAAATAGGTACAAAAAAAAGAATTTGATACCATCCAATACCGCTTCATGATTAAACTGTCTCCACCCTAATTATATATAGAAGGAATGTGCCTTATTGAAACAACCCACAGCCAACAACATACATGCTTCTAAGACAAGAACAGGTAAACAGTCTATATAGTCCAACTTAGCACTGGAAGTCCTACCTGGGACAGCAAGATAAGGACTAAAGAGCTATAAAGGAGGAGCTAGTTATCCCTGTTCACAGATGACATGATTGTAGATAACAGAGGAAAACTAAAGGTTCCACTGAGAGCTAACAAAACAAAACACGCCATTAGACTGATAAAGAGATTCGATACAGACGTAAGATACAAAATCAACACACAAAAGTCAGCAACATTTTACATCAATAGTGAAACAGCTGGGAGAGAAAGCAGGAAGCAGTATCACTCAAAGCAGCCCCAAATCATAAGATAAGTACAAGCTTAACCAAGGAATTACATGATCTCTACAATAAAGACTCCGAAACACTGATAAAAGAAATTGAAGGGGGTGGGGCTGAGTGGCATGCCAGAAACCTTCATTCAACACCATCAAAAAGGAAATAAAAAGGAAATAAAAGGTAAAGAGAGGATGGAACACACACACACACACACACACACACACACACACACACACACACACGTGTGCATACACAGAGAAAGGCATTCGATGTTCAAGAAAGAATTAATATTGTTAAAATGTTCATACTACCCAAACAAAACAGAATCTACAGGTTTAATAAAGCCCGTAACAAATACCAGAGCCATTCTTCTTAGAAATAGAAAACAAATAAAAACCCAATTCAAATTTGTATGGGACCACAAGAGACTTCTTGGTAGCCAACGCAATTGTGAAGGAAGGGACAGAACCTGGGGCATAACACCTGACTTTAAACACTCCACAAAGTCACTGGAACCAAAGCATCATGGTACAGGCAAAAGAAAAACCCATAAGCCAATGGGAACAGAATAGAGAACAGCCGTATTTACAGCCACTGACTCGAAACCCAGCTCATACATCAGAGAAAGCAGTCTCCAAGAGGCGTGGCATTTGGAAAACTGGGTGTCCAGGTGCAGGAGACTGAAACCAGCACATGTCTCCCCACGTGAGACATCAACTTGGAGTGGAGGCTTAACTGTGAGACCAGAAACTATAAAATTACTAGAAGAAGGTAGAGAAGAAAGGTTTTGTGACATGGGTCTCCAGGCAAGGAACACACACATCAAAAGCAGGTTTGGAAATGGCCTTGTGTCAAGCTTAAAAGCTTCTATACGTGGGTGTACTCAGAGAGACGGAGTAACAGCCAGTGCCTGATAACACAATAGGATTAGCACAAGAAAGATTAATTGTGTGCTGTGTGATTGTATGTTATATAGATAGGATCTTTGTTCCCAGCCCAAAGGAGGAAACCAAGTGCGAAACGATGCAGGTGCCTGCTAGCCTGCTTTGTATATGTGTATCAAGATACTGGATATACCTTACAAATATATATGATCAATGTGTCAATTAAAAATACACACTCACACACACACACTCACACACACACACACTCACACATGCACACTCACACACACAAACACACTGAAAAATAATAAAAATAAAGTTTACAAGTTAAGACCATAAAGCCAGGCATGATAACACGTGGCTGGAATCCCAACATTCAAAGGGCAGGGAAGGAGGATCACCAAGTTCAAAGCTGGTTTGAACTATGTAGTGACACACTGTCTTGAAAACAAAAACGAGACAAAACAAATCTGTAGAGGACTTGCTGTTTTAAGAAGCACTTTTAAGTTTAACTTCAATGTTCTTTGTTTCCGAAAGATAATATATTTGTCTCTTCATCATAATCTAAGGTCACAGAGATATTTTCATTGCTTAGTTTGAATGAAAAAGACTCTATTTTGAATATATTTTCAGGCACCCGTGGAATTGATAATTAAACAGTATTTTCTAGTTTAGGGAATAATGATAAGCTTCATCTTTATTGACAGCAAAACTCACCGCTAGATGTTGTAACAACACACTGATGCCTAGCTTTCAATTGTAGAAGTTCTGGCCAAATGAGTTACATTTCAGACAGCTTAGCAACACAACACATATGAGTGTGCGTGCATACACACACACACACACACACACACACACACACCAGAGGTGAAGCAAGCTAAGCAGGTTTGATAAATCATGTGAGTATCAGTTTCCTGGCAAGAATACTGTACTCCAGTGATCTAATCTTGGCTGTCAACTTGAATAAATCTGGATTTAACTAAAAACCCAATCAGTTGGACACACCTGTGAGACATTTGTCATTATTTGTGTGTGTGTGTGTGTGTGTGTGTGTGTATTTGGATATATATGTGTATATATGTATATATATAAAAATATGTGTGTATACATACATTATGTATGTGTATATGCATATGTATATTCATTTACTCTTATCATTTCTGTTCCTTTAGGAACCCTGATAAATACAGCCACCATGAAGGTAATGAGTACTAGTATAGGGTGCTTGGGAGTAGAGCCAAGTCTATCTCTTTTCCCCTCACATCACCCTGTAGGGAAGTTAGGGTTTCCCTGCTTTGTCTCTTAGAACTGCATAGATGTCTCTGATGATCACAAAATAAGACAAGGGAAAAAAATACAAGGAAGAGAGCAATATAGTATGTTGCCATTTAGTTTTCAAAGATACATATATACTTGACTCCCAGCACTGCAAACCAAACCAAACCAATCCAAACTTGCATGTGAATTGTATGTATCTACCTACAGACGTAGAGAGGACATGCTGTACTGCATGTGAATCATATGTATGTACCCACAGACCCAGAGAGAGCACACTGTGCTCAGGTATACACCAGCCATAGATTCAGGATAACTAGGCAAAAATGGACCACTCAGGAAATGGGGAGAAGCAGCTATATAGAAGCCATATTTACTGTTCCCAGTCCGTCCTTCAAGGCAGCTCAGCTCTAAAAATCAAATCTAAAGCAAACAAGAGCGAGAGAGAGAGAGAGAGAGAGAGAGAGAGAGAGAGAGAGAGAGAGAGAGAGAGAGAGCAGCTCAGCCCAGTCCAGGAAATGCCTATGAGGAGCCAGGGGCTGAGCCTCCCATCTGGGTTAAAAGCATGTGAGAAGGGCATGAATCTTACGGCTGGAGACGCAGTAGCAGAGCCTGGCATTGATCTTGCGGAACAGCTGCTTGTTGATGGGCCAGATGAGTAATGTGCACAGCTGGATGGCGTTGACAATGAGCCCCGAGGCGATGAACACGTAGCAGAAGACCAGGTGACACAGAAACTGGGACTTCAGCAGCCCGATGAGGTCCATGATGTGGGGAATCTCAAAGGAGATAAGTCCGTATGGCCGGAGAGTTCCAGAAGGGAGAAAGATCCAGGGCTCAGGAAAGTGTCTGAAACACACAAATGTTATACATGAGCAAAGGTATGCTGTGCCTTATACTAGAGAGAATGTATCTACAAGACAAATATGCACTGGAAGTTAAGGTCTCAGCAGTGCTCAAGTTCAGGACAGTTTAATGTTGAACACTCCAGGAATTTAGTCGCTGTTCCTGCACCAGCTTCAAAACAATCTGGCCACAAGTATCATCCTTCCTTGGGTTCCAGAGGTCTAACATTTGTAAACATTTGACAAATCTTTTGCCTTGCGGACGGGGACACTCAGAAAAGGAAGTCAGCTGGAAAGTGATGTGTGGGGATTAGATGCTGCCTTCCTTAATGTGTCCGAGTGTAAGAAAGAGAAATTCAGTTTTCCTTTCCCACTGTTAAGTTCCAAGGACTATTACAACTCTGCTGACACACTAGCCAGTGTCTAATATGGTGTTGGTGATGTTAAGGGTGGTCATACATGTAGATAAGTCATAGAGGAGCAGAGAGGTCTTAGCTCCTTTTGGTTGGGTTGTTAATAGCCAGGGCATCCATACAGACTTGGAGGTTTCCTTGGTAGCTTGGATGTAAAGCTATGATCCACCATGACTCCATTTTAGTCAAAATTCTAAGGAAGATTTTCTTTTTCACCTCTGGAACTTAAGCTGACTTCTATAGCCTGGACAAGGTTCGTCCACCAAAGACAAGTTCTAGACACTTGGACCTCGGTGTGGGGTATCATGGAAAATGGCAAGGTCACTGAAGAACTGCCCTTGGAAGAGATTAATGCGGATCTCATGGAATAGGTTAGTTCTCTGGCGAGTTCTCCCTCTCTGGTTTCCTGTCTTGACAGGTGAACTTTGACTCTCACGTGTGCCTGTCATTGTGAGGTTTCCTGCCACAAGGTGTGCACCAAAGCCAAGGAGAAGTAGAACCTGAAAATTTAGTAAAACCTCTTTTGTTGACACATAAACCACCTGAAGAACCAGGCAAGAAGGGATCCAGGTTTGTTAAATCAGTTCTCTAACTTTTAGTCTTAGGGTTCATATGAGAGAAGGAGGGGGAAGGGGAGAGAGAATGCTAAGTCATTTAGAGAGGTGGGAAGAGACAGTATGAATGTTAGTTCCAGATAGCAGCTTGGGGAACCAGCCATTCTGAATTAAGAAGAGCTTTTCCTCTTCTAACGTGGCAATGAGCCAGTGTTGCATCAAGCTGAGATAAGATGGTATAAGTATCTGAGCAGAGATGAAAACAGCTGGGGAGAAAACACTGTAAAATTCTTCACTTACTTTTCTTTCAGCTTGGAAGCCCTTAGTATGCTGTGTGGACAGTCATCCCACCAAAGCCACTGTGAGAGTGTGTTATCACATGAGGCAGAGGCAGGACAAATCGTATACCATTTCTGAGACTATCCAAGCAGTAAGTTATGGAATTCAGAGATCAATGCATAACTGTGAAGCTAGTTATGTTCTATGAAGCTAGTGCTAAGTTCTAACTTTGTAAGTAAAGAGAAATGCTCCCTGACCCCTTTCTCCCTCTCTGCCCCTCCCCCTCTCCCATTCCTCCTCCCCCTTCCCCCCTCTCTCCACATGTTCCTGGCCAGCCTCTTCTCCTCTTCCTCCTCCTCTTCCCCCTCCCCCTCCTCCTCCTTCTTATGGCTGGTACCTCAGGGGGAAGAGGTGCCTCAGCATGGGCCCACAGAGGCACCCCTTCCACTTCACCATGCCTCTATCAAACACATCCTTGGTTCTTTCTCTTTTATTTATAAAACACAGGCTTCCCTCCTCGGCCACCAGTTTTACCACACATGAGTCAGTTATGAGAAGAGAGATGATAGATGATGGATAGATAGATAGATAGATAGATAGATAGATAGATAGATGATTGATAGATAGATAGATAGATGATAGATGATTGATAGACAGATGATAGATAGATGATTGATAGATGATAGATAGATGATTGATAGATAGAGATAGATAGATGATAAATAGAGAGATAGATAGATGATTGATAGATAGAGAGATAGATAGATAGATAGATAGATAGATAGATAGATAGATGATAGATAGATAGAATGAATCACAATAGATAAATAATTTATAAATCAAGATTGGTAGATAGAGATTGATGATAGGTGATAGTAGATAAATGATAGGTGGTGATAGTAAATAGAAAAATGAATAGATAGATATAGAGATGATAGGTAATAGAGATGACATAGATAGATAGATAGATAGATAGATAGATAGATAGATAGATAGATAGATAGATAGATAGATAGATAGATAGATAAAAAGAAATAGGTAGAACTCAGCTCTGCCTCTATGGTTCATCCACAGCCAGCCAGCCATTAATGGTGGGTTGACTGGTGAAGAGTCACAGCTTAGACCTGTTTTTTACTGGTTTTGTCTGCCATGAAAATGAGACCTGTCTCATGGGAACAGAACTTGACTGACCCCTGTCCCAGCTCTTGGAGGTTGATGTGGCCAGTGACAAGTGTGTAGGGTAAAGGGGAGAGGTCTGCCTGTCTGTGAGGGAGCAAATGCATGCTGCTTACTGAGAAGAAAGAAAAGAGGGGTCACCCAGCAATCAGTGACAAGGGAAATGTTGGAATGTAAAGGAGCTAGGGACACTGAGAATCCAAGTCCCACAGTGTGCTTTAGACACTGTGGCACAATGGTGAGTGTTCAGGGCACCAGAGGCCAATATTCTGAACCAGGGAGCTCAGAAACAAGACCAGCCACTCCTGTGAAATCAGAATGGTACCATCTGATCCAGGCATTTGAGAGGGGGAAAGCGAGGCCTACAAGAAGGAGCTTCTCTTGACTCTGAGAACATCGGCAGACAAGGAGGGAGCAGCTGGGAGACAGAAGGATGGTGTTTCTGTGGAAACTGTGGGCTGTTGATGGACTATCTTCCTCCTCATTATTTATTTAGATGCTGGCATCTCCTCAGTGTGACTCGAAGCAGGTCGTGGTACCCATCCCTCACACTTTCCTTCTCATCTGTGCTTCCTGGTAGGCACTTGGGATGGGAGATGATGTACCTCAGAAACTCAAGTGACCAAGCTGGTGAGAGCGCACTTGCTGTTCCCACAGAGGACCTGGTTCAATTCCCAGCTCACACACTGCGGCTCACAAGCACCTGTAACTCCCATTCTAGAGATTCTGACGCCCTGTTCTGGCCTCTGTGGGCACTGTATGCACATGGCGCGCACACACGTGTGTGTGAGCGCATACACACACACACACACACACACACACACACGGACTTTATACTCTCGACAAGGGTTATGGATGTTAATTAAAGAAGATAGTTTCATTGGCTGAGGGTCTACATTGATGGAGAAACAGGGATATTCCACCCAGGAGAGTCTGAAATGTGCTAGTCTCTAAACAGAGATACAGCCTAAATAAATAGGAGACCTATGTCTTCATACCAGTGAAGAAGGTATGAGGACAGCCCACTCAGGAAGAGAGGTGGAGACAAAAATGGGATTAGGGGATATGTTTCATTTTTAAATCATCTATCTGTCTATCTATCTATCTATCTATCTATCTATCTATCTATCTATCTATCTATCTATCTACTTATCTATCTATCTATCTATCATCTATCTATCTATCATCTATCTACTTATCTATCTATCTATCTATCTATCTATCTATCTATCTATCTATCTATCTATCTATCTATCTATCTATCCCAGCACATGGCAGGTGGATCTTCAAGTTCAAGGCCAGACTGGACTACTGAGCAAGTTCCAGGACAACAAGAGTTACACAAAGAAACCGTGTGTTGAAAGCAAAAAAACAAACCAAAAATTGCTGAATTTTCCATGCCAACTTAGCACCATCTAAGAACCTGAAGTCTCCAAATGCAGCGCATACAAAACACACAAAGAGAGAACACAGACACTGAAGGCTACATTCCAAACAAAGCTTGCTTGTTTGTTAACTACAATGCCCCATTCTGAAGGAACTGAGGCACAGTGAGACTTCCACAGTAGTACAAACCTACTCGGCTTCTATGCAAGTAAGCACAAGGCAGGGCCTTAAGCATATTCTTACCACTTGATTGATTGATGAGACCAACCACTGGTGATCCAACTCAAGGAGAAGATTAACTTTCCTATAGCAGATATCTAGGAAAAGGACCCATTTTCATTATATTAAATGACAAGGGTACAGAATTATACATAATTACAATTCTGAAATCACATATAGAAAGAACACTGAAGGCCTAGCCAGAATGTTAGCAGCAGATATCTTTGTATAGATACATAATGCACCCCTGTACATTACATACATACATTCACATACATGAGTGCACACAAACACATGTGCACAAACACACCTAACACATATGTGCACATGCTCACCCCCCACACACACACACACATGCACACCATACTCTCACATGCCTGCCTGGAGGCTGGCCCAAGGTATCCACCTCAGAAAGAAATGGGCAAAGGTTAGTTCCCAGATCCTTCCTAAACCCTCTCCTAACACCCACCTGCAGAGAAGGCCCTCAAGGAGACCCAAGTGACCAGATAAATGAAAGTAAGTGTGACTTTGGGGGCTGGCAAAGAGGAGACTGTTGACAAATCCAGTTTCTAGGTCAGTATCTGTGGTCTTTGGGGCAGGATCTGTGTCTGAGAGGACAGCCAGGGGCAATGGGGAGGAGACTGGTGTCAGCCTAGGAGAAATGAGTGAGGTTGTTTAGGGGTCTGGAACATTCTGATCCCTGGGTATACTTCAACTGGATGAATTTAGCCATTCTGCACAAAGATGGCAAGAAATGTGGGCAACCCCAAACAAGCCACTTAGCACGTAGCCCTGACAAACTGGCCGGCAAGTTTAGGTTTGAGAGTCTCTGCAGAGATGCTGGCCTAAGTCCCAAAACAAAACCAGAGAGAAAGTGTTCTAGACTGAATTTAACCATCCACAGGACCATCTTGAACCAAAATATTCCTCAATTAAAATATCATCATTGTCTAACGGTTTGGCAGACGCTTATACAAAATTAGCCTATTTTAAAATTTCATAGAACAGGACTCTGTCCAAGTTCTCTGTAGGGTACTCGATGTCCATTTAAGAATGCCAAACCCTGGGGCCCATGAATCATGGCTGTCTTCATCACATCCTCTAATGAACAGCCCTTCATCCTTCTCCAGAATCTAACGATGGGGCAGTGAAAACCTAAGGCACAGAAAATATACGTCTATGTTTATACAAAAACAAATATGCAGAGCTTTATATCCAAGGAAACGAAAACTCAGAAAAACAGATGAATAGCAGGAGGAAAAAAATAGAGACAGAAACATTGCCTTTCTTTTTATTATAGGGACATGGTAGGGGTAGGATGGGGAGGGGGGAGAAGGAAGGAGGGAAAGGGAGGGAGGGAGAGAGAGAAGGGGGAGGGGGAGAGGGAGAGGGAAAGAGGGGAGGGGGAGAAGGAGGGGAAGGGAGGGGGAGTAGGAAGGGGAGAGGGAGGGGGAGGGAGAGTGAGAGGGGAGAGAGAGGGAGAGAGAGGGAGAAGGAGAGGGAAAGGGAAAGAGAAGGGGAGCAGGAGAGGGAGAGGGAAGGAGGGGAAGAGAAGAAGGAAGGGAAGGGGAGGGGGAGAGGAGGGGGAGAAGGAAAGAAGGGGGAGGGGAGGGGAGGGAGAGAAGGAAGGGGAAAGGAGGGGGAGGGGAGAGAGAGAGGAGGGAGAGCGGGGAGAGGGAGAATATGAATATGCATGTGGAGGTCAGAGGATGAGTTTATGAGATGATTCTCTATCCTTTATATGGGTTCTGAGGATGATCAAGTTGGTCAAGCTTATGTGACAACTACCTCTATCTGCTAACTACCCCTTAGACCCTTTCTCTCTCCTCCCTCCCTCCCTCCCTCCCTCTTCCTTCTTTCTTTCTTTCCTCTCTCTGTCTCTCTTTCTCTGTCTCTCTCTGTCTCTGTCTCTCTCTCTCTCTCTCCCCTCCCCCCCCCGTCTCAGCAGGGTCTCACACTACATCCAAGAACTCACTAAGTAGTGCCTGACTGGCTCCAAGCATAGAGTATCTTCATGTCTCAGCCTCCCTGTTCAGGGATCACAGCTGCACAGCAGGTAAAGGAAATACGGTTAAACATTCTCTGGCCAACTTCTCATGGTGAAACATCCCCGCCCTGAATAGGAACCGGTGGGGTCGGCTGGGTACACCAAATGGGTCACACTCTGTCATTGTCACACAGACCCACCAAGGAAGCAGCATCCTCTGACTGCATATGAACAGATTTCCATAGACTAGCTAAAGTGCAAAGGTAAAATGGGGGGAGGGGGCAGATGTGGAGCCACATTTGGACCAGGTCTCTTGCTTTTACTCCCTGTAAGTCAAGAGGCCCCAGATGGGTAATCTCACCAGGAACATCTTCAACATCACAGGACCACCCCGCCCCCCCACCAATGTCTTCAGTGTCACAGATTTCCACCCCACTGCCCCAGATTTCCATTACTGGTCCCGTGTCTGAGGATGGGGTGATGGTGAGTTTTTGAGCATGGGGTGATGGTGAGTTTTTGAGCTATCGCCCTTGCCACTCAGTCCCAGAGCACCCTGGGACTTGTGGTCTTCAATCACAACCCTGCTCTCCCCACTTTATTGAGGGCTTGAGGATGCTGACCATAATGTTTACCCCCAGCCTGGGGAAGCCAGTTGGCTAGTCTCATCGCCAACAGCTATTTTAAAAGATGCCCAATTAAAAGTATAAAATACACAGTGTCTGGGACCTGAGGAGGCCAGACGTCCATGTCTGAATACACCTGCCTTATTTTCCCAAATAGAGTCTTGCACTGAGCCAGAAGGCCCCACTTAGCTAGACTGGCTGGCCAGTGAGACCCGGGATTCTCCCTTCTCTACCCTCCTGGAGCTAGGGTTATAGGCAGTGCTACCATGCCTACCTTTTGATATGGATGGATGCTCAACTCAGGTTCATTACCCACTGAGCCAACTCCCAAGCCTGGGCAGTGCATATGTTTTTACAAAGTATGTGGAGTTCATGAAAGATTGGAGAAAAAAATTAACAACTTCCCATAGCACAAAACCAAAACCTGAAATTTAGAAAGGAAAAAAATCACCTCGTTTCTGCCTTGCAAGAGATGATTAAGGTTAATAAATGAAACATTTCAAATACCGAAGGGGAGCAACACAAATATGGAACTTGAACTGAACGTGATCTTCTTCATCATGATGACCACCATGTGGTAGTAACCTTAGTTGGTAGGTCATAAGCCTGCAATGGTGGGAACGTGAAGGAGACGGAGGAACATGAAAAGTAGTCACATCCTCCCCTAGGGGTCACCAAAGTGGGGAAGTGGCCTGATCACCCCATCTCGGGGTCTAGGGAAACAGGCATGAAGATGGTATCACCGTTTGGTACTGAAAATGGAGCCCTTGATTCACCTTGCCAACGACCTTCACGTCTACCCCAGCTGCCACTGCCACTGAGATGCCATGGTCAGAACTGGCATCCTCGCTGGGGGTCACCGCTGTCCTCCCCACAAGGTCCTCCCTACAGCTGCAGATGGGCACATTCCTGGAGTGCCCCATCTGCTAATGGAGGTAGATCCTCCGTATCAGAAACAGACGGGGCCAGTGCAGTCAGACAGGACACACCCTAGCCTCACCCCTGCTGTTGGCGGCCTTCCTCTCTTCCTTCACCTCGACCTCCCTACAGTTTTCCCAAATGGCTTAACTATAGGGTAAGCATCCTCTGAAACCCTAAACCCAAAATGCATCAAAATTTCAGCGTCTCTCCAGGAAACCGTTTCACTCACCGAGTTATTAAGACTATTGGATAAGGGCTGGAGAGATGGCTCAGCAGTTAAGAGCACTGACCGCTCTTCCAGAGGTCCTGAGTTCAATTTCCAGCAACTACATGGTAGCTCACAATCATCTGTAATGGGACCTGATGCCCTCTACAGGTGTGCCTGAAAAGACCAATGGTATACTCGTATACATAAAATAAATAAATCTTTGCCGGGCAGTGGTGGTGCATACCTTTAATCCCAGTACTTGGGAGGCAGAGACAGGTGGATCTCTGAGTTCAAGGCCAGCCTAGTCTACAGAGTGAGTTCCATTACAGCCAGGGCTATACAGAGAAACCCTGTCTTGAGAAGACACACACAAAAAAGTATTGTATAAGATCACCATCCAACTATGAGTTCGAAGAACATGAGACACACATGAATTTCAAGTTTAGACTTGAAATATCTGAGACATCCCATCATGTATATGCAAATATCTCCGAAAGCCAAAAACAAAATAGAAATCCAAAACTCTTGCTGCCTCAACCATTTCAGCCAAAGGAGTCTCAACTTTTTCTTACTAATTTTTCCTCTTGTGCCTCTGATCATCAATACCAAACTTTGCTGGGAATGTCCGTGGATTTATCTTATCATCTAGTCTTTTTTTAAATGATTTTATTGTTATGTGTGTGGGTGTTTTGCCTCCATATATGTCTGTGCATCACATAAGCCAGAAAAGGGCTTCTTCTAGAAGGCCTAGAATGGGAGTTATAGACAGTTATGAACGGTCACATGGGTGCTGGGAATCAAACCTGGGTCTTCTGCAAGAGCAGCTAGTGCTCTGAAATGTCAAGCCATGTCTCTAGCCCATTTTTATGACTATGGAGAAAGGCATTAACCGTAATCCTTTTGGTTCTCTGTAATCTTTAAAATCAGACTCTAAGACCAAACAGACATGCACTACTTTCTGCTTTGTGATGGACAGGAAGACTGGACACTGGGGGGTGGGGGGGTACCTCAGCCACCAGAAGTGGACAAACCAGTCCCCTCTGTACCTTGTAAAGCTGGTGGGATTGCATGTTGCCTCCTTCTGAACTGGTCCCACCCATCCAGTCTGTCTGGGCCAAACACTCTATTAGGACCTCCATGTCACACAGGATAAAATATCTGTGGCCACATAGCATGGCTGAAAACCAACAGAGATGGTCAACCATATACACAGGGCCCAACTTCCAGCCCTGTGGAGATCCTCACAGACCTGAAGTGAGAGGAAGCATAGCTCAGAGGCTGATAACAAAGCCACATAGGCAGGAGACACTACAAACCAATGGCCTTTGCGAAAATGTCCTAGAAAGCATTAAGAAGAGGCTTATTTGAGTTGCCAAGTGCTCCCTGGGAGCCTGGGAATGGGCTCTGTGTAGGGATAAACAAGTACAGAGAAGAAGCAAACATCTAGAGTCAGGGCATGTGAATTTGACTCTTGGCCACCTGCACCAATCAGCTTCCTCACCCATCAGCAGAAAACTCTGACCTCCCCATCTCCCTAAGGCTGGGGCGGAAGCTCTGTAGACAAATTGCAGATCCCCTGTTATAAGCCTTAGTTTCATGGCTCAGAAAATGAGGTATGGGGCCATTTGTCTACATAGCCTGCACCTTCGTGTTTAGGTTTGTGGAAATGAACATGCATTTGTACCGGGGTGACAGAGGCACACAGAGTCTGAGGAAAGTTCCGTGATGGTTCCATGGTGACATGGGAGCTCGTCTTCAGTGGGTGACCCAGGGATGCTCTGTCCAGAAAGGCTAGTTCTGAGGGAATAGGCATTTAATTCTTTTCTGCATCTCAGATACCAGTAATTAGGCTCTCTTCTCTCCTTGTCCCTGTCTGTGAGGTGCCCTTGACTCCTGAATTCTTGGAGAGGCTGCTGGTACCAATCTTTATTTTCTGGTAAAGACAGCGGGGTCAGTGGGAAATCAATATAAATATCTTTAAAAAAAATTTTTTTTTTGCTTTGATTTTCATATACAGGGGATGTCAAATGAACCCAGGCCATTTCCCTGAGTAGACTCTAGCATAATGGATCTGAAGAGTCTCACTAGATCACGAATGCACTTAGGGGCTTCTCTGGCATGAATCATTTATTAGAGACAGAAATGCTGGCTGTGAGTGCCCGAAATAAGTTGACTTACAGTACCCTTGTTTCTAGACAGCTCTGAAACACAGCCACAAGCAGCACATGAAAGCACTCAGGCCTGAGAAATGCTTTGGGGTCACTGCGGACTGGTTGTTCCTCGAAAAGCTTCATTAATACCAACAGCGATGACGAGGCAGGACCTTCACATTCCCTGCCCTTCCTTCATTCAGTCCCACAGTTCAGGAGCCGTACAGACACTTCATGAAGCGGTGATGATATACCAGTTCCTAAGAGGAGCCCAGGGTGGGTTTCTTAAGGTACATATTCATTCATTCATTCATTCATTCATTCATTCATTCATTCATAAGTTTATCCATTCACAGTAGGTTGTCTGTCTTTGGAGTTTCATTCATTATGTTAAAAACTTCATTGATAGAGGTGTATTAAACAACCTGATGAAACTCATGATTTTGTTTGCTGCCTTTAAAAGAAATAAATCAGCAAAACCAAATCAAACAAAATTCATCCATTTGGGCCACAAAAATGGAGCAGCTGGAAAAACAGCTTGCCACTGAGTCAGACAGACAACCTGAGCTAACTCAGGGGACCCACACAGTAGAAGGAGGGGACCACTTCTGCGCGTGGTCCTCTGACCTCTACATATGCCATATGGTGTTCCTCTATGTAATGTGCGCGCACACACACTAAATGTAATTTAAAAACTTTTAAATCGATTTGAGTGGTTGCTTTATACACGTGTTAGATTAGACTTCTGGTTCTAATGGGGGCCCTTCTTGGGGTTTGCAGAGGCTAGACATGGCATCCAACAAACTGAAATGTTTACAGGTCGTAAGTCCAGCCTGGACAGACTCCCACCCCTTTCACCTCTCACAGACCGCACAGATCCTCAATACATGTTGATTAGATCCCGGTTTCTAGACGATTTAATGTAATTCAATTTCCCTGCGGACCACTCTGCATTTCCAAAGAACCTAAAAGCTACAGTAGGGATACATGGACCCCTCTGTTTCCTTGCTACTGCAGTGAGAACACGCAGAGGACCTGCTTCCAGCGGACTAACCCACAGGACTGTCCTCCACCCAGGCACGCCTTGCAGGAGGCATAAAGAGCCTCTTCGCAGCAGTGCAAAGGTACCAAGCCATATATCAAACATACTCAACTGTGGTTCACATGAAAGCTAATGAGCTACTTAAACCCCAGCAGGGAGCCACACTCAGATACTAGATGGAGGAAGGAACTCACAGCTGACAGACTCGCCCTTTAAAAGAGTTTTTCCTTAAAATACAAATAGAAAAGGTGAAAGCACTCCCACCTTTGTGGAAGTCGTTTACCAGGTCATGACATTATCCCCATTATGATGGTGATCCACACACACTAGGGACCTTGCAAAGCTCTAAGTAAGATACAGAACCAGAATCTACCTGGAACACTTGGACCTCATTTGGACTTCGTTTCTTCTGGGTTCTAGTGCATCCTAGAAGACTTTGTTTTGTTCTTCACCAGATAACGCCTTAATTGCAGCGGAGGCGGAGGCTTTGTTTTTAAAACATGGTTACAATCTTGCGTTTAAGTACTGTTTAAGTAATTGAAACGTTCTTTTCTTTAAGCATAATATATAACTGTCCATGTGGCAGTCACACAAGGCCAGCTGAATTACTACCTCCCTGTTTTGGCATTGTGTAGTTAAGCTTCTCTTCTCTTTTCCTTTCTTTTATGAGACAGCTTTGCCTTATAGCCCAGGGTAACTTGGAACTCACTATGTAACCCAGGTTGGCCCTGAACTCTGGGATCCTTTCTGCTTCAGTCTTGAACCTAAAAAAAAATACACTTCCTACCCAGCTTTATTTTCGTTTTTTTGTTCTTATTTTTCGAGAATAAATACTGAAGTGGTCAACATTGTGGACATAAAGGTTTTCTTTCCCCTGACTTCTGGGCTATGTCTTTTCAGGCCTGTAGATTTGAAAAACAATCATTTGAGAGTGTACAGTGAACACTGTCCAATTACTTTTTATGATAATGTAACTGTTCTGGTTATTGACAACAATCGTGAATGCCTGACTTCTTCATACCTTAAAACTTGCATCTTGCGTTTCAATCCCTTGTTGCTCTGTTCTTTAAGACAAGGTCTCCAAATGCAGTCCAGGCTGGCCTTGAACCCTGAATCCTCGTGCTCATTAATCTCTTGCCTCCTCAACACAGAGAGGCAGAGGCAGAGAAGCAGGATGATAGCTTTGAATTCAAGGCCAGCCTGGTCTACATAGTGAGTTAGTTCCAAGACGGCCAGAGTTGCATAAAGAGACCCTGTCTCAAAAAATCAAAAACCAAGCTCTTTGTATGTTATGCCTATAACATTTAAAGTAAACTTTTTTCAATTTGTTAGTTTTTATTTGGTGCTCTAGGGGAGCTTTAACCAATTATGTACTAAAAAAGATGCTGGTTTTTTGTTTGGTTTCTGGACCTAGAGCCAAGGGACTGAAGGTGCATACTTTACATACCAAAGCAGACCTGTTCCTCCAGGTTCTCCCAGCATCCCTCAGCATACCCTGCCCCCAACCCTAAACTTTCCAGCTCAGGGGCAGGGCTGCCCTTCCCCAGAGGCCCTTCCCTATATAATCCAGACATTTTGGTGTCCCCCTCTTGTCCTCTTCTCTCTCTGTCTGTCTCTGTGTCTCTGTCTCTCTCTGTCTCTGTCTCTGTCTCTCTCTCTCTCTCTCTCTCTCTCTCTCTCTCTCTCTCTCTCTCTCTCTCTCTCTCTCTCTGCTAGGACACCCCTTTCCCCCACCCCCCACCTCTCCCGAAGTGACTTCCCTGGCCTTGGTCCTTAGGGCCAGTGAACTCCCCCACCAGAGAACAGCTTTCCAATAAACCTGCCTTTAATATAATCTAATCTGATTTAAATTGGCCCATTTCACCAGCGGCAGAAACATAACTTATGTTTTTCACCATGTTTAAGCACAGAAAGCTATTTTTTCCACTCTGACTTCTCAGCCTGCAGAAAAAGCGAGGAAACAGTCACTTTTCTAACCTACCTTTTCCATAGTTTAACCCTACTTTCTGATTTTAAATTTTCACCTACCCAGCTCAGGTCGTTTTGTATGTTTTGTATGTGTGTGGGGATTCCTGTGAGATCTGAGGTTGCTATTGGGAATCACCATTGTTGTTCCTCCACCTTATTCAATGAGGAAGTTTCCTCAATAAAACCCAGGGTTTTTCCCTACCTGGTTGGTTCTGGGGATCCCCAGGCTCCAAGTTCCCTGTGGGTCACCACACACGTACCACATCTGCATGGATTCTGAGGCCCCAAAATGAGGTTCTCATATTCACAGACACAACGTGATTTAACCACTGAGCCATCTCCACAGCCTGTCTATTATCATAACAATATAATAGTCTTTAGAAGGATTTCAGTAGAGCTGGAGAGATGACTTGGTGGTTAAGAGCACTGACTACTCTTCCGAAGGTCCTGAGTTCAAATCCCAGCAACCACATGGTGGCTCACAACCATCCATAATGAGATCAGACTCCCTCTTCTGGAGTGTCTGAAGACAGCTACAGTGTACTCATATATAATAAATAAATAAATAAATCTTTTTTTTTAAAAAAAAGGATTTCAGCAAAATCTCTTCCCAGGCTAGTAAATATTTCCTTTTTTTCCACTGTCACGGGTAATGCCGTAATGAACATTGGGCCCGCAATCACTGCATCATCCTGATGTGCACAGCTCCAACTTTATCACATATTAACAATTTCCTCTAAAAAAGCAACAACACTCCAGGAGACCTTGTACATTAATGAGTTCATTCATTCCCTTCTTGCTTCGGTGCTTCCCCAATTCATTTTCCAAGATCGCCTATCATTTAGTAAATATATTTCAATTTTTAAGGCTCAAAGATTTACAGCGACTTTAAAAATACTTACTATGTCTGTGCATGTACATGCGCATGCACCACAGAAATACATGCACACCATAGCCACGCAGTCCCTGCAGGAGTAAGAAGACAGACACAGCACTGGGTCCCCTGGAACTGATGTCACAGGTGGTTGTGAGCCGCCCTATGGGTGCTGAGAACCGAATCCAGGTCCTCCACAGGAGAGAACCTGGTGCTTTTATTGATGAACTTCAACCCCTCACAATGCACTTTTGACATTCATCGGCAAGCGTATAGCCATCACTCAGAGGATCCATCTGTGATTTGTTATTCCGGGTTTATTCATATGTACATTTTGCAGGTAGAGAATGAAGGCCCCAGAGAAGTCCTCTGACTTGATTTCTTCAGCCCACTCCACACTGTCTGTTCCTAAACCTCGCTGACCCTTGCTTCTTCCCCCTTTCATCCTTCCTCCTGACCTGACTCACAAAACCACTGAGGAAACACACTAAGAGTCGGGGAGGACTGGTGGAAATACCGCAGATGATTAAAGCTAAGCACGTCTGCACCCACACGCAATCCGCTCAGCTAACATTTACGCAGTACCTACTGTGTGCTTGACAGCACTCTCCTGCTCACAGTAACATAAACTGAGCGTCAAAGCAAGAGGGAAAAGGCCTTCTTCCAGAGCCTCAGGGCACTATCTCACTTGGCCTGTCTCAGTGGTAAGATTTAGCAAATCTTGAGGTTTACTGAGAGGACTTAGAACTTCCTCTCCTTAGCCGTGGCCCTGAGCCCTGTGCTAATAGTAATGTCATTAAAGATCCTTGCCCAGTGGCCAGAACGAAAGCAGAACTGGACTCAGTGCTGAAAGCAAACTCTGTTCCGGCTCCAGCTCCTACTCTTCTCGGAACTCCATTTCTAAGAAAGCAAATTCTGGCAGCCCCGAGACTCTAGAAACACAGATGACCAGACCTCACAAACTTCTCACGGGGTAGAGTAGACCACAGGCCATTTTTTGCTCTCTGGAGAGCAATGCTAAAGACGGCTGATATATCACATGTGATCTGTAGATGTCCCAGGGCGCCAGTGGGAAGGTGACTCAGAGATGTACCAGCCACATGGGCATGAGGACCTTCGTCCACAGACCCAGCACTCACGTACGAGGCAGATACAGCGGTGTGTACCTGCAATCCCAGTGCTTGGGAGGAGAACACAGATAGGTTTCCAGATTGGCCGGCCAGCCAGCCTGGTGTAATGAATATATCCCAGGTTCACTGAGAGACCCTGTCTCAAGCAATTAAGGTTGAGAAGCAAGCAAAGAAAAATGGTTGATGTCAATCTCTGGATACTACACACACACACACACACACACACACACACGCACACATGTATACACACATGCACACTGGTCTTGTAGAAGACAAACCATCAGCAAAAGCAACTTAGGTCCACGTGGAGACGTGGGCAGAGAGGGTTTAGTGTGTTAGCTAAACAAAGCAAATGAATGAAACCTCATGTAGAAAGACCTGAGGGAATTCCAGTTACCAGGAAGAAGACATCCAGCTTTAGCCATGACGTAACAAGAGTCCTGGTGAATGTCAACACTGCCAAAGCACCTTTGGGTAGTAAAACGGACCTCCCGACACTCACACAACCTCTGTGAAAATGGAGCAGAAACAAACAAACGTCCATCCAACGCCACCCTGACCCTGAGCACAGCCAGCAGGTGGGAAAGGCTGTGACGGCATCACCGTGGCTCTGCAGCCGGTCTACCAAAGAGTGAGCCAAGCAGAGGCCTGGGAGCCAAGCAGCTACCGCCTCCATTGAGGAAAACCAGGCTTGGCAGGAAGTCTCAAAGGAAAACTTGGCCAGGACACAGGACTGTTTCCCTTCATGGAAGGCCACTCTGAAAACCCGAGATTAAATTCTCTGCCATCCCCCCATGGTAAAAGCGGTGCTCACGGATGAATGCAATGGGTGACTGTAGTCACCAGATTGGCCAGGGTACAACCCACAAGACACCTCATGACTCAAATATGTGAGGGAAAAGAGAGAGAGGCAGCTGCCTTCTGATGGCCAAAGACACTGGAGTCAGAGCTCCCTGGGGACAGTGACGGTGGCACACAGGAGTCACTGAGGAAGCATGGGTTCTCAGCAGGAAGCTAAATAAGGGAGGAGAAATGTGCTCATACTTACTGGCTAGGAGCCAAAATTGCCCCCCCAGATAGAAGTCAAAAACCACTGTCCCCTTTTCCAGTTTTATGTCTGGGAGACTTCCCGCTTCCCCAGAAGTCTACCTATAGCATCAAACTCAAAGCATGCTGTTGACTATTTGGGGACAATGCCATACGTATAATGTCAGCACCCAGGAAGTAAAGGCAAAAAAGAACATCTTTAGCTACATAAAAAGTTCAAGATCAGCCTGGACTGTACTGGCCGGTTCTGTGTGTCAACTTGACACAAGCTGGAGTTATTACAGAGAAAGGAGCCTCCCTTGAGAAAATGCCTCCATAAGACCCAGCTGTAAAGCATTTTCTCAATTAGTGATCAAGGTGGAAGGGCCCAGCCCCTTGTGGGTGGTGCCATCCCTGGGCTGGTAGTCCCGGGTTCTATAAGAAAGTAAGCTGAGCAAGCCAGGGGAAGCAAGCCAGTGAGAAACATCCCTCCATGGCCTCTGCATCAGTTCCTACCTCCAAGTTCCTGCTCTGTGTGGGTTCCTGTCCTGACTTCCTTTGCTGATGAACAGCAGTGTGGAAGTGTAAGCTGAATGAACTCTTTCATCCCCAACTTGCTTCTAGGTCATGATGTTTTGTGCAGGAATAGAAACCCTGACTGAGGGGGGGGAGGGGGGTTGGTAAGCAGGGGGAGGGGGGATGGGATGGGGGTTTTCAGAGGGGTAATGAGGAAAGGGTTTTATTTACCATTTGAAATGTAAATAAAGCAAATAAGTAATAATAATAAAAAAAAGAAACCCTGACTAAGACATGGACTATATGAGACCCCAACTCACAAGCCAATAAGATACAACAACAAAAAATTGTGAAGCTCCTTGCGTCTGATGGCCTCCCCAGTGGCTCTGTAGAGGAAGCTGCTCCAGCCGTTCCTTACAGCCCTCAGTATAGAAATGCTTGTCTTCTACAAAGGGTGCTGGAGTGGAGGTGAAGTGGTAAAGTGAGTGGGACTTCTGTCATAGTTTGGGTTCTATCGCTGTGAACAGACACCATGACCAAGGCAACTCTTATAAAGGACAACGTTTAATTGGGGCTGGGTCACAGTTTCAGAATTCGGTTCATTATCATCATGACTGGAAGTACTGCAGGGTTCAGGCAGGCATGGCACTGGAGAAGCTGAGAGATTTGCATCTTGATTCAAAGCCAGCCAAAAGACTCACCCTGGCCTATATATGAGACCTCAAAGCCCACCCCCACAGTGACACACCCCTCTCTAACAAGGCCACACCCACTCCAACAAGGACACACCTCCTAGTAGTGTCACTTCCTGTGGGCCAACCATTCCAAACATGAGTTGAACCTATTGAAACAACCACACCTTGCTTCTAATATAATTCTGGATAAGAGATAAGGGCAGTAAAATTACAATTAGGTCAACACTAAACCAGCTCCAGATATAAACTAGCTACAGAATGAGCGACTGGGATATGAAATACCTGCACTGTGGTATTGCACACCATGGCTAAAGAAGCAAGTATCACGCCATGTGAAATAAGGTTGATCCCAAAGATGCCCTGCTGCATGAACTGAGCTAGAATCAGAATAAGACAGAGTTGATCCATTGGCATGCAATAGCTCAAAAAAGGCACAAATAGAATTAGAACCTGGACCCCTGGTGGTTATGACCCAGCGATCTGAGGATCAACTGATGGGGTAGAGGGGATTTAGAGAGTAACAGAAAGTTTTAAGCTGGGCTTTGGTGATGGTTTCATAGTAAGTACATGATTCATCCAAACTCAATAAACTGTATACTTTGAATGGCTGTATTTTATGGTGGAAAAAAAAAACTTATCTCAATAAAGCTGTAAAAACTTTTAAATGAGGGTCAGCAACATTATGTAGAGTACCCGCTCTTGACCTGTAGATCATGGTCCCTTTGTTGGATGAATGGCCATCAGAAAACACAGATATTGCCACAGTGGTGGCGCACGCCTTTAATCCCAGCACTTGGGAGGCAGAGGCAGGCAGATTTCTGAGTTCAACAACAGCCTGGTCTACAGAGAAACCCTGTCTCAAAAAACCAAAGAAGAAGAAAGAAAAAGAAAACACAGATATTTATATTACAATTCATAACAGTAGCAAAATTAGTTAGCAATGAAAATAATTTTATGGCTGTGAGTCACCATAGCACGAGGAACTGAATTAAAGGGGACCTCCCAACTTTAGGAAGGTTGAGAGCCACTGACTTAGAAGGGAAGGGAACGGCTTGCTATTAGGCATAAATATCTGAGTTTGATTCCCCAGAACCCCCATGGTGGAAGGAGAGAATTAATACTCATAAATTGTTCTCTGACTGCATTGTACCATGATGTATACACACACATGCACACACAGACACACACACATCCACACAGGTGCACATGCACATGCACACACAGAGACACACACAGAGTAAAATAAAACAAATGTAATAAATAAGTGAACCAGTGCAAGGAAGGAAGACATCTCAAATGATTGAAATTCCAACCTCAAGACGAAAATCTTTGAGTATGAGAAGTCCAATTAATTTTCTTCACATAGATGTAAAAGGACCAGAAAGAATGGGAACAGAGGGAGAGAAAAGACAGGCCAAGACACCCTTGTCCTGTCCTCTGGCTCTTAGGGGAAGCTAACAGAAGCCTGGCTCTCCATGCGCTGGCCTCCCAGGCTTCATCGTACACACGGGTGGTTAGCAGGTGACGCAGTCTGTCAAACGCTGGTACAGAAACAACACCCTTGCTTTGGCATGGTCTCAAATGACTCACCAATAACAGTCCCGATGGCATAAAGGAACTCAACCTCATCGGGATTTAGTTCCAGCGTGTACAGTGCTGGTCCGGAAGGGTCTAGCACTCAACTGCAGTTCCGGCATTTACCCTCCTGAATTTTTGAAACTGGGCATTCCCCCCTCCCCTGCCCATCTCTAGCCCTGTGACATTTTACCAGTTTCTCTGAGACATCCCAAAGACTAAGAACCCAGTGGCTCCAGATGAAGATCTTCGGTTCTTCTGCTCTTTAAACAGTGATCTGTCTTTGCGGAAACACTGGGGAAAATAAAAAGTCAAGAAGGCAGGCATTCATCTTCACTCTGGCCCATCCTTTCCTGTCTGAAAACAAATTTCCTGGGGATGAAACTGGCATGCGTCCAATCAAACAACACAGTGTTATCAGTGAAACTGGTGTCTCAAGATCTGACGCAGAGAGTCATCCTTTCTATATGGAGATTGCACCATATGATCTGGCTGTCCCTGGTGGCAGCCATATACTGAATCTAACCCCCATCCTGAAATAAAGATGCCACTCGTGACTCCCCCAGTACATGAGACCAGGGAGTTGCATCTGTACCCAAGGTAAAGTCCCCACAAATTCTCAAAGACGGTTGACAATGGTTCCAGATGGAAACTTAACTTGATTCTGCTCCTTAAAATATGTCCCGGCTGCAGAGTAGGTTCAATGTTAGCCTGGGTTATACAGTGAACTCTTATCTCTAAAACTAGCCATATCACAATTACCTCCTAGGTGTCCAGTCTTGGGGTCATGAGCTAGGAAGGCTGCCCAGAATTCTTGGAGGCCTGTGGGCACCCTTCACAAACTGGGACACAGGAAGCCTAGTGATCTCTAGACTCAGTACGAATGGTCTGGGAGGATTTGGGAAGGGCTCCTTTTCAGGGACCATAAGGCATTTCAGGACTAGGGGATGTAGTGCGATGCCCAAAAGGCTGGATCCTACAGGGTGATGGACCAGCTGACGAATCTATGAATTTACCCCAACCTTAACTGACATCTGTGATTATCATAAAGTTCACCTGCGCCATCCGAAAGGAACTCTAAAGTCAGAAACTCGTTCAACTGAATATGTGTGACCTCCACCCCAGGACTGCCCAGGGCTGATGATAAATGTATATTTATCTGGGAATGTATATTGATCATAGAAACACATTTCTAGACTACTCGAACTTTCCACCCTATTGAAAACACTCCAGGAAACAAGCAAGCACACAAAATCAGGGCAAGAGAGGTGTTCCTGTGATGAGATTGATCTGGTTTCTTTCTTCCCCCTTTTCTCTTTACTTATGAGTAGACCCTTGGTCTGGTTTCTTTTTCCCCCCTTTTCTCTTTACTTATGAGTGGACCCTTGGTCTGGTTTCTTTTTCCCCCTTTTCTCTTTACTTATGAGTGGACCCTTGGTCTGGTTTCCTTTTCCCCCCTTTTCTCTTTACTTATGAGTGGACCCTTGACTGTTTCTGCATTCTTACAACATGAAGCCCTAAGATCACAGTACCTAAAGAAGCTGTAGTGTGAAGGGACTGACCTTGACTCCAGAGCAGGATCCTGGAGCCAAGGGGCAGCTTGCCACCACGACAAGAGCAATCTCTGTCCAATAATCTCAGGATTATTGGCGCTCAGAAAGAACAGGGTGTGTCCTAGAATAGCCCAGAAAGGGCTCATCCTAGCAGAAGTGGGGAAGATCCTAAAAGGTAGGAGATCGGAGACAAGGCGAGAAAGAACGAACCCCCACTAAATGTTTCATTGTCAGAAGAGAAAAGCAGCTATGGCAAGAAGAGGGTTGGGGTGGCTGTCTCATGCGACCACACTGTCCCTTCTAAGACTCAGACTCGCCATCTGGATATAGAAAACAGAGAGATGGGAATGAAAATCAAACATCCGTTCCTTCCCAGAGTCACCAAGAGATCATCCAACTTGGTTTTCTCCTCAACATTTTCCAGAAAGGCAGAGGCAGGCGGATATCTGAGTTCAAGGCCAGCCTGGTCTACAGAGTGAGTTCCAGGACAGCCAAGGCTATACAGAGTAACTCTGTCTTGAAAAACCAAAAAAGAAAAAAAAAATTCCTCTAGTGGGGGTGGGGTGGGGTGGGGCTCATAACTAAGTACCAAAAGCTACCCTTGTTTTAATTTGTTATTGTCTTTTCTCCAGGATTTATTTATCTGGGGGTGGGGCACAAATGCTCCAGCACTTCTGATGATATCAAGAGAGAAGCCCGCAGGAGGTGGGTCTCTCAACCATATGAAACTCGGGTCACACCACCGGCCAGCCTTCGGTTGTACTAATCGGGATCTTACGGAGCTCAAGAGCTGCATGCGCTTGGAGACGGCCTTGAACTTCTGATTCTCCCCTTTCTGCCTCCTGAGTTCTGAAAATGCAGCCACACCTGGCTGCTGCTTTCACCTTTCCACGTGGAGGCCTTAGAGTGGCCCACGTCTGTTCTGCACAGCACAGATGGTCCCAGAGACAGGAGTCTTGGTTACCAAGTTTCCATTGACCCTGGACTCCTTGCTGACCACGCAGGAAACAAAGGCATCACTCACAGGCACACCAGATGAGCCAGTCCCTTGTGCCAGGGGCAGCATGCACCAGGGAGCAGTTCTCGGTCGAAGTGTCTGAGATCTCATGGGCAGAGAGTTGAAGGCCATTCGTGGGGCAAAACTTAAGACTGCACGTCCCGGTTCTGCTTCCCTCTGCACACTGCCATTCCTCGTGAACCCTAAAAAAGGTTCCGTGTGTATGTGGAGTGGCCAAATTAAAAAGCAGGCGTCATCCCTGGCTCTCACTGATGGAGCCTCTGGGTCACACGACTGGCACTGTTGACTGGCAGGTGGAAGCTTAATAATGAGCACTGTGAGAAGAAAACATTTGCTGGACTGGAAGTTGGCTAGGCATCCCCAGGCCACAGCTGGATCTGACCTCACAGAGTACGCAGCTAAGGAAGGGGAGGAAGCCAAGGTGGGAGTTGTCGAGGACCAGAGACCTCGGGTTCCGCCATCAAAGTGGAGAGAAGGAAAGGAGAAAGAGGGTGGGGCGGGGTGTCAATGGAGCAAAAAAACCGGAACTACTAAACAACTGGGCATGCTCAGAACCTGCCATTGTCTTCTCTCCCAAGTTCACTAAAACAACGTTAACCTGTTAGTCCTCTACAGCAGGAGGCCAAACCGGGATTTAATTGACATCTCAAAATATTCGTTATGTGCTTTGGTCTATGTGATTTTATTTTATATATTTTTTTAATCTTTCCCCGTGAGTCAGTGGGATGAAGGTGGAAAACAAAAGTCTCTGTCCACTTTGTGTCTAAGAGAAGTCTTTTCCACGGCAGAAGAAAAGCAGCCAAGATTGCGAGGCTGTGCGACGTAAGTGTGTGCCGTCATTTCCTAACGCCCGGCAGAGTCAAGCTGGAGTGCTTGGGTATTCTTAGCACTGGGATTTCAGGTCATCCACCAAAGGGCATCAGCTTCAAGTCAGGCCAGAGAAAAGAATGCAGAACCTTCTCAGAACCTTCGCAGAACCTTCACAGGCGCCGCCGGAGAAAGGATAAGTTGACAGGCGCTTATGCAAAATGCTTACCATCCAGTGAGCGTTGACTGTGGGTCATTGCTCAGTCAAGTGACTATGTGACAGTACAGAGCATAACATGACATGTGGCAGCTGGAAAGAACAGCATAGAAAACCTTCCCTTGTCCCCAGAGGGTCAAAGAGGCCCTCAAGACAACCAGTCACCCACTCCTGGATTCTCCGACCTGCTCCCTCCCTTCCTCCACAGGTGTGGTGAGGCCTCACTGAAGTGTCTGCTTCCTGCCTGGACAGCCTTGTGTTTTTTCCTAGGCCACAGCACCTCTCAAAGCTTGCCTATCCCCTCTGCCACCCAGTGTCTGCATGGTGTCTGAACCTCTGTGCTGGTTAGTGTTAACTGTCAATTTGACAGAATCTAGTTACCTCGGAGATGGGCGTGCCTGTGGGAGATTATCTTGACTGCATTTAGGCGCGTCAGAAAGACCCGTCCACTGTGCTCAGAGGCATTTAGTAGACTATAGGGATGGAGAAGAGGAGGTGGAACATCTGTGGGCACTCTAAGTTCTCCTCTTCTTGGACGGGACAGAGGACTTTGCTCTCTTCAGACTGCAGGCGTATGGAGACCGGCTACTTCAGGCTCCTGCGGCCTTGACTCCTTGTATTGGAGGGACTACGAGGTAATATAAACCCTTTCTCCTTTAAGTTGTCTTTATCAGGGGACTCTATCACGGTGACAGAAAAACAACGAAGACTGGCTACCTAGGTTCAGGAAAAGCAAGTATACTAGGAAGAGACAGAGTGAGAGTCTGAAGGAAGCATTCCCAGACAGAACAATGGTTGGGGGGAGGAATGGGGGGGAGGGGGAAAGGGGAGGGAGAGCGGGTACAGGCAGGCCTCATCGCTGGCTCTCACAGGGCTCTCCGAATGCTCCTGATCTCACAGTGAAAAAGTGATCTCTGTAGGCTATTGCCCTTGTCCGGGACACCAATGATACCGGGTTCCTTCATGAACCCCTGTGGTAGGCAAAGGGCAGCCTGAATCTAAGGATTTGACCAGAAACCCTGTAAGTGGATGGAATCCTATGGGGTGGTGCAATAAAAGACTTGCCCTATTCACACAAACCCCTCGAGGCTGGAATGACAGATGGGGAGGTGAGAAGACACAGACCCCGTGTCTACCAGAGCCAGGCCACGAAGCTCCGAAGCTCCCAGTTGTTGGAAGTCGGAGGCTTTCACGCCTCCAAGGCTTGCAAGGCAGTCAGGGAGGCCCTTGTGTGGGCAGCGCAGGGTCAGAGCCGGAGGGAAAGAAAGCCTTGCAGTTGGAGTGGGCAGTGGAATGGAACTTGGCAGCTGATTGGTCCATTTAAAGAGGCATAAGACCAGCCGGGCGGTGGTGGCGCATGCCTTTAATCCCAGCACTTGGGAGGCTGAGGCAGGAGGATTTCTGAGTTCGAGGCCAGCCTGGTCTACAAAGTGAGTTCCAGGACAGCCAGGGCTACACAGAGAAACCCTATCTCGAAAAACCAAAAAATAAAATAAAATAAAATAAAATAAAAAGAGGCATAAGACCAATACTGCAGAAGAGAGCAGAGGTAAGGTTGCAAACTGGCTCCCCCAGTCCTATGACATCCATCTATTTCATTGAAGGGAGGCGGTTTCTGACTCTAGCAGGGCTGGGATCTACCTGAACAGTGATTGGTGCTCGGCAGAGCCTTGTCTGACCACCCAGCCCCCAGCTGCTCTCCTAGTAGCCCAGGTGACTGACACCTAACACTACTACACCCAGGTTACCAGGATGGAAGTTGCGGACTGTTTCAATATGAGTTTGTTGACTATACATCCGCTTTCCACGTAGCCCGCTATTTTTTAATTCTTAAGCAAAATATCTAGGAATCTAAATTTGTTTGGGAAAAATCCAATGGGGCTAGGCTTAGGCAAATTAGCCCCCCCAAACAAAAAACAATGAATTTCTGCATATGGAAGCCATAGGTAGAAATTCTCTTACACAACAGCTCTTCTTTGGGGAAGATGTTATACCTTAAGGATGTATCTAGCAACTTCTGCAACAGTCTAGGTGGTTATGGCCGACATGGGAGAACTTACTCTTGGTATCTAGTGGCAAAGGCCAAGGTTGTTGTTATCAGCCTACCCTGCATGGAACAGCCCCGCAAACACGAGTTACTTGGCCCCAAATGTCAAGAGAGGATTCCTTTAAGGAACGCTATGTGGAGGGCCTGACTGGAAGGCACACAGATAGGAAAATGTGACAGCCTTGTGACCATCTTTTCTGCAGTCAAGAACACTTGATCCACGCTGACTGCCGTGTTCCGTGGTTTCCCTTGAGAAGTCCCCGCTGTCCGTAAGAACCTGGCACAGTAATTAAGGTAGGGGTGTAAACGTGTCATAACTGCGAGTCCACAACTCGTTTGAGAAGGATGGCTGGAGAAGGTCAGGGAAAGAGAGAGATGGAATCAGGGCTACTGAGAGAACTGTGATGGGTTATAATGACCTCAACTTGACAGGACCTGGAATTACCAAGGCGACAAACCCGTGGCAGAGTTTGCGGGAGGGGTTAATGGAGATGTGAAGAACCACCTTAAATGTGGCCAGCTTGTTCCCGCGAGCATAAAGCCCTGGTGCAGATAAAGAGGAGAAAGTGAAGTCGACACCAGGCCTCACCCCTCACCCCTCCTCTGTCTTTCTGCTCTCTCGGTGTAAATGCATCACAGCGAGATGCCAACTGACCTATTGGTGCGTTCCTTAAAACTGTGAGCCAAAATAAACCTTTCCAACCTCAATTTGTGTTAGTTGGCCATTTTATCACAACACCAAGGAAACACTAATCCATAAACCGCCTATCCCTCCTTCTTAACCTCACCCCGACCCTTTCTCACAGCAGGAGAGGAGAGAAGGAAGGAGCTGGCGTGACTTAACAACCAACCGAGATCCAGGACAAAGGTTTTGACAGTCACATTGATTGTGTGTGTTGAGCTGCTGCGTCCCGGGAAGAAGATGCGCTTGGTTCTTTAAAATTTCATCAGTCTCGGTTAACCTCCTGCCCGTGGGGAATTGACTGTTCACACAGGGCCCAGGGAGACAAGAGGGAAGAAAACCGGATTTCACTCCTGGGTCAATTCATTTCTCCCACTTTCGTTTCAAAGTCTGTCTGAGATAAAGCCTGGCGGCATCTTCACGGATGACAATCTGCCTTTGAAACTGGGTGACAAACATACAGGGGAGGAAAGCCAGGCTCCATTCACGCACAGCCTGCAGGACCAGGGCAGGGCTGGGGGGGGGGGCGGGGGGGTCCTTAACTAGATCGAAGTGGCTTTGTGAGGCTGGCTCCTTGGGTGAACACAGGTCTTGAGAGCAGTTCGTACTGGTTCTAGGTCTTTCAGTTGTGTTTTTTGTCACAAGCCCCTTTTCCCTGCCCCAACCATCTCCCAAAATTATGCCAGCGCTCTCTAGGTTGCTTGTCTTACACTCGCTGTTTCTCAACTTCTAAAACACTCCTCTGTCCTGAGGCACTTCTACCGACTTAAAAATAAAGTATGAAAGGCATGCAAGGAAAGATCCATAGGAGGTTTGTTCGTTTTTAAAAATAAACATTTCTTTTCCTTTGGCAGGGGATGTATCTCAGTTGGTTGAGCGTTTCCTAGACACAAAAAGCAAGGGTAGGGAGAACCCATTTCTTTTTTTTTTTTTTTGTTTTTTGTTTTTTGTTTTTTTGGTTTTTCGAGACAGGGTTTCTCTGTGTAGCCCTGGCTATCCTGGAACTCACTCTGTAGATCAGGCTGGCCTCGAACTCAGAAATCCACCTGCCTCTGCCTCCCAAGTGCTGGGATTAAATGCGTGCGCCACCACTGCCCGGCTGAGAACCCATTTCTACCTCTGCTTAAAAGGGCATCGTTGTGGGAGGGGGTGACACGCGCCTTTAATCCCAGTACTGGGAGGCAGAAGCAGGTGGATCTCTGTGAGTTCCAGGCCAGCCTCGGCTACAAAGTGTGTTCCAAGTCAGCCAAGGGTTACCCAAAGAAACCTGTCATCTCAAACAAACAAACAAAAAATTCTAAATGTCCACCATCTTCTAGGCCAGTGGGTCCCTACCCCTTTGGCAAACCTCTGTCTCCAAAAAGGTTTATGTTATGATTTATAACAGTAGCAAAATTACAATTATGAAGTAGCAACAGAGGGTAATTTTATGGTTGGGGGTCACGACAACATGTTACGTGTGTTACAGGATCACAGCATTGTGAAGGTTGAGAACCACTGCTCTAGGCTCTACTTGGGACTAGGGGAGAAAAGTCACCATACCAGGATAAGAGATGGCTGTCTGTTGCTCAGAGGCAAGGCTCTGGAAAGCAAGGGTCTAAGTTCAAACCTCAACGCTACTTGTTACCATCCCAAATGAGTCCCTTAACTTACTAATCTTTATTGAACAATGGACAGTCATGGTAGTTTCTACATGTAAATTTGTTAAGGGCACAACTCAGATCAGTATGTGTAAAGTTAGAACAACCAGCAGACATATAAGAAGCCCTCGGCAAATTGGGCCTCTGCCACTCTCCTGGATCCTACACGGTGGCCAGTCTTACCAGTGTGTCTGCGTCACCGAGCATTCCCAAGACTGAGGGAGGAATCACTTCCTGCAAGACTTTTGGTGCCAGCTTCGAAGCACCATGAAGGACAAAGATACTCCTTCACTTTCAAAATACTCAGGACGCGGAGGCAGTGTCTAACCCAAGCAGAAGGACAGCAGATTAGTTTGAAGCCAATCTCATCAGGGGTTAAAATAACGGACGACATGATAATTGGTTTCCACCCCAAGGTCAGCCAGAGACAGGAGGATGTTCTTTCCTGGTGAATTTGTCACACTGCCATGTCACTTCTAGGCTGAAGGTAGAGATAACAGAGAGTAAGATCCATCTTACTGAGAAAACTTTCTGAGCCCCGGAAATACACTGAGGTAGGGCAGAGGTGACTGGATGCTCCGTGGTCCTGAGGTGAGCTGCTGTTGCTATGGACTGTCTGAGGTCTGTGAGGGGGTCTAGACTCTTGTTTCTACGGACACCACATGTGCCAGCCTTGCGTAATGGAAAGAAAGCTCCAAAGAACACCAGAAACTCGGTAAACCGATAGACATAGACTTTAGAAGCAAGTAGGCCTTTCAAAACAAAGCAAAGCAAAGCAAAATCCTGTATCCTTCATCTGCTGGGAAGAGTCACAGTCCCCACAAAGAGAAGGGTGAGATGCAATCCCTCCACATAGCCTATTCTCCTACGGATCCAGCACTCAGAATGCCATTTCCTCCCCTTTTATTAATTAACAGATGTTTCCCAGACGTATGCTCAACCAATATAGGAAAACACAAGAAAACTTTAAGCAGGATGAGAGTCAACAGCTAACCACTTCCTCCCCCACTGCCCAGTGCGATCTATATTAAAAAATTGTTTATCAAAACGACATTCAAGGCTACGAGCTAATGAATGTGTGTATCATTATCTCCAGGGCTAAGGGAGCTTCCCGAGGTCCCTGCTCGCTTGAGATACTTCAGTAGCGCATATTCATAGCACATAGCACACACGATGTTACAGCAAGGGACTTGATGCTGTTCGATGAATGAATGAATGAATATATGCAAAGCTGCTGGACAATGAGGACTGCTAGAAGTATGGACACTAACAGGTCTCTGGGTCTAGGGAAACACTAGAAGAAAAGAAAAAAAAGAGCAAGTAGGCAAGAAATCTTTGTGATGCAAGAGTGTATTCTGGGGGGAAAAGGCAGGTTCAACATAAACCATTCTCACATGGCGTTTTCTTTTATTTTGCTATTAGGAGAAAAAAAAACAAAAAACAAACCAGATTGGCCAGTCTTTGAAAGCTCTTGACGCTTACCTGAGTTGTGTCTGACACATAGACACACAATAACTAACAAGTCACAAATAACACCCCCACCCCCACCCCACGGCCCCAAACCACAAACTCTCTTTCCACAGCCCTGGCAGACTGCTTGCCTTCCCCAGAACTCACTGGAAACCAAGAGAGTCTAAGAGTCTAAGGCTAGCTTTCCAATGCTAAACGGGACTCATCCAAGTTTTCCTAATGGTAGAACGTTACTAAGCCAGGCTTAACCTGTATTTCATCTGGTAAATCCAGAGCCACTCAGAAATGCGCATGCATCCCTGCCCACCAGACTCTCTCAGATCACAGCAGGAGCTACAGAAAGTGTAGCCTTAACCAGTTCCTCTTCTGAGCGCCCATGATTTAAGGCAATGGCTGCAATGATTAAGATGGTTCCCCGCCCCCTTCCCTGCCCTCCTGAGCTTCCAAGCTACAACCAAGGTCATGACATAGCCTGGCCTTCTGGGAGTCACCTTGGGGGACTTTGTTCCCACACAGCTCCAGCTGTCTCCCACGGGTTAAACAAGTCACTCTTTATCTGGATATCAGAGAGCAGTCTGGTCTGTTTGGATACTTGCTACTTTCTCTTTGCATTGGGTTTGGGCCCTGGATCTGGAAACTGGAGAGTGACATACTAAGACAAGCACACTACTGCTCTTGCAATTTGGAAGGTTGGATGGTAAGTCCATTGTCCTGTCCAGCAGTGTGCTAACCTGTGCTTGGCAAAATAAAAGTTGAATCATTATTCTGAGTACATTTTTTTTTATACTCTTACCCTTCACCTAATTTTCTTGTCTTTAACTCCGTTTTTCTCTAGTTAGATTTGTTTGTTTTGAGGGTTTCTAGGGATGCTAGGCAAGTGTTCCACCACCAAGCAACAACCCCAGCCCTCTAATTTTGTGCCCCGTTCTTTAGCTCCCATTTGCAGAGAACTTTTGTATCTGAAACGCTTAAGACCTCTGGAACTATGGTCAGTTTTTAAGACAGAGAGAACAGCAGTGAGATAAGGAAGATTCTAGAAACTACCAGTCCTTCCCGCTTCTATATAGCTGAGGGGCTAGGGTTCCAAGCTATGGTTTGGGCTTTAATAGCCTGAAAGTAACCTGAGGCCTTTTAAATTCTTGCCACAGATAATCTCAGTAATACAGGACTCTATCGGTACCATTAAAGAAATAATTCTGGTATTGGGCATGCACATTACAAGAAAAGGGTCCATTATCAGGCTATCTTCAGAGGTACTGAATAAAAGCAGCACCTAAAACCACATCTGCTAATGGGCCTGCCTGGATGCCTGCTAATCAATGGACTATTTGTCTCTAGTTTTATCTACCTCTGCCTATCACTGGATAGGTGATAATTTTCTCTCATGTCTTAGTTTTCTTCTGAAGGTTTGTTTGTTTGTTTTTTTTTTCTCCCTATGTTGCACCAGAAGGATATCATACCTCTAACTTGGAACTCTTAATTTTTTTTCTCAAACAGGAACCTTACTCACCCACCCCTGGTATACAGAGGCATACAAGCCCAGGAGCTGGCCACCCTTATACACAGACACACACACACACATACATACACACACACACACACACACACACACACACACACCTGAACCACGTTTCCCTCCTCTTGAAATAACTATTATTCCCTAGCTGAAGATGCTGACTGATAACTTCAGATGAACGGATCCTTGCCAGGTTTGGAAAGACTAGAGGGTAAACAATAGGTAATCAAGGTGAGAGCACCATAGAACAATACCCTAGAGACCCTGCTGGGTATTTAGCAGTTCTTATGCTAACTGAACTTTGATTTGTGGCTAAATGAAGTTCAGAATAGAGCCAAGACTCATCATATACATGTTTAGACTTGTGGGTGAGGCTGAGCGGCTGATAACATATTTACCAGTATGAATTATCAGGTACTTTTTAAAACTTTATTTCAAAACAGTATCCTCCTATAAAGAGTTAAACCCCCTTTCCCCTCTTAGCTTGTTCAATATCGTGTCTTAAGAAATATTTAAGTTTCTAAAAAACTAGCCTTAATACTGGAGAGCTTCATAAACATCCAAGAACTCCCTTTAAAAATCCCGACATCTGATGGAGAACCCAGAAGCTTAAATTTTAAGTAAATAAAGCGGTGATTACAAATGCCTGTATCCTTGACAACTCCCCTCCCCCAGCCCTTCTGTGATAGGGAAAAACCAAAATGAAAACGAGAGGAGGGGGTATCTACAGAGTCACGCTGCATTCCAGCGAGGCCCAGCCAGGCCAAGCCCAGGAAGGAAATACAAATAAATCAATTTAGATCGGGACTGTATTTTGCGGAGTATATTTTTGTGGTTGTCATAGAAACACCAGAGACAGAAGAACGTGTTGCACGAACACAAAAGAGAGCCCGCATATGTAACAGGAGCATTCTCTACACCTTCGCGGTAGCCAAGAAAATGCTCCCACCCTGGGAGGGGGTGCACGCAGAGCCCCCAAAAGCTCTTCACAATCTGGCACAAAGCAGTGGTCGCGGAGCCCCGGTGCTCCTCCCCCCCGCCCCCCCTTCCATCATTCTCCCCCAACCCCACCAGCATCCCAGCCTGCTCCGAGCCTATCCCTTCCAAAGTACTAGGAAAACCAGCCGAGCAGAGGGACCCCTGCCAGAGAAGGGCATCCGATCATTGCACGCCCCACCCCAGGAGAAGGTGCCAACACCACCTACCTCGCTCCGGGCAGCTCTTTGCATTGGCGCTCACTAGCCAGAACTGCGAGGCAGGAGCCTAGGGTTCAGAAACTGCCTCTACTATAGAAAAGCTGTAAGTCAGCCAACACTGGAAAGAAAAATCGAGACTCCACCCAAAGGGGTGGGCCCTTCGGGGAGGGAAAAAAAAAAAAGGTGGTCCTCGACTGACGTCTCTCCCCACCCATGTCACTTCCTTTTAAAGCTACGACTTAGCAGCTACTGGGAGGGAAGCTCGGACCCGTGTAACATGAGTCACCCTCTTCTTCCAATGAGTGTTAGGAAGTATCCGGCTCGGCCTCCAGTTGGAGACAAATGAGGACTGGGATGGGGAAGTCACCCGCGTGGATAACAAAGCCATCCCGGTGGCCTGCCGGCACTCGCCCAGCTCAACAGCCCTGTTGCGTCCCCGTGCATTTGGCCTGAGAAACCTCGGCCTCCTGCCCTGGAAATCGCCCCTGAAGGCCCCCATCCCACCCCCAGCCCCCTGCGCCATTTCGTTCAGGGAGAAAAAACAAAAAACAAAAAACAACGAACAAAACAGGATGAAGGCTGAAGCCCGCGCACTCTAGTACCTTCCTCACCTCTCTCCTGGCCACCTCGCGGCCAGCCCGGAAGCCCCTTCCAAGATCACGCCCAGCGTTCCCAGTCTCAGACCCGGCAGACCTGGGATGTCCGGAGTTCCTGTGGATGGATGCTCTTTCTCCAAAGCTGGGCCAGCGGGTGCCAGGGCTGCCTACTGCTGCGAGTGCGCACAGGCAGGCAACACACACAAGCACATGGCTTTTACACGCCGGTTAAGTTAGCAAGGGTCTGAGCAGATCTTTTTACCCGAATAGAGTCGTGAAACTTTAAGGAAGGGGGATTGTTGGAAGCGCGCGAAGGCCAGGTCTGTGACATTCCTGGAAAGGTGAATTCAATCGCTGGGTGCCTAAAGTGCCCTTCAAATACGGGCTGTTCGAGACACTGTCGCAGATATTTACGTATTTACAGAAAGAATGCCCGGGTGGTAGCTCTACTCTCTCGATGCGCTTGCAGTATTGAGGAGTCCCTGGGGGCTGCAGAAGCACGCCCAATAGCTTGCCCTGCAGACAGGAGCCAAGGAGAAGGTAATCAAGAAACAGGAAACAGGATTTGGACTTTACATCCTAAAGATCATTTGGAATGTGAGGAGGAGGAGGAACAAAGTTGAATGGGGTGGGGGTGGAGGGCATAAGGGAGAATCCAAACTAAAAGCCCATTTGTAGGGTGCTAAAAATTAACTTGATCGGCTAGTATGGGCTAGAAAAGTTGTTAGTAAAAAGTTTCCTATAAGTACTGGAGAGATGAGGTGGCTCTGTGGTTAAGAGTGCTTACTGCTCTTGAAAAGGTCGGGGTTCAGGTGCCGACACCAGCGCCTGGCAGCCCCCAACATCGTTTAACTCTAGGGAATCCAACTCTCTCTTCTGGTGTCCAGGGGTGCCTGCACCAATGTGGTGCGTGTAAACTCACTTAGGCACACACATACATAAATATCATTTACTCTCAATTTTTGTTTTTGGCATCCAATGTAATATTTAAGAGTTCTCTGTAAACTCCAGTTTCTAGAACGTTGTGGGAATTGTGAGTTCCATGCCACCTCTGGCCACACAGAAAAATGGTCTCAGCACCCCTCTCCCCAATATAATTCTCTCTTATAACTTTTCAAAGTATATTTTGTGATTTGATTGTTGATGGGAATCCATGAGTTTTCCAAAAATACTTTCCAGATAGTTAATTTTTTTCATAGTTGCATTTTGGATGGAAATTTGATTTTAGAATTTGAGACTTGTTGCTGGACATTGTGACACACGCCTTTTAGTCCCAGCGTTCAGGAGGCAGAGATGGGTGGATGGATCCCTGAGTTTAAAACCAGCTTGATCTACAGAGCTAGTTCCAGGACAGCTAGAATTATACAGAAAAACTGTCTCAAACACCCCACCCCACCCAAAAAATAATAATATCTGAACCTTACATAAATTTACATTATACTGATTACAGGTACAGTGAGTGATTTTGGTAAAAACAACAGGAAATTAAAATTTTGACAATCGCAACTCTGTCCTAAGTTCAATATTTAATGTGTTTATTTCATTATTACGATTCAGTTCCAGCCCTTACTATTGGTAAGGCCTTGTTTGTTAGCCCATGTTGCTAAGAGCTCATGCTCTTAGAAACGTATCTGAGGGAAGGGAAGGAAAACACCATTTCTGACTGTTAAAGTAGAATCACAATGTGGGTGGGTTGAATTCTAGGCATTTTATTTAGAGTCCCAGTTGGAATCTGCCTTCTGTGCCTATATTCACAGAGGATTATAAACATTTCTGTCATAATCTTAACAGTCCAGTTCAGCAAATATCCCTTGGGAATTCATGCCACAAAAACAAACAGGACAGCACTCGATCTCGGAAGGGAAAGAGATGTGTTAACAATTACGATACACATGGACACAATGTCTCAAGTATGTAGGGGCTCCACAGTGGTCAAAGATCTGGCAAAGGGAAGAGGGCGGGGTGGTTAGCAAAGTCTCTTACTTCATTTCAGACTTTAAGGGGCAGAGCACTATTTCCATCATGACAGCAAGAATTATTGCAAAGAAGACAATTCAGGCTGACAATCCCTAACCTAAAAATCCAAAACTTTCCAAAATCCAGAACCACTAGAGCTTTTGTGTGACACCTACCTCTTGTACTGGGCCCCAGAGTGCAGACATGCTGATTATTCAATGGTGCATAAAGTTAACTTTCAGCTTCTTTATAATGTATATATAAAATAAATTTTTTTAAAAGTTTTATGCTTAGGACCTGGAGAGATACCTCATCAGTTAAGAACGCTAATTGTTCCTCCAGAGGACCTGGGTTGATTCTCAGCACCCAAAACTGCTTATAGTGTCAGAGGTTTAAACAATCATCATCATGGTGGGAAGGTACCATGGGTTGTAGTTCACAACTGCCCACTAGTTGCAGGGGATCTAAAGCCTCCTCTAGCCTCTGAGGGCACCCGGCACATATGTGCATGTTGGCAAAAACCCCCCAACACACACACACACACACACACACAAGTTGTGTAAAAAAAAAAAGTAAACCCTTCCTCCTTAAGTAGCTTTTGTCTGGGTATTTAAAAAAAAGTATGTGTGTGTGTGTATGAGTATATGTATATATCTGTGTCTCTGTGTGCATGGATCTGTGTGAGTATGCCTGTGTGTACACACATAGGCAGATATGCATGTGTGGATGTAACTGTGTGTGTACATATCAGTGTGAGTGTGTTTGTGCACTTATCTGTATATGTGTGTGTGAGTGTGTATATGAGTATAACTCTGTGTGTGCATATATCTGTGTGTGTCCGTTTGTGTGTGTATGCATGTATCTGTGTAAGTGTATGCCCATGACAGCATAAGCTCCCCTGGAGCAGGAGGTATGGGTGGTTTGAGTTGCCTGGCATGGGTGCTGGAATTGACCTCAGGTCCTCTGCAGGAAATAGTGAGTGCTTCTGACCACTAAGTGTAGCTGTCTTAGTCAGTGTTCTATTGCTGGGAAGAGAACATGACCAAGGGAGAGCATTTACTTGGGGTTGATTTACAGGTTCAGAGGTTTAGTCCATTGTCATCATGGTGGGATGCATGTTGGCTTGCAGGAGAGGTCCTGGAGCAGTAGCTGAGAACTACATCTGTATCTATAAGTAGCAGAGTGTCACTGGGCCTGACTTGGGTTTTTGAAACCTCAAAGCCCATTTCCTGGGACATACTTCCTCCAACAAGGCCACACCCACTCCAACAAAGCCACACCCACTCCAAAAGGCCACACCCACTCCAACAAGGCCACACCCCTTGATCCTTTTCAAGTAGTGCCACTCCCTAATGCCTAAGCACTTAAATATGGGAGGCATTTTTATTCAAACCACTACACCAGGAGTCTAGTCCCTTGTCAAGGTATTCTGTCACAGCAACAGGAACATCTTTTAACCTTATCTAGAAAATCCCTCCCAAACATGCCCAGAGGCTATCCCCTATGATTCTAGTTCTGTCAAGCTGATAATCAGACTCTTACACCCTCTCTATAACAACTATACAAATATAAATCATACTGTGTGTAGTAGGTAGTTCAGTAAATATCACCCCAAATTCATGTTTAGCCAGAACCCGAAAATATGATCTTATTTAGAAACAGGCTCTCTGACGATGTGATGAGGCAGGATGAGGCTGGAAGAGGGGCTCAGAGGTATAGCATTTGTCCGGAGGTGCAAAGTGTGGAGTCTGTCATTTGTACTCTGGGGGAGCAAAAGAGAGAGTTCTAAGGATTAGGATGGACCCTAGAGTCAATGAGTTTATAAGAATAGGAGAAATCTAACCCAAGTAAAGACAGAGGCAGATTGGATTGCTGATGGCAACAGTCAAGAGATACCAAGTCCTGCTAACACCACCAAAAGCTGGGGAGACACTAGAACAGACCATTCTTTGGGGTTTCCAGGGAGACCAGCTCTGTCGACTGGACCTGAGATAGCCCTAGCTGTCCTGAACTCACTCTGTAGATCAGGCAGGCCTCAAACTCAGAAATCTGCCTGCCTCTGCCTCCCAAGTGCTGGGATTGAAGGTGTGCACCACCACTGCCTGACTGTTCATGTTTTAAGTAAGACACATGGTATGTGGCCATTTGCCATGGGAGCCCAGGGAAACCAAAGTGACATAAGCAAAGGCCACTGGACAGCTCAAGACAACCTCTCCCCAGGAGGGAACGGTAGCCTCTCATCTGCTCTTTTATATTTATTGCCTCATGTGCACTTTCTGCAACATATATGTATGACTTTGATCAGGGGGAAAAAAAGTGTGGGGCTGGAGAGATGGTTCAGCAGTTAAGAGCACTGACTGCTTTTCCAGAGGTCCTGAGTTCAATTCCCAGCAACCACATGGTGACTCACAACCATCTGTAATGGGATCTGATGCCCTCTTCTGGTGCATCTGAAGACATGGACAGTGTATTCATATACATAAAATAAGTAAATCTTAAAAAAAAAAAAGTCTTAAAAAAATGTGTGGAGAAAAAAACAATCCTAGGACGGGATAAACAGCTCAGTGGTTAACTGCACGTTCCGCTCTTGTGGAGGACCTAAGGTCATTCCCATGAGTATGTTAGGATACCCACGACCATTGCCTGTAACTTCAGTTCCAGAGGCTGAGACACCCTCTTCTGGACTCTGTGGGCACCAGCTCTTGCACATGTGCAGATCAAAACATACACATGATTTAAAAAATAAAATGAATCTTTTTTTAAAGAAATGGTCTAAGGTTTCTAAAAGTGTCTGGGGCAGGTTAGGACAGATTCAAAGACTTAACAACTGATCACAGAGCCAAAAGAGGAAAGTGTGTTCCTAGCCTCTTGTGCAGGGAGAGGTCTGTGTGTCAGAAACACTTTACTAGACTAGGCTTTGGTACTTACAATGATGGCCGCCACTCTTGAGAATGCTAACTTACGGTCTACATATTTAGCTGCTGCATTGGGTGCTTGAGTTGCGGGTGGCATTGCTTCAGATCACTCCCTGTCCAACATGGCAAGATTTTGTTTCCCTTTACTTGCTGTTGGGAACATTGATATGGATATCCGTATAGATATATTCGTAAATATTTCACATGTATATTCACACATATACTTATCAACAAGGAATTTCCCTTGTTATGAAGTATAAAGTTCTCACAAATTTGCAATTGTAATATTCTCTCTGTAGATATGTTTTGAAACGATGACTGCCTAGGGGGAGCAAGGGAAAAGTGTAAATTAATGGGGTTAATTTGATATTTGGAATGCATGTATTGATAACTGCAAGTTTAAATCAGCTCTATTTAAATTGTTAAATATACAAACATATATATATGGATTAAACTCAGGGCCTTCTTTATACTAGGTAAATGCTCTACCATTGGACCTCATCCCTGGCTGCCTGCCTGCCTGCCTGCCTGCCTGCCTGTCTGTCTGTCTGTCTGTCTGTCTGTCTGTCTGTCTCATTTAATATGTTTACAAACAGAAAACTAAAGCTATTTTTTTCTACAACAAACATCATTTATTGTCACTAATTGACACGTTGCATTGACAGCCTTCGAGCGTGGATCACCATGGCTGACCTCCCTAGTCTGTGATCCTGTTACCTGGAAGCTTGTTAGAACTGCAGAATGCCAGGCCCCAACCCAGCCCAGTGAAGAAGAAATTAGATTCAAAGAGCGTCTTTGACAGCTCAAGAGGCGTCTCGGCGATTAAGATTGTGTAAGTCCCTTGTAGAGAATCTGAACTTAGTTCCTCGTGGCTGTGTCACCTACTCACCTCACAGCTTTGGCAGACAGCATGCTGTGGAAGAAAGAACACAGGCTATTCTCTTGTATTGCCGTATCTGGGTACCACAAGAGTCCCCTGTATCCTTGCGGGTAAGGCCTACCACTAACCTAGCTTTGTTAGCTGTAGCGAAGAAAACTGAGTCCTTCCTCAAGTTCCTGGCACCTTCCCTTGCTTGTTCACATAATGACGAGGGTGTGGGAACCTAGTGGGACAGTGTTCAGGAAGCCGCGGTGAGGTCGGTGGGGTCGCAGACAAACGACGGTCCTTTCTAGTCCCCATCCCTATCATTCATGCGCAGATTTGTCCCCTCTGACACAGCTCTTCCGTGTCCCAAACTGTTTATTCAGTAACATGATGTGTTCTCATGTAGCTAGTTTAAAAGGCCTTAAGTGGAGCAAGTTCAAGGCCATGCATATTTTTTTTAAGATTTATTTATTGTTATATCTAAGTACACTGTACCTGTCTTTAGACACACCAGAAGAGGGCGTCAGATTTCATTACAGATGGTTGTGAGCCACCATGAGGTTGCTGGGATTTGAACTCAGGACCTTCGGAAAAGCAGTCAGTGCTCTTAACTGCTGAGCCATCTCTCCAGCCCATGGAGCAAGTTCAAAACAGGGTCTTTGGGTCCCACCTTGACTACTGAGCTGGAGAGCTGTCCCTAGGGTGTCAGAGAGCTGTCCCTAGGGTGTCAGAGAACTGTCCCTTGAATATCAGAGAGCTGTCCCTGGGATATCAGAGAGCTGTCCCTTGAATATCAGAGAGCTGTCCCTGGGATATCAGAGAGCTGTCCCTTGAATATCAGAGAGCTGTCCCTGGGATATCAGAGAGCTGTCCCTGGGATATCAGAGAGCTGTCCCTGGGATATCAGAGAGCTGTCCCTTGGATATCAGAGAGCTGTCCCTGGGATATCAGAGAGCTGTCCCTGGGATATCAGAGAGCTGTCCCTGGGATATCAGAGAGCTGTCCCTGGGATATCAGAGAGCTGTCCCCGGGATATCAGAGAGCTGTCCCTGGGATATCAGAGAGCTGTCCCTGGGATATCAGAGAGCTGTCCCTGGGATATCAGAGAGCTGTCCCCGGGATATCAGGGAGCTGTCCCTGGGATATCAGAGAGCTGTCCCCGGGATATCAGAGAGCTGTCCCTGGGATATCAGAGAGCTGTCCCCGGGATATCAGAGAGCTGTCCCTGGGATATCAGAGAGCTGTCCCTGGGATATCAGAGAGCTGTCCCTGGGATATCAGGGAGCTGTCCCTGGGATATCAGGTTTCTTGTTTTGCTTTGGTTTTGTTGGTAGCACTTTACAACAGTGAGTCTCTATCCTTCTCGGCAGGGCAGGCTTCTGTCATCCTGGGGATGGAGCTTCCCTAAGCCGATCTCTTTTAATGCATGTATCACGGTGAAATGTACCTTGCTGTTCTACATGTTTACTCCATAGTTGCTTGTGAGAGCAAAACTCACACAAAGAACTGACACAACACATTAAATGATAATTGACTGAATGAACTTTATCTCTTGTCTTTCCTTTGGCCACTGGCTGCCGGGACTCTTGGCTACTCCCGTAACTTTAGGTGTATATTTTATTCCCAGTTTTCATACATTATAAACACCCATACTGGCCCGTCAATGCCACCACTCTGAGAGATGTAACCCAGGCTAGCCTCATACGAGCTACACAGCTGAAGCTGTCTTAGAATTTAAGACTCTCTTGCCTCTGCCTCCTTAGTGTTGGATTTATCAGTATACACTGCTGTACCTTTAAGAAGGAGGTTTAACTCTCTATAAAGCCATCTTCCCTGTTGTCTGCCATTGCGTCCATTCCCAGTGTCACAGTCACACCTTACTTATCTGTCTTCAGAGTAGGTCCAGACATTCTAAATCACAGCCGGGCGTGGTGGCTCAGGACTGTAATCCCAGCACTCAGGAAGCTGAGGCAGGAATCTGGGACTTCAGAGTTAGCCTGGGCTACAAGATGAGAGTCCATCTTTAAAAAGGCAACTAATTTGTATATTTTTGCCTGGCACACTCTAAACAGATTATCTTATCTGAACCGGGATTACCTTCTCTGTGCTTTTCAGTGCTTTTCCTAGTGTTCTTCTCGGGGTGCTGTATGCTCCCTGTTTTTTCTAGGCTCTTTCCTATGACTTGTTTCAATGGTCTTCCAAACACACCCTATCAGATGTTTTTCTTTCTGTTTCCTAAACAAGAAACCTGAAGGTGACCTGTTAAGTCACTTCAACTTTATATATAATTTTAAAGATTTATTTATTTATTTCATGTATGTGAGTACACGGTCGCTTGTCTTCAGATATACCAGAAGAGGGCATTGGATCCCATTACAGATGGTTGTGAGTCTCCGTGTGGGTGCTGGGAATTGAACTCAGGACCTCTGGAAGAGCGGTCCGTGTTCTTAAGCACTGAGCCATCTCTCCAACCCCTCACTTCAACTTTATATAGCCAATAAATATCAGAAGCAGGAGGTCAAGTCTGGGGGTGTACTTAACCCAGAGAACCACGTGTACATGCATTTGTGTGTTTGTATGATGTGTGTGTGTGTGTCTAGTTTGTGGTATTGGGAATTGAACCTGTGCCAGGCAAGAACTCTACCACTCAGCCACATTCCAACCTTTTCCTGAGGGAAACAAACAAATGTCTGTTCTCACCAGACAGGGCACCACAACACACCAAACATCAACACTACCCGAGTCCAGTTTGGTGAACTCAGGAGTTCACTGCACTTACCAATGGGAACCTGATCAAGGCGTTGCCCACAGGCGCATGGGGGAGCCCAGAGCAGCGGCATCTGTGAAAGGGGGCGGCAGGGCGCGCTTGATGGTTCTTGAAAGCAGTGTTGAAAGCACTGAGTTATATTTTCTGATATTTCTTCCTTCCCTTCCTGTTCCCTTCAGTCTTTCATCCTTTGACTTTTCCTCCCTTTCTTTCTTCCTCCCTTACTTCTCTATCTTCCTTCCTTCTTTCCAGATGCTGGGGATGAGAACACAGGGCCACTTGCATGCTGGGTAAATGCTCTACCACTGAGGTATACCACAGCCCCATTTTCTATTCACATTCTTGCTTTGAGAGAGAGAGAGAGAGAGAGATTAAAATTATCACCACTGCCATCGTGGCGTGATACAGAATGAGTCTTCTGTCTGCAGCCTAAGTGTACTCTGTCCTGTCAGAACGAATTGTTTATTATCATCCTTTTCCCCTTAGGTGCTGCTGACTGGACCTGGGGCCTTGCACGTGCTAGAGAATTGCTCTATTGATAAAAGTATAAGCCTATAGAGAAAAACAGCTTTTATGATCCTGGCTGTAGAGGCTCCTTGTACAGTTCCTATGCCTTTCTGACCCACCTCTGGGGCTTAGGAATACAGAACAAAAGGAAATGGTAGACTTCTCACCCCCACCCTATCCCGCCTCACTCTGCACTCCCATAGAGCCAGCCCGATGGAACCAGCGCAGAGAGCAGAAGCTTGCCTGCAGGTTGAAGCTTCAGGCCAAGGATGCGGCCAACTGTCTTCCAAAGACCTGGGAGCCCAGAGCAATGGAATGAGCTGGGACGGCTGAGCAGGAACATTCTAGAGGAGAAAGCAAATGAGCAACGGTGCTTGACTCAACCGAAGTGGAAGAGAAGCAAACACATGCCTCACAAAAGCAAGATGGGCCAGGGAGATGTCTCAGTGATGACGGGGACCTGCTACTAACCGCGTCTATTCCCTAATAGCATATGGTGGAGGGAAACAGCCTACTCCCACGAGTTGTGTTCTGATTTCCACACATGCACACATAAAGACAAAAGTGAGTGTGGAACCGTTGTCTCCAAGGGCGCAGACTGCTCAGCTTGCTCTGCCCCCCACTCCCTTGGCAGAGTTGGTGAGGACCCCAACGGTTATGCATTTCTTGGCCTCTCTCCACCCTTGGGGTGCCCCCCTTGTTTCTGGTGCTCTGCCTGATATATCTGCAAATCCTCCTAAGAGCAAGGACGATGGAGCACTGCTCTTGAACACTGTCCTTTGGTTCCATCGTCCATTTATGACTCTGACTGTGGACACCTGGGTGTCTCCAGGTTCTACAAGCTGGAGGCTGGAGGCCCGAAGCTATAGCATTTGGCTGAGAGGTGTTTGTGTCTTTTTTTTTTTTTTTTGCTGGCTCTCCAGACAGCAGGTCCTCACCAGGTAGCCTTCTGGTGGCTCTACACTGAGTAGCCTAGCAAAGATGGAGACTGGGAGTCTCCTAAGGACTTTTCCCAGGCATTTTTTTTTTTACTAAAACGTAGAGAGATCTGAGTCATTTATTTCTCAGATTTAAAAAAAAAAACAACAAAAAACCCTTAGCAGATTTCTGAACAACACAGGATGGTCTAAATTATGAAATAAACTTTTAAGCTGGGCAGTGGTGGCACATGCCTTTAATCCCAGCACTTGGGAGGCAGAGGCAGGTGGATTTCTGAGTTCGAGGCCAGCCTGGTCTACAGAATGAGTTCCAGGACAGCCAGGGCTACACAGAGAAACTCTGTCTCGAAAAACTAAAAACCAAAAACCAAAAAAAAAAAAAAAGAAATAATTTTTTTCCAAACTATTAGTTTGAACTAGAAAAAAAAAATCAACTGAGAGTTTTGAACACTCAACTCAGGAAGAAACCATACCCTTCCCTTTCTCTGTCCCCTCCCTCCCTCCTACCCTCCCACTTCCATCCTTCCCTCCCCCCACCCTCCAACACCCACAACCCTCCCCCTCCCATTTGTTTGACATCTTTCTCTGGTCTTTCACGGTTTTAATAGAATATTCTCCAGACAATCGTATCCTGAGAAGAGAAGACGAGGAACCACCACAGTCTAAGAGAGTCACTAACCAATAAGAAACACATGTGCTGAGAAGAGCAAGAATAAAAAAGACGTACCAAGATTGTGACCATTTCCAGGAGTCGCATTTGTATCAGTAAAACTCCCGATGATGAATCGAGAGCAGTTTATGAAGTCAGGAAATGGTCTTAGCAAGGTCAACACGCTAAGTCGACAGGCTATGCACCCCGAGAGATCTTTGACTCCAAAGATGCTGAAGCTTCTGCTATCTATCTTCCATGTCCTTCTCAGGATACACCATCCTCATTAAGATGGGGTTTTCTGCATTCTGAGATTCAGGGTGACTGCGTAGTCAGTCTGTAGCCCAGATGGTGGAACAAATGTCTCTGTGTAACTATAAGAGTGGACTCTGAAGTTCTTGGGTCTCCAAAGTCACCGAGGATTCATACGCAAGAGTGACCCTGTGGATAGGTTTCAAGGATAGTCTCCATGGAATCCAGCCTGTGTATCAGACTGGCCCCAGGGTATAACATGTGACCAAAGAAGCTGCTGGAATATTCCAGGCCTGGCTATGGGAGTCAGTTCATCTGTTCAAATTTTCAGATGCGGCCCTAGAAACCTGGAACAGAGATGATCTCTCTCTCTCTCTCTCTCTCTCTCTCTCTCTCTCTCACACACACACACACACACACACACACACACACACACACACACATATGATCTCTATGAACTTCAAACCCCTAAATTAAGAATGGATTATCATATAGTCTTGAACAGGAAAAACATGTACTAATAAACAGTCAGGAAAAGGAAATTAAAATATAAAAATATTTACAATGGCATCAAAGCCTCTGAGGCAAAGGGATGAATCTAGTAAAAGGGGTGTCTGATTGCTAAGAAGAAAACAGTAAAACGCCACTAGGAGAAATTAAACAACGCAAGCATAAGTGGGGGAAATGTAACAGAATAATACGCATTCAAATATATATATAAAGATATGAATCTTCACAAAACTGGACTATAGTTTTCAAGCATTACATGTTTTAAAAATTATGAAATACACAGGGTGATTCTAACTCTGATGTGGAAATGCGAAGAGCCCAGCACAACCAGGAACTAGGCGGGTACTTCACCTGTTGCAGACTGCAAGAGAGATGGTGTGTGTGTTCTAGAGCTTCCGTGACCCTGGCATTTAGCAGGCTGGGGAAGGAGGACTGTCATGAGTTTGAGATGAACCTGGATTATAGCCTGATGCTGACTCAAGCTACAGAACGGGACTAATTCCCTAATAATTATGATTATATAATATGCAACACTATGTTAATATGAGTATTAAATTATATCACAAGGGGCTTCTCATTTCAAGCACTCACTATATGTATTTATTCCCTCAGGGGAAACAAACTGATCTATGTACCCTTAAGATGTGTGCCCTTGTCCATGTTCACTTTCTTTTAGGAGGAAAAAAAAATCATTAGTCAATGGGCTGCAAGTCGGTTATAGAGTGCTTGTCTAGCTCTAGGATTGATCCAAGATACTCAGGGACAGACAGACCCCAACTTCTCCATCTGCTATTCAAAGGAAGACTCTGGACCTCTCCTCCATCACAAGGCATTTCCGTCTCTTAAAGCCCAAAACTCATTTGAAAGTAAATTTCTATTTGTTTGGGCACACTGGAACAGCACAGCTCTGATATTAGCTTTGACTTATGCAAAGGGCTTCGGGAAGGGTATTTTAGGAAGCGTGGCTGGCTGTGATTGGCATACATTATAAAGCATCTATTGAGAGAGACTCTTTGTGGTTATTTTGTGGCTTTATTTTATCCTGCAGGCATCTGCTTTGACTCCTTTCTGTAATATGAAGACACATTCCATAGCTTAGTAATTTTAATTATTATTATTATTTTCTGAAGTGCTGGCAAGTTCCTAATAAATAATGACCTATTAATGATAGGTTTGATGGATATTGCCAAGAGCTGACCACAGTTATCTAGCCAGGGAAGAGAGCCTGCTGACTTAGGTTGGGTGGGACCAAAGGACTGGCTGACACTGGACTTGTGGTATGGAAAAACCAAGCAAAACAACGACAACAAACCTGGCACAAGTGGAGGACACTCCCTGCAGAGATCTGGAATCTGCTGGCTCATTTCATGTCAACTTGACGCTGTAAGACTCTGGCGAGCCTTAGTTTACCAGAGACCCCCTGAGTGAACCACACAGAGTTGGGAATCGATGCAAAGAGCAAGAGGAATTTATTGTTCCAACAGGTTGGGGTCGCCCTGCACATGGGGGGGGGAGGGAGAGAGAGAGAGAGAGAGAGAGAGAGAGAGAGAACGACCTCGTGCAGCCCATCCAGCAAGCCTTTATACAGTCCTCAGGGCAGCAGCCATTAGGTACAATGTGATTGGCAGAACAGTGTGATTTTTTAAACTGATTGGTCTTTAAGGAATGAGGTGGCCAGGACTTCCCTCATCTGTAGGTGGCCAACAGTCTGTCTTGCGGAATGTGTCCCCACCTGCAGATCGCCCCCCCACACACACACTGTGGTCTGAGGAATGTTAACTAGCCTCTCCCTTCAGGAGTGGCAAGTGTTCCAAGACCTTTCTAAAGTTCCTGAGCTGACCTCTTCAACACAAGCTATCCTCATTTCAGAGGAGGGAGCCTCAGTTGAGGGAATGCCTCCATGAGATCCAGCTGTAAGGCATTTTCTTACTTAGTGATCAGTGAGGGAGGGCGCATTCCACTGTTAGTGGAGCCATCCCTGGGCTGGTGGTCCTGGGTTCTATAAGAAAGCAGGCTGAGCAAGCCAGGGGAAGCAAGCCAGTAAGCAGCATCCCCTCCATGGCCTCTCTGCATCAGCTCCTGCCTCCAGGTTTCTGACTAGTTTGTGCTCCTTCCTACCTTGGCTTCCCTCAATGGACTGAGATTTAGATATGTAAGCCCTTTCTTCCCCAAGTTACTTTAGTGATGGTGTTTCATCACAGCAATAAAAACCCAAGCTAAGACACCTGTGGAAGGTGATACTGAGTATTGTCAGATTCAAAGGAATGGCTGTTTCCCCAAATTCTGTCAGTTAGACAGAAAAACAACATTCTTCAGGAACTTGTGAAGCCAGTTTCCCTCTACCAGAAGAAGCCATTGCCCTGATCAGAGGCAGAGAAGGACAAGTAGTTCTCAGTAGTGCCATTAACATACCAAAGTGCATGCTGGCCTCCAGGCTCCCTCTGTATCCTCAGTACCCAGCCCTTCTCACCTCCTCCTCTACCCTAAACTTTTGCAGCTCATGGGCGCCCCTCCCCCTTGCTATTCATTCTCTTTATAGCCCTGGCTATGATCTCTCTTTTGCCCGAGTCCTCTTGGTCTTCCTCTCTTGGTGTCCCCCCACCCCCACCCATCTCCCCCACCCCCAACATACCAGTCTCCCCCACCCCTTCTCACTCTTCCTATGACCTGCTTCTGCTTCAGTCATGACCAGGTCCACTCTGTTGACCATACTCTCTCTGTTCTGGGCTCCAGATGCCTCTAGCCATTCCCTCTCTCATAACCCCAATAAAGACCTTCCCTTTAACCACACCACGGAGAGAGCGTTTGTGTCTTCAGTTAATACTGTTGTGACACCTTGAGATTAAGCACCTATTAATTACCTGGCTGATGACAGGGCCTGGGCAGCAGGAGTCTGAGATGCAGGAGAGATCTAGGCTGGAGATAAGCGTCTCGATGGAGTCAGCATAACTCTGGCAGCTGCAACCTTAGGGTTGGCAGGTGAGGCATGGGCGGCACTCCTAACTAGGTTTCGGTCAGAGAAGCAAGGACCAATTGCCAGCTGTGGTCTGTTTGATGCAATATTTACTTCTCAATGAAGCACAAGTTTGCTTGGTTGACAGGTAAATGTTTGGGGCCGAGCGATATTTGAGACACGCTTCCACTATAAAATGAGTCGCGTATATGAAACTTAAATTTAACCTGGAGTTGTGGTCTTTTATTCAGTAAATGTGGCCAGGCCAGTTTTGGGGTGAGAGAGAGGGCTAAGACTAAAATTTTGGTTCTACTAAGGGTTTCAGATGGAAGGCTGGAGAGATGGCTCCTTGGTTAAGGTCTTCTGGAGGACCGGGATTCAGTTCTCTGAACCCGTACTGTGGCTCGCAACCATCTTTAACTCCTGGCCCAGGGCATCCGATGCCCTCTTCTGGCCGCCATAGGTACTGCATGCACATGCTACCGCAGATATATGTGTAGACAAACACCCATACATTTTAAAATAAAACTTTGGATGCTTAAAAAAGGGTTAGGAAAGAGAGAAGGAATAAATGAAGAGGACTAAAAAGTGAACGAGACAGGTAGGAAACATCCTGTGTGCAGCAGCGTGGAACAGCCTAGGGAGAAGGTCATCAGAGAGGGTCTCCCGTGGGACAAAGACATCAGCTAACCCTTGCCTGGCATTGCAATAGCCACTGGTGACTTATGGTCCATGTTTCCTAGACCAGGAGCATTAGCAAAGCCGTGATGATGAGTTTGGTCTGCTCATTCACACTCGGTTGAAAAAAGTGGAGCAGGTAGTCAAGAGGGTTCAGTAAGTAACGGCACTTGCCACACAGCTGATGCCCTGGGTTTGATCCCCAAGACCTACATGGTGGAAAGAGAGAATTAACTTCTGTAAGTGTCTTCTGTTTATACCCCCTGACCCCATGCTCTGTGGCAGACACACCAAACTACATTTACACATATGAATAACATACATATATATATAATTTTTAAAGTGTTGAAGATGGATTTCATTTTGTGGTCTACACCTGCCTTCTCCCTCCTTGAAGCTGTCCCCAGAGAATCCAAACAATACAGTTTTCTGTATGTTCACTACTAACCTTTCTCAGGAAAGGGCAGTCCTGTGCACATCAATCAAGCCACAAAGATAAGGGGCACCATGCACAGGGAAGATAGAGAGCTGACCTACAAAAACAGGATGAACAGGGTTATCAGCCTGAGTTTCATGGAAGCACATTGAGAACATATGTTCCATATGGAGAACAGGAGGGTAAGACCTGGGGACCTTGTCAGTTAAAAGCAGTGCACTCTTGGAATTGTCCTGTTACAGTGCACACTGAGACCTTTCCACATCCTGGATTTTATTTATATTTTTTTTCTGGAAAAGGAGAATCATTGGTTCTAGTCGAATCCTTTACATCTTTTTTTTTAAAAGATTTTTTTATTTATTATATGTAAGTACACTGTAGCTGTCTTCAGACACACCAGAAGAGAGTGTCAGATCTCATTACAGATGGTTGTGAGTCACCATGTGGTTGCTGGGATTTGAACTCAGGACCTCAGAAAGAGCAGTCAGTACTCTTAACGACTGAGCCATCTCTCCAGCCCCTTTTACATCTTTTTTTTTTTTTTTTTTTTTTTTTTTGGTTTTTCGAGACAGGGTTTCTCTGTCCTGGAACTCACTTTGTAGACCAGGCTAGCCTCGAACTCAGAAATCCTCCTGCCTCTGCCTCCCAAGTGCTGGGATTAAAGGCGTGCGCCACCACCGCCCGGCCCCTTTACATCTTTTTAATGTAGCTATAAGCATTAAGTTCCTTAACTGAAAGGGAAGCAGCATTGCATATTTACATAAAAGGTGCAGTATCACAGCACGTAGGGTTTCACTGTAGAGTTTAAAAAGATAGAGACTTTCAGTACGTAGCTTGGCCTTCAGCTGTTGAAAACAGTGGTGTGTGTGGGGGAGGAGGTGATTGTCACATGGTGTAACTTCAGCCTAGATTAAAACATTTTGTCACATTGAGAACAAACTAAGGCTGTACCTCAGAACCTTCCCATTCACACTTCATTACACAGAGCTCATCAGCGTGGTCCCACTTAAATCAGGTCATGGCTGGAAACCACTCACAGACTCCCCATAACAAGCTCAAAGTTGGTAGCTGTACTCTTTCATGACTTTAAAGAACAATGTTCACTCTCACAACCTTGTGACTCAGCATACACAGCCGTACGTCTTATTCATTCATTATGCTACCTCCCCCAAAATTTCAATGGTGTGGCTTGAGTAGTGACTTCTGGGATCTCTACAAGCTACTTATGACATGACATGAACATATTTATTAATGTTGTAATTCAATCAACAGGGATAACTGGTCAACCATGACACTGGTTCTGTCAAAGGAAATATAGTCTTCTATTGCATTAAAATAAGTGCAAAATGTATTTATAAATTATTTGTGAGAATGTAATCCGTGTAGCCCGATACAGAAGCTGTGATAATTTTTGAACACATGCCATTTGAATTTCATCATCGTCTCAGAGGTGAAGTGACGAGGCTGAATTTTACTGCCCTAAAAATCCAGCTTGTCATTTCCACCAAGACAATAGTTCTCACACTTTCAAGCACACTAGAAACACCTGTCAGACTTGTCAGATCACAGAGCCCGGAGCTCCACACCCAGAGTTTATGATTCCGTGTGTGGGCAGAATCTGAGAATTTATCTCTCTGGAAGGTTCCCAGGTGAGACACTTGGAGGGGAGGGGGACTATATTAGAACATGCTTCTGTCGGGTGTGTGTGTGCATGTGTGTGTGTGTGTGTGTGTGTGTGTATGTGCTATGTATGAACATGCACACAAGCACATATATTTATATAGATGTACCAGTATGTGTGTGTATGAAAATGGAAGCCAGAAGACCCCATTGGGCGCCATCTTTAGGAACATCGTCCACCCCATTTGAGACAGTTTCTCCCTGGACAGGAATTCACTGATTATGCTAGATTGGCTGGCCAGCGAGTCCTATGGATCCTTCTGTCTCCAACACCCCAGTACTAGAACCCTAAGCACAAGCCTGACATTTTACATGAATGCTAAGGATCCTCGTATTTGCATGATGTTTCACACATTCTCTAGGCCTAGAGCATACTTATAACGACGTTGTCCCCACAGAACAGCAAAGATACTGTGTGGAACACTGAACTCTTAGTACACATTTTACTGGTGAGAAAACTGCAGTATAGATAAATAACCATCAGCATCCACCTAGTTTCATGATCTGGTTCAATCTCCCAAGACCTGCAGAGCATCTCATTGTTTTTCCATCCACTGACATGTTCTTCATATCTATTCTACACAGAAAGTATTCTTTTTTTCCCCATCTTTAAGCCAAAAGGGGAGCAAGTTTTAAAATTTGCTTAAATTGTGAAGATTCTGCTTACCGTTCTTCTGTAATCTGAACTAGAAGAATGGACTAGACCTTGTTGGCATCATTCACATTTCTGGCTAGATTTATTTGAACTTGATCTAATGTTGCTTTTCCATTTATCTCATGTCTTGATGCCCAGAATGTCGTGGAAGCTGCTTCTGACAGGCAGTCCTGAGAAGATCCTAGCTTGCATTATATACAGCTGCTTGTGTCCTGGCCCATGAGACACTGCCCTTCTATCCTAAGCAACAGACTTTCTTGATCACCAAGGAGGGTATTTGGGGGCTCTGTGAACCCTTGTGAGATAGGGAATTCTACTGACTGCCCAAGTCCTTCTGATTATCCCCAAACAGGCATACCTGACTAAGTCCTGGTGGTTATGAGTACCCCAAGATCCTCTATAGGAACTGGATACTCATTTCCTCTATTAAGGAATGACCTTTGTGAAAGGGTCATTCAATATTACACACACACACACACACACACACACACACACACACAGGATCCTGACCCACAGGTTGAGAACTATTGAGAACTAGCAAGGCCATATTCTCTGTTGTTCTACAGCCTTCCAAAAGTACTCCTACCAGCTGGGAATCAATTATCCAAATACATGAACCCTATGCAGGGCATTTCACATTCAAATCATGATACCATCCTTCTAATTTTGAAATAATTTTTTTAAAGACACGATTCTTGATATTTGGAAACCGCCAAGTCCTCAAGAAAGACAATGACAGCTGTGTTATAGATTCATAACTGCTTGTCACAGATAACCCCATTTCTGAAGGAAAGCTGGAGCTACATGTGAATGTGGCGATGGTTAATATTATGTCAAATTGACAAGAGCTAGGGTCACTGTAATGGCTATTCCTGGAATAATGGCTCTATCTGGAATAAACCACAATCCAGAATTGGAGGTCACACCTGTGATCCAGATCTTGAGGCTGGAAGACACAAGTTTCTGACATCTTGATATGGAGATCTTGAGGCTTAGTGACCCTGAAAAGCTTAGGACCAGGCAAAGTAGTACACACCTTTAATCCCAGGATACTGAGGCAAGGAGATCTCTGAGTTCAAGGTCAGACTGGGACAAAGCATGTTCCAGATCCAGCGTGGTGGAAAACATCTTTAACCTGGGCTACATCTTCTACTGGAGACCTACATAAGGACATTGGAAGAAGGAAGATTCCCTCTTCTCAACTGCTTGCATTTACTTGCGGCCTATCTATTGGAATCTACATCTACAAAAGACCAGCTGACTCAACTAGCCTCGTGGGACTGAGCGACTACTAGGTTCTTGGACGTCCCCTCCACAGCTGCCCATTGTTGGGTTAGTTGGACTGCAGACTGTCAGTCATCACAATAAATCCCCTTAACATATAGAGACATCCATAAGTTCTGACTCTAAAGAAACCTGACTAATACAGACACCTAGGGGACAACTCACCAGTGTCTGGAGGGATGCTCTGGTTGGGCTAACTGAGGTGGTAGGACATACCTTGAATGTGGATGTGGTGGTTTGTATAGGCTTGGCCCACGGAGTGGCACTATTTGGAGGTGTGGCCTTGTTAAAGTAGGTGTGTCACTGTGGGTGTGGGTTTTAAGACCCTACTCCTAGCTGCCTGGAAGTCAGTCTTCCACTAGCAGCCTTCAGATGAGGACGTAGAACTCTCAGCTCCTCCTGCACCATGCCTGCCTGGATGCTGCCATGCTCCCACCTTGATGATGATGGACTGAACCTCTGAACCTGTAAGCCAGCCCCAATTAAATGTTGACCTTTATAAGAGTTGCCTTGGTCATGGTGTCTCTTCACAGCAGTAAAACCCTAACTAAGACAGTGGGCAACTCCGTTCCATGAGCTGGGGGCCCAGTTTGAGTAAGAACAAAAACACAAGTTGAACACTAGAATTCCTTTTCCCCTCTGCTTTCTGACTGTAGATACAATGTAACTAGCCGCCCCACTCTCCGCCATCTTGCCTCCTCCACTCTACTGGACTTCTTTCATGCAGTTGTATTTTTTTCAGTTTTTTTTTTAAATGACTGCTACAGATGCCACATTTAAATGCTGTTGTACACTAATGTCAACTGCTCTTTCAAACCAAAGCAGCATTCCTGACTTGAGCAGAGGCAGCCTGGCTTGCCGTCAGTTCTGTGAGCACTGCACTGAGAACAGACCGGCTGAAAGTCAGTTCTCCCGGGATCCGAGTGTTCTTTGGTTCAACAACAAAGCTCTTAAGCATTTGCACAACGGAGTGCGTGCTTGCCTGTTTTCTTGAGCGGAATGTTCGGAACACTCTCTAACCTTTTCCTTGTTGACTCACCGTGAGTCACCGTTATGAATCAAAACCACAGACTTTTCATACAAAAAGTTACCTCAGAGACCAGTTAGCTCTGGGTTTTCATATTCCAGAAGCAGGGCTAGAGGTGTTTAGGGGATGGTAAGAGGGCAAGGATGGGCTGTGAATTTGGAGGGGGCTGATCTGGAGCCCTCCCCCTTCACCTTGGTGTTGAGTCTGATTCCCACATCTGAGACTCACACATGCTGTGTGGACCCTGCTAGTCCACAGTACCCAGACAGCATGGGTACATACCCAGTGCTCTGGCCTCTGTGCCTCGGTCTCCACAGTTGCCTGAGACTCTCAACCTTAGGTGTGTGTGCATGGGAGGCTGGAGTAAGGTTGCTCTCTGCTGTCTCCTCAGCTGGGGCTTCCAGACTCTACCACTACCACAGCGGGCTCAAAGGAGCCTTTCCATGTGAACCCAGCTCTGCTCTCTGCCTGGTTGTCTTTGGTCAGTCACTTGGGCATCTATGACACCCTCCTTGAGAGAACCCCGATTTCTCCCCCTTACTAATTCACTCTTTGATCTGGCCGAAAGTTAGGGACTGAAATAACCAAATTATACTTTTGTGGCCTGAAGGAAGATACTCAAGAGCAAGGTGTCTGCTAAGGTGTCTGGACATCCCCGGGCTTACAAAGGCACGTCATGTGTCTCCAAGAAGGTCCCTCTTCTGTGCCTGTCAACATTCTAGCCTTCCTCGTCTTTTGGGGGGGGCACAAATCTTGATGTTTAGGGTGCACCCTAATGTCACACTTCTGATTTACCTCTCCAAAGGCCATTTCCCCAAATACAGTGACTCCCAGAGCTTCTAATTGTTGAAACATGGCTTGGTCTATGATCATCTTGTTCATAGCTCAGCTTACAGACAATCACATTTCGGAGACAGACACGGTAATGATTCCAAGGCCTTTTATGTATTCTTTTAATGCACAAGTAGCCCTTACACAGACAATTAACTTCTCGAAAAGTTTCTTCTTACTATTAGCTCTCATTATGGTACTTTCTAAACAAATTTTTGTTTGTTTCCCAGCTTCTCTCCCCTCCTCCTTCCCGCTTGTAACTTCCTGCTTTCAGCACATGTGACCCAGGCGCCCCCCCCCCGCCACTTTTCTTCAATACCTCCTGTTTCCCTCTTGAGGATTCCTTGTTAGTCCCATAGTCTATACCCCTGTTAGATAACCCTCCCCTTTTTTTTACATATATAGAATAATAAAAGTTAGGATTGGCATATGTCTTAGTTAGGGTTTTACTGCTGTGAACAGACACCATATAAGGCAACTCTCATAAGGAAAACATTTAATTGGGGCTGGCTTACCGGTTCAGAGGTTCAGTACATTAGCATCAAGGCAGAAGCATGGCAGCACCCAGGCAGGCATGATGCAGGAGGAGCTGAGAGTTCTACATCTTCATCTGAAGGCCAATAGGAGAAGACTGACTTCCAGGGAGCTAGGATGAGGGTCTTAAAGCTCATGCCCACAATTACACACTTCCTCTAACAAGGCCACACCTTCTAGTAGTGTCACTCCCTGGGCCAAGCAAATACATCACAGCATATGTGAGAGAATGTGGGATTCTTCTCTTTCTGAGTCTGGGCCATCTCACTTCATAAACTACTTTCCAGGTCTACCCATTTTCCTGCAAATTTCATAATGTTTCTATTTTTCTCTCCAATTTAGCAAACTTTCAAAGCTATATATATGTGCATATATATATGTATATATATACACATAAACACACACACATATATATGTATATATGTATGTGTTTGTATGTGTGTGTGTGTGTATGTGTGTATGACACAGTTTGAAAAAAATTGTCATAGGATATCAGAATAGTTCTCAAGACCAGCATGTGGATATCCACTGAGTAGTGGGCCCTCATTCTATCCACACCACCATAGGGAAGGCAGTGATGAACTCTGCCCTGAGCCCTGGAGACTGCCTGCTAAGCCTGCTAGGGCAGAAGGAATAGAAGCCTGTAGGTAGTCCCCATTCTACAACACAGAGAGCCCGGGCCAGTAGAAAGCCATTCAGGGGGCCTCCTGGGGCTGGCAGTGACCATCTGTGCTCAAACTTGTCTTAAGTCTCATGCCTCTCCTTGAGCAACAATGAGCCAGTCACCTGGGTATTAAGATGTGATTAAAACTCAAGAGAGCAAGGCACACATTTTGTGCCTGAAGAGAACAAAGGTCCTCGAAGGGACAGAGGGTACTGAGCTGGGACTGTGTCCAGCCGTAAGGCTTCCTGGATGCGTAGCATCGACCATTGCTTCCCTGGTCTAGAACTGGGAACTTACCTCTCTTGTCCTTCTGACTTGGTGATGAGATCTCCTCCTCCCCGCCTCCCAGGTTGTCTGACTATGCTGGCTGTGGGGGGAGCACTACCTCTCTGCACCCCTCTCCCTCAGCCTTGCAGGCAGGTCCTACTTTCCTCTTTCTTGGTCCCCACTCCACCAAAACCATGCCCCTCTGCTTTCTTATTTATCTTACTAGGATCACTGGGATACCTTGGGCTAAGCCATACCCCTCTGCTTTCTTTATATATATGAGTACACTGTAGCTGTCTTCAGACATGTCAGATCCCATTACAGATGGTTGTGAGCCACCATGTGGTTGCTGAGATTTGAGCTCAGGACCTCTGGAAGAGCAGTCAGTGCTCTTAACCACTGAGTCATCTCTCCAGCCCACCCCTCTCCTTTTTTATTTTTCTTTCTAGGATCAGTGGATCACCTTGGGCGCCAAATGAGCTCAGAGTAACAGTGTTGCCTGGATTTTACAGGTGGTCTAGGGAACCAGAGATGATACTTTGTGATTCCTTTCTCCTCTAGTCTTGTACAGGTACAGAATTATGGCTTTAAAACAGACTGTAGGAGCAAGAGTGTGTGGATATTTCCTGTGAAACAGTCTCTCCTAGATATGGCTGCATAGAAAAGACTGGAGCAATGGCATGATCAAGGGACACGTTCTCAAGGAAGGCAGGATCGTTCATGGGCCCCGCCCCCTATACAACTATTGGCTGCTAGAAAGAGAATTACCTCCCTCCCCAGGGATGAGCCTCCCTATTGGCTGTCCAGTACGAGTGGTCAGCCTTGAAACCGTATGCACCACTACAACAAAACCAGACTCAGCAAGTTTTATTTATGTATATTTATACACACATATATTTAACGCATATAATCAAAGGAAAAGGCTCTTGACTTCAGAGTGAGGGGAGTGAGAGGGTTATCTGGGACGGTCTGGAGTGAGGACTGGGAGGGAGGAAGTGTGTAATTCTATTTCAATTAAGAACAATTTTTTAAAAAAAGATACTACTTTTAAAATGATGAGTGGATATCACCAGTCGTCTTCGTAGAAATCACACAAGGAAGGGATACAAAAGAGGAAAGTTACTTTGAAATTTAAATGCCCCTCATTCATGCTTCCTCTGTGGTGATCAAAGCAAAGTCGCCCATCACAGGAAGATTCGAAGGATGCTCTAGAAGTCTAGGACGATCTCTTAGCCCATCAACCAATACCTTGAATTAGGAACATAGTCTTGGAGTTGCACTGTGGCCATTTGTCTGAACACTGGCTATTTCTATCATATCTAGAACATTTCTAGAATATTCTAGGATCTAGTCTTTGTGAGTTCCCAGAGGGAACTGGGAAGCCTACAATAATCTGAATATATTTCATGTTTACCTCACAGATGTAACTTGCAGAATCGGTTCTTGTTCATCATTAGGCCTGCCTCTGGCCATGGTCAGAAGAAACATGGCATAGATTGACAGTGCCTGATGCTGGTCATTTTCAGATAATGACAGGAGAATGTCCCCACCTCACCAGCTCTTGTCACCACCATCTCTCACCTCTCTTCCAGTCTCCCATACTCTTAGGTTCAACTGCTCCCTCATTCTGACTTCCATTATCTGCCTCCTGGACAGATCCCTCTCTTGTTCCCTTCTGTGAGAAGTAGCTCAGCTAATGTCACTCAGGAGGGTTTTCTTGCAGTCCCACAAGGTTTTTACTTTGTCCTGCTCCTTGGGCCCAAATACTTCAACCAAGGATGTCCAGGATGTCCTTGCATACAAGGTCTGTGTACTGAGGGGAGAGCCCACCCAACCCTGAGAGGAGAAGGGTTGGAGAAATTCCAAAATCTTTTTTGAAATAATTCAATAGCTTTGAGTGATCCTTTTGAGAAAAACCATTATTGTGTTTATATGCAGAAAGAGGCTCAGTCCTAAAGAGGATTTGATTGCCTTCGCACCTTTGTATAAAGAGTGGAAAAGAAAAGAAAAATTATTTTGCCATCACTTAGAATAATCGCAGAGATGCCAGACTTTCATGCTGGCTGAATCAGCTACGCCCTTGTATTGGTGTACATTTGTGGGTGGGTGTTTTCAAAGGTATCAGAGCCCAAGAGATCACCCCCGACAGGATGCACAGAGGTAGATGGTGCCAAGAGAGGCAGAGTCTAGATTCCAGGGACGGGGCCTGGGTGAGCTCCTGGCATCTGCTCTCAGCCCCATCTTTGGTTCATTTAATCCCTTTGAGTCTGCTTTGGCATGTGGATATTCCCCGGGTCTTCCCTACAGGAGCGGTGGTTATGCCTGCCAGGAGTTGTGATTCTCCAGCCTGCAGTATGGGACACAGCAGGCAGCTTTCTGAGACAGGGTATGGACAGCGCTGGTCCCTATAGCTCTAACTGCTTGCTAATTGGGTGGTCAGACTATACTATTCTCGGTATCATTGTGTACATGTGGGAAGATGAATTTCAGAAGGAGCAGACAATATAAACTTGAAGAGATGATCAACATTAAGAGATTTTTTTAAAAAGATTATTTAATGTAAAGATTTACACTGTAGCTATCTTCAGACACACCAGAAGAGGGCTTTGGATCCCATTACAGATGGTTGTGAGCCACCATGTGGTTGCTGGGAATTGAACTCAGGACCTCTGGAAGAGCAGTCAGTGCTTTTAACTGCTGAGCCATCTCTCCAGCCCCACATGAAGAGATTTTGGCAATGCTTAATAATGCTTACCATTTGCCCAGTACCCTCCCTGGGGTCACCCTCATCTCTCTCACTGCTAGTTGATGGTATTAAGAAGCCAACCTTTAAGAGGTGATAAGGCCACCAGGGTTCCCTAATCACAAACATGATTCTTGTCCTTGTCAATGGACTAAATGGAAGGGGTTTGTCCCTGTTGCCTTCCCACCTTCTGTCACTCAAGGACTTGGCAGCATGACCCCGGGAGACATCATACGCTGCCACTCAGACCTCATATACCTCTCCGCCTCCGGGACTATAAGAAATAAATGTTTGCTCTTTGCAAATCACCTAATCTCCCGGGTTCTGTTCCAGTCACACAAAGATACTATCAGGTAAGGGTGTGTGCTGGGTGTGCTCCATGCACAGCCATGGTAATGAGCGCGGTAGACAGGGAGGTGAAGAATAGGGTGGGGGAGGAGATTCCACCTCACACCCATCAGAATGGCGAAGATCAAAAACTCAAGAGATAGCATATGCTGGCAAGGATATGGAGCAAGGGGAACACTCCTTTGCTGGTGGAAGTGCAAACTTTTTTTTTTGATTGTTTTGTTTGTTTGTTTGTTTTTTGAGACAGGGGTTCTCTGTGTAGCTCTGGCTGTTCTGGAACTCACTCTGTAGAGCAGGCTGGTCTCGAACTCAGAAAATCCACCTGCCTCTGCCTCTCAAGTGCTGTGACTAAAGGTGTGCGCTATCACTGCCTGGCCCCGGAAGTGCGAACTTGTACAACCACTTTGGAAATCAATTTGGCGTTTTCTCAGAAAACTGGGAATAGTTCTACCTCAAGACCCAGCTTTTTACCACTCTTGGACATATATCCAAAAGATGCTCCACCATCTACAAAGACACTTGCTCAACTATGTTTATAGCAGCTCTATTCCTAATATCCAGAAAGTGGAAACAGCCTAGATGTTCCTCAACTGAGAATGGGTAAAGAAAATGTGGTACATCTACAGGATGGAATACTATTCACCTATTAAAAACTGAGACATCATGAATTTTGCAGGCAAATGGATGGAACTTGAGAATATCATCCTGAGTGAGGTAATCCAATCCCCAAAGGACATGCATGGCATGTACTTAGTTATACGTGGATATTAGCCGTAAAATACGGAATACCCATGCTACACTCCACAGCCCCAAAGAAGCTAAACAAGAAGGAAGGCACAAGCAAGGATGCTTGACTCTCACTTAGCAGGGGGCATAAGATAGTCATAGGAGGCAGATGGAGGGAGGGAACTCTAAGGGAGGGAATAGGAAGGGGAATGAGGGTATGTTCAGGATCAGGTGTCGGGAAGGACAGGAGAGATGGCCAAATGACCATGAAAATGAATGAAAATCTGCAACTGATGGGGGGTGAGGACATGGAGGGGGCATCTCCAGGATGAGGCAGAGACCTGGGATAGGGGAGGCTCCAAAGAATCCATGGGGGTGACATTGGCTATGACTCACAACATTGAGGATATGAAATCTGAAAAAGCCACCTCCTGTAGCCAGTGGAAACCCAGTGGTGCAATAGAGACACCAACCCACCCACAAAACTTTCAACCCAAAGTCTATCCTGCCTCCAAGGAACACAGGCACCAGGGAGGGAACAGACACTGAGGAAATGGTCAACCAATAGCTGACCCAACTTGAGATCATGGGCAAGCACCAATCCATGACACTATTAATGATATTCTGTTATGCTTGCAGACAGGGGCAAGTTGTCTTCTGAGAGGCTCTACCCAGCAGCTAACTCAGACAGATGCAGACACCCACAGCCAAACAGTGGATGGAACTTGGGGACTCTTATGGAAGAACAGGAGGAAGAATTGTGGGCCCGGAAGGGAATAGGAACTCCACAGGAAGACCAACAGAGTCAACTAACCTGGACCCTTGGACTCTCAGAGTCTGAATCACCAACCAAAGAACATACACGGGATGGACCTAAGCCTCCCTACACATATGTAGCAGAAGTACAGCTTGGTCTTCATGTGGGTACTGAACAACTGGAATGGGGACTATCCTAAAAGCTGTTGTCTGCATGTGGGATCTGTTCTTCTAGCTGGGCTCTCTTGTCTGGCCTCAATGGGAAAGGAAGAGCCTAGCTTCACAGAGACTTGAAGTACCAGGGTGAGAGATACCCAGCCCCCCCCCAACCCCCCGCTCAGAGGAGAAGGGGACAAGAGTATGGGGAAGGAGGAGGGCAGTGAGCAGGATGTAAAAAATTAATAATTAAAAAAGAATGAGGGGAGGAAAGCATCTGCCCGTGTCCTAAGGAAACCATGGTCTCTCCAGCTGTGAAGCTAGTGCTAGACCACCTGATGAACTGAAGAAGCACTGAGAGCCGTGATCAACGCAAGACACAGAGCTGTGTGGGTACAGAGAGGGGAGAGTGCGTCACCTCAGCTGAGATTGCAACGGATGTTCTTTTTCATGCATTCCTTCAGTCATATCTGAGATATAGTGATTGTCACATTTCTCTGCCATAGTTGAAGAAGTTCGGGTCTAAGACCTGACCTGGTACCAGCCTCTGGATTCCTGAGGGGTTGGCTCATCCAAAGTCAGTCTCTGCCCAGGGGTCAGCCCAGGTCTCTGGAGAACATGGATCTCTATGTAGATGGGTTCAGCAGGCTTTGCTGATCCACTCCGGGCTTCCTTCTTGATGATGGAGCTGTGGCAGCTATATGCCAACCAAGACCCTCCTCACTAGAGACCGTAGAGCCCAGGGTCATGCCTCTTTTCTGTATTCTTAGGAACCTTGCCAACAACGTGTGAGGTTCTTGAGGTTGGAAGATGTTAAGGATAGACCTTTTGTGATGTAAGAGTCCTCAATTCTAAGGACGAAGCATTCGATAAAGACAAGGAATATCCCTAGAGTCTTCTAAATTTACCAGTTTTTCTTGTTTTACATATTTGTTCTCTTTTCATAGTACATGTACAATATGCATATCTATGAGTACAGTCTACATATGTGCATACGAGTGTATACTATATATGCATATGCATATCCCTGAGTACATTCTACATGTATGCGAGTGTATGCCATATATGGATATCTATGAGTGTATACTATATATGCATATCTCTGAGTACATTCTACATGTATGTGAGTGTATGCCATATATGGATATCTATGAGTATATTCTACATATGTGTGTATCTGAGTGTATACTATTGTACTGGCTGGTTTTGTGTGTCAACTTGACACAGGCTGGAGTTATCACAGAGAAAGGAGCTTCAGTTGGGGAAGTGCCTCTATGAGATCCAGCTGTGGGGCATTTTTTCAATTAGTGATCAATGGGGGGGGGCCCTTGTGGGTGGTGCCATTCCTGGACTGGTAGTGTTGGGTTCTGTAAGAGAGCAGACTGGGCAAGCCAGGGGAAGCAAGCCAGTAAGAAACATCCCTCCATGGCCTCTGCATCAGCTCCTGCTTCCTGACCTGCTTGAGTTCCAGTCCTGGCTTCCTTTAGTGACGAACAGTAGCGTGGAAGTGTAAGCTCAATAAACCCTTTCCTTCCCAACTTGCTTCTTGGTCATGATGTTTGTGCAGGAATAGAAACCCTGACTAAGACAACTATATATGTATATTTATGAGTACATTCTACATATGTGTGTATCTGAGTGTATAGTATATCTGCATATCTGTGAGTACATTCTACATATGTGCATATCTGAGTGTATGCCATATCTGCATATCTATGAGAACATTCTACATATGTGCATATGTGAGTATATATCATATCTGCATATCTATGAGAACATTCTACATATGTGCATATCTGAGTGTATACCATATCTACATATCTATGAGAACATCCTACATACGTGCATATCTGAGTGTATACCATATATGCATATCTATGAGTACATACTACATATGTGCATATCTGAGCATATATTATATAAGCATATCTATGAGTATATTCTATATATGTGGGTGTATACCATATATGTATATCTATGAATACATTCTACATATGTGCATATCTAAGCATATACTATATATGCATTCCTATGAGTGCATACTGATGCACTTACATATGTATGGAGACTTTTTGAAAGACTATTTGATAGTTATAGACATCATGCTATGACACCCTTAAATATGCATACCTCAAAAAAAAATGGCACTCACAGTTGTCATCAGAACCTATCAGGATCTAGCTCAGTATGCTCTATGGCTTCAAACCTGCTCTTTCGCTTCCATCTGTGTAAACATTTGGTATAAGATGATGTAGCTAGGAATTCCTAACTAAATGTCACTTGAATAATAAGAAACAGAGGGACAGGTCTCCAGCCTGGTTACTGCCTCAACCTGGGGAGGTGGCTCAGTAAAATGCTTGGCTTTCAATCATGAGGACCTAAATTCAACTCCCAGAATGCAAAAAGAAAAAGCAGAGTGTGGTAATAATGCCAGCCCTGGGGAGGTGCAAGCAGAGAGACCTCTGGGGTTACTGGCTAGCTAGTGAGAGACCCTGTCTCAAAAAAACCATGGTAGACGGGCTGGAGACCGACTCAGCATTTAAGAGCACTCTTAGTCTTGTACAGATCCTGGATTTGACTTGCAGCATCACATGGTGATTCACAACCATTCATAACTCCAGTGTGAGGGGATCTGATGTCCTCTTCTGACATCCACGGGCACCAAGAATACAAGCAATGCATATATATATACATATATATGCATATATGTATATATGTATATGCATATATATATATGCATTGCTTGTATTTTGTATGTATGCTTGTATTTGCTGGATATATATATATATATATCCAGCAAAATATTCACACATAAAGTAAAATCAACAATCTTAAAGTCAAACGATGAACAAAAACAAGAACAAAACGGGTAGCGTGTAGGGGGAGGTACTGATTCCCTAATTGGTTCTTGATTGTGTCAATAAAGAAGGTGAGAGCCAATTGCTCAGCGAAGGGTAAAGGTGGGACTTCCGGGTCCCAGGAGGAAGAGAGGAGACACACGAAAAGAGGGAGCTTTTCAGCCGGGCTTTGGAACTAGAAGCACACAACCACCATATAAAGGCTTGGGGTTAAGTATAACAGGCCACCAGCAGATGGCTGATATAGACGAGCTGATAAGGTTCGGGCAGGAGATTCTACACCCAGCAACTGTATTATCTGAAGTTCTAAGATAATAAAGCTGTCAATGTTTTTCTTCCGTGGACCAAAGGTGGACAGAGAAAGATAGTAGCCAGGTTGCAGATGGCGGCTTGGCGAAGCCTAGCCAGGAGCGGCGCGGTAGCTGTCGGCTTGGTGGAGCTAAACTGAGAGGAATGGACACATTGAGAGAGGGGGCTGACCGCAGCAGACGAGAGCGTGGGCCTCGATCTCGGGCAAAGGAGGAAACGTGAATTTTAAAATTACACAACGACCCGAGGAAACAGCACCAAAGGCTCACTTCTGCCCCCCTGAAACCCCTACACACTTGCACTTATACAAACACACACACACACACACACACACACACACACACACAGAGGTGGACACACATGGAGATTTAAAATAAAGCAAAGGAACTACTCTGAAACTGTTCTCATTGGTTGAGAAGAAACCTCACACCTGACAAGAACAGTTTGAGGCTGTGGCTTCTTGTGTCATTAAATAATGAGAATTTTAGATTTTAGTCGGGCCGTGGTGGCACACACCTTTAATCCCAGCACTTGGGAGGCAGAGGCAAGCGGATTTCTGAGTTGGAGGCCAGTCTGGTCTACAGAGTGAGTTCCAGGGCAGCGAGGGCTACACAGAGAAACCCTGTCTCAAAAAAACCAGAGAGAGAGAGAGCATTTTAGTTCCTTGTGGCATGAAAACAGGAGCATAGGAGTGTGGCAACTTCTGCTGTCTGTCATGCATCAGAGGTGCCAGCTGTCCCACAGCACAGGCAAGGACCGACAATGTTAATCAGGTGTCACAGAAGGAGGGATGCTGGATATTCATACACAGAGAAGCTTGAGCTTCAGTTGGGATCCCCTGTGGGTACTCTGTGTGTGTGTGTGTGTGTGTGTGTGTGTGTGTAGACTGGAGGACATCACCACTGCCACAGAGGCACATGGCCACACACAAACAGACACCACACATCAGACACCCATACATCAGGGAAAGCCTCCTGTCTTCTCCCCTGATGAATTCTTCCAGCACGCATCCCACTTGGAGCCCTCTTGAGATGAGATCGCAGGCGTACGAGGGCCTATGTAGATAGACACTATGCTCACTCTATGTAGATAGACACTATGCTCACTCTATGTAGATAGACACTATGTATGTAGATAGACACTATGCTCACTCTATGTAGATAGACACTATGTATGTAGATAGACACTATGCTCACTCTATGTAGATAGACACTGAGCTCACTCTATGTAGATAGACACTATGCTCACCCTATGTAGATAGACACTATGTATGTAGATAGACACTATGCTCACTCTATGTAGATAGACACTGAGCTCACTCTATGTAGATAGACACTATGCTCACCCTATGTAGATAGACACTATGCTCACCCTATGTAGATAGACACTGAGCTCACTCTATGTAGATAGACACTATGCTCACTCTATGTAGATAGACACTATGCTCACTCTATGTAGATAGACACTATGCTCACTCTATGTAGATAGACACTAAGCTCACTCTATGTAGATAGACACTGAGCTCACTCTATGTAGATAGACACTAAGCTCACTCTATGTAGATATAGACACTATGCTCACTCTATGTAGATAGACACTATGCTCACTCTATGTAGATAGACACTAAGCTCACTCTATGTAGATAGACACTATGCTCACCCTATGTAGATAGACACTATGCTCACCCTATGTAGATAGACACTGAGCTCACTCTATGTAGATAGACACTATGCTCACTCTATGTAGATAGACACTGAGCTCACTCTATGTAGATAGACACTGAGCTCACTCTATGTAGATAGACACTATGCTCACCCTATGTAGATAGACACTATGCTCACCCTATGTAGATAGACACTGAGCTCACTCTATGTAGATAGACACTGAGCTCACTCTATGTAGATAGACACTGAGCTCACTCTATGTAGATAAACACTATGCTCACTCTATGTAGATAGACACTATGCTCACTCTATGTAGACAGACACTATGCTCACTCTATGTAGATAGACACTGAGCTCACTCTATGTAGATAGACACTGAGCTCACTCTATGTAGATAGACACTATGCTCACTCTATGTAGATAGACACTATGCTCACTCTATGTAGATAGACACTGAGCTCACTCTATGTAGACACTGAGCTCACTCTATGTAGATAGACACTATGCTCACTCTATGTAGACAGACACTATGCTCACTCTATGTAGATAGACACTATGCTCACTCTATGTAGACAGACACTATGCTCACCCTATGTAGATAGACACTATGCTCACTCTTCTGCTGCCTCCTCTTCCCCACACCTTCTGTGTCTCGGAACACTTAGACCACTGGAGAAATCCATTCTCCAATCATGACTCCTCCTTGTATTAGAACTGAGAAGAGAAGGCTGAGTTGGAACCTCTGTCTTCATTCTGACAGTTATCCTTTTTTTGTTCCAGTTACTATGTTTCATTTGTTGGAAACAGGGTCTCCTGTACCCTAGGCTGGCCTTGAACCTTCCATGTAGGGAAGGAAACCTTTGAACTCCTGACCCACTCACCTTCACCTTCTGAGTACTGGGCATGTACCACCATGCCTGGTCTTAAACAACACCAGGAAGGAGCCCAAGACTTCAGGCCTGCTAGGGAAGTTCTTACAGCCCAGCTCAATTCCCCATCCCTGTTTAATCCAATGCTACCTATGTGCCCTTTTAAGACTCTCTGCCTTTTGAGTTTTATATAAACAGATCTGAAGGTGCTATTGTTAAGTAAATTCTTGGGACCCAGCAAAGTGATCCTTCCAGAATGTTCTAGAAACAGCACCTCTTGTACTGATGGCTCTACAGATATGTAATGAGTAAAGTGCCACTTTAGAAGCTCCCAGTTCTGAGAGCTTTTCTTTTTTTCCATTTTGACTTCCTTCAATTTTAATCATTTAAAAAAAATAGTAAAAAATAAACAAGAACCAAACTTTTAGTTTGATCCTGAAGCCTTATGCTTAACATTAGAGGGTAGGATCTGAAATTATAGGCAGAAGAATCCAAGGGGTTCTAGTGAAGCTTCACCTTAAATTAAAAAGTCATTTTCGGGCTGGAGAGATGGCTCAGCTGTTAAGAGCACCGACTGTTCTTTCGAAGGTACTGAGTTCAGATCCCAGCAACCACATGATGGCTCACAAACATCTGTAACAAGATCTGATGCCCTCTTCTGGAGTGTCTGAGGACAGCTACAGTATACTTACATATAATAAATAAATAAACAAATCTTTTTTAAAAAAGTCATTTTCTCAGATGTTTGAAAAAGTCATAAGTAACCATATTACTTTTTATCTATCTAAAATCACATATAACACATGTGAATATCTATGTATGCACAAACATTCAGAGTTTAAGTGAAACTAAGCCACTTGGGCTGACAATGCTCCTACAAGCCGTAGAGAATCCAATCAATACCCCAGTACCAAGCCTGAGAACCCCCTTTTTGAGTTGTCCAGGGAGTCCAAGAGATTGCTAAAACGATATGGCATATTGATATTGGCCTTGGAGACTTCCCAGAGGTCAAAGGTAAATCCCTATGGTTGAAGATATCACATACCTCGGACATAGGACTGAGAGGCTCAAACAAGATCTGCCCTGAGGGGCTGGTGAGATAGATGGCTCAGTGGTTAAGAGCACCGACTGCTCTTCCAAAGGTCCTCAGTTCAAATCCCAGCCACCACATGGTGGCTCACAACCATCCATAACAAGATCTGACTCCCTCTTCTGGAATAGCTACAGTATACTTCCATATAATAAATAAATACATCTTAAAAAAAAAAAAAGATCTGACCTGAGAGTTCCTACCTGAAGGTGTTAGGTAAGCTGCCAACCTAGGGAAGCAACCAACAGTCCTACCCAGCAGGAACACCCATGAACCATGACAACGGCCAGTTGTGGCACTCTATCTTGGCAGAAACCGATATTTGTCCAATTGGACTTAACACCTGATCGATAGGAGCAATCTCATGCCTAATACAGGAAACCTAGCCAACTGCTCAGGGCTAGTGACGTCATGAATCTTAGAGGGGAAACTTGCTATTTCTGTTTTCACTAAACCAGCATATTCCTGACTACATTCTAAATACTTGTACTGTTATCCGCAGATACGTGTAGCTCCCAACTCTCACCAAAGGAGTTTCCTTTTGGTGACAAAAAAAAATTATCAGAGACAGTCACCACTGGTCAAAATACAAAAGACAAGTATCACGGGGGACTTGGTTCCAATACATCTACAACAAACCCTGTGTTGAAGACTGTGGAGAGCTTTTGGGGCCGCTTGTCAGGAATCTGACATTGAGCCAGGAAAAGGAAGTAAGCCCAGGCAGGAATTTAATTTTAGGCTAGAACAGGGAAGTAAGTTCAGGCAGGGATCTAATTTTGGGCTAGAACAAAAGAAGTAGGCTTCAGGCAAGATTGTGACTTTGGGCTAGGACAGGGAAGTAGGCTCAGATATCTTGGTCATCCTGATAAGCCCTTAGAAACAGTGATCATGGGACTTTGTTTATTGCCTTGCTTGTTCCTTGACTATTTGTGTTTATTGTACTGCTTGACCTTATTACTTGCAGGGTATAAAAGAGGATTGGGAAAAAATAAACCTGCCTCAGCCTCAGAACTGTCTGGGGTCATGCTACAATGTTGTCTAATTGTAGCATGCTACAATGTTGTCTAATTGTAGCATGCTACAATGTTGTCTATTTATAGTATGCTACAATGTTGTCTAATTGTAGCATGCTACAATGTTGTCTAATTGTAGCATGCTACAATGTTGTCTAATTGTAGCATGCTACAATGTTGTCTGTCTTTTTTTCTTTTTAATCCTCACTCCTGCGCTGGAGAACCTGTGGAATGGCTGTGCTGACTTGATCAGAAGGCTCAGGGAACATTGTAAAAGAAGAGACAGGAAAAACTGTAAGAGACAGAAGAGCATGGGGTCTACTGTGAGACTGTGTCTCTTACAAATAGCAGAAAGGCCCGGCAGTGGTGGCGCATGCCTTTAATCCCAGCACTTGGGAGGCAGAGGCAGGAGGATTTCTGAGTTCGAGGCCAGCCTGGTCTACAAAGTGAGTTCCAGGACAGCCAGGGCTATGCAGAGAAACCCTGCCTCAAAAAACAAAAACAAAAACAAAAACAAAAAAAAAACAAACAACAAAAAAAGAAATAGCAGAAAGGTTTCACCCATGGTATTTCAACATTATGTCTACATAAACAAGACCTGAACAAGGAGAATCCATATAGACATACTAATGTGGAAGAGGAAATTTTATAGGGCCCCATTCCTAGACAATGAACTACAGGCAACTACAGGATGCAAAGAACAGAAGTACTCACCCTCCATGGGTGAGCCCTCCAGTGCCAAGTGGTACATAGAAACAACACTAAATGTACTCAGCAGGGGGTGGGGGGAGTGAATGGAGGGAAACAGAGTAATTATTATTTTTTAATAAAAACAAAAGTCATCTTCTCATTCACTTGTACACTGATTCATTAAAATATACCCGATGGGGACTGGAGAGATGGCTCAGAGGTTAAGACTGCTCTTCCAAAGGTCCTGAGTTCAAATCCCAGCAACCACTTGGTGGCTCACAACTGTCTGCAATGGGATCCGATGCACTCTTCTAGTGTGTGTCTGAAGACAGCTACAGTGTACTCGGCATATACATAAAATAAATAAAATCTTTAAAAATATATATATACTTGATGAAGTCAGGCATGGTGCTTGTCATCCTAGTACTTGGGAGGCTGAGGCAGGATGACTGTTGTGAGGTTGAGGTGAACCACAGATGTATACAGAGACTGTGTCCCAAAACAATACAGGGTGAGTGTCCTCTGTGTGCAGAGCGCCTTTAAGAACTAGGCACAGATCAGGAAACACAGCACACTAAGGTATCTGATTTGAGACCAGCATATGAGGCAGCACCAGGACTCCTATTCACTGTTGGGGTGGGGCAGACTTGGTACACCAGCCCCCATTCCTCACGTTCCCTCTGTGGGACACAGGGACCATGTCACCAGTCACAAGCCCAAAGCTTCCACTCTAATGTGTCACCATGCGAGAGGGAGTTTCTTCCAGAGGTATCTCCCATCATCCCTCTGAGTAGTGTTTTCTTTTCCACTCTTCTAGAGTGGACCTCCTAGGAACTGATCCAAGTTCATTACATTTGGGGAAAGCAGCCTGACAGCCCTGGGCTGTGAACTCCATTTTTCATCCTTGCTCAGCAAACTCCCTGTTTTCTCTAGTGTGTTTCCTCGAGCCTGGTGAATTCTTGCAGATCTTCTTGGTGTGAATTTGTGAGACTCCCTCTTATATAACAGTCCTTCAGATACTCTCTGAAACGAAGGCGCATAAAGAACCCCAGGCAGCTCTATCTTACCATACCTGTAAATAATGTCTTGTAAGATAAGATACTCTTACAATCCGAATGTTAGCATCTCTTCTTTGAGCAATCGGCGTCTTTGGTAAATTAAACTGCACTGCGAAGTTGCCAACTTGGGTAGAGAGTCTCGCATTATCCCACTGTAAGGAGAGGATGTGAACCTCAGATAAGAATCAGGGTGTGAAGTGGTTGCCAAAACTCTAATGATTCCTCTTGGTCACCAATGTTCTACGGGATGAGCCCGCAGCCCCGTAAGTTCAAGGCCAGCCTGGGCAATTTAGTAGGACCCTGTCTCAAAAATGAAAACCATCAAAGTAGAAGGAGCTGAGGATACAGTTTATTGACATTACCTAGAATATGCAAGGTCTGAGGTTCAGTCCTGAATGCTGGCGGTTCTACGCTCCGCCCAACGGTTACCTAGCAACAGTCAGGAAGGCCTGGCTTGCTATAAAAGGGACTGTTTGGCCCCTCCCACTCGCTCTGACTCCTCCCCCCTCCACATCTTCCCTGGCTGACCTCTTTTCTCTCTCTCTCTCTCTCTCTCTCTCTCTCTCTCTCTCTCTCTCTCTCTCTTTCTCTCTCTCCTCTCTTTTTCTGCCTCTACTCCCTTCTCAACTCCCCTTCCCGTGCTCCTAAATAAACTCTATTCTATACTACACCCGTCGTATGACTGGTACCTGAGGGGAGAGTACACCTCAGCACTGGCCCACTGCACCATACTGCACAATAGAAAACATATCCTTGGTTTTATAAAACACATTCCTGAATATCACTGAGAAGGAGAGAGGGTGGGAAAGGAGGGAGAGAGAGAGGTGCAGAGAGGGTGGATAACAAGAGGAGAAGGAAGAGAATGCAGCAAGAATTTCTTATGAGTTTGGCTGTAATATTCCTTCGGGAAAAAACACAATTTATGCGATCTTTCTCTTTCTTGATTTGAGGGAGGCATCGAAAGAAGCAGTATGGGGCTGAAGACTGGCTCTGCGATAGAGTGTTTGTCCAGCATGCACTAGGCTGTGGGTTTGATCCCCAGCGATGGGGGAGAAGCAGAAGGGAACAGCTTAGCCATCCTCAAGGGAGATGCAGGAATCATGGCTGAGGGCACTTTTACAGGACGTTCTGTCACAGCGACAAGACACAGGGACATGGTGTGTAAAGGACACAGTAGGCTCACAGTTCAGAGCAAAGGTAAATGGCGGCAACTGGAGGGCAGCCGCCAAACCGGTTTCCAGCTACCCTAAGCGCATAGATCTGTGTAAGATAAGGGGGCGGGGCAGACAGACCCTGGCTTTTGGTGGTGTTTGCTCTTCAGCTTCCCAGACAAGTGTAAAGTATCAACTTTGTATCAGTTACAAACACAAAAGGGGAAACTCGAGTCAGTCTCCCTATTTCCAATCCAAAGACTCCCCCACCTCCACCCCAGGAGAAAATCCCCTGCTAACTTCAGCAGCTGGAGGTTTTATGTCAACCCTCAAACCAGAGTGGAAGACACAGGTCGTTAAGCTGAGCGGTGACACTAGGAAATTAAATGCTGTGGGTGTCTGCCAAGTATGTAAAATGAGAGGTACTCCTAAATAATAGAAAAGGAAAGGCACTTGGCATTGTTTGTGAGGATAACATGGTGTGAAAGGCCTGGGTATGACCCCTGACACCAGGGCCACCAGGTTTTTTTTTGGGGGGGGGAGAAAAGAGGTTTGATGCATAGAATCTTCACAGATCAGACAGCACACTATGAGTTCTAAAAAAAAAAATTCTCATTTTCTAATTTGCAGAGAATCTTCGTAATGATTAGAAATATGTGGGTGTGGTGCGAAATGGATGTTTTCCCTGGGGAAAGCAGACCCTCAGCTTTGGTTCTTCTCCAAAGACACTGCACTTTCATTGGGAGTGAATTTAACCACTTCTTTTTTTTTTTTTAATTTAATTTAATTTTATTTTTTTAATTTACATTCCAAATCACTTCCCCTTTCCCGTTTCCTCCCTCCCCGAAAGTCCCATAAGCCCCCTTCCCTCCCTCTTTTCTCCGTTCAACCCCCAATTTAACCACTTCTAATAATGCAATCCTGGATCTAGGGTAGGTTTAGTCCCCAGTAAAGCACAGCTTGAGAGGTGTCTTAGGGTTTCTATTCCTGTACAAACATTATGACCAAGATGCAAGTTGGGAGCCGGGCGGTGGTGGCGCACGCCTTTAATCCCAGCACTTGGGAGGCAGAGGCAGGAGGATTTCTGAGTTCGAGGCCAGCCTGGTCTACAGAGTGAGTTCCAGGACAGCCAGGGCTACACAGAGAAACCCTGTCTCGAAAAACCAAAAAAAAAAAAACCAAACAAACAAACAAGAAGCAAGTTAGGGAGGAAAGGGTTTATTCAGCTTACACTTCCACACCGCTGTTCATCACCAAAGGAAGTCAGGACCGGAACTCAAGCAGGTCAGGAAGCAGGAGCTGATGCAGAGGCCACGGAGGGATGTTTCTTACTGGCTTGCTTCCCCTGACTTGCTCAGCCTGCTCTCTTATAGAACCCAAGACTACCAGCCCAGGGATGGCATCACCCACAAGGGGCCCTCCCCCCTTGATTACTAATTGAGAAAATGCCCCACAGCTGGATCTCATGGAGGCATTTCCCCAACTGAAGCTCCTTTCTCTGTGATAACTCCAGCTTGTGTCAAGTTGACACACAAAACCAGCCAGTACAGGAGGAGGGGCTACTGGACTTGTAGGTTTTAGCTAGCAGGGCAGCTGGCAGGAACCAGCAGAATCACCTGGGGATTGGTCTGAAGACTGTCATACCTAAGTTCATGTTCCTATGGAATCCACTAAAGCCCCTTTCAACGTCCACACACTGTCTCCAGACTTGTGATGAGGAAAGTTCTATAAATGCAATGAAGAGTTTTTAACTTAGTGGGAGTAAATGCCTATATCCTGGACATTTTATAACCTCCATAGATTTCAAAACATATTTTCCTGAAAATTTGTTTTTTAGATATATTTATTTGATTTTACAGGTATGCGTGTCTTGCCTGCCTGTGTTACTGTGTGTCATGTGCAGAGAGAGAGAGAGAGAGAGAGAGAGAGAGAGAGAGAGAGAGAGAACAAAGAAGGTGTCAGATTCCCCAGAGTTAGAGATGTTTGTGAGTCAACACATGAGTGCTAGGAATCAAATCTGGGTCCCCTGAAGAGAAGCCAGGGCTCTTAACTGCTGAGCCATCTCTCTAGCCCTAACACATTCTTTCTTATCCTTTTTAAATGACTGTCTTAGTTAGGGTTTTACTGCTGTGAACAGACACCATGACCAAGGCAACTCTTATAAGGACAACATTTAATTGGGGCTGGCTTACAGGTTCAGAGGTTCAGTTCATTATCATCAAGGCAGGAACATGGCAGCATCCAGGCAGGCATGGTGCAGGAGGAGCTGAGAGTTCTACATCTTCATCTGAAGGCTGCTAGCAGAATACAGGTTTCCAGGCAGCTAGGGTGAGGGTCTTAATGCCCACACCCACAGTGACATGCCTACTCCAACAAGGCAACACCACACTCTCTAATAATGCCACTCTCTGGGTCGAGCATAAACAAACCACCACAATGACATACTATGGAACTAACAGCTACCAGGACACTATTAGTTCCTCAGTTTAGAAACTTCTGGAAGATGCAACACCTATGCTGTACCTGGCCCTACAGTTAAGTTCCATGTGTGGAAGCCCGGGGCTGGGCACAATTTGTGTCAGCCATTGTATTTAGCATGCTTACAATCTAACTTGGGAGGCAGAGCGCCTTCTTAGGGATGGACTATATGGTATGGGTCAGAGTAGAGTGAGTTCTGGGATCATTCAACGATGCGGGAAGGATAACCTTGGCTGGGGAGGGTGGTGGAGAACTGCACAGCTGGAGACTCGTGAACGGCAAGGATGGGAAAGGTCTCTCAGAGGAGGAAATTGGTCTACACAACATGCATTCCCATAGCCCTATACAAGTCTGGGGACAGTCGTCAGCGCGCTGATTTGCCTGAACACTGGTGAGTATGGGGAGACTTCTGGGCGGCTCGCCTAGGGAGGAAACCGAAGGCAGATCTATGGGAGCCGTAGAGTTTAATGTGAGGTAACTAATGGATGAGGCGCTGTCTCTCGCCCTTTTTTGTCAGGGATGCCTTGTAATCCAGATGCCATCTTTGTCAGCCATGTCTCTGGTTACCAAGGTTTGCATTTTTTTTTTCTTCGTATCTAGTAAGGTGTGTTTAGTCATTACCCAGGAGAGGGGATTTTAAAGGAGAAAGTTAGCTTCTGCGCATGCGTTCTAGCTGCATACGCAGTCCGGAGTCAGCTAGATCCCACTGCTTTCAGTCGGAATATATTGATGTGTCGGAAGAAGTTATTTATTTCATAGTGAACAGTAAGGAAGGAGAGAGGGGGAAAGAGAGAGAGAGGGAGGGAGGGAGGGAGGGAGGGAGAGAGAGAGAGAGAGAGAGAGAGAGAGAGAGAGAGAGAGAGAGAGAACACAAATCACAAATACAGGCAAAGACACGCCCCCCTCCCCCCAGGGTTCTGTTTCTTTCAACTGGACCCTCTAAGGGTTCCATTATTCCCAAAATAGGGCTGCCATTGGGACTGAGTGGTCTGCACGAGTCTGTGGGGGCACATTTCACATTCAAACCATAACACGTGCTCTTGGAACCAGTGTCATAGCTCTGAACCACTTCTTGTCTATACCACGGGAATAACAAGTGATATTTAGAGTTGCCGTAAGCATCAAGTGGGGACCCGCGCCAGGATGTGGGGAGTGTAGTGATGTCTGTCTGTGCCCTGCCAGGCAGCATCAGCACCTGCCTATCATGTCCCCGTCTTCCAGTCTCCACTCTCCCTCTGGGTCCTCACCACTGCTCTCTGCTGTGACCCTGCTCCTCATCCAGGGGGCTGAAGCAAGCCCTGGACGCAATGTACAACTTGTTGAAAGTGATTTTAGGGCTTTATTGTTGAAATCCTAAATGAAGTTCCTCCTGAAATTTTGGAGAGCCTTCTGCCGTTCTCCTCGACCTGTTCACTAATTTGTAAAGGTGAGTGCAGCCATGATGGTGCCCGAAGTAAATAATCTCCGACATGAGCTCTAGAGTGTTCTAAATATCCCCAGATCATGCCGTTCCTTCTTGAGCACGGTTAACTAAGCCAGGGTGTATTTGGTGAGTGTTCAGTCAGGAAAGTCATGTTGTTCAGACGTGAGCTGAATGGAGGTTCCCATTCTTCGCCTTGAATACCAACTGATTGGAGGGAAAAGATCCAAGATTCTTTTGTTTCTTTTGAATGTATATATTGTTAGGATGTGTCATTAGAAAGCAATTTTATAAGAAAGCGTTTAAATGAAGAAACAAGAAAGCGCCTATGAATGTAACAGAAACCTCCTTATTTCTGTTTGACAATGTCCCATGACGTGAATAAAATGTGTATAGGGGCTATACATTTTGACTAGAAATCTACATTAAGTTGGCCTGCTAACGGTGCTCCTTACCTGAGCAGAGCTTTCGTGTTTACTGTCTATCTCTGCTGGCCTACAGACCTGAAGGAAAACCCGGCTTCCCTATCTTCTCATCTTTCACTTTCCTGTCTCAGGTATGGAGGACGGTGAGAATACTATAGCCAGGTCAGCCCAGCTGCCCATCCCAGCACGGCTTGGTGTGCGTGGCACCTGTGAGGGGTCGCTGCCTGGTGTGAGTGCCGCCTGTGAGGGGTCGCTGCCTGGTGTGAGTGCCGCCTGTGAGGGGTTGCGGCCTGGTGTGCGTGGCACCTGTGAGGGTTCACAGCCTGGTGTGCATGGCACCTGTGAGGGGTCGCGGCCTGGTGTGTGTGGCACCTGTGAGGGGTCACAGCCTGGTGTGTGTGGCACCTGTGAGGGGTCACGGCCTGGTGTGAGTGCCGCCTGTGAGGGTTCACAGCCTGGTGTGAGTGCCGCCTGTGAGGGGTCATGGCCTGGTGTGAGTGCCGCCTGTGAGGGGTCGCGGCCTGGTGTGTGTGGCACCTGTGAGGGGTCGCGGCCTGGTGTGTGTGGCACCTGTGAGGGTTCACAGCCTGGTGTGCGTGGCACCTGTGAGGGGTCGCGGCCTTGTGTGTGTGGCACCTGTGAGGGGTCACGGCCTTGTGTGTGTGGCACCTGTGAGGGGTCACGGCCTGGTGTGTGTGGCACCTATGAGGGTTCACAGCCTGGTGTGCATGGCACCTGTGAGGGGTCGCGGCCTTGTGTGTGTGGCACCTGTGAGGGGTCACGGCCTTGTGTGTGTGGCACCTGTGAGGGGTCACAGCCTGGTGTGTGTGGCACCTGTGAGGGGTCGCAGCCTGGTGTGCGTGGCAGCTGTGAGGGGTCGCGGCCTTGTGTGTGTGGCACCTGTGAGGGGTCACGGCCTTGTGTGTGTGGCACCTGTGAGGGGTCACAGCCTGGTGTGTGTGGCACCTGTGAGGGGTCGCAGCCTGGTGTGCGTGGCAGCTGTGAGGGGTCGCGGCCTTGTGTGTGTGGCACCTGTGAGGGGTCACGGCCTGGTGTGTGTGGCACCTATGAGGGTTCACAGCCTGGTGTGCATGGCACCTGTGAGGGGTCGCGGCCTTGTGTGTGTGGCACCTGTGAGGGGTCACGGCCTTGTGTGTGTGGCACCTGTGAGGGGTCACAGCCTGGTGTGTGTGGCACCTGTGAGGGGTCGCAGCCTGGTGTGCGTGGCAGCTGTGAGGGGTCGCGGCCTTGTGTGTGTGGCACCTGTGAGGGGTCACGGCCTTGTGTGTGTGGCACCTGTGAGGGGTCACAGCCTGGTGTGTGTGGCACCTGTGAGGGGTCGCAGCCTGGTGTGCGTGGCAGCTGTGAGGGGTCGCGGCCTTGTGTGTGTGGCACCTGTGAGGGGTCATAGCCTGGTGTGCGTGGCACCTGTGAGGGTTCGCAGCCTGGTGTGCGTGGCACCTGTGAGGGGTCGCGGCCTGGTGTGAGTGCCCCCTGTGAGGGGTCGCGGCCTGGTGTGTGTGCCTTAGGTTTTATCAGCTTCTGTTTAATGGCTTCTATTCTGTTCCAGGATCTACAAAGGGCAGTGACTCAAGGCCAAAGCACACACCGTCTCTTATTTCTTAGGTCACTCCCTACCTTTTAGCTCTCTCCCATAACTCTAGAGGGAGCTTTTACAATGGCCACCACTGCCAACACACACACACACACACACACACACACACACACACACACACACACCTCTTCCTTGTCTATGTCCTCAGAGTCTTCCCATAACCCACAAGAGAACATTCTACAACACCCACACCCACACACACACACCTCTTCCTTGCCTATGTCCTTAGAGTCTTCCCATAACCCACAAGAGAAGAACATATTACAACACCATATTTAGGTCTGTTCTTTATCTGACATGGTCCCAATGCTGGCACACACACACACACACACACACACACACAGACATACACACATGCACACACATGTATGCACATGCATACATGCACATTCATATGCACACACACATTCATGCATATACACGAACATGCATACATGTACATGCATAAACACATACACACATGCATACACATACATATATACACATGCATTCACACACACACACACACGTACACACACACGCACACACACACCAGCCAGAGCACAATAGTTTAATAGAGCTTTATGGCCTTACAAAGCCCAAATCATTTGTTTTGTGGCACTTTACAGAACAATGCGCTGACCTGGCTCCAAGTCTTCGTTATTCATCAGAACACCAGGCTTCTTGACTTGTTAATACTCTTACTGGAGCTTCTCCAGGCCAGCATGGTTCCCTGTATGGTCATGGCCAGCTCCATGAGCATTATTTCCTTAATAGCCTCCCCCATTGGTGTAAGAATCAGGCACAGGATGCAGTAGGCATAGGCAAGTCCATCCACACATGGTGTGCTGACTGAGCCCAGTGAATAGGCGGGTGACTCACTGCTACCATGGAGCCTTCCCGACCCTAAGAATGGTGCCCATGCTTCTGCTGTTGTTGACATTATGCTTGAAGTACATCAGCTAGGAGACTCACGGTGACTGAAGCTGTGTGGGTTGCAGGATAAGGGGAAGGGACAAACGTGTCACCTAGTAGGTTGAATGGCAAGTCAGACAAGGAGAGTCTTTCTAAGTGTATGTGGAGGCAGCTGGGGGCTTTACTTGCATAGGGTGGCGAGGTGTCATGTGACTGTGCACAGTTGCAAGGGGTGTGTGTGTATGTGTGAGTGTGTGTGTGTGTGTGTGTGTGAGAGAGAGAGAGAGAGAGAGAGAGAGAGAGAGAGAGAGAGAGAGAGAGAGAAGAGGCCCTAGCTGTTTCTAGACACCTATCCAACCCACAAGCACAACAACCCTGTCAGCACTAGAAAAACAGGCCAAGCAAATGTGGGGATGAAGTGGGTGGAGAGAACTGTGAAGAGAGCTGGGGTGTCTGCTAACGTAAGAAGGCAGTGCTTAGTGAGGGCCTCTAAGAGGGTGGGGGGAGGGGCAGGCCAGCAAATGGGGACAGTAAATGTGCCAAACCTAGGGCAGGTAAGCTGGAGCAGATGAGGACAGGATGGATACAAATCCTTGGAAAGCTCCATGATATCAGAACAGCTTAATGCCTGTGTGAGAGATGGCCCTGGAGATGAAGCCAGGCGCTAATGGAGAAAAGCCTGTCGGGATTCGGGGATTCCCAAATACCACGTGGCAGGTCCCCGGGGAGAATCCGGGGCTTGCCTGGGCTGCCGTGGATGTTTTCCGAATGGGTAAGACCATGCGGGCTGAATCTGTATTGGAGCCGTGGGCCTCTTGATCAGCTGGGCTGCAAGGGAGTGATGGGTTGATGACCATGTGCGATACAGGGCAGGATGAAGCCTGAGGACATTTTCATCGAATAACTCACTTGCGTTTTTAAAATTAATTTGGTGCATGAGTCCCATGGTGCATATGTGCAGGTCAGGCGACAACTTTTGGGAGTCAGTTCTTTCCTTCTACCACGTGGGTTCTTGGGATTGAATTCAGACTATCAGGTTTGGTGGCAAGCACCTTTAACTATTGAATCCCCCCACTGGCCTGGCACTAAGTAAAAATAAGATGAAAAGTAATTATTATTTTCTTTATGCTTTTATAATGAACACAAATAACACAGTAATTATTTTCATAATAAAAAGAACAACTTAGGTATAAGCTTTACTTGGAAATACACTGAGTAACTTGATGCTGAGAAGCATCTCTCCAAAAATGTCATCTGAGTCATTCTTGAGTTTGAAATTTAGAACCAGGAATTGTGGGGACACAAGCCACCTGCTGGAAGCACACAGCAGTGCCCCTGGGTGTAGGCTTTGTGAAGTAGGGGTGACATCACCCGTGTTCTTAAATCTGAGTGGGATGTAGGTCAAAGCCATAAAAACCCTTGTCCAACTATCTCAGGGACCCTCTGGAATAAAGTCACAGAAATAACAAAGCAAGACGTTCTAGCCCGAGCCAGCCTTGCTGGGAACATCTATGTCTGACCAGATCCCCACATCAACAGCATCTGGCCGGCGCCACAAGCAAGACTTGCAACTACAGTGGGGCTTTCGACATTGAGTTGTTCAAAATTCAAAGATGAAATCCCATAGTTACGGTGGTTGGGATCTGACAACTATAGAACTCGGTGCCCCGTGGTGTGCACACAGCTCTGCACCCGCACAGAGTCCACGCATGCCCATGCCTTCTTTGCAGCCTCTGCCCTGTGGAGGCCCTGGGCGGCTGGTGGGTTTCACCTTTTCATTTCTCAGAATGCAGGGTTTTCTCAGGATTCTGACTCCAGTGGGGTCCTTAGCATGCTACTGGCCTGGCAGATATCCAGAGACGGTCTCTTCAGGTTGCTCCAGAAAGACACACTGAGATGAGCCAGGCACAACCGTGGGATGTTCCTCAGAAGAGGCAGGGTCCACACTCCTAGCTCTGGGATTCATCTCCGTGCCAACTTGATCAGATTTGTAATCGCAGTGGAGGTACACTTTAGGGCATGTCTGTGATGGTGTTTCCAAAATGCGTAACTAAGGAAAAGAGACCCACCCTGAAGGTTGGCAAGAGCACGGTCCCATGAACTGGAGTTCCAGACCAGAGGTAAAGGGAGGAAGGAGGAAGCTGGCTGAACCGCTGAATGGCAACACTCTCGGCTGTCTGCTGCAGGTCGGCCCGGATGCCAGAGACCTAGACGTGTTGGTTACTTTTCTTATTGTTTTAACGAAACACCTAACAAGAGCAACTTAAAGAAGGTGATTGTGGGAACTTGTGGCTCACAGTCCGAGTATGCACGCCTCATGGCGGGACAGGCTTGGCATGAGGCAGCCTGAGGCAGCTGGTCCCACTGTATCTGCAGTCAGGAGGGAGCGAGAGACAAACGCTGCTGTGCTCAGCTCACTTTCTCCAGCCATGGAGGGTTCTGCTCACAGTTAGGTGTGTCTTCTCACTTAGCCCAATCTAGAATCCCCCCAACGAGTGTAGCTGACGGCCATCATCAACCGTCACACTCTTCAAACAGTGAGCCAAAATTAATGTTTTCTTCCTTAAGTTTCTTTTGCCAACTATGAGGAACGTGCCCAAGAAACACACGGGGCAGCGTGAGGTCACCACAACACAGTCTTGATGTGTTAGGTTATTTTATGTATGAGTACACTGTTGCTGTACTGATGGGTGCGAGCCATCATGTGGTTGTTGGGAATTTGAATTCGGGACCTCTGCTCGCTCTGGGCGGGCCCTGCTCACTCTGGCTTAAGGGTTTACACTGTAGCTGTCTTCATACATACCAGAAGATAGATCTCATTACAGATGGTTGTGAGCCACCATGTGGTTGCTGGGATTTTAACTCAGGACCTCTGGAAGAGTAGGCAGTCCTCTTAACCGCTGAGCCATCTCTCCAGCCCAATGTTTTAGGTTTAATGTGTGTGATGCATACATGCACGCTCATGCGGAGGCCAGAGGTTGATACTGGGTTTTCTATTGTCCTCTAAGGCCTGCCTGCCTGTTTGTCTGTCTGTCTGTCTCTGTCTCTGTCTGTCTTTCTGCCATTCTTCCTTCCTTCCTTTCCTCCTCCTCCCTCTTCCTCCTCCTCCTCCTCTTCTTCTTCTTATTATTATTCCTCCTCCTCCTCGTCCTCCTCCTCCTTCCCCCCCCCATTGTTTTGTTTTGTTTTTGAGGCAGGTTCTCTCACTGAACCTGGAACTCATCCAGTCAGTGACGCTGGTCTGTGAGCCCCAGGGATTCCCCCCATCTCTTTCTCACAGTGCTAGGATTGTAGGTGTGTGTTGAGACGTCTGTTTTTTTTATTTGAGTTCTAGAAGATTGAATTCTCATCCTCATACCCTTATAGTAACTACATTACTGGGTTAGGCCATCTCCCTGGACCCAAGCTTCTTCCTGTCTCTTTTCAAAATATCTGTCTGTCCATCCATCTATCTATCATCTATCTATCTATCTATCTATCTATCTATCTATCTATCTATCTATCTATGTATCTATCTAGTGTGTGTGTGTGTGTGTGTGTGTGTGTGCGCGCGCGCGCGTGCGCGCGCGCGTGCATGCTCGCGCACTTTGAAAAATTCCACCAGACCCTTCCCCTCCTTAAAGAGAAAGGTCATAAAGAACATAGGTACCCCTCCCCTCCAGAAGGGAGGGACTAATAACATTCCTCAGACCACAGGGAAGAGGGACCAACCATCTGCCACCTGTGGGCAGGGGAGGCCCAGAGCGACCATTAGCCACCTACCTCATTCCCTAAAGACCAATCAGTTTAAAAGTCACACTGTCCTGCCAATCACATTGTGCCTAATGGCTGCTGCCCTGAGAACTGTATAAAGACTCGCTGGACATGTTGTGCAGGGTCGTTCTCTCTCTCCATGGGCAGGGTGACCCCAACCTGTTGGAACAATAAATTCCTCTTGCTCTTTGCATCGATTCCCGACTCAGTGTTGTTCACTCAGGGGCGTCCCAGGTAAACCAAGGCTCGCCAGAGTCTTACATGTGCATGCGTGTGCGCTTGAACCCACCTGACTGAGTATGTGTTTTTGTACCATGTGCCTGAAAGAACCCATGGAAATAAGAAGAGGGCATCAGATTCCCCAGAACAGGAGTCCTAGGCAGTTGTGAGCTCCCCTCCTGGTGCCCAGGAGCTGAACCCAGGTCCTCTGTGAAACCAGCCAGAGCTCTTAACCTCTTAGTCTTCCCTCCAGACTCTCCAGTCCCAGCTTCTCCTGTCAACACTTATCTGGGCAAGTCTGTGAGCAAGGCAAGAAAGTAACTGTTAGGTTTCAGAATGAGATCTCGTTTTGAAACTTTGATAATTAACAGTATCCCCAAGGTTATTCATGGAAAGAAAAGAGGCCATTTTCCCCTAGTGGGTGAGGCTTCCAAGCATGCTTCCGAGTTCTCATTTATTGAGGGTCTAGAAATGCCCCTTCTGTAAACACAGATGTGGTCACAGAGAAATGCAGCCCATCTTCCCTCCCGCATCACCAAAATTTATCAGAAATACATCCCCAAGGAGAGGCTCAAACGGGCTTTTGATTCTTTTATTGACAGTCTTGGTCTTTACTGATTGGCAGTCTGGGTACCACCACAGACACAGACTTTGGGTATTCTTAATACATTTCACAGAAAGAGGAAGATTGCTTTGTAGAGGTTTGATTTCCACCCTTCTGACATCCACTTTCTATCCCACTATTCACACTCAACACAATGCGGGCTGTGATTCACGCTCACACACTGTGGATGCCTTTCCTTTGGGTTATTTTAAGAATCACTATTGTATTATGAAGAAAACATATGCAACCACTAGAAAGGAAAAGGGACCACACTGGAGAGCCACAGAGCTTCAGGGAGTCCCTTTACCCAAAGCAGAACAGCAAACATTGTCCTAGTTTCCCAGTGCCATCACGGCACGGGTGTGGAAGGCAGAGGTAAGCGCAATGGTGCAAAAAAAAAAAAATAGTGATGGGTGACATCAGATTCCTGAGTGGTGCATGACAGGTATTTTTCTTTTTCATTTTGGGTCCATGTATGACACTCATTCAGGACCTGGCTGGGTGGAGTCTTGGGCCACTGGGATGCAAGTGTAGACTTAGGCCGGCTGGTCTTTCCTCACACGGTGGTGAGGTACCAATACCATCATTTCTATATGATTTTTAGCTCTAGGACTCAGGTCTGGTAGCCCCCGCAGTCATTTCCCAAAAATGTAAGAGCAAAACAAATAAAAAAAAAACAGGAAAAAGAAATGAAAACCTTGAAAGATTAACATTCGAGTGCGATGGATATTGATCTGAAGGCTATCCCACTGTGTTTTTTTTTCCTGTGCAATGGGGGTGGTGGTGGGGAGTGGTGGTGGGGTGGGGGGCTGTTTTTAGGACCACTGGGTGGATGGGGCACCCTGGGGCTTAAGATGGGAGGAGGGAGCAGATATGCAGAGGTGTCCCCACTTCTGGCGAAAGGGTCAGGCCTGTTCTCATCGAGATGGTCTAGAGAAGCTCCTTCTATAAACATTGCGTATCTTGACTCTGTTGTTAGCATTGGGACAGCATCATGGGATTGTCTCTAAAAAATGTCCCCTTTATAGGCACTTTCTCTATTAAATTCACAGAGAAGCCAAATGCATGAGTTAAACTTCCAGGCTGCAGTAGGAATACTCCAAACCAAATTACAGACTTTGTAGTATTTTCAGTGGGGAAAAAAAACACGGTCATTTGTTTCTAAAGTTGCAGATAATCAAACGAACGGAAGTAGGTTCGGCTTCCGTGCCCTCCCTGTGATTTAAACCGTCTGCGATACAATTAGCTTTCCTAGGTTCTCACTTGGTTGGTAAGCTGATTAGTATACAGCAGGGTTGTAATCTCATCAGCACCATTTATAAAGATGGGATTTGGAGGATAAACAAATAGTTTTGGCAGCTACCGAGGGCCCTCTGGGGGGATAGATGATGGCTACTTAAGAATAGAGTTCCGCAGATCTCAGGCGTGTTTCTGAGCATCCACAGAGGTAGGTGTAACATACCCAGGGCGTGGCAACAGCCCTGGAAAGCACTTCCCACTCACCCACGGCGGCTTCTACATGGATTTAGTGAAGCTGAAGGCAGGAGGTTAAGCCTGGAAAATTCATGACCATGTGACTCAAATTCTCGCTGGGATGAGAATCCAAAACAAGGGTGCACTCCCACCCCAGCTCCGACATTTGCATGAGCCTGGAGGCCGAAAGCACCTCCCGCTGGGGCCAGCATGTGCTGAGGTTTTCTGTGGGAAAAGGACCTAGGGGCTGCTTCTGTAATCTGCAGCCTGTGTCTTTGCGTGTGCGTGTATGGACTTATAGGCATCGAGAAGAAGAAATGGCTAACGAAGGTAGGCGTCTGCGGGGTTTCCCGTGAGGCCGTGCGGGCAGGGCCAAGGGCCATCCCTCTCTACACGTCAAACCAGTGATCCCCCATGCAGGCTCGATTCCACTCACAGCCGCAGTTCCAGCACCACTCCAGCTTGCACTGTGGCTGCGGACACTTCATGTGCATACATCCGCCTGTGAGGACAAAGGACACAGACGCTGTGGGTTTGTAACAAACACCGGGTGAGCCCTTGTTCCCCGCGCCAATGTGCCATCCCAGAAACGGCTCCTGTCGTGAACAACCCCAAGCAAGGAGACCAGAGAGACTCTGAACCAGAGCGAACAACCAAACAGCAGGGGAGGGTATCTGAGGTTCTCTGACCCCCCCCCCCAATGCATTTAGACACAAATTGCTCATGTTTTATAGACTGCCGAGATTCTTCATGTAAAAAACATAACCATAATAAACTTATGATTTTAAATTCATATTAAAAACTTAGTAACTAAGTATATATACACCGGGGCTCATATCTCTTTATTTTTCCGTATTTATTCAGTGTTACTTGGATCAGCAAAATTTATCAGCAGGAGTTGGGACAGAATGCTATTTTAATAGAGAATACGTCCTGTAGTGGTATTCAGAGGGCTCAGCTGGTCGAGTGCATGTTTAACATCCTCAGCACTGTGTAAACCAGGCATGGAGGTGCACACATGTGGTCCCCCTAAACTCTGGAGGTTGGAGACAGGAGGATCAAGAATTCAAGGTCATTCAAGGTCAGACTGGTCTGGTCTATACAGAGAAACCCTGACTTGGAAAAACCAAAACCAAAAAAAAAAAGATAATAATAATAATAATAATAATAATAATAATAATATTATTATTCAAGGTCATTCTCCACTACAGGGTGTGTTTCAGGTCACCCTAGCTTACATGGAACCTTGTCTTAAAAAGTTAAAAAACAAACAAAACCCCCCCCCAAAAAAACAACAAGAGACAAAAAGTCACAAAGGAAGCTCATGTAAGGTGTGTGTGCTACCATCCTACGTTACAGCTTGAGGATGCTGAGGCTGGAGCATAGCTCTGCTGGAGAAGTGTCTCAAGGTTAAGCTTGGTCAGGAGGAAGAGCTGAGACACCCACCTCTTCCTGTCTTGTCTGCAGGTGATGGTGAGACCCTTATCTAGGGACCTTCTTCGAGATCGCCCCTTCCCTCCGGTTGCTGTTGGTTCAGACACTGCCCCCCAATGAGAGGCAGGGGAACCGTGGAGTTGCCTGCAGAGAACTATTTGAGATCCAAGCCAAACTGTCTCTATACAAGTGCTGCTAGACTCGACTCTAAACGGGCTCTGTTATCCAGTCTTACCAGTTATCTTTTTTTTTCTTGCCAAGGTATCCAAATAGTTGCCTCAAGACTGTCTAACTTTTATTAATAGAAAGCTCACATGAGAGCTAACTCCAGTCTCAAAGGTTTATGGGCCAACGGGCATTTGTCTTGGGATAACACGTTTAAAAGCCCCCTATTTTCCACCTGGGTTTGGTTTTGCTTGAGGGATCATAAAAGATTCTAGGCGTGCGAAAAATAGAGGAGAAAATTTAAAAAATACTTGCCATCAAAGACAGGGCCATTTTCAGCACATATTAACAGTCGTGTCTTAGAGTGTAAACAATACACTGGAATTGTGTGACTACGTGACATCTTTTAAGTCTCTCTGAAATATCTTATAGGAGATTAGGCAACACGTGAAAACTTTGTTACACTCCGTGAGGATTGTTTGTTTTTCTCTCATCCCTCACCTATCGAAAAACGCTAACATTGTAACTCATCTCTGTAGAAAGCGTTGCTCACTGTGGGCGAGGAGAGGTGCAGAGAGTTTTATCAAGAGCTCTCTTTGCAGAATCCCACGTGGCCTTGGTGGGGGTGGAATGACATGTCTCCGGCCCCTGGGACAGGGCCAGCAGGGCTTGAGCCTCCACGAGTGTCCGTAGCTGCTGTGGGCATGAGGATTGTTTGTACAATAACGTACATACATTCAAGTTCCTCCGAGGAATGTCTTCCCTGTTAAAGTTAATGACTCCATGATAATCAGAGACAGTATGAGGGAGCCCAAGGCGTGGCTAATGTCTCTACAGAGTGGTAAACGCTGGGACTTTCTAGGCAGCCTTTAATGGCTCAGTGGTTAAGAGCACAGACTGCTCTAACGAAGGTCCTGAGTTCAAATCCCAGCAACCACATGGTGGCTCACAACCATCCATAATGAGATCTGATGCCCTCTTCTGGTGTGTCTGAAGACAGCTACAGTGTACTTACATATAATAATAAATCAATCTTAAAAAAAAAGACTGTGGAAAAGAACTTTAAATACATGAACTCTATAATGTCTTAATTATATAAGGATGCAATAGGTCAGCCTGGGACAGAGCGAATTTAGGTCCAGGCACGGTGGGAATGGGAATTCCAGGACAGGGTCCCACCCAGCTATCTTATTGTGTGTGCTTTGTGCTTGCTGTCTCTTCCCAAGAGTATAGTGGCTAAGGTCACGTGATGGGGGTTCCCAGGATGGTCGAGAGGGAACCTGGGATAAATAACTGAATTGCTATATAAATTTAAAACTGGGGTTTTGGTCTGCGGTGAGATCAGCTAGCAGAAAGTGATAGCAGTTCTTTTTAGAATTCTTTTTTTTTCTATCAAGAGCTGATTTATCTGGAGGTCTCTGGAGAGTGAATAATAACTCTTCAAGAAATTTTTTAAACAGGATTTCTGATTTTAGTTAGAAAATCCATGGAGAGCAAACACAGATCTTTTAGAATTTTTTATAGCTCTTTTAGAATGTTTTTCTTTTCTTTTCCTCTAGAAGAGCAGTCAGTGCTCTTAACCACTGAGCCATCTCTCCAGCCCTAGAATGTTTTTCTAACAGGATTTTTTTGGGACAGAAATCCCAAGAATTATTCAGAGAACTGACACAGCTCTTTTAGGATGTTTTTTTTAGCAGCTATCCAGAAAAGACTGTATGAAGAGCGAACACAACTCTTTTAGAGTTTCTTCTGGCTTTCTGATTTTGATCAGAAAACCCAAGAATTATTTCCAGAATATTTCTAACAGATACAAATTACATATATGTACAAAAATGTCAGTGGCCAGAGAGATGGCTCGGAGCACTGGCTACTCTCCTAGTGACCTGAGTTGAATTCCTACCACACACGTGACAGTTCATAGCTGTTTGTAACTCTACCTCTTGAGGGTCCAATACCCTCCACGGGTACCAGGCATGCACATGGTACACAGGTACAACATCCAAACACATAAAAAAAAAAAAAACTTAAAAAAATTCAGAATGAAGTCCCTTCTTTTTTGTGCTAAGTTAAAAAACACTAAAGATGTGGAAAAAAATTAGGACGTACACAACATATTCCATTTGATAATGGAGATAAGCTGCCATGTAAATATTGATTTATTTTGTTTTTATTTATGTGTATGGGTATTTTGTCTTCATGCACAGGGTGTGCACCACATGCATGCCTGGCGCCATGGATCCCCTGGAATGAGTTACAGTTGTGAGCTGCCATGTGGGTGCTGGGACTTGAACCTGGGTCCTCTAGAAGAGCAGTCGGTGCTCTTAATCACTGAGCCATCTCTCTAGCCCTGAATCTTGTTTTAAAAAAGAAAGAAGTGTGGGGATGGAGAGATGGCTCTGTGGTTAAGAGCACTGACTGTTCTTCCAGAGTCCTGAATTCAATTCCCAGCAACCACACGGTGGCTCACAACCATTTGTAATGGGGATCTGATGCCCTCTTCTGGTGTGTCTGAAGATAGCAACAATGTATTCATATGCATAAAATAAATAAATTTTGAAAAAAAAGTGTGCATTGAATTTATTTGCTTATTTCTTGTTAGAAGGGGAATACGTGGGACTGGAGAGATGGCTCAGCGGTTAAGAGCACTGACTGCTCTTCCGAAGGTCCTGAGTTCAAATCCCAGCATCCACATGGTGGCTCACAACCATCCTTAATGAGATCAGATGCCCTCTTCTGGTGTGTCTGAAGACAGTTACAGTGTACTTACATCTAATAATAAATAAATCTAAAAAAAAAAGAAGAAGGGGAATAGGTATGGAGGTCAGAGGACAACTTGCAGAAGACAGTTCTCTCAGGGGTCAAACCCAGGTCATCAGGCTTGGTAGCAAGTGTCTTTGCCTGCTGGGTGATCCTGCTGGCCTGAGAGACTGCATTTTATAAATGAATAAATTATAATAATTATAATAGAAAGCCAGGCTGGGAACTACACAGTATAGTTTCTTGACCCTAGAACCTGCATTTGGTCTAATGGTGCTGCGTTGATAAGCAGGAGGGCAATTTAGGTTTTGAGTCAGAGGCTAACACTCAGCAGGCATTATTTATAGCCCAGCACAGCTCTTCTAAGAAATGACCCCCCCCACCCCCGCAGGAAACAGTCTGTAGTCGGTATCTGTGAGTCGCTTGGTTCCTCAACTCCGCCTCCATGCCTGTGCTGTGACCTGTGTCTCAACAGATCTCATCAGGTCATTTCCTTTGATGTCTTAGGGAATCAAGTTTGAGCCCCTTGTCTCCCATGCTGGGTTTACACACTGTCCTAGCACACGGTGCCTGGGAAGGCTGACAAGTAAGGGGCTTTCAGCATAGGCCAGGAGTGATGTCCATAGTTCACTGTCTTGGCACGTGTGGTCCTCCATTTCTTCCTTGCCTGGGTCAAATCTGCATTTCTCTGGGATACTAGAGAAATGGTCTTGTCATATTTACCTTGTGTTTTTTTGAGTCTCTGTAGAGTGTGAACTGCTGGGCCCTGCCCATTGGTCCACTTGTGGTGGCTTGAATATGCTTGGCCCAGGGAGTGGCATTATTAGGAGGTGTGGCCTTGTTGGGGTGGGTGTGGCCTTGTTGGAGGCAGTGTGTCATTGTGGGGGTGGGCTTTGAGACTCCCCCCCAAGCCATGTGGGAGACAGCCTGCTCATGCCTGCCTGGATACTGGCATTCTCCTGCCTTGATGATAACGAACTGAATCTCTGAACCTGTAAGCCAGCCCCAATTAGATGTTATCGTCTATAAGAGTTGCCTTGGCCGTGGTGTCTCTTCATAGCAATGCAAACCCTAACTAAGAAAGAAGTTGGTACCAGGGACAGGGGTGTTGCTGTGATAGGCCTGACCATGTTTTTGTTTGGAGGAATGTGGATTTTAGGACTTTGGATTTGGGAAGCAGCGAAATGCTTAAAGTGGGGCTTAATGGACCAGCCTAGTAGGAATGTGGAAGGTGGTGCTTCTAAGGGTGATTTGACTCAGTAGGCCTGCTGGCCCAAGAGGTTTGAGTGGCGGAGAACTTTAATATGTGACCTAAAGACTGTTCTTGTGATATTTTGGTCAAGAATATGGCTGCTTTTTGCCATTGTCTGGATAGTTTGCCTGAGGCTAAGGTGAAGAGATTTATTAATTGCTTTGACAAAGGAAGTCTCAGAACAACATGGTATAAATTCTGTTGTGTGGTTACTAAAGTTCACTCTTACGAAGGGTACTTTGATGAAAAGGAGCAAGGTGAGAAAGGAAAAATACAAAATTTATGGCTCCAGCATTAGAGGGGCACCAGGACGTGGAATGGCGCTAAATCCCGTGTTCAAGGGGATAAAGAGATTAAGGGAGTGGTAACCTTGGGGCAAGATCCCACCCAACTAAGCTTACTGTTTACGCTTTTGCAGTTGTACAAGGGATAGTTCTATCTAGGAGTTATCATTACTCCATTATTGTTTTCATTTGGAATTTTAATCTGAAATGATCTACAATCCAGAAATGGTGGACACATGCTTTTGATTCCGATCTTGAGGAATAATAGTGACCATGAAAAACTTAGGCCCAGGCATGGTGGTACACGCCTTTAATCCCAGGAGATAAAAGGCAAGCAGATCTCTGAAACCATGGCCAGCCTGGGGCAGAGCAAGTTCTAGGTGAAGAAAAGCTTAAAGGCGTGGTGGTTCACGCCTTTAATCCCAGAATCCCAGGAGACAGAGCCATGTACATCTCTGAGTTCAAGGTGAGTTTGTAGAACAAGTTCCAGGACAGGCAAGCTTAGGCAGCAAATGAGTTGGAAAACAGAAAAGCTGGTGATAATCTAATAGAACAAGGGAGGCCGTGTTCCAGCTCCAGTAAGCAGCAGAACTTGGCAACTTCAGCCATGTGGCTCTGGCTTTAGAGTCAAGAGTAAAATGGACTACAGGGACAGTTGATGCTGGCTAGCTGGAGCTAAGAAATTAGCAGTGAGTAAGAAGAGACCAACATCACTGAGGTGAAATCTTCTGGGAGGTGCTTTCTGAGATCACAAAGAAGCCATGTTCCAGAGATAGCCAAGGCTGTAAATGTACTTCATACTGCAACTGGAATTGGTAATGTGTGATAATCACCCAAGTGGTACCGGTTTTGTGGACGTGAAGAGGTCATGAATAGCAGCTGAGGCTTGGCACTGGGCGAGGCCATCGAAGGCCATTGGTGAAGGTGCAGCCTCAGTTGCAGTTGACTGAATGGGGTCATACAAAGAAAGTGAGGCTTGGCACCATGAAGAGAGTCTATGAAAGGCTATTGGTGAAACCTAGTTGCAGTGGAGGATTCCAACAAATTGGAGATGGCATCCCCAAGAACAGTAGCAGCTGGAGTGGAGTCAACCAGAGCCTAGAATGCTACAGAGGGCAGAGCTGGGGAAGTGACTCATGCCCTTTGGAGGAGCCCAGATCACACGTGGATGCCAGACATTGGAACAAGAAGTTCCAAAAGTTGACGTTGCCTTGGAGACCCCAAGATGTTCAAGATGCCAGAGTCATAGGATACCTGCGGAGGAAAGCTGCTAACAGGGAGTGGAACGAGCCTAAGAGAATGAAGTTTGTTGTTGCTGAATGCCAGATGTATCAACAGCAGTCAACAAGAATGAAAGGGGTCGGAGATCTGAAGAGTACTTTGACATTGGACATTTGACATTGGAGGAGTTTGGACTTTGCTCAGATGGTTTTCTGTTTGCTTTGGTCCAGTATTTCCTCACCATGAATGGTGATTGTTGGAGGTATGGGATCTGCTTTTTGATTTTGATTTCCTTTTTTCTTTTTTTTTTCTGGCCCCGCTCCCTCCAGTCATATTTATTTCATATATGTGGGTACACTGCCACTGTCTTCAGACACACCAGAAGACGGCATCAGATCCCATGATGAGCCACCATGTAGTTGCTGGGAATTGAACTCAGGACCTCTGGAAGAGCAGTCAGTGCTCTTAACCGCTGAGTCATCTCTCTGGCCCCGATTTTGATTTCTTAAAGCGATTACAGTTAAGAGATTGCATGAATCTCAGAAGAGACTTTGGACTTTTAACATTGTTGAGACTATGATAGAGTATGGGACTTTGAAAGTTGAACTAGAGTTTTGCATTATGCTATGGCTAGATATGGCCCCCATAAACTCATGTGTTTGAACAAGTCTATGGGGACCAGGGATTGTAATGTGGTGGTTTGAATATGTTTGGCCCAGGGAGTGGCACTATTAGGAGGTGTGGCCTCTGCATGTTCCAACATGCAAAGAAACAGTGAGTCACCAGGTGAGTTAGTTCTTTTCCCAGAGACCACTGGTTAAGAGTTAGGGACTGGGGCTGAGCTGAGCGTGTCAGCACACTCCTGCTGGTGTGGATAAAGATTGTTCTTAAGAGGCTGGAATGCTTGATTTCACCAGTTTTTGTTCTGCAACCAGCTCTTAGAAGTTGCCAGCCTGGGAGTTGCCAATACCCAGAAAAACAGGCAATGTGATCCTACAGCAGGCATCCCTCAGGGTAGGGCTACTCATAGGATGAAGGGGAAGACCACAGAGACCATCTGCCAGCTTCTCATCCCGAGCTATACCCACCCCAAATCCTCATTCTACTTTCGAGGTCTATTCTCTTCTCAGTTACATAAACGCTGACTGATTGCCCACCATAGCTGTGGGACCCGCTCATTAAGGAGACCGGTGCTGGGGCAACATTCATTAGAAAACACCCCTTGCAGACATTGTGTTATTCAGCCTTTGCCCTAGCTTTGTGCAAGATGATCCCATGGTCCCCGCAAACCCATGTGTCCCGGAGGGTGAGATAGATGCTCAGAGACCGATGATAGGTTTCCAGGCTCCCAGTGCTAGAAACACAGGTGACAAAGGTCGAAGGTAGGGCTGGAACGCAAGCAGAACAGAGCCCAACCTCTACTCCGGTCCTCAAACCGCAGCACAGTTCACACAGGAAGCCCTCTGGAGCCAATCAAACATGGGGAACAGAATGGGAGGGATCTGATTCCCGGAATCCTCCCCAAAGTCAAAGCAACACACCAACAACAATAAAAGAAAAAGTAAAGATGGCGGTGCAGAAGTCCCGTGGCCACGGGAGGTGTGAGGACACTGATTCTCAGGGTGAGCAAGGTAGAGCCTCCAGGGGCACCAGAATGCTTTCCTCGGTGCTACAGACTGATGGTCCCTGAAAAGTCCCCACCTCTGCGGTACAGATCCTGCAGAATTATTGACTTTACTCATGAATGTGGGGCGGTGGAATGCTACAGATTGGGAGCCAAAGTGGCCTTGGGTTACCCTGAGCCCCTTGACAATCTCTCACCACAGGTTTCTGCACCTGACCTAATGGCTTCATGTCTGTTGGGCAGAACTTTCAGAACGGACCATGCTGGTAAACTTAGAGCATCGCCGGCTTCTTTCAGCCCTCAAGCTAAGGCTGTGATCTGACAGGACCTGAGGACTGTGTAGCAGGGTTCTCTTGGTTCTACAGTACCTGACCCATATGGTGTCCCTGCTAATCTACTTAGTAAATAAAAGCACGGACTTCGGAATCTTTTGTCCTTGTTCAACAAATCTAAAAGTTTGTGTACATAGTCTCTCCCACCGCGGGATGTGCTATTCTGGGCCACTCAGATCTGAGTCCCATGTCGTGGCCACTCAAGTGTGACTCAGAAATGACTCTCTCTTGTCTCCTTTGGAGGAAGAGCTGTGTTTGGCATGAGCAGTGGCTCTTGGGATGTGGAGTTCATTTTGGTTCTATGTCTCTGCTGCAGAGAAGACAATGTCCTTATATGATGCTGATGCCTGGATCTTCTTTCAAATGTCCTTCGCATGACGTACCATGCTGTGGACTTGAAAGTGCTGTGCAAGGCTGTATGCCTTGAAGGATGCTCACCAATGCATAGGCCTTGCGGGCACAGCCCTAGAGTCTTCGGGGAGACCCTGGCGTGAGCTTGAAAATAAAGGTAGCTGGGTCTGGGTGGAGGGTCAGTAGTCTGTAGTTTCAAAAGTATACTTGGTAATTCTCCTCGGTGCTCAAGGGTGCTCCAAGCTGCACTTTAAGGACACGGCAAGCAGAGACAGATCATGTTAGAGCTGAGTTGTTCCCCACTCTCTTGGAGAGCCAAGGCCCATGAATGTAGGAAGTGTGTGTGTGTGTGTGTGTGTGTGTGTGTGTGTGTGTGTGTGTGGTTATCTTTTAGTCTAAGCTCTCTGAGGTTTCCATGTGGCTCCAGGATTATTGAGAGCAGTGATGACTGCTCCAGTCAGGAAGGGACTGTCCTGGTGGGACAAGGCCTGGGCTTAAGAGGAACCATCCGAACAGGGATGTACACGCTCTTAAGTCTGTTGATTGCAAAATGGAACATTCTAGAAAACTTGTCTGGCCCTCATTTTGTTTCATTCAGAGATATTACCAAAGAGTTGTTTTAAAGTCTCAAAAGTCACAAGAAGATTTGCTGGGAGGTGTTAAGAGAGAGTCCCTTCCCAAAGCCCAGTAATGTTGACATTTGAACAGAGGAGCTGGGTGCCGGACGGGTGTCATTTTTGATTTCACCTCCCCTGCAGCTGCGACACAAGAACGGAAGTGAGCTCTAGCCTTCAAGGATATTAACGAGAATGAGGGGCGTGTGTGCCTGCAGGGCCGGGGAGTGGGTGTTCACGGCCAAAAGTTTTGGAGGAAAGCTGATTAGATAAATCCAACCCGTTTTCTTTACCAAAGAGAGTCTGAAATGCTTTACTGAGTTGATTTGTGCTTGGAAAGTCGTCCTCAAATAACCCATGAGGAGTGAGTGCTCTGTCCTTACAGAGGACTCGGGATAAGCACTTAGCGCGCGCCCCTCACAAATTAGTCATTTTCGTTATTATTCTCTGTGAGGGGAACATCTAGACAGCATCACCTTAACAAGTGGAGTTAACATGGCAACCCTCAGTCTGGACTCGAAGGGTCAGAGGAGGACACGTCATGTGGACATTGGGCTTTAGTGTTGTTATAACAGTGGATGACTCATCAGATGCCTAGTGTCGTTTGTAAGAAGGGCCACTAGAGTATCTTGTGTGTCTTCTCTCTTCTCTTCACGGGGCCCTGGACTGAGCCCTGATGGTGTCACCCACTGCTGGCCACCATCTTGCCAGAAAGTTTCATTTACCGCCTCTGCTTCCAGTCCAAGGGTGGAATTTCATCCCATAGAAACCACCTTGGAAGCTGCTACTACGGTCCACCTCACGGCATTCGTGAGCCTGAGAGAGCCTTCCAAAGTTCTGCCAAGAAACTGGGTTAGTTTGAGGGGAATGTGGGTTTAGGAGGTGGAGAAGTTTCATGCTGCAATGTAGGCGCTCACATTCTGTCTAGCTGGCCTCAGGCTGTGCACCCTCCCAGAAGCCCTGACAGTCTGCCACCTGAGGTCACCATGCAGGAGGCCCAGTCTGCCACCCGAGGCCACCATGCAGGAGTCCCCAGGATGTGCATTCTCCCAGAAGCCCAGTCTGCCACCCAAGGCCCCATGTAGGAGGCCCCAGCACTAACCCTGGCTCTCTCCTCGGCTCACACTCACCGTTTTTTTCAATTGGCACGTGGCAGCGAGGACAAGGCTTGGTGGTTTTCTTGATGGTTTCCTTGGAGGCCTCCTCCCAGCGAGCTTGCTCAGCCGCTCTTTCATCCACTCGGTAGGCCTGGATTGGCAGAGACAGAAGAAGCTCAGATTTGCGACTTTGTTATTGGGATCGAAGTGTACATTCCTTGATGTGAAGGCGCGTCTCAAAGATGGATGTGCCTTCGGGCAAGCTCAAATATTAACTTGTTTGACAAGTGCCGGACAGCCATTGGGCCTGCGTGGGTGTGGTTTTGGCGCATGGCATGTGCTTTGAGCTAAGAAGGGTGGCTCAGAAAAGATGGCTCAATTGCACAGCACAGAGCTCTTTGTTCTGAGATAATGTGATTATAATAAATCATATGTAGCAAGTGGTTACTCTGTAGGCAAGTGATAAACGCTTTCACACGCCCCTCGACAGACGCTGTGTCCAGCGCGAAGTGAACACGTTAGCTTCCATCTCTGAGGCTCAGAGGCACTGATGGTTGTGTAAGTGGGGGAGCCCGTGATTCTACAGTCTTCATTTCTCATCTTCCCCTGCCTTCTTCTTGACCCTGGAAAACGGGTGCTATCCAGAAGGCACGGGAGAGAACGCAAAGCAAGAGGATGAGAGAAAGGCCAACTTCTGGGAGTTGGTGACAGCAGAAATTGGGATCATGGGCTAGCTGCCTGGGTTCAAATCCACTGGGATGTAAGACATTGTCAAGGATTCCTCATTCTCTCTGTGAATCCTCTCGGATGGAAATAAAAAAACACAGCACAGGGTGCTGCGGGCTTAGGGGTTCATTTTCACACGCTCCTTACAATGAACATGTGGCATGTGTCATTGGCTGATAGCTTCAATTCCTTCCAGGTCTGTAACATAGGAAGCCATGATGCCTTTGCTACCGCATTCATGTTATCAAGGATTAGAGCATCCTTGACTCTTAGCCACCTGCTATGGGGTGGCTGCCTACCCCATCCCCCCAAATTTCGCATGTTGAACACCTAATCCTGTTGAAATCGGACTAGGACGTCCTCGGCTGGAGAAGAGCCTATGCAGATGGGCGCTTCATTCTGCACCTGCCTGGTCGGTCAGACGCCCTCACACTTCCTGCTTACTTCGAGAGCTGGCTAACCCGTGTAGAGACAGAACTAGCCAGTTTTATTTTTAGTATAAAAGCGTTGTGATCAGGAACTGTATCTCAAACTGTTACTCCAAACAGTCCCTCCACCTTGACCCCTACGGCATTTATTTATTTATCTATCTTTTTCTTTAATAAAAAACACTTGAGTCATTTTATTAACCTGAATAACGATTAAAAAAAAATATATTTCCAGGGCTACTTGGTAGCATTGGTGCTAACTAAACGCAACAACCTTATAGACCTAAAGGCTACCAGTCCCAAGCACAGATACTCATTAGCAAGTTTCCAGCTCGAGGCATTGGGCTTGAGAGCCAAGCCCTGCTGGGGCCTGTCCCTTGTCAGCAGAGATCAAGTAAGAAGTGCTTGATCACCTATGATCAGAAACTGAGGCTTCCCCTCGGTTAGCAATCCCCAACCCCAGGTTGGCTTCCTGTTGAGACCCAAAGTGAGAGGAATCTAACTTCAAAGATCAATCCCATTTTCATTTCAAGGTCTAGTCCTTTAGTTGTTAAAGTTCACAGTCTTTATGAATGAAGCACTATGAAGGAAACAGTATTTATTTCTAAGTTACAGTATTTTTGTGGCTTTTGTAAGGACCTTGATATTTCTGTTTCTGTTTTTTCCAGCAGAAAGTGAGTCCTTGCAGACCAAGGTCATGCTTGAGTCATCCTTGTAATTCCAGCCCTTGGCTTGGTGCCTGGGTACTGGGAAGGGACTCAGTTTCAGCTGAGTAAGTGACAGTCATTTGGAATAGCACCCCATGAGACTTGGGAGCGCAAGAGGTGTACCCACATGGTGGTGGTTGGTACCAAGGTGAGACAGCCAAGGGCTGGTCACTGGAGTCAACCCATTTCTGTTAACATCTGCTACGGCCATCATCCTGAAGGGCGGAGGGACCTCTGTGACCTGTGAGTGCTTTGTTAGAGTAGAGCAGAGTCAGCCTGATTGCTGAACCCTAGGTCGCTACAAGCTTCCTTTAGCTCTGGCACGTCCTATAGACAGGAGCCCGGTGATGAAGCCTTGGCTGATGAGGACTGCTTTAAGATCTGGTACTCGACAACGCATTTTAACTTTAACACGCATTTCAACCTTAATATGCGTTTCTTCAGTCTGTCCGAGGCACGTGTGGGCCTAAGGCCCGGTGGTTTAAGTAGCAGTTTTTCACTGTCAACTTGACTGGCTTTGGAATCACCTAGGAGATACACCTCCGAGGATTTACTAAAGGGTGTTTCCATAGAGATTTAGCTGAGGAAGGCAGGCCCAGGAGGGATGTGAATGATGTCCCATGAGCCTGGGGCCTGCACTGGACAGAGATGGAGAATTGAGAGAGCAAGCTGACCGGGAACTTTATCCCTTTAGACTGTGAACGAAGTAAATCCATCCTTAATTGTTTTGACATCCCCAGAGATAGCACGAACCTGTTTCCCAAGGTGGGTGGTTTGTACACACATGTCTACTTTACATACTATGGTGTAAAAATTAAGCTATCTATGCAGTTTCAAAATAATATATGTGACTGGCTATAGATATATGAATTTAAGGTCTCCAACGAAGCCACACTGAGAGTAAAGATTATGCAGGCTGACTGGCTAACCAGAACCTTTTGATTATAAAGAGACAGAATATCAAAGACTCAGAGCCACAATGATCTTGGGCTGTTGTCAGTCTCCTTACAAACCAGTTATTACCGGCCTCAGTATCTGACCCAACTTTATGAATATTTAATTGTGAAGGATAAAGAAAACTCCTTTCTGTGTTACACACCCATCCTAGATTCCTAAAAGATAAGTTCTTGGCAGCTCTGACTCCCAGCCTCCTCCTCAGGATTATAAATACCATGGTGAGAGAATTACCAGTCTCTCCTCCGGCTTTCGTAAACCTGCTTGTGGGTATGTAACAGGGAGTGGGACAGCCAGCTCCTGATTAGCTGAGCGGAGTGATACAGCGGAGTGATACAGTTTCTCACTCTGCACGGCACGCCTTCACTACGGCTGTGGTCCTGCTGGTAGTAATTAATACATTCATTTAATTATAATTTGAATTGAGTCTGTGGCCTTTTCCCTGTAGATTGGAACTGTGTAACATGATAGAATCTTTGGAATGTACTCTTAGCAGACTACTGACTTCCATGGAGTCCAGAGCTAAGTGTGTTGTAAGACGGCATTTGAAAATGATAGCGGAGACTTCCCGCTTTAACATAACCTGCTGATCTGATGTTTCTACCAACATAACTGGTAAATGAATTGGCTCATCACATATCTTTCTTTCTTTAAGACTTACTTACTTATTTATTTATTTATTATATGTAAGTACACTGTAGCTGTTTTCAGACACACCAGAAGGGGGTGTCAGATATCATTACAGATGGCTGTGAGCTACCATGTGGTTGCTGGGATTTGAACTCATGACCTCTAGAAGAGCAGTCAGTGCTCTTAACCACTGAGCCATCTCTCCAGCCCCCTTTCTTTTGTTTTTGAGACAGGGTCTCACATAATCTACACTGGCCTCACTCACTCCGTAGCCGACTCTGGCCTTGTATTCCTGATTCTCCTGCCTATACTTTCCCAGTACTGGGATCACTGGGGTGTGCCACTATGACGTACTTTTGATCCAGGACTAGAAAAGTACATGCAGACTTTTCTATAGCAGCGCAAGTCATCGAGGGCACCCAGGGTCACCATTCATGGCCTTGACCACTCATAGTTGACTCAGAATAATTTTTTGCAATCCCCTTTAGAGTAGGAGCTGTTTATATGTTACTCGTTTTATATTATTATATGTATTTATTCACATTGAGCATTGACTATTAAAATACCAAATAGTCTTGTAAATGCGAAAAGTCGGGTTATAATGAATTAAAGCTCTTAACTTCTTATTTCTGATGTGGCTGCAAGACCATGATTGACATTTTAAAAAAATGTTGCAAAATTCTTCATCTCCAAATACACATGAATTATACAAAATTTGAGAAATACAAGCACGAAAAACCATGACAGGCGTTATCTTCAGTTTCTCACCGTGAACAAGCATTTCTGCTTTGCCACGCCTGTATCATTTGTCTAATTCTCTCCTGCCAGAATCATTATAAAAGACTCAGGGGCTAGAGAAACGGCTTAGAGCACCAGAGGATCCTGGTTCGAGTCCCTGCACTCACACAGTGGCTCACAACCATCTATAATTTCAGTTCTGGAGGATACAGCACTTTCTGCTGGTTTCCTTTGTAACAGGCACACATATAAGTAAATTTAAGAAAATATTTTTAAACTTGCAGATAGGATGACAGATTAAAAGTTGCATCTGAGTGAGTGAATGCACAGAGACAGACAGACAGACAGACAGAGGACAATGGTTGCTGTACCACTGAGTCAACCAGCTCCTGCCAACTTCCTTTTTTTTTTTTTTCGAGACAGGGTTTCTCTGTGTAGCCCTGGCTGTCCTGGAACTCACTTTGTAGCCCAGGCTGGCCTCGAACTCAGAAATCCTCCTGCCTCTGCCTCCCAAGTGCTGGGATTAAAGGCGTGCGCCACCACCGCCCGGCTCCTGCCAACTTCCTGACGCGCCACATTCATTTGCTGTACGCCAGGGAACTTCTCATAATAGACCCAGAGGTCTATTACTGCCGCCCCACCAGGGTGGAGGCCACAGCCACCATGCTCATCAGAGGTAACCTTCTCCCTCAGTGAACCGTTCACAGGAGCAGCCTGGGCTACTGGAAAGCAAACATACAGAACGGATCCAAGTGGGGTTGGTGTGAGAGTGCGGAGTACAAAATGTAGCCAGGAAACCTGGACTCGAGGCAGCCTGTCAGAGGAAAATTGCTGCCATTGCCCGGGCTGAGCTATACACAGCAGGATGTCAAGCCAGCCTGAAGTCGGAGGCTGGAGGCACACAGAGGTGCTCCCTTGGGCAGGTCCTCCACAACCCTTCAGAGCATAAATCACAGAAGACCCTGCCCCTGGAGAGGTTAACACCCAGTTCATCAGGGGCAAGGATGCTACTTGCTGGGAGAGGCAGGGTAGATTCTGGAAGAGAGTAGTCGAGGTTCGAAAATCCTACTGGGCGAGACACCCATAACCAGCCTGCATTGCGGAGATCCGCAGTCCTCCCCAGCAAGCACCCCCTGGAGACTGACACAAAGGGGAGGGGGCCCTGTGGTCTCACTCAGGAAGAGGCACTAAGGGCAGCTTCCTGGTTGATTAGTTTTTTCCCTCTATCTTCCTGCACTTCCTACTTTTTAAATTATTTTAATTTTAAATGATTTATCATTATTAAGTGTTAATTATGATTATAGTATGAGATTGTAATAATTATTAAATTTAATTAATTTTAAATTATTCAATTCTTTCTAAACACCCCACAGTTGCCTGGCAACAGCCAGGTATGCTCCGCCCATAGTTACCTAGCAACAGCCTGGTAGGCCGGACTCATTATAAAAGGGGCTGCTTGCCCCTCCTCCTCCTCTCGCTTTCTTCTTTCTAGCCCTCTTGGGCTCTTCTCTTTCCCCCTCCCTCCCTCATTCCCTTTTCCCTCTCTCCACGTGTTCTTGGCCGACCTCTACCTCTCTCTCTCTCTCTCTCTCTCTCTCTCTCTCTCTCTCTCTCTCTCTCTCTCTCTCCCTCCCTCCCTCTCTCTGCCTTTCTCTGCCTCTACTACCCTCTTAACTCCCCTCCCCATGCCCTGAATAAACTCTATTCTATACAATACCATTGTGTCTGGTCCCTCAGGGGGAAGGGATGGGTCCGCTGAGACACCCCCTTTCCCCATACCTCACCACACATCCACAGAACATATCCCTGTTATCCAAAAGACAAGTTGCTGTTTGAAACACCCCCCCCCACACACACACCTCTTTATCTTTTTATAAACGCATCAGTTCACACTCCTGTACTGTACTTTGTGCGTTCACCTACAAATATCTATTTTATTTTATACTTCTACAGCTACAGCCTCCAGTCTCTCTCTCTCTCTCTCTCTCTCTCTCAGCGGACAGCTCTTCTTTCAACCCCTCCCCCCACCCCCCAACTTTCCCTACACGTTCTCTTCCCATCCCAAAGTGAATCGGAAAGGTAGAGAAAATTAAGAGGACAAGGGGAGGGATAGTGAAACTTCTCCTTAGCGAGGTCAGATGGCAGCTCAAGGGACTGGTGATAACGACATTCCTCTTACAAAGAGGTATTCAAATCGTTTCTTTTTTCTTTCATAAATAACAACGAATCATGCCTGAGGCTGAGCCCTCATGACCTACAAGGCCTGCCTTAACCAATTGCCAGACATTTTTTTTCTGAGAATCTCACAAACAAGGTTTTGTTTACAGTTAAAACATCTTAATGTCCCCTGCACCCCAAATGACCTGGGAATTTATTTTATCAGCTGTAATGCAAACCAGTCTGGAACCACCCCATGATCTCATGTAATGAGAAAGAAAGGCTCCGTGGCAACCCTTTGAGGTGTAACTTCAGAAGTCACAGTAAACAGAACGTGAGGCCCCTCAACAGACCTGCTCCGGGGCGTGGTCTCCTTTCGCCTTCAGTCTGTCTACTAACCCCGGGGCTTAAGTCTCCGTGAAACTTTCTTCCTTTTAAACTCGAGCCCTGCTAGATGCTCGCTGTTCCTGAAGCTCTTTTCTGTGCTGAGGTCAAGGATCCTGACCACAGGGTCTCTGGAAAGAAGTCCTCGGGTTGCCTCGTCTGGGGCCCGCGTCTCGCTAGCATACTGTGAATCCTGAGAGTCGCCGGAGAAAAACCAGTTCCACCATTTGAAGTGAGCTTTATTAAATACTGACCCAGATGGACTTTGACAAGGACGATTCCCAGGAATTTCCAGCTGAGCGGCCAGAGGCTGAGACTTGTTTAGTACTTTCCCGTGTGGCTTTGTTGTTTTCTAAGAAACACAGCTCCCAGCGTTCCAGGAAGTTACCTAGTGCTTGGGCAGGTGCAGCTTGCAACTACAACTCCCAGCATTCCAGGAAGTTACCTGATCCTTTGGCAGGTGGGGCTTACAGGTTAATTTTGGTCACTACATACTGAGCATTTACGGGCGCGCGCGCGCGCACACACACACACACACACACAATTTTTCTTTTCTTTCTCTGTGTAGCCCTGGCTGAGCATTACACACACACACACACACACACACACACACACACACACACCTTTTTTCTTCCCTTTCTTTTCCTGGCTGTTCTGGGACTTGCTTTATAGATCAGATTGTCTTTGAATTCAGAGTTCTGCCTGCCTCTCTGAGTGCTGGGATTAAAAGTGTGGGCTACCATGCTGACGCACACACACACACACACACACACACACACACACACACACCCACACCTTTTTTCTTCCCTTTCTTTTCCTGGCTGTTCTGGGACTTGCTTTATAGATCAGATTGTCTTTGAATTCAGAGTTCTGCCTGCCTCTCTGAGTGCTGGGATTAAAAGTGTGGGCTACCATGCTGACGCGCGCGCGCACACACACACACACACACACACACACACACACACACAACCTTCCTGGGGCACAAATGAAACTCACAGAGTTGCCCCCTGTCATTCAACTCCAGGATAGTGACTCATCAGAGAGGCCTCCAGACACCATGACAAATTCCCCAAAAAGTAGCAGGAGACAAAATTCCTAGTGAAGAAATTTCCAAAGGACTCACATGAAACCAAACAAGTTAAGAGTAGGGAAATGGCAGGGGGGCGGGCATAGCCACCACAACAGATGTACAGAACATAAACAAGAGATGTGAATGAGACAACCACCACACCCATCAATATCCATGATCCACCCACAGCCTAACAACTCCCAGTAACCACAGATGAGGATGGGTACATGCCATAGCACATGTGTGCATGTCATAGCACATGTATATATGCCGCAGCACATGTATGCATGCCACACACATGTATACATGCCACAGTACATGCATGCCACAGCACATGTATGCATGCCACAACACAGGTATGCATGCCACAGCACATGTATGCATGAAACAGCACATGCATGCATGTCACAACACATGCACGCATGCCACACACATGCATGCATGCCACACACATGTATATATGCCACAGCACATGTATGCATGCCACAACACAGGTATGCATGCCACAGCACATGTATGCATGAAACAGCAAATGCACGCATGCCATAGAACATGTATGGAGGTCAGAGGGCAGCTCACAGGCGTCAGGGCCTTCTGCCACAGCATGGGTTCTCAGGACTGAGCTAAGGCCTCCAGGCATGGGTACAAGTGGCTTTACCTGCCAAGCCATCTCACTGGCCTCACAGTCTGTCTGACCTTTAAAAGGGATCAGTGGCCATATGGAAGTCCCAAATAAGCAAATGGCTGAAGTAAGGCTGTCTATCCAGGATATAGACAAGAGATTTATCAAAGCGATTTAGCAACCTGGAGGAGACATTTTTAAAAATTTGATGTCTTAAGTTAGGATTTCTATTGCTGTGATGAAATGCCATGACCCAAAACAAATAGGAAAGGGTTTATTTCAGCTCACAGTTCCCATATCATAGTTTATCACTGAGGGAAGTCAGGACAAGAACTCAGACAGATCCAGGCAGTGGTGGCCCACGCCTTTAATCCCAGCACTCAGGAGGCAGAGGCAGGCAGATCTCTGGGTTCGAGGCCAGCCTGATCTACAGAGTGAGTCCCAGGACAGCCAGGGCTACACAGAGAAACTGTGTCTCAAAACAAAACAAAACAAAACAAAATGAAAACCAAAAAAGAATTCACATAGGGCAGGATCCTGGAGGCAGGAGCTGATGCAGAGGCTATGGAGGGGTGCTGCTTGCTAACTTGCTCCTCATAGCTTGCTCAGCCTGCTTTCTTATAGAACCCTGGACCACCAGCCCAAGGGTGGTACTGCTCCCAGTGGGATGGGGCCTCCTATATCATTAATCAAGACTCATGGACATGCCTATAAACCAATCTTATGGAAACCTTTTCCCAGTGGTCCTTTCCTCCTCTCCGATAACTCTAGCTTGTGTTGAGTTCACCTTAAACCGGCTAACACAGTCAAAGAAAGATTCAACTGGAAACCGAGACACTGATAAAATCCCAAGTAAACATTCTGGAAATGAGAGAAGAAATCCATCAAATAAACAATACAACAAAACATTGTTGGGATTGAAGGCGCTCTCCCACCACTGCCCGGCTACAACAAAACATTGTTAACAGGTAAGACCACATAAGAGAAAAAAAAAAAAAGAATCAGAGATTGAGGACAAGGTCAGGATAGGAACATTTATGCACATATAAATAAAAACAAGCACGATCCAACCATCTAAGAAATCTAGGATACATTCCAGAGACTAAAACAAAGAAGGCCAAACACAGACGAAGGGTCTGAGGTAACGTCAAAAGGGACAGACAATGTCTTCGATTGAATTGTAGTAGGATTTCCAAAACCCACTGAAAGATGGCCAAACACAACAGGCGCATAGATCTCCAGACAGGCCAGGCCGGAGAAGAAGCCACTGGGACACTGCAGAGTTGGTACAGGTATAGGTGTGGGTGGCGGGGAAGTTCTGAGGAACAGGGAGGGTGCTGTTAAAGCAGACAGGGAGCTATGGTGATGAAAGGGAACAGGGCAGGGCAAGAAGGAGGAGGGCGGGGTGGAGGGAGATGGAAGATCAAAAACAATCAGACTGGGAGAAGATGCTAGAGTGATACCCATTAACTTTGCATGTTGCTTTAAAAAAAAAAAAAAACAAACCAAACACATATGCCAAAAGCAATTCCCTGTGTTACTTATAGATGACACACTTATAGATGGCAGTATGCATGTATGCGTGTGCGTGTTTGCATGTGGCAAGCAATCTCAGGCTTCCCCATACTCTGCATGCAGACTGATTGGCTTAGCTAATCACAGTGTGCAGGAGCATGGGCGGTGCTGATCGGCCTCAGAGATACTGAGATGAACCAGTTTATGTGGAGGCTTTGTAATGAGTCTTTGACACAACACCCTGGCATCAAAGCCTCTGACTCAGGGTGTGTGCACCTATGCGGCCTTTATTGCACATAGCCGGATTAAGCCAGGTGAACAAAATGTTTATACTGTGATAAAGGGTCTAGCTTAGCCTGAGGGATGGGCCAGATCTAAGCATACTGCCAATTTACAATAATGTACCTTGGTATTTGGGAGCAAGGATAGGTGGGAAGGGGATTATGGGAGGAAAAAAGGAGAAAAATATTTTTTTTTCCTATAGAAATACCAATTTCTGATCCTACAATACGTGTGTGTGACTTGAAGGCTGACCAAGTACTCTCGAGGATTTCCCTGTAAGGGGACCTGCTATCTCCCCAGCCAGACCTCTTCCCATTAGCATGATGCAAACTTAATACCTGACGGGGGGGGGGGGGCGGTAAACGACTGCCCATGTGGCCATTTCCACGCCAGAGTGAAAGGAGTTATTGGGGTTGTCAGTGACTTGCAGGAATGTGAGGGATCCTTGGGATGGGAGAGAGAAAAGGTAAGCCAAGAGCAACGGCTACTTCTGTTTGTGTTTTCTTTTTCACAGACAGGCCTCCATACCACTTCCTTTATAGACCATGTCTATAAAATTCACATGTTGAAATCCAAAGCTCCGGTAGGGTGGTGTTAGGCGGGGCCTTTGAGGTAGCTCAACCCCTCATAGAGGGGGGGCCCAGGCAGCTCTCTCGCTTTCTATTATGTGAGAACAGAGACAATTCAGTGGTCTGTGACCTGACAGAGGGTCCTCACCGGACCCCAGCCATCCTGGAGCCCTTATTTCCAATCCCTAGGCAGCGAGGATAAACCTTTGTTGTTTATAAACCACACGGTCTCTGGCACTTTGTCATAGAAACCCTGTCGACTATGACAGACTATAATTGGAAGAATTCGACTTATGGAACAAAGTAGGTCTTCATGCTAGTTTTCAGATGGGCAGATAGTTTCTCCAGGATCATAAATATGGAAGGCTCTGATACTCGCTCCAGCCTTTAGGCACCATCTGCCCTCCTTCTTGGGATGCTAGGACAATGACAGGCACACACATTTCCACCGCTTGCCCTCAGTTGGCTCTTGACACAGCCTAACCTCCAGAAACTCTCCAGAACAGGCACAGACTCAGCATCTTTCTTCCCTTCTCATCCCTGGTCGTTCTGCTGTACCTACCACATGCCTACCTCTCTCTTTAGCAAAAGTCACCCCAAAGGGTCCTCCTGCACTCTCTCACATTACGGCCAATCTTTGTTCTTTCCACCCTGGTCAGTAGGAGTCATGGAGAGTTTGGGGGAACCCCATTTCTGCTGTTGGTCCCATGACACTGGGAGAAGTTTTCACACGTGTGCCAGCATGCCCGGGGAATTCCCATAGAGGGGGACACGTCTTTGCTTTGCAAAAACAAATGTCAATGTGGTGACACACGCCTTTAATCCCAGCATTCGAGAGGCAGAGGCAGGAGGATCTCTGAGTTCGAGGCCAGCCTGGTCTACAGAGTGAGTTCTGGGACAGCCAGGGCTACACAGAGAAACCCTGTCTCAAAACAGAAACAAAAACATAAAATAAAACAAAACCAAAAAACAAACATGAAACAAGACAAAACAAAACAAAAATTCTTCTGGAATGGTCTCAATGGGGGGCTGACTGCTTTTAGATAGTGCAGGCCCATGTGCTCACACCCTAAAGGTTCGGATTCAGTGGGTCTGCGCTAGGGCACATGAAACAGAATCCTTACACAATGCTGTTTGAGTTGTGAGGGGCAAGAGGCTTGGGTGTTAGTGTTCTTCGTCAGGACTGCACGTCTCGTTTGTGTGGGGAATAACACTGTGAGTAGGGTAGTACTCCCCTCTCCCCACACACAGTTCCCACAGCACAGTCCTTACACAAGCTGTAAAGCGAGAACTGGTATTCTGTTGTTAGGAGCAGATAGTCTTGTGACTCAGCACTGTCACAGATCCGCACAGAATATGTGGCGTGGCTCACAGATGGGCTGCATGACAAGGCAGCTAATTAGATAGAAGCGTGTGTGTGTGTGTGTGTGTGTGTGTGTGTGTGTGTGTGTGCGCGCGTGTGTGTGTGTGTGTGTGTGTGTGTGTGCGCGCGCGCGTGCGCCCCTGCACACACTGTGGAGATGAGCTAATGTGGGAGAAATGGGTTTTCTTATATATTTTATACCTGAAAAAAATTAGAATTTCTTCTACAGTAAATAAATACATGTATATGCCTCTTTCTATACAAAAATTCCTTTATATGTGCCCATATACCTAAGGTATAGGTATTTCTATAAGTATAAAAAGAGGTGGAGTATCAGTTTATGACCCAAAAAGGGATCTATCTGTGGCCTATTTGAGTGTCTACATCAAGAGATGTGGCTAGGAGCCGGGCAGTGGTGGCGCACGCCTTTAATCCCAGCACTTGGGAGGCAGAGGCAGGTGGATTTCTGAGTTCGAGGCCAGCCTGGTCTACAGAGAGAATTCCAGGACAGCCAGGGCTATACAGAGAAACCCTGTCTTGAAAAACTAAAAAAAAAAAAAAAAAAAAAGAGATGTGGCTAGGAGCTGCCTTGGGAGGGTCATGCCTGGCTTGCTTGCTTTCTTTCTTTCTTCCTTCCTTAATTATTTATTTTATGTATATAAGTACACTGTAGCTGTGGGATTTGAACTCAGAACCTCTGGAAGAACAGTCAGTGCTCTTAACCTCTGAGCCATCTCTCCAGCCCTACCATGCCCCCATGCCTGGCTTTCATGCCTGCCAACCACCCTTTGCTAATGACCCCTTGGGCAGAAGACCTGCTTTCAGGCTCCTCTCACCACTGGCCTCTGAGGTTGTTGCTGGGAGGGAGTGAGGGAGGGAGAGAGAGAGAGAGAGAGAGAGAGAGAGAGAGAGAGAGAGAGTGTGTTTGTGTTTCCTCTTCTAACCAGATATAGATAGATGTAGTTGATGTAGTTGATATGGTCACCCTCATTTCTAGCGTATAGAGACAGTAAAGACAGGGATATTAAGACTGGGAATTTGCAGTGATGGTAAAGACTGTTGAAGCCTTGATAGGGTCTTAAGGTCTCTTACAAATACAGATAAATCAATCTCTTCCCCCCCCAGCCCCCCGCCGAAGCTTTTAAAAGCAAATTAGTGGCCTTTCCAGCTCAAATAAGTGGCTAGGGGGCGCTGTTAATGTGCGTGTAAGTCACCAGAAGTAGAGAAGACCCACGCAAGGGCTCTCTTTCACGTTTTAGAAAATTTATTTGTAACCTGGGTTAGAAAATAAATTGGACGAGTATCTTCTGATCCTAAAAAGGATCAAAGCCAGGTGTTGCTGAGATGCTTCGCTTACTCCAGGAAGGTTTTCTTCCGGTGACCGGCAGCTTTTAAATTCCACCTTCCTGACTGTAATCCAAAGCCCGGGCGACACTCACTTGTCACTGAGACAGAAACTTCCCCTCTGTAAGGCCATCTGCGGGAGACAAACTGCAGCTCAGGCTGCAGGCGTCTGCTGTGAGCATCGCGCCCCCTGCTGGTGATAAACGGAACAGCACCTTTCAGGAACTGAGCTGATCAAAAATGGTGTCCCTCAGCCTTGTTATTTTCACAGTGTGTTCTCACCATTGAAGAATGAGTGCACGTTACATTTTGGATTTAAAAAAAAATCAGAGTGGTGGGATTTATAGTTTCTGGCTGAGGACCGGCAGACATAATGCTACACTCTGTGTTCCAAATGTCCAGAAACATACTTTATAACACAATTGACAACAGCACTTTTGGTGATGAAGATAACGTCTCCATCACATCCCTCCCCTTGAGGGTGAGAGACAGAGGGGACTGGAGGACACCAAGGAATCAGGGCTTCGGACAACCATTGGGGCTGGTGTTGCAACCAGGAATTTAGAGACAGAGCAGCACGCCCCACGGCCGCGCCGGGTCTGCACTGGTCTGCGCCAGAATGAATCCTAGAGCTGAGAGAAGCAGACACAAACTCCCATGCCTTACCCAGGAGCTATCTCTAGTTGATGGCCACTGACAAAAGATACATTCGATTATTTTTTTTTTCCGAGGCAGTCTCACTGGGGAAACAAACCACTCTTAAGGCTCGGTTGCCCTGTGCCCTGGTAGTAGATAGCCAACGGAAACGAAGTCAACCACAACTTTGGTGATTTTTTTGTCTCATAATGTTAAATCAGGTCATTAAAAAAAAAACAACTTTACAAGTCTTTTGTGTATATATTGTGGCTTCCACTTTTTGTTTTTAAATGGGGTTTCTGTGTGAACTTGTGTGTCTCCATGTCTATACATGTTTCTTATTTTTTCTTTTTTTGCTATTTTGTCCTATTTTGGTCTGTTTGTTTGTTTGTGGTTTTCGAGACAGGGTTTCTCTGTGTAGCCCTGGCTGTCCTGGAACTCACTCTGTAGACCAGGCTGGCCTTGAACTCAGAAATCCACCTGCCTCTGCCTCTCAAGTGCTGGAATTAAAGGCATGCACCACCACTGCCCGGCTTGTTTTTTTTGATTTATCTTATTTTACTATCATTCTTTAGGTGCCTGTCTGTTTTCTAAGATTAGACAGAGACCGTATGGATCCGGATGGGAGGAGAGAGGCAGGAAGGAACTGGGAGGGGGAGGGAGAAGGGAGACCATAATTAGAATATGTGTGAAGTAAAAATCTATTTTCAATAAAAGAAAAAAATATTGATCTGGGGAGCGAAGTCTGAGAATGGAACATGCATGCGCGCAAGGCCAAGGTAAAGGTGTAACACCTTGACTCCACCCCATACAGTGGTGGATACTGGATGGCAAGGACCTCAGGACCATTTATCCTCTTGGGATGGTTTGTATATGCTCAAGCCCAGGGAGTGTCACTATTAGAGGGTGTGGCCCTGTTAGAGTAGGTGTGCCACTGAGGGCGTGGGCTTTAAGACCCTCACCCTAGCTGCCTGGAAGCCGGTATTCTCCTAGACGTAGAACTCTCAGCTCCTCCTGCACCATGCCTACCTGGATGCTACCATGTTCCAGCCTTGATGATAATGGACTGAATCTCTGAACCTGTAAGCCTGCCCCAATTAAATCCTGTCCTTATAAGAGTTGCCATGTCATGGTGTCTGTTCACAGCAGTAAAACCCCAACTAAGACGCCTCTAATACCCAGAGTATGCATTAATGACGGACAGTGAGTTCTGGACTACCCTTGGGGCTTCGTCTCACCTCGGTGCCCCGCTGTTGACGCAGCCTACCTGCCTGTGCTCTGCCTGTCCTGTTTGCCCGCGTGGACTACACCCAGTCCTTGCCTCCCGTCCCTGCAGCCAACTTCATCTTTTTAACTCTATTCTGGCAGCCTGCCTACAGCAGCAGCTTCTGCGGCAGGCTTGGGGTCGTTATCTTCCCAATACAGCAAGCTCACCTCCCCGCTTCAGTGACCAGAGCTCCCACACAGCCTCTGTAACGCCTACTCATTCTGTAGGCCGTGCTGTGCATTCGCATACTCGGAGACAGGTAGATTTCCAGCGCGATGGGTGAAGCAAGCTCCCCTTAGGAATTAAGATTGGAATAAAAGACTCTAAGCAGGGCATGGTGGTGCACCCCTTTAATGCCAGCGCTCAGGAGGCAGAGGCAGGGAGATCCCTGTGAGTTGGTCTACATAGCAAGCTCAAGACAACCAGAGCCATACAGTGAGACCTTGTTGTAAACAAACAAACAAAAAACCAAAAGTCAGGTGGCGCATGCCTTTAATCCCAGCACTGGGGAGGCAGAGGCAGGAAGATTTCTGAGTTCCTTTGAGGTCAGCCTGGTCTGCAGAGTGAGTTCCAGGACAGCCAGGGCTACACAGAGAAACAATGTCTTGAAAAACAGATGAACAGGACTGGAGAGATGGCTCCGTGGTTTAAAAAAAAAAAAAAAGCACGGACTGCTCTTCCAGAGGTCTTGAGTTCAATTCCCAGCAACCACATGGTGGCTCACAACCATCTGTAATGGGATCTGACGCCCTCTTCTGGTGAGTCTGAAGACAGCTACAGTGTGCTCATCATATAAATAAAATCAAGAAATACATTTAAAAAAGAAAAACAAGCTACAATAAAACAATTAAAAGAACAAATGACTTATGGTATGATTAGGAGGCAAACTGCTGCTATTGAAACCACGGCACCTTGTGGAAAGACACATTCACGCTTGATTATGTTCTGGCACAGAACTCTCAACAACAGCCTGGGACGGTTGGGGAGCCCCTTACTGCCTGTAGCCGAACCCAGTTTCCCTGTTAACGATGCAGCCAATAGTCAGGAACGCACCCGTGTAGTTGTTGCCTTCCACAACCCTGGTTTTAAGCAGCCTAGGTATGAAGGGGTAATGATAACCAAAATCCAGGTTTTAGCTTTCAAACGTATACATGTTGTAAGAATCAAACTAGGGAATTTGATATCTGGCTTGTTGGAAATCAGCATTCCCTTAAGGATTTAGCGCCCTCTGGTGGCCGAGGTGCTCCACTGCCACTGTGAAGAGGAACGACAGGGCACGATTTTCTTCTGTGGGAATCATTCCGGGGTGTGTGTGTGTGTGTGTGTGTGTAGTGAGTAAGTAGAATGTATATGTACAGTACATATTTGTGTAAGAGCTATTCGTGTGGTATGCATGCATGTGGTGTTTGTGGTATGTGTATAGAGTGGGCTGTGTAAGGTACGTTGTGTGTATTACATGTGTGATATCAATTATTTATGTGTGTGGTATTATTAAAATCAGGCTGTGCATCCTGACGTAAGCCACTCCATATTGTTTGAAACACTGGATCTTTAAGACTGCGCCTTGCCCTGAGAGATGTTTTTATGAGCAGCTTTTGACACTATTTTGAGGCGGGGAGAGTGCAGTAGGATATATATTTATGAGGGTGAGTTCAGACTGCAGAAGCACATGGGTCTATTACAATTGGATCAAGGAAACCAGGCCCAAGAACTCACTGGACATGTCAGGCCAGGAAAAGGGAGTGGGTCCCTCACCTGGAACCCATGGACAAGGGTGCCTCTGTGACAGAGGCCCCCTGCTGACCTGTCACCTGACACCCAGTGTGGACCAGCAATGATGGACAGAGGATTCCCATCATCCCTCTGGTTCAGCTCCACCCCCACCGCCCACTCAGCTGCCCCCTGCCCAATGCTCTTCCCTCCTCAGGACCTCCGTCTAGTCCAGCCACCTCCTCTCTTCTTCTGTAGCCAAACTCATCTCCACAGCTCTGATTTCAACCCTGGCTCCACAGTGGTTGATTCTACAGTGTCAGTTTTTTCCGCAGAGGCTTTATCAATGCGGAATCGGTTTATCCTTCAGAAAACACTTAAGTTTCTGCTGGAGCCTTTGAAACCTTTTGTGTCCATTCTGTGACCAGCGTATATGTATAAATATACATATCTATCTGAAAGACATATAGGCATGGATATGTTTATAGTGTGATGTGTGCTCTCAGTATTAAATCGGATAAGATCGGAATGAAAGGGCCTGTGCTGGCCATCGACAAAATATCAATGGAACAATGACAAAAAAAATGCAACAATTATTTGCAAACTGCGGAGCCTGAGACTACTGTGCCTTGTGAAATTATTGTTATTCAACAAATTCTGACACTGTGGAAAGATACTAGCATCTCCCTCTATATTTCTGATAAAGCATGCTCAAGACAGGTCAATCTACTGTATATAGGGTGCATGTGATGTGGCATATATGTTTTGTGTAGTATGTGGGGTGTGTACATATGATGTTCTTTGTGTGGTAGAGCATGGCTAGGACTGTGTTCTGTTTGTCTATGATGTATGCGATATTCAGTAGTGTGTATGTGTATGACTGTGTGCAATGTTTGTAAGTACTTGTGTGTGTGCGCGCGCGCGCATGTGCACGTGTGCTTGGGTATGGGAATATTCATGTATGTGTGTGTATGTCTGTGTGTAGTGTTCACGTGAGTGTGTGCTTGTGTACTTGCATGTGTGTGTGTATGACTGTGTGTAGTGTTTGTAAGTATGTGTGTTTATATGCATGTGTGTGTTTTTTTTAAAAAAGAATTATTTATTTATTTTATGTATATAAGTACACTGTAGCTGTCTTCAGACACACCAGAAGAGGGCATCAGTTCCCATTATAGATGGTTGTGAGGCTCCCTGGGGTTGCTGGGATTTGAACTCAGAACCTCTGGAAGAGCAGTCAGTGCTCTTAACCACTGAGCCATCTCTCCAGCCCATGTGTGTGCTTTTGTATGTGAGTGCACCTGTATGTGTGTATATGACTGTGGGTAGTGTAAGTCTGTGTGCACATGTATGCTTCTGTGTGCGCATGCGTGTGTGTGTGTGTGTTTGTGTCTGTGTCTGTATGATTGTGTGTAGTGTTTGTGGGTGTGTACCTATGGGTATGATTGTGTGTAGTGTTTGTAAACACAAAGGGAAGTCCATGAATAGGAAACCAGGAGAGAGCTGAAAAGATGACTCAGTGGTTAAGAGCGCTGTCTGCTCTTCCAGAAGTCCTGAGTTCAATTCCCAGCAACCACATGGTAGCTCACAACCATCTGTAATGGGATCCGGTGGCTCACAACCACCTGTAATGGAATCTGATGCCCTCTTCTGGTGTGTTTGACGATAGCTACAGTGTACTCATATACATAAAATAAATACATAAATCTTTAAAAAAAAAGAAATATAAAAGAAACCAGGAGGTTTCATCTGCAGTAGGAAGTTTTACACATTTGGTTCATGAATCCCACACTGCTATCCCTGGAATGCAGTAGCCCAATACCACAGACTTGTATCCAGCCCTGCGATCCCGGCTTTGGACCAGGACTGAACTTGGATCTACCAGGATGGTCTGATTTGTACGACCCTTATTTATACAGCAAAGACTTCATACCTGGACATATGCGTTTCCCCAGACATCTCCCCCACATTTGAGTTGTTATATGAAGTTTGGAATACAACGTAGAAACACAGAGATTCAGGCGATAAATAAGTTAAGACTTTGGCTAGTGAGTTACAGGCTTCTAGTGGGGCAGGGAAACTGGGCGGGGGGGGGGGGCGGCGTGAGAAGGGGGAAGGAACCCTTCACCCCGGAATTTGGTTGAAGCCTCTCACCAGCAGGGAAGCAAGAATTCTGGGAAATTGCTGGTAGCTCAAGGTCATCACTTCCTAGTTACAAATGTACAATTTCCTAGGGCACTCGCCAGAAATGCACGGCAGAGACGGGAAGTGTATCAAGCACCCTGTGCAGCCCCAGTGGTTTCTGGTTTCCTCTATCAGATTTCAATTCCATCGAAGGCATCTCTAGGGCAACCACACTTAATTCTAACTTATCAAGTGGGGGAGGGGCTCTTAGAAACACTTTTGCAATATAAGCCGAAAGCCAACAAAATGGTACACAGGGTTAATGCCAACACAGTGAATTGCTACTCTCCCTTGAAGAGCTCATGCCCACACTTAGGCAGGTCTTACTTTTTGTGGTTTTTCTTTGAAGAGCCGGTATCCGCACTCTCAAGTTCTTTCTTAGAGTGCCCACTTTCTCTTAACCCTCGCACTTAAGCCCTATATAAAAATATCTCCTATAAAAATCTCCACGTTTGTTTCATCATAAATTCCCTTCTCTTGGAAGTCTTTCCGGTGCTGAACCCACAAATCCCAGCTGGCATGAGCTGAGGTCCTGAAGAGCCTTGGGGAACTCCTTGGGCTGCTGACTGTGGCGATGTGGAACTGTGTCTGCCCCCTCACTAGTGACCCCAAGACCCTTAGATTCCAAATCCCTTTCCAGGATCCCTGTTTTCAGAGGAGGCTTTCCCACGTCTTCCTCAGGATGGGGACTTGAAGAAGGTGTTTGAAAAGGAGTTGACTTCTGGTTAGAACTGAGGGAAGATAGCAAGGCACATAGATTGGAAGTTTTATTCAGGCAAGATCTCAGAGGTGGGGGGAAGCCCCACCACAGACCATGGTGGGTGCTTAGTGTAGCGCTTTTGATGGTCAGATAGTCCCAGCAAAAGGGAAGAAGAAGCTGCTTCTACCTGGGCCAGTAGGCAGCTGTTAGGTATGTTAAAGCGTTGTTGAAAAGCACTATTAATACTAACTAATAACAAGTTCTTACCGCAAACACCCCTTCTGATTGTCTTTTTGCTGATAAGCAAATGTGTTGGAAGATTAAGCAATTTGACTTCTTAGCTGATAGCTTTTGACTATTTCTTGCTGTGCTGGCTGTCAGTTAAGGAGCTGGGGGGGGGGAATCCCTTTAAGCCTGAATACTACTGCTCTGTGCTACTGTTCTGAATACTTCCCGGGGGCCCTGAGGTACGCAACAAGTTCCTGCCTACTGCTGACCCTCAGCTACAATGGTTTCAACCTCTTTCCACTGGAATCAGCAGCCTTGGTGAACTCTTAATGACCCAGTAGCCTTTCCCCAAAGGACCAGAGGAGGGGCCTTTCCCCGGATGACTTCATAGAGGGACAATTGTAACCTGTACAAAAGGGACAGTTCCATGCTTAGTGCAAACACAATCATTTGCACAAGGTTGTTCTGTGACTGGTGTAAATATCCCTTTTCTGGTGTAGCAGGCTATCTGGTCCACTTCTGTGAGGCAGCTGGGAGGGACCCTTGTGCTGTTTGTCTGGTGTTTTAATGAAAGCCTGAAAAAGGCTTGTCTCTTGATCTCTACTTGCTTTATTTTTGAGAGTCATTTTTAGTTGAGTGGGCTGAACTGGTGACGCACACATCCACACCCACAGACAGACAGACAGACACACACACACACACAGACACAGACACAGACAGACAGAAAACCACACACACACACACACACACACACACACACACACACACACACACCAGCAGGGGAGCAGCACTAGGAGACAGTAGCTGTGGCAGCTACAGCATCAAGAAGGTTCTGGAAGAAGGATAAATTGACAGTAGTCATGACAGTGTCCAAAGCAGCGGTAGCAGCCATAGAGTTCCAGAGTGGCGACTGGCAAGAACAAGGTGTGTGAGAGAAGATGAGAGGGAACAGGACGCTGAGGCTTAGGCAAGAAGACTGCAAAGTCTGAGAAGAGAAACTACAAGGTTTCGTCAAGATAAGAGTCCCCAGAGCCGCCAGCCCTTTAAGAACCACGGGGCTAGATGCCAAGACCCAAGGACTATGACAGATAATAGCTATCAAGGGCTGAGTCTCGATACTTAGGTTGGGAATATGTAACATAAGCTGCTATTAGAAAGAGTGAGGGATCCTGTCGTCCTAGGTCTACCTGAGAACCGTAACACTGTCATTGTAGGGTTAAAGGTCCCTGTACCACAAGAGCCAGAACACTAGAGGGCGCCATCGGCCATCTGCCAACAGCTACCAGTTACCTGGGGCTATCAGTACCTCCAGAAGCTAAAGCTTCCAAAGGCCAGCAAGGAGCAGCACTGAGAGAATCCCTGCCTTTCCTACCCATGTTTCCTATCTGGGATACCAGCAGATGAACCAGCTGGCTGACTAAGAATGCCAAGAAAGAAGAACGACTTCTCAAGTACAGCAGGAAGAAGGAGGGAGGGAGGAAGGGAGGGAGAGAATGTACGAATCTTGAATCCTGAGTCCATTCTGAAAGGGTCTTCCAGGGTAGATGTGAAGCCAGAATCTGTGAAAATCTGTCACCAGTTCAGAGGTGCTGGGAAGTGGGACCGTTAAGAGAGACGAATGTCTTCCTTGTGCGACTAGATAGTTCCCAGGCAGCAGTTGGTACCAAGCAGGGCAGTTCGGCTTCGTTCCCTCCTCGCGGGCCTGCTTGCCTTCCACTTCCTGCTGAACTGCTACGAGTCCCTGACCAGAAGCCCCGTGGACAGCGGTGCATGCTTAGACTTCCTAAGCCATGAGCCAGAAGAAAACCATTTTTAAAAAGCTGGGTGGTGGTGGCACATGCCTTAAGTCCCAGCAAAAGCAGGGGCAGGGGCAGGAGCAGGAGAAGGGGCAGGAGCAGGGGCAGGGGCAGGAGCAGAGGCAGGAGTGGGGGCATGGGCATGTGCTGGGGGCCAGGGGTGGGGGGTGAGGGGCGGGACAGGGGTAGAGGGCAGGTGGCAGGTGCCAAGGGGCAGAGGGCAGATGGCCAGGGGAATATCTTTGTAAGTTTGAGGCCAGCCTGGTCTACGCCAGCCAAGGCTGTTACATAGAGAAACCCTGTTTCAGAAAACCACCCTTTCCTCAAACAGAAACCTCCTCTCCAAAAAAAAAAAAAAAAAAAAAAAAATCGCGCAGTCTCAGTTATTCTGTTACAGCAGTTCTTTCGTTACAATTTAGGAGAATAGGTTATTTGTGACTCCTTTTCTGCTGCTTTGAAAAACAGCTGGACTAGGTAATTTACAAAAGAAGAGGTTTGCCTGGGCACAATGAGCTTCTGTTTGCCCTTCCAGCACATCTTTTCCGGCTTCTCTATAGCGCCTGACATTTTAAGCATCCGGCCTTAAACAACCCAAGCCCCACGGTTTTATCATTTTGCGGTACTCTATGACTTGTAAAATACTTCACATACCTTCTCATTTCATTATTTATAGTTCAGTAGATCTTACTGGCCCCATGTGGCAGAGAGGGGAAAAAGCTGTAAGTATTTGAGTGACTTGCCTGCAAGCGAAAGAAAGAGATCAAACTGCTTCCTCTGATGGCCAGCCTAGGGCCGTTTCTGCTCCAGAGCAAACCTTTCCAGGCGGGCTAAGTGCTTTGTAAATGCACCGTTGAGAGTCTGGTGCTGTCCTTGGTGGTTATTTAGCTCCCATGGATGAGATGGAGGGGGCTATCCAGGAGGGTACGCCAGCCTTAATGGAGATCTATTGCCACCATTCCGCTGTGTCCAGAACGGGGGACGCAGGAGGAGGAGTGCCAATAAAGCTGTGTTACCTAAGGCAACAGGTGACTCAGTAAATATGCTCCCGGATCACGGAGACCGTAGAAGTCGCTCACGGTCTCTTGACTTGGGGAACATAGTTGGGTGGGTACCGATCGTGGTAAGGCCACACCTTTGGAGACAGGCCATCTCATACTTTGCTTATTGACTCCAGGATAGTTTCCTCCTTCAAGAGGCCCTACGCAATCTACTTCTGAAGCTTCTGGACACCTCTGTGGGGAAGGCCACACTGTAATTGTGGCTTCCTTCAAAGCCTGTCTCTGCTGATGTTAGAATTGAGCTGTCCTCCTCTGGTGACGTTAGAATCGAGCACCCTCGTTGCGTACCCACTTCTCCTAGCCTGCCTTCTGGTTCCTTCACACTTTGTGGACTTTCCCCCTGGAGCCCACCTTATCTCTGTCTTCCCTGCTGCGTTCCCGAGCTACTGTGTGCCTCTGTCTCACACACACAGCCTTGCCTCACCTTGGAACTGAGGCTGGGGATTCTCAGTCCCCAGGAGTACTCGATACTGATGGCTCTGGGCTGAGATAAAATCCAGGATTGTTCCCAGTCACAAGCACTGCCTCCCTCCGTCAAGTCACACTCCTGGGTATGGTGGGTGACTCACAGTGGAGGGTTTGCTTCTACATCTCTTGGTTCAAGGCAAGACACCTTTCATGAGCCTGGGGCTGGGGGTAGAGCACAGTGTTTGCCTAGCATTCAGGAGATCCTGAGTTCCTAGTGAGCACTGTCCTGGGATCTCTCAGTTCTGAAGCTCCCCTGAGCCTTCTGCAGCAACTACACTGCAGTTCAATTTTTCAGTCTAACATGTAAATGACGAGGGACCCAGGCGCCTTGGTTGGGTTTTCTTAGCGTACGAGAACTATTAGCATATTGTTGCTAAGCAGTGACCTCTTTGGGTGCTGGATGAGAGGGTGAGGGGAAACCCTCTAGATAGGTTTGGGCAGCGCACAGGCTATGGTCTGAATATGTGTGTTCCCTCGAGACTCCTAGGTTGGAGATTTTGGGAGGTGACCAGGCCATGAAACTCTGAAGAATGGGATTAGCGAACTTATAATGGAGCCCCCAGAACACAGCTTTGCTTCTCCCACTTGGAGAATGCAACGAGAAGGTCTCATTGGAAAGCCAGGAAGCAAATCTTCACCAGGTACTCTGACTTCTGACTCCCATACTCTCAAACTGAGAAACAAACCTCTATTCTTTTTTTTTTTAAATAAAAAGATTTATTAATTATATGTAAATACACTGTAGCTGTCTTCAGACACTCCATAAGAGAGAGAGAGAGAGAGAGTCAGATCTTGTTACGGATGGTTGTGAGCCATCATGTGGTCGCTGGGATTTGAACTCAGGACCTTCAGAAGAACATTCAGTGCTCTTAACTGCTGAGCCATCTCTCCAGCCCCAAACCTCTATTCTTTTTTTAAATATTTTTTTGGGGAGGGTTTGAGACAGGGTTTCTCTGGGTAGCCCTGGCTGTCCTGGAACTCACTTTGTAGACCAGGCTGGCCTCGAATTCAGAAATCCTCCTGCCTCTGCCTCCCAAGTGCTGGGATTAAAGGCATGCACTACCACTGCCTGGCACCTCTATTCTTTATAAGTCACTCAGTCTGTGGTCTTTTGCTATAGCACTGACTGGATACAGAGAAACATTAAGTATACATTTTGTGGGGAATGAACAGGTCCTGCATTAAAAGTCTGTCTTAGTCAGGGTTTCTATTCCTGTACAAACATCATGACCAAGAAGCAAGTTGGGGAGGAAAGGGTTTATTGAGCTTACACTTCCACGCTGCTGTTCATCACTAAAGGAAGTCAGGACAGGAACTCAAGCAGGTCAGGAAGCAGGAGCTGATGCAGAGGCCGTGGAGGGAAGTTCCTTACTGGCTTGCCTCCATCTTCTGTACTTTTCTTAACATTATCTTCCAAGCTCCAACAGAACTTTCCACAGAGCTCTTAGCATCCTAATGGCTCTTCTAGCTCAAAGTTCCAAAGTCCTTCCACAGTCCTCCCCAAAACATGGTCAGGTTGTCACAGGAATACCCCACTATGCTGATACCCATTTGACTGTTGATTGCATCTTTCCCATGCTTTATAAATCCATTCTGGCCTCATAATTGGAGTACCCAGGCTCACAGCGACCCTAAATTTTTCTCCTTGTGTACAATTTGCCACCAGATGTGTTACTTTGGGATTACATTCTTTTTGAATAACTCCACCCGTATGATGAACCAATGTCTATGCAGATTCATAAGCAGGGGATCCATTGGTAAGTTAGTTAAGGGGATGGGCAGGGAAAATATGTGAGACACAGGGTGAGTAAGTCAAGGAGATCTGCAGGGAAGGTACATGGGCAAGACAACATGAGCTACGAACAAGCTGTCACATGGTGATGCTTGTAAGTCAGCGCACTCCTAGATACTTCCTTAAACAAAACAGAGAGAAAGAGAGAGAGAGAGAGAGAGAGAGAGAGAGCACTCAGCTGGCCTTGGTCAACCTTGGCTACTGACCACTTTGGTCCTACTTCAGTGAGCTTTACTGAGGCACCCATATCAGCAAGATGCGAGTCTTGTCAGGTTCCTGCCACTCAGACATCCAGCTACCAAGGGTGATGTTGCAGATGCCACTGCTCTGCACCCAAGCTGCCACCAACAAGCATCAGTGCTGAGTCCTGAGCAGAACTTCATCTCTCAAGGACACCAACCAACTGTGTCCCAGAAGGGGGAGACATCCCGCCTTGTCCAGAAGTCTACCTACTCCGGGTATGACTTTGCTTTTATTGACAGCACAGCCTCAGACCATCTGAAACCCGACAGAACCCTGCACAACACTGTCTTGGACCAAAGGCATCCTCTGGAAACAAAGGATGTGTTATAGGAGAAACATGACCACAGGGGAAATTTGATCCTATGCCATATTGTACTGGCTACAGGATATGGGTAAGAGTGGTGAGGGAGATTTCCACATGCAGCAGGAGCTGCTGTGAAATGGTGCGTAGTGTTCTGAGTGAGGTTTACACTCTAAACCGGGACCCGAGATACAGTGGCATTGTTGGGAACGCGCAAGAGAAATGTATTCTAAGTGCTACCATTTTGTTTTCAGACTCCATTTAATCATAGGGAGAAACTGAATTCAAGGTCCCAGGTCCTAGGGGAGATGGGGACTTCCCTTTAGCTGAACAGCTTCTGTTGTAAATAGTTGTCTGAGCCCAGACATCTCAGGGACAACTTATAAGGAGACAGTTGTATAAGTCACCTATCTCCGGGACAACTTCACCATCTTGTTGGCACTGTCAAATAAGATCATGCTCCTAGACCTAGGAGTGGACTCCTATCCCACTTCTCCAAATGTTTTCTTAATTGTCTGTTAACTGGGAAGGAATATAAAACTTGCTGTTACCTAGACCAAGGTGCCTAAAGTTATAAAAGTATATAGTCAATGGCCTGTTATGCCCTAATTAACTACATGCAGCTGACCTGCTCCTTGTCCCTCTTATTACTCTGTTTTTTAAGGTTTATTTATTTATGTGAGTACACTGTAGCTGTCTTCAGACACACCAGAAGAGGGCATCAGATCTCATTAGAATGGTTGTAAGCCACCATGTGGTTGCTGGGATTTGAACTCAGGACCTCCAGAAGAGCAGTCAGTGCTCTTAACCACTGAGCCATCTCTCCAGCCCTCTATTACTCTGATCTCCTGATGTAATTAATGTCTAGGAGAATGAATTAAGGATCTTGAAGCCAGGTGTCCAGGATGTGGCTCAGTCTCCAATGGGTAGGTACTCCCTTGCTTAACCCATAATGTCAAAATACGATTGGATAACCACTGCAGTGCCCCTAAGCTCCCACCTCATTTGTGTTCCTATCCTTTAAAAACGTTGTTCAATTTCCTTTTGGGGAATGCAGTTCAGATCCAAAACTGGCCACTTCCTTGAGTGCTGAGAAAATAGAGCTTTTGTTTTTTAAAGCTTCTGACCCTGAAGTGAGTTTTCCCAGCTTCCATCCTGAACCCAACACTATGTCTCCAATAAATAGCACATTTGGTTTAGGAATAGGAGTCTACGCAGGAATGACCCTACTTATCATTTATCATGACTCTGAGTGATGCACTTGGAAACACGTGCTCTCACCCTATGCAGCTTGGCCTTATAGATACTGAACTCCTAGTTTCCAAAACATGTCCATGAGCACTTGTGGGGATTGGGGGAACCCCACTATTTGAGAATTTGAGTAAACGTTCCAGCAAACTTAACCATCACAGTCATCTAGTCACTTGACGCCTCATTTGCTAATCAACCAGCACGCAAGGCATCATGGGTTTAGACAGGATAATGGAGCATCCAGTGGAGGACGGGATGTGGTTATGTGCCAGGAGCCACTCTCATTTTGATCTTCAGCCCCCTTTCATTGTTACTGGCGGGCTCAGCTATTCAGGCTCATTTAAGTTGAAAAGATACTAACTCTTGATTTAGCCAAGTTAGCTAACCAAAGTAAGTAGGTTAGAACAAACATAGTTCTCCCACGGTTGGGTCGCCTAGCCACAACCTGCACCCACCTTCCCTTGATTTCTAGCTAATCAATATCCTGCAGCTGTGGCCAACTTCCCTCTAAGGTCCTGAGAACAAGTCAAAGCAAGTCTCCTGAGATAAAGTCTACATCCTGCCTGATCCCCTCTACATTGCAGTGTGTCTCCTGAGATAACGTCTACATCCTGCTTGTTCCCCTTTATATTGCAGTGTGTCTCCTGAGATAATGCCCACCCCCCTCCCCTGCATTCTGATTGCTCCCCTCTACATTGCAGTGTGAGAAAAGTAAAAATTGCAGCTCGATCAGAATTCCTGTCTTGCAGTCAGTTCTTTGCGTCTCTTGTCCCCCATTCTCTCCTAGCTGCCCCCTGAGACCCCCGTCGACTGTCCTGCAGGTCAGGGCAGTTATGTGGTGGGTTTTGAATGGAAAGGGAGCCTTTGACATCCAGGTGACTCAGCAGCCAGATCTGCTCAAACTGATGGGCCCACCTGCCATTGGACAGAAACTTCAAATTCTGTGATCTCACGTTGCCTTTTCTCTTTATATGTTACTTCTCTCTGGCATTTTGTTGTGGTGACAGGGAGCTGACTAACAAAGGCCCATGTTTCTGCACACATTGTTAGAACTGTGTGGCTGTGTAGAAGTTGTCCCGTTGGAAAGACTGCACCCTCTGGGGTGAGCCATATATGTAGAAGGTGGTTATGATGCTTTGATAGGGAATCTGTGTTTACTGATGCTGAAGATCCTTGGCCCCAATTGGTTTTTGATCTATCAATCAAGATGTCAGTAGCCAATGACTGAGCATGGGGCGGGACACAGAGAGTTGTGTGGGTAGGATGCAGAGAGAATTGAGTGGTCTCAGGAGAGAAGAAGGGGACACAGTAGGGGACAGGAAAAAGGTCAACAAGTCATGTAAGTTTTTGGGTAAGTGGGCCTGGTAGCAGGGGAAGGTTTAGGAGTGCCCAGTCATTGAATAGACAATGACAAGGCATTCTAAGAATGACTGGCATGTATATGTGTTTTCTATTCATGGATCTGAGATAGCGTGTGTGTGTGTGTGTGTGTGTGTGTGTGTGTGTGTGTGTGTGTGTGTGTGTGTGTGAGAGAGAGAGAGAGAGAGAGAGAGAGAGAGACTCGCCAGGAACTTAAAGTGTTGTAGACAAAACTACCAGTTATAGTGTATAGTGGGCCCCAATGATGAGAACCCACTTTTAAAATTATTTGGAGAGTCTGTGATGGAATGCATACACAGAAATTATATAAGTCTAGAAGTGGGGAGAACTGGCTTCTCAGTGAATAGAATAGAGTCAGTGATTCTTGCAGACAAAACTAGAACAAAGGAACATAGCTGCTGCCAGAGAGAGCTTAAGCTGAGAGGCTGGGAACTCCTGCTGTGCAAACAGGCTGACTGGTTCCCCCAGTGCTAGGAGGACAAAGCGAGAAGCAAATAATTAAAGCTGCCTGCCTCCAGCCACCAGATAAATAAAGGACAGAGGTTTATAAATCTGATTTGTTTTTAAGGATAGAAGGGAATATACAGATTTTGCCCTAGCCACGTGGGAATTTCTTCCGGCAGTTCAAAACTGATCCAAAGAGCTTAAGATAAGAAGCAGAGATCAGACGCAGCAGGCATCTCCACAGAAGAGCGAAGTTAGGGAAAGATATGTCAAAGTCTTGCCAGGACAATTTCTTGGATCTTTGAAGGTGGTCGACATGGGATTTCTGGGATTGTCAGCCTAGTATGATAAAAAATTAGAGCCTGTGAATAGGCTTACACAGTAAGTAAAAGGGAATTTAATTAGAGTTAAATATAGAGACACATAAATATTGAGCTTTCAATTTAAAAAAAAATAGGTTGCAGAACCTATGCTATCTCAGACAGTAGAAACTTAGGCCTTGAGAATTATATGAAGAGAAAGGGACATATATACCATAACAAGTACCCACAGAGATATTAATCTTCACAGTAGGGAGGATTCAAGTTTACACAGATGTATCAATAATTTAGGCCTTGATCTCATGAAGGTCAGGGCAGGGGCAGTAGAAGCACTGTCTCAACAGATATTATTTGTTTAGGTTGCTTTAATTGCTTTGTATTGTTTTGATTATCAAAATGAGTGTGGTTCTAAGTTTGGTATTTATGTTAAAGTTCCTCATGGGGAGAGGTCAAGCTATACCCTTAATGAATTCCGGTTATTGGACCAAGGATATGCTATTCTGGGAGAAAGGCTCTGTATTTGTGTTGACAGGAAAGGAGAATAGTCTCTGGACCTGCTTCTAGAGTGATGTGGATCAGATATGACAGGGGAATACCTCCTGAAGATCTCAAAAAATTCGAGAAAATCAAATAAGACAGTAAATTGATCTACTGATTCCTCGACATGGGAGCAGCCCAGTAACTGGCTCAGACATAAAAATGTCTCTAGCCAAAACTTCAGTTAAAATGAGACAATAAACCTTATTGGTTATGGAATCCCTGAGATTCTTCATGCCCTCCTTCATATTGCATGAATGAAGATTTATTACATTTGGTTATTGATAAAATTAACTCGTAAAAAAGACAGTTGGCTTTCACCTGCTCAAACACGGAGCAAAATTTCATCCTTAACTGATCTGTGCACCCTGCACAATCCATACAAATATTTTAATGGTACTAAAATTTTGGTTGTGAGATTCATATGTTACAGAATGTACAGCTTTGGCAAGATTCATCCTCAGAGATGCTGGACTGACCTGCTGTTCCAGCCCCCTACTTCCTGATGCTGTCCAGAGACTTCCAGAACAACTTCAGAAATTGCTGCTGATTCCAGGTCATTTCGCCTTATCCAACCTTTCAGATGGATCCCGTCAGAACTTTGGTTAAGCCCTGAGCCTTCTATGCATACAGAAACTGAAAAACTGATGCTAAAACTACCTTTCTTAAGTCTAACCAATTTTTTAATTTCCCTCCCCCTCCCCACTCCTTTAAAGAATTTCTCATCATCCCCAATCAGCAGGAAGAAGCCACAGAGTGTCATCAGCCCAATTTCTTGGGTTTGGGTGTCTGGTTATGGTGATTTTACAAACTAGATAGGTTGTCATTTTAAGAGATAATTTGGGAATTGTCATAATTTTGAACACAGAGGAAATAGACGGGATGGATTGCTAAATTTTCTTTAAGAGAAAGAACATTGTGTAGCCATAATCTTATATTGGTAGAAATCTTTATAATTAATGTAAAATTGAAGTTATAATCTCTTACACTGGTACAGAATTTTATATTGATACAGAATTAAGTTTTTCATTGGTATGAATCCATATATTGATACAAAATTTGAAATTAATATTGTTACTCTTAGATAGGCATTGTGCCTATGCAACTCATTTAAGAACAAAATGATTAAGTAATACAAGTTAAGGGTCAGATAGTAAGCTCATGGTTAGGTTAGATTCTAATTTAATTATAATAAAGTACTTTCAATTTACTCAAATAGAAATGACTAAGAATAGCTAAGGTTTAACCGTTCAAATACACTTTATATAGATAGTCTTCAAAAACATCAGAAATCCACAAAATCTGACATTTAATCATTTTGTTATTATTAGAAGTTTTGATTAGAGACATGTCTGCTCCTTACATTACCCCTTTCACAGTTCAAAGAAGATATTGAGCATCTTTCCCTCCAGGCATGGTTGTCTATCATTGCATGGGGCAGAAATTGTCTATTTCATCTATAGACAAAATACTGTCCAAAATAGACACACTATGCAGAATAGTTGACTGACAGCTCTGCCAAGACAGAGTAAACAGTCCATTATAATTCTGCTTTACAAAGGTCTATCAGATGATCCTGGACCAGAAGGCTGAAGACTGATACTCCAATGTCTTGAGGAATGGGGGACTCTCCAGGTAGTCAGCTGTATCCACAATTGTTTGAGAAGTTGTGTTTGGTGCTTTCTATATACCCAGGTAATGTTTAATTTGTTCTCAGATTTCTGATGGGGTTGAAAACTAATTATAGTCCCATAAACAAACTTAAGTTATTTAACATTAGAGACATGATATAGAGTAGAAAGCATGGCTTTCAGGCGGTGTTACAGGCTAAAATCTAAACAAATAATTCTAAATAATTCAGGGATAGAATTACAACTCTTTAGGTTAGGAATGATGGTAGAATACTTTGTTTAATTGACAAATATGATGGACTAGATTTTAATTGTATATTACATGATTGTTATGGTTCTGTTCAATTTATGTCAGAGAGAAGAGGTTTTGTTGTTGTTGTTGTTTTTGTTTTTTAAGTTGGGCAGAAAAGATGAGATGTAGAGGGTGGTTCTGATGTTTTGATCGAGAATCTGTGTTTACTGACGCTGAAGATCCTTGCCCACAATTGGTTTTTCATCTATCAATAAAGATGGCAGTAGCCAATGACTGAGCATGGGGTGTGACACTGAGAGTTGTGTGAGTAGAATGTAGAGAGAATCAAGAGGACTTGAGAGAGAAGAAGGAGATGCAGTAGTGACAGGAAAAAAGGCCAACCAGCCATGTGAATTTTCAGGTAAGTAGCCTTTGGCCTCTGGGCGACTGGGCCTGGGGTAGTAAGGGAAGGTTTAGGAGTGCCCAGTCATCAAGTTAGCCAAGCCATTTTAAGAATAACTTGTGTGCATGCGTGCCCATTTGTGTGTGTGTGTGTGTGTGTGTGTGTGTGTGTTTTCTATTTGTGGATCTGAGATAGCTCCTGGGTGGGTGTGCATATGTGACTCACTGGGAACTAAAAGCAGTGTAGACAAAACTACCTGTTACACATATATCCCTGTTACTGTGATGTGTTGCCATGGCACTCTGTGACAGTGCACTGTGAACTGTGGGTGACTGTACTCATAGGCCAACACTTTGCTGATACGTTTGTTTTAGTTAGGGAAAACAGGAGAAGAATGAAATTTATTATTGTATCACCAAAATACTGTGAGGTCTCTGAGTTGATTCAGTGTTGTTTCAAAACAATTCCTACTCCCCACTAGTGTCTGAATTTACCACGCCTGGAGGAGTATTTTGCCAGCCAATAAGTAGCACCCCTCTTCTCTCTGTGCAGAGTGACCACAAAGGACAACTGAGAGGTGCTTCCCTGGGGAGAAAGTGATCATCAGTACAGCTCCCAAAGGCTTGGTCAACAGTCACCAGGTGGTACCAGCCTTACACCCTTGGGTGGGCTTCCCCGGACCCTGCCTTGCCTTTGATAAATGTCTATCACAAAAATTTGTGATGAGGCTTAGAATTAGAAGGGACATTTGCAACCCATTTGTAAACACATATATTCCCAGTGCATGTGATCATTTTTATTCCAGACAAATGCTGACTTTACCCGCATGATTCAGAAGGCTGGTGACTTGAGCTGTGGCTCACTAGGTTAATCTCCCTTCCTCCTATGACTGAAAAGATGACTGAGACAAGAACCTTTCTGGGTTCTCCTTTCTGGAGAAAGCAATATCATGAAACAGAAAGCAATCAGCTCTGAAGGGAAGGACATGAGAGGAGTTACAAGTGGCTGACTGGAAAGAAAGCTTTGAGAGAACTGAGCTGAAGGGAAAATGTGAAGAGGCTCAATGGGGGGGGGTTGAGTATTAGCAGCATTTGGACATGGGTGCCTTTGAAGACCAGTTTCAAAGGGCGGTGGCTGCAAGTAGGTGCTGATTCTTTGATGTGAACAGGGTCATCCTCAAGACTGCAGAACAGTGAAGCTATCAAAGCTACCCTTCCACCAACTGTGCTCGAGGAATGTAGGCATCAAGACACAGGTCAGCTCTGTTGAAAACAGACCCCTCCTCCAACAAGGACACACCACTGAATCCTTCTAATCCTTCTCAAACAGCTCCTCATCTGGGGACTAAGCATGTAGGTATATGAGCCTATGGGAGTCATTTTCATTTAAACCCCCACACTGGACAGCAGACATATTTTTCTTACGTTGTTGGGTGGTTTGCTTTCTTTTCAAATTGGAGGAATAGGAGGGTGGGTCTGCCATCAGGAGCTAGATTAGAGGCGTGTTTAGAGGCAAGGAGCTCTAGAGGCAGTGCAAGATCTGAAATTAACCCGTCAGTCCCACCTGCCCAAGGACCAGGTAACTTCAGGAAATGCTTAGAGCTGTAGTTCTTGGACAAAAACAAAGCCTCACCAGGGAATACAATGGTCTATGTGTTCTGTCCATGAAAGCCCTGACAACACATGTCTCTGGGCCACTCTTCTGGAAATCCCAGGGAGTGGTCCTGACCAAAGTTCACCTCTTGGTCAGTGTTTCCTATTTAATAAAGCTTGCCTCAAATTTGGTCTGGCAAATCTAAGGAAGAACGGTAGAGCTCTAGAATCAAGGCTGAAGAGGCACCATGGTGTGTGCTACATTGAGATCCTTATGTTGACCGTGCAACCTTCCAGTATCTAGAGAACTCATGGAATATACGCAGGGAACTTGCCATTTATCCACAGGGCTTGGAACAATACCTCATCTACGATAGGTGTTTAGTATATATTGTTGAATAAAGTAATACCTTTTTAATATGATGCTACCAGAGGTCAACGTGCATCTATTCACACAGGTTCTGTACTGGACTTGCGGATGCAGGAATGGATACAGGAGAAGAGCAGGAGAGATGCTTGTACCTTTGCCCACAGATGTCGTCTTCCACAATAGTGTTTAGGATTACTGTCATGAGCCTAGTGCTTCCTTTTGATGAGCTCAGAACCACTTTCCACGACGTTCAGGGAAGTGTTATACAAAACTACATATTTGCTGGGCTTTGGCCAGAAGTATGCTGATATAATTGTTGATTTTCTTTTGGCTCTCTCCCATGACTCTCCTCTTACCCTCTGAGGGAAAACATATTCACCCACATTTTGTCAGCTAGCCAAGCAGGCTCCTTGACATATATAAATATTTCATTTAACATGCACTGATAGTATGATAGGAACACGCCCCTTGATGCTGGTCATATGAACTTAAGGTCATCTTTAATGCTCATTCCCCTGTTTATTTGGCTTAGATATTAAGGTTATAAGGACTTAAAAAAACCTTAAGAACAAAGGTTGGTCCAGGCAGTGATGACACACGCCTTTAATCCCAGCACTTGGGAGGCAGAGGCAGGCAGATTTCCAAGTTTGAGGCCAGTTTGGTCTACAGAGTGAGTTCCAGGACAGCCAGGGCTATACAGAGAAACCCTGTCTTGGAAAAAAAAAAAGAAAAGAAAAGAAAAGAAAAAAAAAGAACAAAGATTGGTTGTTCTGTCTTGAAGGATGGGTGGGATTACCAGGCAAGTCAGAAACCTGGACAGCTGAAGGGTAAGTGAGCTTCCTCGTTATCAAGTAGAATCTCACATCTTGGAAGCTTTCGTTCATGTCTGGGGTACTGATGGATGTAAATTGCTTGATTATTCCCATTTCACAGGGCCTCTTGCTGCACCATCCTGCGCTACAAAGTTCTCAAGACATGGGTTTCAAGGCTATTATTATTTCTGCTTTCCATACCCAGTGAGCTTGAACTTGAGTATCCCTGAGCTGAAATAAATGAACGGAAGACACAGTTGCCTCCCTGACTGTGTAAATAGTGTTCACTCCTAAGTCTACTGATCTGCTGGTGGTCAACAACAGAGGATCTTATGAGAAGACCCAAGTGTACTAATTATATTTATTTAGTTATGCTAATATTGGGCAAACACAGCTGCACAATCCCTTACAGAGATGCACTTCTCTCTACGCTCACTTGCAACTATCTAGCACTGTCACGTTCTCGGCTCTAAAATTGAAATGGTCTGAAGTGTCCATGTCTACTTACTAGGTAGGTTCTTATCAATGAGACGAGGTGTCTGCCTAGGTTCTGCGTTTGAACCCTTGTCAACCTCGGTATCGAGAGAAAGGTGATGAGTGAAGAATTCATCAACTACGCTGAAGTTCCTAGCTCCTCTCCCCTAAGGTCTGATTGATTGTAACTAATAAATAAAAGGACACGTGTTTGCATTTTCCTAAGTCTTGTGAAGCTCGTTAGTGAGCAGGAAATGTGCTCTTTACTCAGTCAGGATGGAGACGCAGGTTAGCATTGTCTGTGAGATTGATGGAAATGCGCAGCTGTTTCCTTGCATGTGATGGCATGCGATACGTGTTCGGTAGCCACTGCATACAGACAGTCCCTGTCTCACTAGACTTCAGCATTGATTCCTGAAGACAGTGCAAAAAAGATACGTGATCAGTAGTCACTCTACTTGGGCTTCTGCACTTTGGCCTTTTCCGAGTAGCTACAAGCTTGCATCCTCCAGGGTGATGCTGGGCAGCGGTAAGAGCAACTTCTACTTGGCCCGTTGATCACCAGGGCTAGTAATAAAGACCCTACGGTGTGCCTTGTGGCTAAGTTGGGATGTTCTATAGGTAAGAGCCTTTTAAAAAATCTTTGATTTTGTAATATTTGCGGCTTATGATGGGTGTGTTTAGAATGTCACCGCATCGAAAGCAAGGGCCGTCTGTGCGTGCAGAGGTAGTTTCCATCAGCCTGCCAGGTGCGTCCAACTTTCTGAAACTGTGACAGATGTCATCTATGTACGATGTCTTGCTTTAAGAATGGCTCAATCAAGGGTTCGCACCCCCCCTCCTGAACTGCAAAAAAATTACCCTTGTAATGGTCTACGTAAGTTTATGATTCAGCGTTGAGCTACATCCAAGGCTGTGTTGTGCAATCAACCTATAGGTTAGAGGTTTGCCACACTTGCAGTGAAGGCATCAAATAATTAAATAAAAGTAAAGGTAGTACCGTTTTTCTGATTTAGATACTGTTCTGTTGTCTTATCCCAGTCTCTTCGGATCACACTGGCGCACCTTGTCCCTATTCCACACTCCCCAAGGAGAAAAGCTATCAGGGATCAGGGATATACCCCTCTTGGGAAAGCTACAAGATGTCCTGTGAGTGTGGGACAATCCTGGGGAAGCCGGAAGCTCACTCGGTTACAAGGTTTCTGCGCTTAGTCTTTCATAGTAAAGCTAACTTCCTGTGACCTGTGGACGAGCTGCTGCTTACCAGGGTGCCAGGCATCGCTTAGCAGGATGAGGGACTCACTTACCTGAGAAGTTGCTCCCGCGGCTTCGAACAGCGAGTCGCAATCCCCTTCATGGTACACTTCCTTGCAGTCCCGGCAGAAAGCAAACTGCAAGAGAACACATCATGCGTCAGAACGTTCCGCCACATTCTACACTCTACTTTGGTCTCTGGCTTGAGGGATGGATGGCTTCTGGGTCAAGTTACTGTTTGCAAAGTGGGATCCGCTGCTATGTCGACGGGTCTGTTCACTGTTAGAGAGTGTTCCGTGGCCCTCCACAGGGTCACAGAGATGAACTGTGTGTATCTCAGCCGAGTCCAAGGCTGCAGCTGTGGCCGAGGACCGCTCCACGTCATGACTTAGTGAACTGGGGTCACCGTCTGCCCAGACCCCTGAGATAGAGTTACAAAGGCGAACCGTGCGTCTCATTTCGTTTCCTCCTGGTGTCCTCTGGCAACATGGGAGGACGCCAGAAAAGAGGCGATCCTGGAAGCAGAACGGATTCATTCCAGGTTTATCTCTCATGTGTGTTCTAACCTTGTTTTACAAATACAATAGACTTGTGTGGTTAGTGGACCTATTCTTGTATTGAAAGCCTGTTATATGAAGAAAGAATGGGCTGTTTGGGGGCTGGACTGTGGCCCTTCGTGTGTCCCCCCCTCATCCTCCTAGATTCAGAAGGGAGTGTCTTCTCCCCCAGTACCTTAGAATGAGACTCCATCCAGACATGAAGCCTTTTTAAAACCTACTTTTCTTTTCTTTTTTTTTTTAAGATTTATTTATTTACTTATTTTTTTATTTATATGAGTACACTGCAGCTGCCTTCAGACACACATTAGAAGAGGGCATCAGATCCCATTACAGATGGTTGTGAACCACCATGTGGTTGCCGGGATTTGAACTCAGGACCTCTGGAAGAGCAGTCAGAGCTCTTCACCGCTGAGCCGTCTCTCCAGCCCCAACATGGCGTCTTTACTGTGTGAGTGGAGTAAAAGGAGCCTTTAGGATGGCCCTCTAACCTTTTAGGACTGGTGTCCTTGTAAGAAGAGACCAGAGCATGAAACACATGGTCTGAGAGTGTGCACGTGTGGATTAGAGAGACGAGGCGACTACTTGCCAGCCAAGGAGAGAGGCCCCTGAAGCAACTACAAAGAGAACATGCTTCTGTTGTTATAGCCCCCAGCCTGCTACCTTTCGCTTCAGCAGTTTTAGGAAACACATGTGGGAATCTGATGATGAAGTCCTTTTGTTGGGGGTGCTGGGGATGGAAAGCAGGGCCTGGGTTAGCTGGGCAAGCACTGTACCACAGAGCCACATCCCGGGCCTGGCGTCAGGTCTTTCCACTGGGTAATGATGCGCCTTGCAACCCTCAGTGACCATTGACAAGAGACACTGGGGTGGGGGTGGGGGGGAGGCTGGAGAGATGGCTCAGAGGTTAAGAGCACTGACTGCTCTTCCGAAGGTCCTGAGTTCAAATCCCAGCAACCACGTGGTGGCTCACAACCGTCTGTAATGAGATCTGACGCCCTCTTCTGGTGTGTCTGAAGACGGCTACAGTGTGCTTACATATAATATAATAACAAATTATTAAAAAGAGAGAGAGAGACACCGAGGAGTCTGCTGCCCTTACCCTTCACTTTACAGAGGTAACCGAGGTTCCCCTCACATCCCCCAGACGGCATATCTTGTTCTCCCCATTGCTATCCATGTCTGAGATTGCTGCAGCGGATAAGGACCGCTCCACATTGTGACTCACTGAACTGGGGTCATCATCTCACCTGACACCTGAGATACCATAAGAAAGCCACCGAAGGCCTGGGCCTCCCAGAAGCCTCCCAGAGGTTTGGGAGTCCTCAAGCTCATGTGACAGGACATCAGCAGGGTATTTACTGCAGTTTTGATTGAGGTAAGATGAGTCTGAACCGGAAAACGAAGGCAAACCCAACAGCGCCGACAGTGCCGACTTCGTTTTCAAAGGGTGTCAGCTGCTTCTCTGGGATGAGGGGGACCCACCGATCCTACATGCTCTTTCCTACAACGCCTCCACCATGCAAGGAGACTCGTCGGCTGCAGGCTGAACACCCCTCAGTCCAAGATGTTTGGGACCAGATTTAATTCAAGTTTGGCATTGTTTTTCAGATTCCAGAATGTTTGCATACACACACATATACACATATTCACACACATATATTCACACATTAACATGTATACACATATGCATATATTTACATATATATGTCCTATCTATACACATACACATATGTATATATGTGGCTAGTGGAAGATTTGGGGGATTGGGCATAAATCAAAGCACACAATTTATTTAATAGATGCCTTACCTGTCCACATAGCTTAATGGAAATCTCATACATTTTATAGTATGCTTGTTGCTTTTAATTTTTTTTTTTGTTTTTTTCAAGACAGGGTTTCTCTGTGTAGCCCTGGCTGCCCTGGAACTCACTCTGTAGACCAAACTGGCCTCAAACTCAGAAATCCACCTGCCTCTGCCTCCCAAGTGCTGGGATTCAAGGCGTGTGTCACCACTGCCCGGCCAAAGACTTATTTATTTATTTCATGTGAGTATACTGTTGATGTCCTCAGACACACCAGAAGAGGGCATCGGATCCCATTACAGATGGTTGTGAGCCACCCTGTGGTTGCTGGGAATTGAACTCAGGACCTCTGGAAGAGCAGCCAGTGCTCTTAACCAATGAGCCATCTCTCCAACCTGCTTTTAACTTTTAATTTTAGCAATTTTATGGTTTGGGTATTTTGCCTACATGTGTACCCGAATATCAGGTATGTGCCTGGTGCCTGTGAAGGTCTGAAGAGGCTATCAGATCTCATAGAACTGGAGTTACAGGCGTGAGGCACCATGTGAGTGCTGGAAATTGAACCCAGGTCCTCTGGAAGAGCAGTCTTAACCCCTGAGCCGTCTCTCCAGGCCCCATGCCTGCATTTTGACTGTGGCCCATCGGGGGAGGTCAGGTGTAGTAGGACTTCTGTCCGGTGCCATTACCACAGCGTTCATGAGTTCAGATATGGAAGGTGTTAGATTTGGGGTCCAGGCTTCTCACTTTGTACTTCTCGCAGCAGAAAGGCTGACCTCGAGAGTGGCGGAAGGTCATCTTCATTCAGAAGCTGAAGTCGGTGGGAAAGGGCCTGCACGGGTCCCCTCGAAGATCTCCAGCACCGCCAGGCTCTAAGCCCCGATATTTTATTTATCCCCACAGGATACGGAGAGTTAGTGCTGTCTCCAAAGGTCTCCCTTTTTAGACTGAGGGCAGGCGTCTCCTGGTTGGCTCCATCTGACCCTTCAGCGTTGGCACTGCTCAGTTGGCTCAGCCAGAGAGAGCTGGCTGTGACAACCCTGTCACTTGGAGAGAAGCTGGCCTGATCTCTCGGCGCGACAGGGGAGAAGAGCACTTCACATCTTATTAGCCAGGGGATGAGATATAAAATCAGTTTCATGGTGCAGGAACACCCTGGAGGTTGATCAGTTTGTCAGAATAAATAGGCCTCTCTTGACGCAAAGACATTAAATTCACCGGTACTGTGGAAAAAGGACCATAAAGAAAAAAAAAAAAAAGAAAGAAAGAAAAACCAAGACAACACACACAAATGAAAGCCCCCACGCCATGACTGGTGTGAGATAGATAGATGAAAAGTGCTCGGTGAATATGCTGGTTCGACGTTAGTTCCTATGTATATTCTCTTCTGTTCCAAGGCAACTGTATCACACAGAGCTCTCTGCGGTTAATGACTGGAATCTGTTCTGCGTAAGCCAAGTAATCCATCTAGCAAGGTGGTTCCCAACCTGTGGGTCTCCAACCCTTTTGGGCGCGTGGGGGTGGGTGGGGGGAGGGCGGTGTCAAATGACCCTTTCACAGGTGGCACCTAAGACTGTCAGAAAACCCAGATATTGACTTTGTGATTCATTTTTATTTAAACTTTGTTTAATGTATGAGTGCTCTGCTGCATATACACCCTCCTGCCTGAAGAGGGCATCAGATCCCCCTATAGACGGTTGAGAGCCACCATGTGGTTGCTGGGAATTGAACTCAGGACCTTTGGTAGAGCAGCCAGTGCTCTTAACTGCTGAGTCGTCTCACCAGCCCTACTTTGCGATTCATAACCGCAGCAAAATTACATTTATGAAGTAGCAACAAAAATAATTTTATGGCCGGGGTGTGTGTGTGTGTGTGTGTGTGTGTGTGTGTGTGTGAAGTCACCATGACATGAGGAACTGCACTCAATGGTGGCATATTTAGGAAGGTAGAGAACCATTGGTCTAGAAGGGTCTGGTTGGATCTTGAAAGTGTTTGGGGGATTTGTAATGGCGTTATTCTGAACACTCAATGAGGGGCTTGTCCGAATGCAAAGGATTTCAGTTTCTAAACCGTGCCTGAAGGCATCCTGGGGTGCCGCGGAAGACTCGCAGGGCTGGGCTGGACTGGTTTGAAATTTTGAGTCAAACACAGTGACCATCAGTTTCTAGAAGCCTCTGTGAATTAATATCTCGACGACATTCCTGTGAAATCACAGACGCCCTAGCTGCCTCTGCCCCCAGCCCCCAGGTCCTCCCTGCAGAGTGAGAGAGACCTGTATACAAATGTTCCTTTTCTTGGCTAGTCTCCGAAAACCATGCAGATACTCAGATACACACGAAATTCGATGGCAGGCACTCTCTGTCTCTTGTTTGTTAACCATGGGAAATATTTATTCTCTTCTTAGATTTATTTATTTTATGATGTGTATGAGTACACTGTAACTGTCTTCAGACACACCAGAAGAGGGCATCAGATCTTGTTATGGATGGTTGTGAGCCACCATGTGGTTGCTGGGATTTGAACTCAGGACCTTCGGAAGAGCAGTCAGTGCTCTTAACCACTGAGCCATCTCTCCAGCCCCTAAGCCATCTCTCCAGCTCCTAAGTAGGTCAAATTTGGGATTAAGCCTTACTCCGGCCCCAGTCTCTTGAGTGCTGGGTGACGCTCCGCCTCACCCAGCAACAGAACTCCTTGGGATGATTTTGTGGGCCAGCGTAGGAACTCTGCTGGTGCTGAAATTGCATCAAGAGGGAAGGCTTCTTTGGGAGAAGACAGACAGACAGACAGACCTTTCCACTCCCCACATAGCTCCACACTCACTGTTGCTCAGCCTGTCTCCCACAAGGGCTTAAGGGGTTTTCTCTCACCAGCAAGGTGGAAGGCTGCCATTTTACACAGATATCACCTATGGGTTAATCGCAGCCTCATCACTACCAAGGCTCCCTGGACATGCCCTCTGCCCTTCCAAGCCTCTGGAGCAGATGTCAGCTGAACCGGGGGGGGGGGACAGTTACGGTCGAACAGGGGTGGGGTGTGTGTGTGGGGAGACAGGTACAGTCCATTTACACATCTTGCCTTTCCTGCATCGCCTTCTCTCTCCATCTCCCTATCACCAGCGGCCTCTATAGCATTTCATTTTGCTTTTTAAAAATTGAAATACATATAATTTTTTTTCCAAGACAAGGTCTCATCTCGTAGTACAGCCTGGGCTTGGACTCACCACATAGCCCAGACTGACTCTGCTTAATTCCATGCACTTAGGCACACCTGTTTACAGGTATGTGCCATCCCACCTGACTTATATGCCTTTAAAAAGTTGCACAAGAATAGGATTGCAGATTTTGCTCAGTGGTAGAGAGCTTGCCTCTTAAACACAAGGCCCTGGGTTCAGTCCTCAGATATGGAAAAAAAAGACCAAATAATGTCAGGGGTGGTAGCACATGCCCTTAGTCCTAGCACTCTGGAGGGAGGCAGAGGCAGGCAGATCTCTGAGTTTGAGGCCAGCCTGGACTACAGACTGGCTTCCAGGATAGCCAGGGCTACACAGAGAAACCAGGCCTCAAACAAACAAAGACAAACAAATTAATTTACAGAGCCATCCATACTTATTCTTCTGGCTCTCTGAACCCTCTTCTATGGTTAGGCTTCATATATAAAGGCTCAAACACATGGCTGTATGAGCACCCGTGATGGTAGCTTCATACTTAAACTTGACTGGGCCACAATCCTCACAAGCCCACCACACTCTGACAGAGGGATTGCTCCGAAGACATTTTATAGACAGAACCTGGTTTTTGGTAAGATTTCTCTAGGCGATCTGGGTGGATGGATTCAATCCATTACATGGACTTCAGGATCAGAATGTGCTTACCAGTTTCATCCTGTCCTTCCCAAGGTCTGTCCTGTTTGTAGACCTGAGGCAGGTTCATCTAGTTCACAGACCCAGTAAGCCAATTCTGCAATCAATCTCTTATTATAAATAAGTCATTTGCATCTTTATACTATATACGTGTGCATATATACATAGGTATAACCAACCCAGATGTGTGTGCCTATAATTATAATCCATACATATACGTGTGTGTTTATTTAGTTATCTCTCTCATGGAGTGTGTGTGTGTGTGTGTGTGTGTGTGTGTGTGTGTGTGTGTGTGTGTAATCATCCTGGTAGCTCTACCACTCTGCTGGAGCTCTGGCTGCATAACCATAACAGAAAAATTGTAAGTCATCTTATGCCATGTCTTTTGTACAAAGATGACCATAAAAACCACAACAATTTAAACTTTCTGTATTCAATTAAGAGAACTTGTTGCTCTTGCAGAAGACCCTGGTTCAGTTCCTAGCACCTGCGTGACAGCTCACGACTCTTTGTAACTCCAGTCCCAGGGGATTCAGTACCAGCGAAGGTCACTGCTCTCAATAGCGTGATTGCTCCCTTTGATTTGACAATGGGCAAGTGAACTCGAAGATCCAATACCATGAACCAAGTGATAGAGGAATGCAGGAACAAGCCTAGGAGACTGTGTCTAATTTCCTCTTAACTGAGGTGATAAACTTATCCTGAGTGCCCGAGAACAGGTTAAAAAACCCTTGCGCTGTTTAATAAAGTCTGAATCTAATAAATTCATCGTTTTCTACTTAGTAAGAGCTGAGCTTTTGTTAGCACAGAATCCTGTTTTCCCTCACAGTTAGCACATTGAGCACAGTTATGCTTGGGTCAATGGTGACCCTCGGAGATCCTAGCACTAGGGTATACATCACTGATGTATGGATGAAGTAGGGGGTGGTGGTGGGGGGGAAGAGACTGCAGGAGATCAAACAGAAGAACCTGCCAGAAAGCTGATAGTGAGTTTATCAGAAGCACTCCAACAGTAATGGGCTGTCTGATAGAGAGGACAATGTTCTGGTGCTCACACACACCCCAAAAATCTTTGTTGAACAAGAGTAATCAGGCGGAGCAAAGGACCATGAATACAGTCTGTAAAAAGTGACACCTGTCAGGAAAGATGCAGAAGAAAGTACAGCCTCCATCGGAGGGGACAGCGCCAAGCCACCATCCCTGGAGACCTTGTGGGGCGAGGCAAGAAGCAATCGAGTGAGACAGTGATATTGACGATCTTCATCCTGGGGTGCGGGAGGCCAAGGCCAAAGGGTGTGTTTGGGTCCATCGGTTTTAACTTAAAAAGTTTAAAAATAATGTGAAAAGAAGCTTATAGAATAATATAAAGAAAACGTTTTATATGGTGTACTTATGTTTAAAAACTATATAAAGTATGTTATATTGAGCTAAAGCTGATTTGATGTTGTAAAAAAGAAAATGTGTGTGTGCATGTGTGTTTGTGCATGTGTGTGTGCATGTGTGCATGTGTGTGTGCATGTGTGTTTGTACATGTGTATGTGTGTGCATGTGTGAGTATGTGTGTGTGTGTGTGTGCATGTGTGTGTATGTGTGCGTGCATGTGTGTGCATGCATGTGTGTGTATGTGTGCATGTGTGCGTGTGTGTGCGTACATGTGTGTGTATGTGTGTGTGTATGTGTGTGTGTGCATATGTGTGTATGTGTGCGTGCATGTGTGTGTATGTGTGTGCATGTGTGCGTGTGTGTGCGTGCATGTGTGTGTGTGTGTGTGCATGTGTGCGTGTGTGTGCGTGCATGTGTGTGTGTGTTTAGTGTAGTTAAACACACAGGGTGTCTGACGTCTGCAGAGGTTCACAGTGCTGCCCTGGGCCTTCCTACTGGGTTCCCTGGAACTGGAGTTACAGAGAGTTGTGAGCTGTCATTCGGGTGCTGGGAACTGAACCAGGGTCTTCTGCAAGAGCAACAAGTCCTCTTAATGGATGAGGCCTCTTTCCTGTGCCAGCCATTCACTGTAACCCAGAGCCAACTTCATGCTGATAAGCTCTGTTCTACGTCAGTGCCCTAGGTAGAAGTGCTGTTTTCAAATCTTTCACTGTGTTCTTATTGGATCTTTCTATGTTGACATACATTTAGATAGACAAATGTTTGCCACTGTGTGACATCTGCCTGCAGTCTTACACACAGTGGCATGCTGTGTGGATACATAGCCAGGCACTGCAGGCTGGACCCTACCCCTTAGGTTTGCCAGGGGCTGTACCTCTTAGGGTTTTATAACTTCAACCCATAATGTTTGCACAATGACAAAATCTCCTAACGGCACACTCGCAGGACGTATCCCCATCATGACAGGATGCATGACTGCGTTAAAAATTATGTAAAAGAACAGCATGCTCCAATTCACAAAATAGCCTGTAAGATATTTACGTTTAGAAACCCAGCCTGGTGGTGTGTTGCGAGGCTTTAATCCCAGCCCTCAGGAGGCAGAAATAGGTGGATCTTTATGAGTTTCAGGCCATCCTGGTCTATAGAGTGAGTTCTAGGATACACCATGGTGAGACCCTGTTAAGTATACTAAATGAAACGAAACGAAACCAAATCAAACCACAGGTGGGGATATAGGTCAGTTGGTAAAATGCTTGCCTGGGCTGCTGGAAGCCCTGGGCTGGAAGCCAGCACCACAAAAGCTGGGTGTGGTGGCCTCTACTTATAATATCAGTCCTCAGTAAGTAAAGGCAGGGGTACCAAAGTCACCCTTGTTCTCATATTGACTTCAAGGTCAGCCTGGACTATACGAGACTTGCCTGAAAAAATGATAACAAGATAAAGATATACATTTAATTTATTGCCTCAAAGCAGAACCTTTGAAGCCGGAGACTCTAGAGGCAGTGAAAGACTAAAACAAGAACAATATCCAGTGTAGGCTAAGGTTTCTATTTGCAGTTAAGACAAGTTAAGAATAAGTTCCTGTTTGTCCTGGGCAGATTAAGGTTTCTGTTTGTAGTTAAAGAACAAGTTCCTGTTTGTCCGGTGTTAAGTCCTTGTGAGTTAAGGTTTCTATTTGTAGTTATGAATAAGTTCCTGTTTCTTAGATCTGATGTAAACTGAAACACATGGTTTTCAACCCACAATAAACTTGGGACCCCGTTTACACTATGTATAATATCCTTTCCTGGTTCCTTCCCTTTCATTGTATCTTTCTGAATCTCCCACCCTGCAAACACCTCATCTCTCCTATAAAAGAGACCTCAAGAGGCCAGCAGGGGCTGCTCTCTAACATCCCAACTTAGGGAGAGGCAGCCTGACTGGCCAGTCCCAGGCACACCCCAAAATACAACTTGCCTTAATTGGACAATGGATTGGTCCTTTCTCCTCTCAATTTTCAGGTCTAACACAGAGGCATCTCTTTGCTCTGCATGTTTGCATCTTCAAAGAAGGCACAACAAGAGAATAAATAGTTCACACAGTTTCTGGCACACAGTAAACGCAACAGGAAATAGTTTCTTACTGGGCTGTGATGTTTCCTATGCAATGAAAATGTTTCGAAATGTACAGGGGCACTAAGCGCCTGGCTACCTAACCTACGTCCCAGTCTACTGATGATACAGATAGTCATGTGAAAGTCTAGGACCTGCGCAGCAACGTCAAACCTTTGCTGAGCTATGAGTCTGCTTAGAGAAAGGGATGCTGGTACTACTTGTGTGTGTATACAAAGGGGTACATCATCAACCCCTCAGACCATTAACACCATGGAGCTGGGAAAATTGCTCCTGGTGTTAATCTGTCAGTCTGATAGTGGTGGGGCTATCATATGATTGACGCTTAAGTCTTGTTTCTCATATGCCCGTAATGGACATACTCGAGATGTGCATTTTCTCTTTGGAAGCATGATGGTGAACCCAATGAAGAGCTTCTGATGCCATTGGGACAGTCAAGGGGTTGCTGATCAATGCAGGTCAGGGCCGGTTGGAACCTACAAGCAGTGACCCTTAAGATCAGATTTTGATTCTTAATGTTGATGAATGATCTCTACATGAAACCCCAAATCTCTTTGTACCCGTTTCCTGTCACAATTGTATCTGTATTAAAAGCATTCTGTCATGTGCCGCCTATTTTTTCTTTGGGAGATCTGAAGTTCTATCTTAAAAGACTAGGGGGGAATCAAATGGCACCACTGGACCCTTCTTTGTGGTTTGAGGAAACATCAAAAGCACAAAGCAAGCATGTGTGGGTTTTTTAACTTCCTTGGGGATGAGAGAATCAGGACGCTATCGCAGGTGACTGTCCTGAAGGTGGCAGCAGAGATACGTAATTTTGGACCAGTGTGTGAAACTGGCACACAGAAAGGACAATGCTCCAGGTGGAGGGGAACCAGGTCCTGAACTATGGGAAACCGGTCCCGACAATACAGTGTGGCTGAGTGGAACCAGTGTAGGGCAATAACACGATAAAGCCACTGGTTGGAAAAGACGAAAGGGAAACCGATTCAGGTGCATAACGTCTTAAAACTACAGTCTCATGGTGGGAGGCAAATGGTGGTGGTGCCGAGCTCCAAATGCAAACAGACCGAGACCACCCTTTGCAAAGCAGTCTCTCCAAAATGATGGGGCAAGGGTCTCAAGAAGTCTGGGTTGAGTGTTCAAGGGCTCCGGGACCATGTTTCTCTATGCTTCCCAAACTCTACACTAATGGTCCCAGGACGGCAAGACACCTCTACCTGGTTTCCTGCAGAATGACCGCCTCTGTGCCGCCCGGAGTCATGTTGGTTTTAGGTTCATGACCTTGAACATGCCCTTGGTTTGATGTCCATCCAAGGGCTCTTTCAAAGGGACTCTGATCATCAGTTCCCTTTTCTTTTCCGTCATGAATGCATCCCAAGCTTCCGGTGCATAGTCGTAATGTACACACTGTCTGTGTGAATGAGTGAATGAAAACCATTCAGGTTAGAATGAGAGCATCACAACCAACATGGCAGGCCCACTCAGATCGCCACCCGTGGAAAGGAGACCTTGCTTGGACTGAGGGGCGCCTGCCTAGCAACTAAAACTAATGTCGTAAGTGCGTCTCTGCCCTTGTGGCCTTCACTGGACCCTAGTTGGCTCCAGGGTGTGGAGGAGGGGATGTTGCTGAGAATTAAACCATGAAATTTGTAAGTAGACACAAAGGCATTGCGATTTGCTTCCTACCTCAGGATAATTCTTTTTCTTAGCTTAAAATGTTCATTACCTGTTTATTTTTTTCTTTCCTTTGATGGCTTTATTGGTGTATAATTTGCATAGTCATAGTTTTTTTCCCTCCTTTTTTATTATTTATTCACCTTACATTCCTATTGCCGTCCCACTCCTGGTCTCCCCTTTCCATACTCCCTCCTTCCATTCCTTTCTCCTTCTCCTCTGAGAGAGTGGAGGTCCCACTAGGTATCCCCCCACCCTGGTACATTAAGTCTTTCCAGGGCTAGGAACATCTTCCACTGAGGCAAGACAAGGCGACCCATTTAGAAGAACGTATTTAAGAATAGTTTATGTGGGGCTGGAGAGATAGCTCAGGCGCTAAAGGCTAGGCTCACAACCAAAAATACAAGAATAGTTTATGTGGGCTGGAGGATGGTTCAGTGGCTAAGAAAGAGTACCACTGACTCTTGCAGAGTTCCTGAGTTTGATTTCTCACACCCATATGGTAGCTCACAACAGTCTGTAACTCCAGTCCCAGTAGATCCAACACCCACTTCTGGATTCTGGACTCTGTTCTGGGCACTACGTGGATATGGGCACATAGACATTCATGCAAGCAAAACAGCCCTATCCATAAAATAAAAATAAATAATAAATACTTCATGTACTTGTTGAATGGATTGCATAGGCTCATCAGCACAAATTCAAGAGGCATCACAAAAATAATCTCCAGTTTTTCTTGGTCAGCTACAGAGCTTCCCAGAGAACGCTCTCCTGCTTTAGTGCATGTTCTAGAAATATTTTATACTCTGAAGTACACATAAATGCTATTTTAAAACCACGTGGTCTATAAAATGTCCTGATTTGTATTGTGGGCTTGGTCCTTTCGCTCATGGTCTCATACAGGTATTGAGTTTAGCCCCAGTCTAAACAGCCGTGAAAGGTTCCAGTGGGCACATGTGCCTCACGCCCTTTCCCTGTCTCTACATTATCAACAAAGCCAGCCGTGGGGAACCTTGTTTCCATAGCTGGTTTTGTACAGGAAAAAGAAACTCTGTAGGAGGAATTTCAGGAAGTAATGCGGCTGGGTTAAAGGGCGTGTGCAGCTACCTGTGGGGAGGGTTTGTGAACTCTGCAGTGAGTCTTGGGAAAGATCACTTCCCGCCCACTCCCTGATATGCCAGGACCAACCACCTTGCTTTTTCAAGCTGCATTGAAAAGAATCTCAAATGAACGCCAGCACTCTCACTGACAACTTTTGACTATATGAGTCTGTTAGCGGAGGGACACATTCCTGGCTACGGAAAGAACTCTGAACAATGTCTAAGCCTGGTCTCTGTAGCTGAGAAAGGGTCCTGATGGCCTGTGGCTGCCCCTCTCTGTTCATTCCCAGTGCCTCCCTCTTAAAGCCTTTCTCCTATTGTTCTGTTCTGCTTCTGGCCCGCTTGGTTGATTCTACCATTGACAGCCAGCACACTGGAGCGCCAAGTGAGAGAGCTGGAAGTAGGAGAGTACTAGGTTCCACTCCATGCAGTGTCCTGGGTCTTACCTTGGCAGAATGGGTCCCCGGGTCCCCAGGAAGTGGGGGAGGGGGAAGAGAGGCACAGTTTGTGAAGCTGATTCCTGGTCTTTCTCACCCTCCTATTTGTCTTAGCTGTGAACAGTTTTAAAGAACAGTTCCCACAGTGACTGGCCTCCGTCTTGTCACGGCTCCCTTGTTCTCCGAAGGCTAAAGTAGGATTTAGTTGCAAGCTGAGACTCTCGGAGTGATTTCATGCCAAGATTCACACCATCCGTGTTCCTTTAAACAAACTTCTTGGTGGGTAAATTTTCGTCTCTAACTGAGAATTCTGCTTACTGTCTTGGAAGGCCTGCCCAGCTCTGCTTTCAAACCGGCATTTCCCAGACCTTCTGGAGCGGTTGGAGTCCTCCAAAAATGGAGCACTGGTCTCGGAGTTATCAGATCCAACACCACTTTCAAATATTGCCATTAATTAGGGAGCGTGTTTGAATGCGGCCATTCATTAGTAGAATGAGCAACATATGTCTTCTATAATTTTTAACTGGTCTCTAATCCTCCTGACCTTACCATTTACAATCTGTAGCGAGGCACTAGACTCTGTAAAAATGATTATACCATGCCAGTAAAAATGTGAAATCCAAGCCATATGGCAATTTGAGCCAAATTTGTCCCATAAGCCTGTGGGCATCCTTATGTTCTCTAGCACAGCAGGGGAGGTGTATGTCTGTCCTTCCAGAACACCTGGGCCCAGCCCTCGGCAATTTGGGGATGGGTTCAGTTTCAGAAAGAGTCCGATCACGCTGAGTCCAATCATGCTGGAGGTACCCTGCAAGCACGTCGTAGACGGTTTTCTTTTCTACTTCATCAATAAGCAATAAATCAACCCAAAGTGCATATTAAACTGGCCTTTCTGATGTACTCCTGTGATCTCAGAGCCTGGGAGGTAAGAGGATTATGAGTTTAAGGATAGTCTAGGTCATATAGTGAAAAACCCCATCTTGGGGGAAAAAGATACGTATTAAACCTCGAGTGGGTATTGCACAGTCGTACAGGTAGAGGTGGGGATGGGACACCCATCCTAGCCTCTTGCCACTAGTCCTGAGCAAGGCCATCAGTGTGTTCTGCTTTCAAGTATGTATTCTCCATGCCTCTCCCTCCTGCTGGCGACGGAACCCAGGGCCTCGCCCACCGAAGGCAAGAGCTCAGCTCCCCACCAGCATTTATCTCCTCCTTGTACATATGACAAACGTGTCCACACCAAACAATCTTCACCCACCTCCTCTTAGGCAGCCGAGCTTTTATTATTAGTATTGTTATCATCATCATCATCATCATCATCATCATCATCATCATCATCATCATCTTATGTATTTTCATCTCCCAGGAATGGGAATCATAATTACTTATGGGTTCTCAGAGTCAGAGGCTTACAACTAGGGTGGAATGGAAGTCCTCATGAAGAATGGGTGAGCCGTGGCACAGCTGTGCATTGTGGGTAGAACCTGGTCATGTGCCTGGCTGGGTGGTTCTGTGTGCAAGACTATAGTAATCACAGGGAGGAGAGGGGAGTCAGGGAGCATGGAAGGTCGCGGGAGAGGGCAACATGGTATTGGCTTTTTGCTCTCCACCTTTTTTTTTCTTTTTTCTTTTTATTGGATATTTTCTTTATTTACATTTCAAATGTTTTCCCCTTTCCAGGTCTCCCCTTCGGAAACCCCCATCCTCTCCCCCTCCCCCGCCTCTATGAGGGTGCTCCCCCACCCACGGGGGGTGGTGGTGGTGGTCTGGCCTGTTGACACTGTTGTTCCCCCCATGGGGCTGCAAACCCCCTCAGCTCCTTCCGTCCCTCCTCCATCTCCTCCATCGGGGACCCCAACGGTTGGTTACGAAGCCCTCCAACTTTTTTCAAGTCACATGCTGCCAACTTAACATTTCGACTAGATGGGTTGTGGGCACTTCAAATCTCAGTCTTTGCAGGGTGAACAGGGAGGAGGAACTAGAAGAATCCCCTCACGTGACCAAGTTTTTGACACTGTTATCTACAATGTTTGTGCTTGATAACCATGCAACAGAGTGTCTCCCCCATCACTCACACCTCATAATGCTTTTAAGTAAGTTTATGAATTGTTTCGGGTTGCATGGCTATCCTGGGCCACAGGCTGAATATTCCTGGAACCGAGAGGCAGGAAGACAGCAGTAATGCCTGGAGATTGGAATGGAGGGGTAAACCCTGGAACCAGGACTTTGGTCAGGGGACACAAAGATGAGTCATACTCAGGCTAAGCTATCGGACAGGATGGGTAGAGAAGGTTCACATCCCGGGAACTGGAAATAATTTGCTAAACAAAAAGGTAAGGATGAGTGCATGAAGGTGTAGGGAGGGCGGGCAGAGATAAGTAAGACCCAGGGAGAAAGTTAAGGGCACAGAAATCCAGACATTCTTAAGGACCATGGCTTGTAAAGAAAGCAGGGCAGTGGTGGCGCACATCTTTAATCCCAGCACTTGGGAGGCAGAGGCAGGCGGATTTCTGAGTTTGAGACCAGCCTGGTCTACAGAGTGAGTTCCAGGACAGTTAGGGCTACACAGAGAAACCCTGTCTCGAAAAACCAAAATAAAAAAATAAATAAAAAAAGAAAGAAAGAAAAAAAAGAGAGAAAGAAGACAAAATCCCGGCACAATTGTCTGCTGATGAGAAAGCTGTCTAAAGGAGATCTCTCTTTGTCCTTGATCTTCTTAAGGGAGGAGCTTGACACTAGCTGAGGAACCCCTTCCAGTGAAGGGGAAGTGCAAACTTCAGAAACCCAGAGCGGCCACTGTCTGATGGCCTCCGTGAGGCATGAATTCTATTGTCTGATGGCCTCCATGAGGCATGAATCCTACTGTCTGATGGCCTCTGTGAGGCATGAATTGGAGGCACGCCTGAAGGATGCAACATTGGCTTTCCTGCAGCCTGAGTGTAGTCCCCAGCCCAGAGTGCCGCCTCTGCCGGGAGCTTGTGGGAAGAGCAGATATTCAGCATCCTCTCGCCCTGAAGTTCTACACTAGGATCTTAGTTTTAATATGACCTTGGGAAAGGCAAGGGGCACAGGGCAGGTGAGAGGCCCTGCTGTAGTTCCGTCATCCTCAAGTCCCTGGTGTGTACCGTGAGACAGGTGTCCCGAGGTTCTACAGAGGAGGATGATAAACAGTATTACCCGCTCTTCTCGGAAACCCCTCCTCCCAGTCCTCCCTCAATCCCCAAACCCTCTTCCCATAGGCTTTGTTCAGCATGTTTGGTGTGTGAATCCTCTCCTCCATGCTATGACGTCATGGAGTCCGTGCTCAGCTAGCCACGCCCACATGATCTAATGACCCGAGGTTCTTGGGACTACAGAGTATGAGGACGAGGACAAGGAACAGAGACTGCCCTGGGTTTGTAGGACACAGTATTGCTGCCCTCAGACAGCATACAAGCAATCGCCAGGAACGGTGCGAGTCCTGGGGCCATCTCGGAAAGGGCAGCGTTTCTTACTACGTTTAGATTTTGTCTTGTGCTGCGGAGAGCGAGGAGGCGTGGCACTGCTGGAGTAAGGGGGTGGAGTTGGAGGGAACATCAGGGCAGGCGATGGGGCTTGGAAGCTGGCTATGGGACTCTGTAGTGTGGCCAGGGCTACCGGACCGCTGCGATGGAATGGAATCTTGTTTGGTGCCTCTCCCACTTGGTTGCTTGGAACAGGATAAATACAATACCACACTGTGTGGCTGCAGGTGTCTGGGCAGGGCGGAGCACCCACCCGGTAGCTAATTAGGGTCCAGGGAAGGGCGCGCGGGGGGGGGGGCGGGTGGAGACTCGCTTAAGACCTTAGTTTTGGATGCTAGGATGCATTACTAACAAAAGCGACTTGGAGTAGGCGAAGAGCTAGTAAAATTTTGTTCTGCTTTCATCTTTGTTTTATAAAGGGACACAGTCTAGACTAAAGTTATGCAGCCAAAATAGCAACAATTTTAAATGTTCGAGTGACTGCATTAAAAGAGGGAAAAGAAACGGGTGAGCCTAATTGTAATGCTGACTTCACCGAATATATTCAAAGGACATCGTTAACACTCCAACACTCCGTGATGTGGAGGTTGTTGCTGACTGAGACTTACTAAGCTTTTGACGCCCAGCCTACAATTCATATTCCCAGCACGTTGTGGTCTGGCCTGGCTTGACTCCGTGTGCCCAGAACCCTTGTGTGGCCACTGGCTAGAAAAAACATCCGTTTGGGGACAGCGTAGATTATGGTGTGTAAGAAGCACAGCCTTAATTCCGGTTACTCAAGAGGCTGAGGCAGGGATGGCTGTAAGTTCAAGGCTAGCCTGGGCAAATTAGTGAGGCCTTCTCTAGAAATAGAAAAGGAAAAGAGGGCTGGGATGTGGGGAGTTTGCATTACATGCTCTAAGCCCTCTGTACAACCCCTAGCACTGCAAACAAAGGAACTATCAAACAAGGAGTATTTTAATGAATCAAATTATTTAGATGAAATATTTTTCTCTATTCCCCCCTCTCTCGTTCTTTTCTTTTTCTTATTTTTTATTTTATTTTAATTTATTTACATTTCAAATGTTATCCTCCTACCTGGTTTCCCCCTCTCCCGGAAACCCTCTTTCCTATCCCCGCCTCACTCTGCTTCTCTGAGGGTGTTCCTCCACCTACCCACCCACTCCCGCCTCCCTGCCCTCAATTCCCCTACTGGGGCATCTCTCGAACCTTCATAGGACCAAGGACCTCTCCTCTCATTGATGCCTGAAAAGGCCATCCTCTGCTGCACATGCAGCTGGAGCCATGATGGCTTAGTCCCTGGGAGCTCTGGGCGGGTGGGATCTGGTTGGTTGATATTGTTGTTCTTCCTATGGGGTTGCAAACCCCTTCAGCTCCTTCAGTCCTTTCTCTAACTCCTCCATTGGGGACCCCGCACTCAGTGCAATGGTTGGCTGCGAGCATCTGACTCTGTATTTGTAAGGCTCTGGTAGGGTCTCTCAGGAGACTGCTTTCTTTCTTCCTTTCTTTCTTTCTTCCCTTCCTTCCTTCCTTCCTTCTTTCTTTCTTTCTAAGTCCCACATGTCTCAAGGTTGACCTTGAGCTAACTATGTAGCAGAGGATAACCCTGCACTTGCGATCCTCCTGCCTCTATCTCTTGGGTGCTGGGCTTATAGCTTTGTGCCATGACACTTAGCTTTTGCTTTATTTTATTTTAGACACAGTCTCACTGTGTAGCTTAGCTTCCTGAGAGCATGGATTAAAGCTGTAGATCGCTAAACCCAGCCCCAATGCCTTGATCATGGTGCAAAGGATTGGACCCATAGCTTTGGGTAAGGATTCTACCAACTGAACTACATCCCCAGCTGGTTCCGTTTTAAAGAAAGCGTTGCAGGGTACAGAGAATAAATCAGTCTAGCTATGGGAACTGAGGTGTAATAATATTTCCATGAGAGCAAGAGACTTTGCTGGCTACACACGCACAGGCACACACACACACACACACACACACACACACACACACACACACACACACACACACACACAAGAGGAACTGTTCCCAGAACACACGAGCATACCTCCTGATTCTGAGCACCTGTTTGCTTGGAGTACCTGTCTTACCTGCTCACACACTTTGTCAGATCTTACACCAAGGTCAGATAAGTATCTCGCCACCAAGTCTAGGGTGGACAGCTATTCAGAGTGCCCCACTGATAAACCGCTTTGCCAACTGTAGTATCACCTTGTGATGGGCTGGATTTAATACGTGTAAGGCAGTGAAATCTACATAGTCACAGTTTAACTTTGACTCGGAATTACTGCCCTCTCTCTGTTTAGTTTCAGGCAAAGACCTTTGCTTTTGAGAGAAAAAGCTTTGTTCTCAGTCGCAGGACTTCCAATCTTGACACTTCAGATAAATCAGTATTTAGTACACGGAGGGGGGTTGAGGTGAAGAAAAGGGATGGGGGGGATGATGTAATTATATCTTCATCTAAGAATCCAATGGAAAAGTCAGGGCTTGGAGTTGGATTCCACTCGGAGAGACGCGGCTGGAATGAGCCAGAACTGCCTCCAGCCCTTTCCACGAGTTTGTCACTGTGTCACGTGGTCACGTGGCTGTTCTCAGACCCAGAACCTCTTCCAGCTGGTGTGTTGCAGGGATTGGGGGCATCAGAGCTGGGGTACCCAAGGTATTTATTCCCCTGGAATCTCTCTGCAAGAAGCAAGCATCTTGCATTCCTTGGGCCTCTAGGAGGAAGCTCCCAGTTGTAGCTGTTTAATAAAGGTGGGACTTCCTTGCTCTATCTTCCCGTAAGCATCTCTCCCTCGCCTACAGACAATGCAGAAATCAGGGCACACTTCGGGAGCTGATTCCCACAGAGGCCCATCACCATGCTGGAAGATTCCTCTGGACGCCTGTTAGCACAAGATAAAGCTGCCTGGGGGTCACAAGGAGCGAAGGAATCCAAATACCAGTGACCTGCAGAAAAAAAAAGCCCCCTCTTATCTCCCAGTACCATTCCCTCCTTGCAAGTGTCTCACTAAATTATGAACTAAATCCTAGCCTTCCAAGACTCCCTTCCTGCCCCCTCACACATGCCTAAGTTTCTTTTTCTCTTCCGATTTTACTGTTTTGCTAAGGGACTGGAAACAAAGTAATTAACCAACAGCTAAAGGGCAAGAGGTCCAGAGGTTCAGAGCCTCCGAGATAACTGTGGTGAGTGAGCGAAGTGCCATCTGAGTTAGTGTCTCCCCTGATAGCTTTTTGGTCCTATCCCACAATGTTAGAAAAGTAGCAATGTTCAGAGTGGTCTTGTCAGTCTTTGGTTGGGGCACAGCCTGCTGTGGCTTGAGAGACCTGGAGTGAGTATCTGGATTGGTCATAAAGATCACGGGGAGGGAGGGCGGCTCAGTCTGGATGCTATCCCTGCATCTGGCCCTGAGCTGCTGTGCTACACAGCTAATGTAACCCAGCCTGTGGTTCTCAGTGTGCGGACCCCACTTAGACAAACTTCCCTCTGTTTCTTCTTCTTCGTATTTGCTGTGATCAAACACCTGACAAGAAGCAACTTCAGGGAGAAGGTCTTTATTTTGGCTTATAGTCTGAGGGCAGACAGTTCGTTGTAGAGGGGCAAGCATGGCTGCACTGGGGTCAGGAAGTTGAGAGTAGTCAGGGAGTTTGTGAGGTGATACAACCGGAAGACCCGCCCTTAGCACCTCACTTCCTTTATGCAATGCCTTTTTTCCCCTGGAAATAATTCTCTCCTTCAGAAACTGCACTTTTGTCCGACCTTGGAAAGAAGTTGAGAACGTGCTTTGAGGTCACTATGTTAACCTGCTACCCTACTGTGTACTCAGCTCATTTAAATGTAACCTATCCTTAACAAAACAAAGTAAGCAATCTTACTGTGCTTCTGACTCCCGCTCTAAAATTCATTGTTACAAGCTTTGACCTTAAACTATATTACCTGTCTCCTCCTTGTGACCCTTTCATGTCTGTGATTCAGAACAGTGTGTGTGTGTGTGTGTGTGTGTGTGTGTGTGTGAGAGAGAGAGAGAGAGAGAGAGAGAGAGAGAGAGAGAGAGAGAGAGAGAGAGAGTAAATATAATTTCTTATATGAAATGAAGTTGAAAGCAACCATCACAAACTTGGAAACAATATTTGGGTTTGGGTTGATAACTTCTGTTTCCAGTTTTGAGTAATGTTCTGGCTCAGGAAAGTGATGACTTCCCTTACAGAATTCTGGAAAAAGATTCTCTAACGTCAAGGTAGCATTTCTCTCCCCCACAGCCTGTTTTAATGCGCTGTTCCATAAACACAGAGGATGCCCCTTTGCACGGGAGATCATGAGAGAAGCACACAGAATAAGTGTGGCATGCTCTTGGTTTAAATAGCACAAGATGACGTTTCTGTTCTTTAAAGTGTCACTGCCACAGAGATATACCCCTAAGTTTCCATAGCCTTCTAAGCCATCAGCACCGGATGGGGACCAAATATCCCCACCTGTTCAAACCACAGCAGCCCCTGAACCCAAGAGCTTGACGAGTCTCCTACATTTCTGCTAGACTCAAGTCTTCTGATGCTCTCTCCTGCATGTTCTGAATGCTGCCAGGCTGGGCTAGCCCTTGGGGAGGTGTTTACTAAGTTTTCTTAAAGGAAGAAGGGAGAGGTGGACTCAGGCCTGGCCTCCACGGCCTAGGTGACACTGGAGTCACTAGGGAAGACAAGACCAAGAGAGTGAGGACAGGAGAGTCCTCCAACAGGAGCAGAGGAGGTGAACACTCAGGAGTTTCTCGGGATCCTGTGCGCATTGTCCTCCCAATGACCCCAGAGGCACCTGTACATTATAATTAAGGTTTAACAGGAAGCTGTGATTCTATCAGGATGTCCCTGTGTGTTAGCACCCATCACGCGATACACATTCCCAGAATTCTGTCTGGAGATGTACAGAGGTGTATCGTGGTGTCCGTCACTCACTGGGTGGTGCTGTCAGTCCAAATCTGTCTTGGGGAGGCTCTATCTCTGAGGGCTGTGACACGTGTTCACATAAGTCACCACATGGAGTCTTAAAACGCGTTGGATTGATTCCTCTCTCGTGGGGAATGGTCTTGAGGCTCGCTTCTTAGTTCCTATTTCCACTGAAGACGGGAGGATGGGCTAAGTGATAAGAGGTGATCCTTGACCATCCCTGCCAGGTACAGGGCATTTAGCCTGAATACTGAGCTATACCTCCGAACATTTTATAGGTCTTATTACAAGCCAAGAACAAACAGAAATGGGCAAGGCAGGCTTGGTCCTACAATGACATGATTGGCAGTTTGATCTGAGTTAAATTCATCGGGTACCAATAGTCATCATGTGCTCAGACACCTATGTCTCAAGGGCGCCAGCAGCGGCAGCTAGTGAGTCCCTTGGCTTAGAAGTGGGTTGGTCACATTTAGCTTTCTTGCTGGCCCCTGGGGGCTGTGGACGGGATGGTGAACCCACAAGTCTACATGGCCACGTGGTCTCCTGTGCATTCTTCTTCTCTGGGCAAGTTTAAGACGGGGATGGAGAGTCAGGGTACCATTCCTGACCAAAGTGGCTGTTGAAACACCAGGTGAACAAGTGGAATCTGGGTCTCTTTATAAAAAAATATGTATATTTTGTCTTAGTCAAGCACATGCCTTTAATCCCAGGGAGGTTAAAGACAGGTGGACCTCTGAGTTTGTTAGTCTGGTCTATAGAGGGAGTTCCCAGACAGTCCAGCTAAGGCTACACAGAGAAACCCTGTCTCAGAAATCAAGACATGATGATGATGATGATGATGACGATGATGATGATGATGGTGATGGTCATGGTGGTGATGGTGGTGAAGGTGGTGAAGGTGGTGGTGGTGGTAGTGATGGTGGTGATGGCCGTGATGATGATGATGATGATAAAAACATATCTTATATGAACTCAGCTCCGGGAACCTACCTACTAACAGTGGAGGAAATGAGTGCCTGGGATAGCCCTCATGTCCTCTTACTTTTGTTATTCCTCTGTAGAGACCGGTGGATCATAATGAACCAGTGGTTTGTAACCCGTGCAGCAGGCCTCTACTAGCGTATGTCCAATACTTTACTCCGACCCATCCGAAATGTAAGACTTCCAAGATCTTCTCTTGGAGAGAGGACTCAGCTCAGCAAGTTGAACCCTGCCTGTTGCTGGGGTCATGCGTCTTGGGAGGGACTCTTGTCCTTTTGAACAGGGCTGGGCATTACCTGACACTCCATAGCAAAGCTGTCTCTTAGCCAGCACTAGCCCAAAGGGAATGTAGACTCAAGGCAGTGGCGGGGTGGTTAAGACGTGCCCTAATGGGGCTGGAGAGATGGCTCAGTGGTTAAGAGCACTGGCTGCTCTTCCAGGTCCTGAGTTCAAATCCCAGCAACCACATGGTGGCTCACAACCATCTGTAATGAGATCTGATGCCGCCCTCTTCTGGTGTGTCTAAAGACAGCTACAGTGTACAGTAAATATAATAATAAATAATTTTTTTTTAAAAGATGTGTCCTAACTCCCTTTACCCAGCAGTCGAGACTCTGCTCTGGCAAAGCCTATTGGGTTGCTTGGGTCCACATTAGTCAAGCGGTCTGGAATCGGAGAGTCTGTGATTCTTTCCAGACAGCGAATTATGATATCAACAGATCATACCATCCCTGGGAGTGACCACCCAGGCAGGAAGGAGGAAATCCATAGGGACACATATGGCCCCTCCCTCTGGCTGTCAGACTATGGAGAAAATGGAGTCCAAGAAATGATCTCATAGGCTGAGGCCCTGCTGCCAGCCAGAGGGGCTACCTGTCGCTCAGATAGACTCCATGTGGTTCTGACAATGTGTTGGATCACCCTGTAGGAGAGACTGCAGCTGAACTGGATGGGGTCATATGTCGACAAGGATTGGGACTAATACCCCTTAGCCCCCTTTTAAACCCAACTCTCATGTCAGCACTGGGTCTCTATCCCTCTTTCCTTTGTGTCTGCATTGAGCAAAAACCCATTTTCAATATCTCATTAATAATTTGCCTCTTTCACTTCCAGTTAGGACGGGGTGGGGTGGGGTGGGGGTGGGGTGGGCTGAGCCTGACTCTTAGGGCTTGGAAAGATGGCTGGCACTGTCGAAGGGCCGGCCACTGCCTTCCAGGTTCTCTGTGGCTTTTAGACATCATGAGGATTGTCCAACCTGGGGCTTGCAGTCCTTTATTACTTTATTTACTCAAGACTTAAAATATGAAGTAATGAAAATGGAGCTTAGAAGGAAACTAATTTTCTGAGCATGATGCCAGTGGTAGCTATTAGTGGTTCGTAGCTATGGATATGTTATGGGCAAGAAATGGAACTTGCGATAAGTGAGGAGCGAGGGGCCCAGGAAGGGGCCACAGCACCCTGCTCTGTCAGAGGGTCTGTGCTCCCTTGCTGTCTGAGAGGCCATGGAATGGGGCGGGGGTGGCTTCATTCTAAGATGATGTTATTATAAAAAAGGGACTTTTTAATAACAGCTCGACAAGGAAAGGGAAAGGCTCATTTTTCTTCCTAGTGAAAAATAAAATCAGAAATGTAAAAAATTAGGCCATAGGATAATGACGGCCATTCTGTAAGATGAATTACTTCAGCAAATTATCGCACATCGTCATTATGGTCCGCTATTAATCACAGCCTCAGAGAAATGGAAACTTGTATGCGATATTATCAAGGGCGGGAGAGGGTAGTTAAAACCTGTAGAGTGCAAAGTCCATCTTATGAAAAGTAGTGTGTGTGTGCGTGTGTGGATGTAAAATATCCAGCATGCTCTTAAAACAATGTCAAAAGCCTAACTCCAGCTATGAGAGTAGGTCGACGTCTCTAATTTGCTTTTCGTTTCTCTGCGCTTTTGGACACTGCCTGATGAGCACAGTTGCCTTCGTAATCGCAAAGCCTCATGCACTTCCCTTTTGATGAAGGTGTTACAGATGACCAAGGATGACGAATGGCCAAGGGCCACATGTGGGTGAGCTTCAGGTCAGTGACCCTGGGAGCAACACAGAGTAGGAAGCACAGAGAATGTGTGGAAGGAAGGAGATGGGGGCGGCCAGAATGCTTGGCGCAAATGTCTGCCGGATACGCTTTGTAACTATGTAGTGTCGTCTGAAATCAAACATGGATGTTAAAGACCAACCCAGGGGTGCAGTGTGCAACAAAAGCTCTTTCCACTGCTTCATGAAATGAAATGTTAGGGGCTGGGGATGTAACTCAATTGGTAGAATGCTTGGCTAGCACAGTGTCTTAGTCAGGGTTTCTATTCCTGCACAAACATCATGATCAAGAAGCAAGTTGGGGAGGAAAGGGTTTATTCCGCTTACACTTCCAAAGGAAGTTCATCACCAAAGGAAGTCAGTACAAGAACTCAAGCAGGTCAGGAAGCAGGAGCTGATGCAGAGGCCATGGAGGGATGTTACTTACTGGCTTGCTTCCCCTGGCTTGCTCAGCCTGCTCTCTTATAGAACCCAAGACTACCAGCCCAGGGATGGCACCACCCACAAGGGGCCCTCCCTACTTAATCACTAGTTGAGAAAATGCCCCGCAGCCGGATCTCATGGAGGTACTTCCCTAACTTAAGCTCCTTTCTCTGTGATAACTCCAGCCTGTGTCAAGTTGACACACAAAACCAGCCAGTACACACAGGAAAGTCTTTTATAGGTTTGATCTCCAGCAATGGTTCAACTGAACGTCGTCAAATATGTCTGTAGTCCCAGGATTTGGTGGGGGAGGGGAATAGAATTGGAAGTTTGAGGTCATTTTTTGGCTATACAGCAAATTCTAGACTAGCCTGGGATACATAGGACTTTGAGTCAAAATGAGTGCATCCATGCATAAATGAAAAATAAACAAATAAAATACTAGAAAATGGCTAAAGGAATCTTACCAGAATGGGATAGCCTTTGCTCATTTACATTTGACCCTAAGAATCAGGTGCTGTGCACACATAAGTCCCATAGACGCAGGGTGGAGGAAGCCCGTCTTACAAATACTGGGGTTGGGAGGACTCTTTAGTAGTGCGAGCATTTTGGACAGATGATTTGAGACTGGTTTTGAAGTGTTCTCTTCTGTGCCAGCATACACTAGCCATATGGCTCTCAGAGTGGGATCTTCAAGTTTAAGTTACCAAATGGCACACTCATATGTAGTGTGCTGACACTATAGCACAGAGATAAATGTCAGTGGGGAGGGACCCAGACCTGGCGTGGCCCTTTCCAAGGGCGCTGATGAATGGCTTTTACCCCGGGGTGGTGGTGGTGGTGGTGGTGGTGGTGGTGGTGGTGGTAGAGAATGCACAACAAGCTCAAAGTGGAAAGGTGCTCCTGCTGGATATTTTTAAAGCTACCAGAAGATGTGATGGAGTCACATGTGTCTGTCACTGTAACAATGAGAGCAAGCCCTGAATCTGATGCTTTGCAATACATGACCACTTACAGAAGACACATTTAGAGCACTGGTTATGGAGGTGGGTGAGTCTATAAAGTGCTTGCCAATAGTAAGTTCAATCACTGAACGCACACACACAAAGCCACTGTGCTTTTAATCCCAGGACGGAGGAGACAGAGACAGGCAGAGATTTGGTGCCTGCTGGCTGGCGAGCCTTGCCTTGGCAGGGAAATGCCAAGCCAAGGAAAGCTGTTTCAAAACAGCAAGGTAGACAGCACCCAGCAAGGGGGCCGGCCCAGCATTGTTCCGTGATTTCAGTATGCACATGCGCACATCTATATGCACACATCTACATGAAGACATACACACTTGCACATATCAATTCAAATCCCCATTTGAAACCACATGAGGCCAGCCTAGTCCTTTGCAATCTGGTCACCACGATCCCCGACTTCCGGCATCAGGTATGGTGACAGGAGCCTTCTGCGGATGTCTCCCTTTCCTTCACCACTATGATTTTTCCCAGCAGCCTCTGATCGATAGAACTGCTACGTGTCTATATGAATCTAAGTAGCAGATCCATCCTCATAAAGTTTACCACGTCCTCCCTCTCCGATGAGAAGCAGAACTGGAAAAAAAAAACCCTATTTTGTGAGCATTTTCCACGGGGAGATTAAATTCTGTCTTATGTGTGTTACAAATAAGTGAGCTAAGCTGGACACCCATTACCTTTTCTCTTTCCCACGCCAGAATGGAGATCTTAGGTGCAGGCTCTGGGCATGCTATGGCCCTGCTGAGTTTGCCCTTGGAGGGAAGGATCGGGAAGATGCCGGCACCTGGCTTGAGCAGATAAGCAACGTGGGGCAACCAGAAGGGATGGCGTTATGTTGGGGGTGTTGGTGGTAGGAGTGGGCCTCAGCCGGTGGCCTTGTTCTAGAAGAGGCAGCAGACTGTGTCCTCTTCCGGTCTGTGTGTGGGAGCCGCGGCTAGTGAGGCTGTAATTTAAGCCCTGCCCTCACCTGCCACACTCTGGTCATTTCTCAGTCTGGGTAAGAGAAGTCACCCTGCGAGTAGCCTGTGCTCAGTGGTTTGTGGAGATTAGGGTTCCCCTAGATCAATTGCAAGTGGGCTGCAGCTGCTAGAGCCCTCCAGCCGGCGCTGCCAGCTCCCCGCTGCCTAGCTCCTGGCTCTCCATTGTGGGCCATACGGAGCGTTATGAGGAAGCAGATGGGGGTGGGGGCACCGTACAGAAGGTAGGGGGAAAGAAATCAGCGGAGAGGATCTGGTGCTGATGGGGAGGGGAAGGAACGGGTACCACTGGCAGTGATCTCAAGACTATTTAAACCTCAGAAGGATTTGATGGTTCCTAAAACAAACAATGTGGATTTACCACCCACTCAGGATGGCGGGAAGGGATGTGATGGGGTGAGGATGTTAACCCGTCCTGACCGCAAAGCGGAAGCCCATCCTGACGCTGTTTCCATCCGGACACAGGCCCGTGCAGCCTTCCCTACCTTACTTTAATGTGTAGATCAATTGATGCTGAAGCAACCATATGAACCATGTGCCTTTTCCAGGACACCTGTAAGTTCTGGTCTCAATTTGAGGCAAGATTTATTGCCTCTGATGAGACCCCTCCTTCAGAGAATCCGGGTACCATGGTGATAACAGAGCTGAGTAGACCAACAGGGTGGCTCACACACTCCTTTACCCCACGCATGCTTAAGAGACCTCAACTATGCCTGTCTCCGACTTTAGCGGGAGACTGAATGGGGAGGAGACAGACAGACAGACAGTTCTCCCCTGGCCTCCCAATGTGTACCCTCGGATACCTCAGGAGACGAGTGGAATCCTGGCTGTTTGACTCTTTTAATTGATTTTTTATTTATTTTACATGTATGGATCTTTTGCCTGCATACATGTCTGTGTACCACACGAGTGCCTGTGGAGGTCAAAGGAGGGTGTCAGATCCCCAGAACTGGAGTCACACGTGGTTGTGAGCTGCCCCGTGGATGCTAGAAATTGAACCCAGGTCCTTTGGAAGAGCAGTCAGCTCTTCCCAACCCGCCGAGCTGTCTCTCCATCCCCAAGTGCGACTTCTTTGGGAGCCGCAGGAACCTTTCCCAATTCTTACACGACACCAATGGGAAATGAGCCTGTATATGAGGTCAGGAGTACCTTTCTGATTTCTTTATGGAAATTATTGAGTTTCTACCCAGTGACCTCTGAAGCATAGTATGAAAGGTTCTATCACTTATAAACTCCCTATTCGACTACTGAGCTTCTGCCCCCATGTCCCCTGTATGTCTTTCGTCAAGTCATTTAAGCTTGACATATACATGTGTAACAAGGCAGGGAAGGGTTTAACAAGCAACTGGTCCATCAACTCAGGCTACCGGGGCCATCACCATGGAAGGCCCAGACACTTTGCTTTGGGGGATAGAAGCCAGAGTGGGGTGCTGAGGGAGAAGAGGGAACTCGAGGGGTTCAGGGTAGGCAGGGAGATGAGTAGCTGGGGGGTGGGCATCAGGGTTGTTTCAGATGATATCGGACTGGGAAAGGAACAAGTGGGAGTGTCTCAAGGCCACCGGTAGCCTGGCCAGCTAGCAAAGGCTAGATACTTTCTGGCTCTATCATTCCCTGGTCAGTCAAGCTGAGAGAGAAGTTGTGGGGTCATTCATGGATACCAGGATGGTACCAAATGATATATGAGATTGCCCCAGCTCTGGCTGAGAAGTGTTTACAGCATGAAGGCCATCAGCGTGGGCCCCCTGCGACTCTCCACTCCTGTTGTCTTTAGAAGAGTCTGCTGCAGGGGAATGAAACAGTGGAGGAGACAGGGCTCAGTGAGGGGGCGGGCCCTGAGACGGAAGGTCAGGAGGAGAGAGTTAGTCCTTGCCATCGCATTCCCTGGGGTGAGAGGAAGGGGGACTTCATGTAATTTTAATGTGCACATCCCGCCTCTAGCTGCAAGGGACTCCCAGGGGCGAATACTCGGTTCCTGGCTCATTCCGCCTCTGGTCACAGTGGAAGAGGAGACAGAAAGTGACATGTTCTGGACATCCGACTGAGGCAGCTCCACGTCCTTTGCCTGACGACTGTTATCTCAGGCCTGAGGTGGTCAGTGTTCTGTCTTATCAGGCGGCGGAACTCCATGGGTGGTCTTGACCCTCCAGACTCTGCTTAGACTGCCCAGGGCAGTGCACAGGGGCTGTCTGGATGGTCCCTGACAGTCATCTGCAGCTTCTGCTGCAAATTACTACTGCAGAGTGTTCTCCCTTCCCTTCCCGGGACCAGAGTTCTGAATGCTGAAACCTCATTTAAGAGACTAGCTATATAAAATGCATATCAACTTCCAGCCTTTTGACTGAGACTTTTTTTCTTTTAAGAAGCAGAAAAAGGCAGGTAATGCGAGCCTTCTGTTCAGCCACTTTCTTGGTATTTCATAGCCACTTTACAGTGTGCAGATGAGCTTGAATTTTTTTTAAAAATTTCTTCCTGGTTTCCCTTTTTCTGTGTATTTTTAATGGAAAGAGCCATTTTTTTTCACCTGATGATGCTCAAGAATCAACAGGCATAACAGGCAAATAACCCTTCTCCGGTGAGGCCGATTTCTGCAGAGCAGGATGGAGGGCAGCGTGGGACGGAGGGCAGCGTGTGGAGGCCTTTCGTCGGCAGTGTGGTGTGCACACGTGGGAAATTAGTGGGCCTCCTTTTAAATACCCTCACTGTTCCCAGGAAGTTAGGCCCATCACGCAAAGGCGCTAACGTGAAGATTTCACTTCATTCTGATGTGGATGGTAGCTTCTCTGAGACAGTGACCTTGGAGCCCATCACTCTGTGGGGCAGGATCATGGGTATCCATCCCTATGTCATCTGTCTCTTATGACCTAAGGTTAAGGCCTTGGTGGTCTAAAACTACAGGGCAAGAAGGGGCATAAAAGCCAGAGGAGAATGTGGGTAATGAGCTCAACTGGATAGCGCCTGAAGAGGGGGGGTGGGGAGAATGCCACCAGCAAAGCCTGACTGGACCTTACAGCTGTCACTCATGTGGGTAGGTCTTGTTTCTATTCTTAAACCCCTGTTTTGGATGTGAAGAATCTTTAAACAGATAAATTTACTGAATATGAAATTGAATTTGCTGAAAAACAGATGAATTATTGAATATGAATCGAATACATTTCTCCCTCTGTTTGACTCTCTCTGTCTGTCTCTTTGTCTATCTCTCTGTGTGTCTGTCTGATTCCCTCTGTCTGTCTCTCTCTCTCTCTGTATCTGTCTGATTCCCTCTGCCTCTCTCTGTGTCTGTCTGTCTGTCTGTCTGACTGTCTCTCTGTGTGGTGCATGTGTGATGTGTGCCATGGCATGTATGTGGAAGGCCAGAAGATAACCTATAGGAATGGGTTCTTTCTTCTGTCATGTGGTTCTATCTGGGGATCAAACTGAGGTTGCTCAGCTTGGCTGCAAGCACCTTGTACTCACTGAGCCACATCACCAGCCCTGGATGTGGAGAACAGAAATCTAGAGCTCATGGGCATTGTCAGGATCACATGGCCAGAAAGCTACTCAGTGAAGACCCAAGTCAAGCTAGAAAGACTTTATCACGACCACTACTATGGGCGGTGAGGATGCAGTCATTCAGAACTCAGCCCTGTGCTGAGCCATTATAGACGAACACAGATCCCCAAACTACAGACTGGCTGACTCCACTGCTCTCTGAAGCTATCCCTGAGGATATTCAGCCATACGTCAGCTCTTCTACTTGTGGAATCTTCTGGAAATGCCGCTTCCTTCCGGAGTAAGCCAGACTCATCTTTTGCTCTAGAGTCTCTCAGAGTCTAGCCCCGCCATACACCTTCCCCCCAGAGCAGGCAGAACAGGGCGGAGTGTCTCCTCTGTGCTGGCGCTGCTATGGCGCCTGCACACTCTCAGTGAGAACCTTCGCCAGCCTCTGCTCTGTGCTCCTGTCCTTGTCATCTGTCCTTGTCATCCCCGTTACCTGCAGTGTTCTGTGCACTCAGCCATAGCCGGGGCTTGACCCTACCGTTCCTTAGCTAGGAGCTCTGCAGGTGCACTGGCAAGTCCTGACCTTGACAGCTGTGCTCCAGCTGTGCTCCAGCTGCCCTTGCGCATGCTCACAGGTTTCCCCTGCTGGGAAGGAACCCTTCCTTCTTCCTCTCAGGGTTCTCCTCCACTGAGGTCACACGGTGGTACTCAGGGGACCAGAAGAACTCCTTCATGTTTCCCCAGGGCACGGCCACCCTGTGATCCCTTCCACAGGAGAACAGTGGGACTGAGTGACTTCAGCTGACCGATGGCCCAACAAAGTCTGAGACAGCCACTTCTCACCCTTCACGGTAAGGTCTGCCAACCTCAGTCCATCATTACCCTCACCTGGCTCACTGTCCTGTGGCTGGTTCCTCCGGTGTGAACACCAGAGAGCAGCGGCGTCTGATTCTCTTGATCCCCAGAGCATCTCAAATGTGTTCTAGTCCCTGGAGCATAAGATAGTACCCAGTAAGGATTGCTTAGCAGAATAGAAGGGGGAAAGAGATGCTGGAGAACTTTCTAAAGGCACGAGTGGCGAGCCATCAGCGGCTGTCCTCGGGATTCATACCTAGACAGCCTGACACAAACGCAGAGAACCGCTCTTTTAGTATCCCCTCTCCACCAGGTCCACCGCTGCCTCCTCTCTCACAAAAGATGAGCTTTCTACGTTATCGTGACAACAAAGGCCACATGCTCCCTGAGTCTAATGGACTGGAGCAAGAAGGAAGGTGGCCTGCTTGGGTCCTCTCCTTATCCCTCTGAGAGAGCAGCAGCCTCTGTGGTCTGGCTGAGGCTATGAGGGAGGTTTTTAACGCTGTGTGTATTCTGATGGGGGGATATGCTGTCATGCTGGCAGGCACTAACTCCGCCTGCCAGGGTTCGTCCTTTTAAGGTCTTGCCTGTCTACATGTGCAGCATGTGCAGGACGTGCAGCAGGGGTGGATGGAGGATGGGATGTTTGGCATTGGAAGCTATGTCTGTAGAAGAAGCATGGGGGGGGAGAGAGAGAGAGAGCGTGAGAGCAAGAGAGAGGGGGATGGGAGGGGGAGGGGGAGAGAAGAGGGAAGGGAGGAGGGAGGGGGAGAGGGAGAGAGAGAGGGAATTGGGGTAGGTGAGCAGCCCTCCTTATACACCAGGTTGGCTTGCAGCTATGCAAACTGTTGCTAGGTAGCTGTTGGGCGGAGTCTAGCAGACTTATCCATAAGCCAACAGTGTGGGCTTTTGTGAATTAACAAGGTGCAATCAATTCCCTAGGCACAGGGCCCTGGGCGAAGCTTAGCCAAGGACAGAGGGAACTTGGCTTTTCTACCCTCAGTCTAGCTGCTGGGTTTGCCCCTGACGCACATCGGTGACCTATCAGGGGCCTCCGAAACCCTTGGGTTTCTAGCCACCTCTTATGGGATCCGGCCACCTTCATGGGCACCTGGCAGAGGGTAGCAAGACTATGTGGTCACCTGCATAGCTACAGAGTCTAGACTGGCTTATTCTCACCGAACAGCCTGGGCTGGTGGCTGTCCTGAGGACATCGGACAGACCCGGGAAAAACCTTTAAACCACAGAGCTGCCAAAGAAGAGTGGGAGATTACCGTTGGAAATATTGCCCTGTGGATGGTTAGATGAACAGTGCGTTTGGAGCAGCCTCTGCCGATCTGTTTAATCAAAGTAGAGAAGAAAAACGGGTGACTGAAGCCAAAATGATCACTTGTCACCAGCACCGAACAGACGAGCGGGTTTGCCAGAAACCCCAGGAATTTCCGATTTACCTTTGTCTAGAAACGTACTCTGCCTCTGTCTACCTGTCTGCCTCTGAGTGGTTTTATTTTATTTTATTTTTCAACTCTAGTGTTACCTCTCTTTTCTCTGAAACAGAAGCATCTGACAATATTTTGGGCGGTCCCACACAGCCAACTGAGAATGGTTGCTTTTTTTTTTCTACAGAGACGCATTTCTCTGATCTACCTGTAGATGTCACTGTTCATTTGTGACAAATCATCACCCCCCGGAGCTCGGGCAATTACCTCGGCTAAAATAACAAGCGTGTTTTCTGGAAATAAAATAACCAGCAAGTACTGAGAGAGAGAGAAGGCATTTTCTCTCGCAGGTGCCTCCAAATCAAAGCTGGGGTGCGAACAACAATTCTGTCTTTCTCGAGGCCTCCCACACGGTGTTTGCTTCCAGAACTTTAACACCACAGTGAGAGTCAGCTCCTCCTGGCCTGGCTGCCCCTCAGCCCTAACTAACTGCCTGACCCCATAAGCATTTCCTACTTGTTTTAGCTTGTAAAGGATGCTGGCATTCTGAGAGACGGGAAGTAGACGTATACCGTATTTCAATGTAAATAAAAAAATAAATTCTGCTACCCATTGCTGCCTACAGAGAAACAGGATGCATATACCATGGATATTGAAGTGGAATGTTTGAGTAAGTCTCTAATAATAAGGGAATGTAAGCACAGCATTTATACCACAGATGCAGACTTGCATATTCACACAGTGACTCATGAATGATAATGGTTGTTAGTGCTGATATTTAGATAACCAAATAATTGAACTCATTTATGGAGGATAATATGTTAGACAGTCTATCCTTATCCATACATTATCTCACTTGGGTAAATGGTTTAAATGGAATTATACCATATGGAGTGATAACTCCCCCCCCCCGGTCTTCCCCCATCCAAAAACTATCTGATGGAAATGCCAATGAGAGACCATGGAAACCTCCCTTTCAGCTGCTGCTGAGGGTGACCTAAGAGGCCTCCTAAATGGTACAGGTTGTTGCCACCACCCTTGGTTGCCTCCTAGAACTTGAAGGTAAGAGCCTGGTTGCTGAAGACACTACACACTCTGGATAGAGAACTCAGAGGGACTGAACTGGTTCTGACCTGGAGCACCCCAGCCCCAGGAGGCTGGCTCTCATAGTATTGCAAGTTGCAAGTTGCCAAGGAAGAGAAGCAGCCAGTATTCCTACCCAGATGTGAAATCTAAGAAGCAGGCACGGCAATGACTGGCGGTGACTTGACACCTATTGGTGTCATCGAGGCACGGATATCAACGGGGCTAACCAACGGCTATCTCAGTGGATTTAAGGCCTGCTCCATAGGCTCACTAAGACCTGCTCATGCCTGGAAAATCTAGCCAATCACCCACGGCCAGAGAGAAAGAGTATTTGAGAAGAGAACCCATGCTGACATTTTCCTAAATGGATATATCTTCTTACCGTGTCCTAAATTCTTACCTCTATGCCCCTCATCAAGCAAGCTTCTTTTTGCAGCGAATGGGAGCTACTACAGAGATTCGCAACTGCTCAAAACGCAGAGAACGGGCGACTGTGGTGTGCCTAGTGCCCACTGGTGTATCTACAACCAACCCCTACACCTACGGCTCAGGGGATATCTGTAGAGAGGAGGAAGAGAAAAGGGAGGAGCCAGAGGATGTGGAGGGTTTTCGTCTGTTTGTTGAGATAGCTTTATTTACTTATTTAATGTATGTGAGTACACTGTAGCTGTCTTCAGACACACCAGAAGAGGGCATTGGATCCCATTATAGACAGTTGTGAGTCACCATGTGGTTGCTGGGACTTGAACTCAGGACCTCTGGAAGAGCAGTCAGTGTTCTTAACCACCAAGCCATCTCTCCAGCCCAATGACCTCCTATTTATATGATAATAAGCTACAAGAAATGAAATGTCTAAACAAGGTCTGCATAATGGCCCCAGCAGCCAGCATGCCAATGGGAATGGAAATTTCACAAGGTCCCATCCTTAGAAGAAAAACTATGGTGGTTGGTGGCTGCAGAGGAAGAGAGAATCAGTTTCCTTCAGGGAGTTGCCCTCTGATAGATTTTTCCAGTCCCCAAGTGGTCAGCCCCAAACCCTTGTAAGAGTAACATTAGATGAATTCAGAGGAACACCACACACACACACACACACACACACACACACACTCCACCACCACCAATAATTCTAGATCAAGCTACCAATTCAAGAGGAAGTAGGATGGGACAGGGAAGAAATTGGATGAAAAGAAGGGTAGAAATGATGTAAACATATTATACTTTTGATTGAAATTCTCAAAAAATAAAAATTCAAGTAAAAACATTTAATATTGCTATTCAGTCTCTCACTTTAAAACAAGACAACCTAAAGCAATCAGCAAAGAAAGCGAACACCTGAGGATTTGTTCATTTCTAATGAACCTGCTTTTGAATAACTCCATATTTGTGTATATATTCCTGTTTGCACTCATTTTCCTGTTTCTTTCTATATATTGGAAGGCTTAGAAAATGAAGAAATTAGAAAGAAGGTGAATATGTTGTTGTGTTTTTTTAAAGATGTGATAAAATACCTTGACCAAAAGCAACTTAAGGAAGACAGTTTATTTAGCTTATCGTTCTAGATGGAGAGTCCATCATGATGGGTGCGGCATTGCAACAGTTAGGCAGGAGGCTGAGAGCTCAAAAGTAGAGAGCAAACCGCAAGTGTTGTGACAAACTCTCAGAGTCCACCCCACAGTGACGCACTTCCTTCAGGAGGCTCCACCCCTGAAGCTTCTATGACCTCCTCCCCAAAGAGCCCCCACCTGGGAAGCAAGTATTGAAACACATGAGTCTATCAAGGGCATTTCTCAAACCATAATGGGAAGGTAGGAAGAAATGAAGGAAGGAAGGAAGGAAGGAAGGGAGGGAGGAAGGAAGGAAGGAAGGAAGGGAGGAAGGGAGGAGGGAAGGGAGGAAGGAAGGAAGGGAGGAAGGGAGGAAGGAAGGAAGGGAGGAAGGGAGGGAAGAGGAGGGGGAAACAAGGGAAAGAAAAGAAGCCACTGCAGAAAGTGATGAATTTTCTTTACAGCTATTTCTAGAAGGTTATCACTTCCCAGATGAGAAACCGTTCTGGTCTTACATTCCAGAAATAAATAAATAAATAAATAAATAAATAAATAAATAAATAGAAATGACAGCAGCAACAGCCCTTTCTGGTGTGACTGACAATAACTGTCATGCCCCCCCACAGCATGTGGGCCGACGCAGGAGACCTCACTAGGCATGCATTCACACCTTTCCCCAGTGGTGTTTAGAGGCCACTTATTCTTCTTATAAACCCATTCGCAGCCCAGTCTCATCTTAATTGAGAGATACATAGGCAATGTAAGGCCTTGGAATATCAGAAGTTGTAGCCCTCTGGGGATGAACTTGACAACTGCCACAGGCTGGGATATGAGCATCTTTGATTTATGTCATTCTTATGTGGGTTTGGCTTTGACATCCTCAAACAATCAGCAGGATAAGAGAATTAATTGATCCCAATTAGCATCTGAAGGGCTATCATTCTCTCTCTCTCTCTCTCTCTCTCTCTCTCTCTCTCTCTCTCTCTGCTTTGTGCTGTACCCAGAGATGGGAAGGAGTGAGAGAGATGTCTTAGAATGTGGATGCAGGATCTGTATCTCTTAAAGGACAAAGTCACTTGGTTTCCATCACTTCCTACATGTGGGCTTACAAAGATGGGAATTATCCAGACAGAGACTGGATTTGTGCGTAATCATTGCACTGAACAATGCTATGGGAGAAACAAGCAGCAGGAATGGCCCCCACATAGACTCATGTGTTTGGATGCTTGGCCATAGGGAGTGGTGTTATTAGGAGGTGTGGCCTTGTGGTGGTAGGTGTGGCCTCGCTGGAGGAAGTATATCACTGTGGGGGCGGGGCTTTGAAGTTTCTTATGCTCAAGCTAGGCTTACTGTGGCATTCACTTCTTGCTGCCTGCTGATGTAGATATAGAACTCTCAGCCCCTTCTCCAGCACCATGTCTGCCTGTGTGCTACCATGTTTCCCGCCATGACGATAATGGACTAAACCTCTGAACTGTAAGCCAGCCCCAATTAAGTGTTTTTCTTTATAAGAGTTGCCATGGTCATAGTGTCTCTTTACAGCAATGGAAACCCTATCTAAGGCACTTCTCTTGTGGGGCCAGCCCCTGAGGGTCCCAGTAAGGAGCGGGCAATGATGAGGGTCTGAGGGGGGCTGTGTGTGTCGTCTTCTGCCACCTGTGTGCTGGAGTTGCCACTAGAGTTGCTCATCCTCATAGCCACAAACTCCATCTCCACTCCCATTCTTTCTTGTTTGTTTGTTTGTTTGAGACAGGGTTTCTCTGTGTAGCCCTGGCTGTCCCGGAACTCACTCTGTAGACCAGGCTGGCCTCGAACTCAGAAATCCGCCTGCCTCTGCCTCCCAAGTGCTGGGATTAAAGGCATGTACCACCACTTCGAGGCTCCAATCCCATTTTTCATGAGGTACATTTCCTAATCAGACTCAACTCCTGAGCAAAGACTTGCATTTCCCCTGTGGCATCCCATGTGGGTCCCGATGATACCCAGAGTGGAGAGGATAAAGGAAATCTAAAATCGCTGCTGTGGTAGGCAGGGATGGGCGCCTCTGCGCTGACATGAGCCCTTGCTCCCTGGGGCCCTGTGGGCTGTAGGAGCCGTGCTGCTTCCCACACAGCTTCAGGCAGTTGCCTTTCTGGTGCTAGCCACCCAGGAACAGGACAGCTGCCAGGAGGGTCACATAGCCCTCTGAGTCTCTAAGCGAGTGGCACAGTGCTTTGTTTGTTTGCTGAGTTAGCTGTGTACTGAGAGTGGTTCTTCCAGGACTGAAGGGCAATTTCTTCTTCATCTGTTACAATGTTGCTACTAAAGAATCAGCGATTCACAAGTATAATAAGCCTCCCGGTGAAAAGCTCATTCTCAATTATTTTCCCCTCTCATTTCCTGTTTGAATGCTACTACCTGTGAAAATCTCCATCCTCCTGCATAGGTGTGTGAATGCGCATGTTTAAACTCCAGTCCCTTGGGCAGTTCGCTCTGCAAGGGAGACAAGTCAGCTTGTAGTTTATACTGAGCCATGACCAGGGGGCCTTGGATTCTCCCTGTCATTTTCCTGATGGCCAAAAGAATATTTATATCTCACAACCAGAAAGCTGGCAAACTTTGAAGAGTAGCTGCTTCAAGAAGAGGGGTAGTTTTGCTCATGCCTGAGAAATCACATTGGGCTGGTGGGAAACCACATTTCCCTTAAGACAGCTTCAGGCGTCAGCTTTGCAGCTTTGAGAACACCTTACCGACAGTCACCTTTCCTGTAAAGACAATGCTTCCATTACCAAAACAGGTTAGACTCAGCAGGCACATTGCTTCTCCTGTACTTCTAAACACACCCTGTAAGTAATTCTCAACTGCTTGGGTAAGGATGGGCTGCTGAGTGATAGATACATTGTAATACTAAATGATACAATGGCAGAGAAGACAGAGAAGGTTCTTGTCCATAAAGAGTTCATGGGCAAGTAAGTAGGACATTATAGCCAATCAGTGTGATAGATACTATTGGGCGGGTGGGAAGCAGGCTGCTGTGGTGCACACAGGGATCAAAGAGGGGTCTGGTTACATTCCTGGAGGACCAGGACTGTTTGCACAGAACTCTCTATATGTGGGCCTTTGCAGGATGCAGGGGTTGGGAGTGGCCTGGAAGCTGCGTGGGTAGGGGATGCGCTGAGGGCGGTGGGTTTGTAGTGAAGGTTTCCCAACAGGCAGCAGTAGAAAGAGTTCTGATGGTATAATGGTAAGTAAGTAGCAGGGTTGGAGGAGAAGGGATGGAGCCAAGAAAAAGTATCACAAGATGAGTCTGGGAGAGCTCAGATGCAGAGGGGGGAGGACCTGAGATGTGGAGGGGAGGGCCTGAGATGTGGAGGGGGAGTATCTCAGATGTGAAGCGGGGGAACCAAGGAGCAGATGGAAATGGCTGCTAGTCTACCTAGCAGACCAGGTACTCCCTTAAGTCAGAGGTGGGAAGTTTGTAGTGTCCCCTCCAGATGAGGCTACGGATCTATGACACAGCGTTGTGTGAACCAATAACAAGACACCAGCAGAAATGGAACAGGATGTAGTGGAGTAGAGAGTCCTTGTAACCTGCCACCCAAGTCCTCAGATCCCTGGAAAGCACGGGGAGACTTTCTAAAGATGCCCAGTGGGTGGAGATGCCCAGGGAACCCACTCCCAGAGCCCCAACTTCCATGCATACTGGACCTCAGCAGTATCTCACTGGGCTTCCTTCCCCAGCCTTTCCTGTAGAACTAGCCTTTGCACGTTACAAAAACCAACGGCTACCTTTGGCCCACCAGGGTCTTACTAATGGGGTAAAATAATTCTCCTGAGAACCTTAGAGGTGATCCCAAAATCCGCCCCGGGGAAGCTTCTTTTAGGATGGAATCCGGAGCTCTCTTAGGAGGGATGTGGTAGCTTCCTGCCCTGAGACAGGCCATGCACAGTGTGAAGGGAGACTAAGACTGGAGAAGTTTGTTGCTTCATCAAAATGCTCTGAGATCGGAAAGTGCGCCTTGGAAGTGAGGAAGTGACATTAACTCAGTCTGTAATGTCACCTCTTCTCTCCTGTGATGATTCTCTGTAAATGTACCCCTCCTGCAGGAGGCTAAGAGCTGGCAGAGAGAATGGCTGAGGGATGCTGAACTGACTTTGCCCTGTAACTCAGGCCCCTGATTAGCCAGCCCTCGGCGGAGAGAAAGAAAGTTCCAACCCTTAAAGCAGCCCGCTTTTAAAAAGGTAACTTTGACATTTCTGGGGACCACCAAATATTCACATTTTAAACTGGATCAAATTAACAGATAAAATTTTTATGTGGCTCATTTTATATTTAGTCTGAATTATTTAAGAAGGTAGTTAAAATCTGTTTTATTAAATTGCATCATGAAATTTTTATCCTAAGTTCGACCCATGCTTGTATTTTCATATTATAAAGTGTTTAGTATTTTCTACCTCTTATTAATAAGAGAAGTAAGGCTGGATATCAGCTGCTGAATCAGAATATTTCATGTTTCTGGTACCCATGTAGGGATTTCATTTTTCTTTAAAAATGCAGAGAAAGTTTGGTCAGGAATAGAGTTTGTTGTATTATCACACGGGGTCTCCTTCTTAATCCTTCACAGGAGACAGATATGAGACTGCATTCAAGGCACGCACACCGTTTACTGAAGCCTACCCAGTCTCATAAATAAAACCCTATTTCAGCAACACTTCCTTGTTCCAAATTAAGTCCAAGGGCTGGTAGATTTAGTCTCGATTTGAAAACGTAGCAAGAACGGTTAAGGCAGCATTAGATTCTACTCATTTTGATCCAGACTGAGTTTCATGATCCATTAGGAGATATCTGGCTCCTGGTGATATTTACAATGGTCCTTGGCAATATGTACCAGCATATTTATTTATATTATAAATAAAGTTACTTGGCCTGACCTTGTTGATTGGCATACTGATGAAGGTGGAGTTTGGGAAACCTTTTACTTTTTCTGCAAGTAGACTGTCTCAGCCTATTCCATGTAGGTGAGGCATAAAGTATATTTAGTGTACAGAATGAGATGTTTTATCATGAGATAGCCCATTAGTAAAGGTATGTTTAGATATTTATAAACCCTTGGAGTGTAGATAGAGGGTTTCTATGTTCATAAAAAAAATGAGTTGTGGGCACTATGTTGACAATTAGAAACTAGTGGGTAAAAGACATTTTTTTTAAAGTTTTATTTCTAAACCTTTGTTCCTTAAGATTTGGGGAAATAAAAATAATTTTTAATATTGGATCTCTATGTGCTTTATGGCACAAAATGAGACCAAGTACATTTATTTATTATTATGATGTGTGTGTGTGTGTGTGTGTGTGTGTGTGTGTGTGTGCAGGTCAGAGGTCAACTTGAGGTGCTCGTGTTCTCTTCCCACCTATGGGTCTTGGGTATTGGATTTAGGTACTCAGGCTTGGTTCCATTTCCTGATTCATCTTGCTGACTTCATTTATTTTTTTAATAGGAAAAAAAATAAGCTGGTATGTATTTCAGCGAATGCTAGAGGCTATCACTCGAAAGTAGCTTTAACAGAATGGATTAGAAAAGTGATGACCCACTGTGCGCCTTTTGGCAGAGACCTGCAAATGTGATCAAGAAATGGGAGGGTCCTGCTAGAAGGAAACATCTTCCAACATTGGCTACAAGAGAGGTTCTTCAGAACCAACACTAGTAAAATTCAAAACCAGAACAAGAATCAGCATTGCTGTCTGCCAGTCTCTTTCAGACAAAGGTCTCACTGTCGTCTTCTTCTTCTTCTTCTTCTTCTTCTTCTTTTGTTTTTTTTTTTTTTTTTTGAGACAGGGTTTCTCTGTGTAGCCCTGGCTGTCCTGGAACTCACTCTGTAGACCAGGCTGACCTCGAACTCAGAAATCCTCCTGCCTCTGCCTCCCAAGTGCTGGGATTAAAGGCAGGCGCCACCACTGCCCTGCCCACTGTGTGCTCTTCTGCGCTCTATTCTGCTTCAGCCCCCAAGGGCTAGGATCGCAGGCATGGCTGCTGTTTCCTTCTGCGCCAAGTAGCTTTCACTCGCTAACAATTTTCACGTAAACTAGGAAAACCATTAGTATTTAGAACCTTGTGTCTTTCATGAAATTAAAAAAAAATTCTCTGCGTTTTTATAACCGAGTTACATATGAGGTAACTAGTCAAAGGTTTTTAAATATGAAAACATAGTATATCAGGGACCTGGGAAAACAGAACGGAATACATGCCAGGAATGTTTGATAGTGTAGAAATTTGCCGTTGCCTGAGAAGAGCCTATTTGTGTGGCTTCCAGATCCCTATTGCCTTTAGATTCTACTTCATAGTTGAGAAGAATGCCATAACGTGTCCTTTATTTTAAAGTCAACATTTATAATATTCCAGAAATCTCACTTTTTTCCCCCAGTTACAGATCCACGTGAAGCAAACCAGGCGGTGCACAGCCTTCGTAATTGCGTGCAGAGGTGTATGAGGAGCTGTGGAAGGCGGCTGCACACCGCTCCTGCGGGAAGCACTCTGTGAGCTTGTTATCGTCCTTCGGGGGATTTCGCCAGTCTGCTATTTCAGCTCGGCAGTGCCATAAATCATAGGGAGAAAGATGACTTCCTGCTAGGCTCACTTCAATTGCTCTGCTGAACCCCCTTTCCCTCTGCCATTGTCCCAAGCTAACAATACCTGCTGTGTAAGGTGTGGGAGGCTGCCTTGGCTTGCCTGGGTCTCAGAATTCACTCATTTTCCGTTTCTCCTTGGGATCCTTTCTTCTCATCCAGTGCCACCAAAGCTGCAGGAACTGGGCCAGATGACACCTTCTCAAGGCTGGGGTATGCTCTAACTCAGATTGTAAGCTCTTCTAGAATCAGCGTACAGTGGGGGCGATTATGTGAGGACCTGTGTGTAGTCACTGAGCAGGACATTTTAGCTTCTAGAATCTGGGTGTTCTCATCTGAGAAATGAGGATATATATACATACATATATATATGTATACATATATATACATGTGTATACACACACACACACACACACACACACACACACACTGTATTTTTAAGGGTTCGAACTAGAAGAGGAGAGGAAAGTCCTTTGAAGAGAGGTACAGTTTTACATATGAAAATCTTCAGGTGCCCTTAAATTGCACCAAGCATATTCAGCCCTTTTGAGCATGTGTGTACATGTGTGTACATGTGTGTACGGTGTGCACAGATGCAGACTTCAGAGGAGAAAGGCAGGCATCTTGCTTGAACACTCTCTTACTCTCTTGAGACAGAATCTCTCTGTGAACCTGGGCTCGCTTTTTTTTTTCTGACTAGGTTGGCAGCCTGCGATCCCTGGTGATCAGCCTGTCTCTAATCCACCCCAGTGCTATGGACAGGTTCACATGGCCAAACCTAGAGTTTAGTTGATTGGTAGGGATCCAGACTCAGGTCCACATGCTATGGCAGCAAGCACTCATACCCACAGCCAGTGCTCATACCCACTGAACCATCTCTCCACTTTCATTCAGCTGCTTTGCATCTTTAAAAAATAAACAAAGTAAGACTACGAGGTTGGCAGGGTAAAGTGGCCTGGATAACTCAGCCTGAGAATCTTGGAGGCATGGAGGGGCAGGTGGAAGAAGCCCAGCTTCTTGGCTGTAGTTTGTTGAAGAAACACTCCCCCCCCGACCCCCCAGCTAGCCTGAAGAGCGCTCTCCCGCTCTTGTGCTCCTGACAAAGAAACGTAACCTTCGGCCAGTTGCATTTCTGTTCTACCTGTAACTAGGTTAATGTGACCTGACAGGTCCGGTAAGACAGCACGAGAAAAAATAATAAATGTACTTTGTGGAGCTGAATGTAATAAAGGTAACCTGGGTAGGATATGAAGGTGGGTTTTTTTTTTTCCAGAAGAAAGAATTTCAGGATAAAAGATGTCACAAAATAACATTTTATGAGCAATCTTTTTGATATACATAAGTGGTTACATTCCCAGCTGCTCTACAGACCTCCCGGAAGGGTTGTGCCCTACTTTTATCAGACCCTGATTTTTACATATTCTGCTGACGCAGCTATTTCCTCCCCCCCCCCCCAACACACACACACAAGGGTGAGAGGGATGAAATCCTTTTGTCAATGTTTGTAAAAGGAACATGAGATTCCTACTTCATGCTAAGGGCTTTACAAATAGCAGGGTTTAAAAAATTACTAATTTTTAAAATAAAACATTTGAACTCGAGGTATATGCTTAGGTGTGTTATTCTAATCTTACTGTTGTGGGGGGGTGGAGCCTCATAGGTGTCCAAAGATGAGGTCAAGGTCATACTGTGGTTTAGGTCACGGTTAGGAGACACCCATCAGGATTTTAAGCATTCTACTTTCTTTACTAAGAATGGTGTTTGGATTCATATGGTCTGTTAAACATCTTTGCGTACCCAGGAAGGTCTCTTTATTTCTGGATTTCTTTTCAAGCAAACCCTGTATCCGTTTGAAATTTCCCCACAATTCCCTTTACCTCACCAAGTGTGCGATGCTCTCTGCGGGGCGCTGGTATATTCTGGTCCCTCATCTAGGAGGGAGGGGAAGAAGCAGACTGTGGGGTTGGTAAGTGTTCCTCACACATGGATTTCATCCTCTGGGGTGGAATAGAGGGCGTCCCGTTGAGAAGAGGTTCTTGGAGCAGCTTGCCTTCACTCTACAAAGATTCTTAAGAGACTGGGGAGAAACAGCCCTTGGGGTTGCAGATATTCCTAGGGAGGGCTGAATTCCAGGTGACTGGAAGTTTTCTCATGAGCCTTTGCATTTATAAGATACGGAAACCATTGTGGCTTAGAAACAAAGGAGAGGATGGGGGCATTAAGAAAATGAGGGTTCAGCAAACTCCTGCTTTAACCCCACTCCTTCATTTAGTTGGGTCTTGTGAGCCTGGTTTTGCAGGCTTCTCCACACCTAGGGCCCTTAGGTATTATGCCGTCTTTATTTGTAAGAACAATTGCCCATAGCTTGAGTTGACCTCTCCTCTGTCTCCAGCTGTCTTCTACCTGAAGTCAACTAGGACAAGTCCGTCAACATGAAGAGCCAAGGCTCATCATTCTTGGGCACAGTGACAGTGATAGTTTGGTAGCAGGGCTTGTCAGAATAGCAATTACCAACTCCATGTCCCTGCTGCTAACGTTCACCCACACAGCACTGAGACCGAGTCTATGCTGAAGAAGTGAGATCTGGGCTGAACTTACTTGATAACCAGGAAGGATTCCTTTGATCTTTTTTTTTTTTTAAGATTTATTTATTTATTTATTATATGTAAGTACACTGTCGCTGTCTTCAGACACACCAGAAGAGGGCATCGGATCTCATTACAGATGGTTGTGAGCCACCATGTGGTTGCTGGGAATTGAACTCAGGACCTCTGGAAGAGCCGTCAGGGCTCTTAACCGCTGAGCCATCTCACCAGTCCGATTCCCTGATCTTTACATGGATAAGGCTCTATGTGACCTCATAGAAATTGGTTCCACATAAAAACTAAGCATTATATAATTCTGATGTTGTATATTACAGTGTCCCTGAAATGATCGGTAAAGTAAATGAATACCTTGGACACACTGTTAACTTAGCATCTATTAACTTCAGCTAGGTTAGGCTAGTGTATCTGTAGAAATAAGCTTAATGCATCAGACAGTATATTCTGAAAGTAGCCATTAAGTGCATACTATAATCAGTATTGCCTTCTCCCAAATAGGAATACTAGCTAGATGCAAGAGCAGGTTGTTTGACTAGGTTGGCGCACACTTGTTTATTCTTAGTTGACATGATTATGGCCTGAGCCACAGGCAGTTCTTGCACGTCTACACAAAGAGTTTGTTGGAAGTACGCTAGGTTGGACATACTACAGAGATGGGTAGGGGACTAGAAGAACCTGCCTTACACACACCCCCGGGGAGAGCGAAGCTTGGCTTGCAGGTGGAATGGGCAGTTCGTGTTTTCCCACGAGCTTGCCTGCATGTGGAACCGTGCTGATGCGTGCGTGTGGTGTGTGGCACAGAAGGCACACTGTGTGTGTGGAAGGTTTTCCAACTGTCACTCCTACAGGAAGGGACAGTGAAGCATCAAGGGAAAACAGGCAACTTTCACTGCCAGGTCCGGCATGGCCTTGGTGGGGACAGAATGACAAGGTTCTTGCTCCTGGGACAGGGCCAGCAGGCATGGCTCTCTATCAGTGTCTGTGACTGCTGTGGGCACAAGGCTTGTTCGTATAATGTACATGTTTTTGTTCCTTCTTCAAGGAACGTCCTCCCTGTTAACGTTAACGACTTTGTGATAATCAGAGACAGCATGAGCCCGGGGAGGTGCAGGTGTGACTAATGTCTTAGGAAAATGGTAAATGCTAGGACCTTCAGGACAGTCCTTAAGGCTGTAGAAAATAACTTTGGAAACATGAGTTTAAAAAATACATAATTTCTCAACTATGCAAAAGGTAAGGGTGCAATATGAATTATGAGGGGCTTCACAAATCTAAAGGAACAAAGGCAGTTACACCATGAGTCAACTTATCAGAAAGATACAAAGGCAGGCAGTTGCAAAGGCAGTCAGATTGCTGAGTTCAGGGTTGGCCTGGGACAGAGCAAGGTTAGGCCCATGTGTTGTAGAAGTGGTAATTTCAGGATGGGATCCCACCCAGCTAGCTTATTGTCTGTGCTTAACAGAGGCAGGCGGATCCCTGAATTCTTTTGCAATGTTAAAGGAAAATGTGTGCTTGCTGTCTCCTAAGAATGAAGGGGCTGGGGTCACAGGATCCTGATTCAAAGGATAACCAGAAGAGAACCCGCAGTAAATGACTGGGTTGGTATGTTAAATAAAACACTGGGCTTACAATATGCAAGAGATGAGCTATCCAGGGAAAGATTTAGAATAGCAAGAGAGATCAGCTTAGAGAACTGTCTTGAGCAGAAAATATATAGAGCTGTCTGGAGATGTGGTTCTGTGTTCTGTCTAGCTGCCAGGGTGTGCAAACTCCTCTCAGGCAGATGAAACATGGGAGACTAGACTGCATTTCACCCTACACTGCAATTGGGTGATGGGCAAGGGTTGATGCACTGCTCAGGGGTGGGGGAACAATGCCGCCTAAGATGGGAACCTCAGCCCAGATGAGAAATGAGGCAGGTTGGGGTGGAGGAAGCAGGGGTTCCCAAGCTCCTGGGCATCTAGTTGCCTCTGGAAATCATGTGGAGTCAGAAACGAATCGGGGCAGGGCGCAGAAGGGAGGATGGGAACTCGGGAGACCTTATCGATTTAGCTTATCAGAGAGTGTCAGGGAGTGTGGAGGGGGCCTTCTGCAGGAGACCCAGGCGACGAGGCTAGGTAATGAAGGCTTCCCCCCACAGCGGTTCTTGATGAGAAAGACAGTTCTTGGTTCCAAATTGTTTATTGATTGCTCATCGTGGAAAATGGGTACATGCCACTTCCTCAGGGTGAACCAGAGATTAAATACTTTTGCAGGAAGGAATGTTGTGGAAAGGAAGCTCATTGGCTGAACCCTCAGGGCCCATCTAGATATCTCATTAGCATGGAGAACTCTGTGTTCTGTGTTACAAGACCAGTGGTCACGTTCTTTATGTGGGTAATTGTGATCACATGTTCCAGGCCAGGAATCTGGTTGGGGGGTAGGTGAAACACCTACTGTCCTCATGTATGAGGTACCAGGGTTTCTGAACCCACTCAACCTTCCTAAGTTTCCTGGCATAGCCCACTGCCTCACATGGAGGTCTCCAGAGAAAGCAGAACATAGAAAGAACATTCTGGAAAGCCGTCTTGGGCAGAACCTAGGCCACCAGGTTGGACCTGTGATTTGACTTAGAGTCGTTTGTTTTTGCTGCTTCCAGACACCCCTTCCTCAGAACCCCTCTCCAAGCCGAGGCTGGTCCTTGGCATTTCACGATGCAAGTTCGTGTGAAAACATGGAAGGAAAGATCTGTTATGGCCTAACCAAAATTTAGCAGGTTGTAAAAACACTATAGAAATACTAAATATGCATGCAGCTATTCCGAGGGACACTCCCTGAACGTCAGCCTAGCCGGATGAGTAGCACAGATGAGAGTGGATTATCAGCTGATCCACTCTTAACTTTTGTATGTGTGTGTTTGTGCCTGTGTGGGTTTATGTACACAATGCGAATGCAAGTGCTCAAGGTGGCTCTGGAGCTGGGGTTTCAGGTGGCTGTGAATGGCACAGGTTCTAGGAAGCAAACTTGGGTTCTCTACAAGGGCCATCTACTTTTTTTTTTTAAGATTTTATTTATTTATTATATCTAAGTACACTGTAGCTGTCTTCAGACTCCCCAGAAGAGGGTGTCAGATCTCATTACGAATGGTTGTGAGCCACCATGTCGTTGCTGGGATTTGAACTCAGGACCTTCGGAAGAGCAGTCAGTGCTCTTAACCGCTGAGCCGTCTCTCCAGCCCAAGAGCAATCTACTCTTAACCACTGAACAATCTCACTAACCTCTGACTAATATATATTTTATAGAACTCGGGGCCGACGACACAGCTTTAGAGTTTATCTTAAGAAGTATAAGCTCTCCAAGGCTCAAGTAAGGCAGATTCTGCATGTTCTCAACACAAGAGCTAAATCCCGAAGCTGGTATTTTTACTCCTAGTCCTTCCAGAGTTAGGCAGCCAATCACTGGATACTTTTTTTCCCCCCTTTTAAGTCGAGTCTCTTTGAGAAGCAGAAGGAAGGTCAATCTCACTTTCTAAGAGAAAAAGAAAGGTGACTCTTGTCATAATAATGTAAGGCAGCGGGTCCCCAGGTGGAATTGGGAGGAAAAGGCAGGCAAGGTCCCCTAGAATGTCATAGACGAGAGAGGAAGCTGACGCCAAAGACTTCTTGGAAGAACGATGACTCATTATTATGCTGGGGCTCCGGAGGCAGGAGGCAGATGTGAGTCTCCCTCCGAGGAGCTTGGAAGCTGGGAGCCCCTTGGCCTGCTGAGGGGGTTTTCTAGGCGGGGCCAGGGCAAACAGGAACAAGCTTGGGATCCACAGAATTGAAAAGACAAATGTCAGCTTCGGGAGACACAGAAATGCAAATCAGTACCGATGTGAACAGGGCAGATAAATGAAAGTGTGCAGTCACCCAGAGCTGTGTCTGCTACCCGAAGGCAACTGTCTGTAATTATCTGGGCACCATTTAGTTTTGTCAAGGGGGCACATGAAAAGTGCCACCTGAAGTTAACCCTCTTCCTGTTCTGATGATAAGGCAAGATCTCTGAGGGTGTTAAATCCACTATCGACCAAACTGTTTTTGTCCGGAAGGGCTAGAGAAGTATACCTATTTAGTATACCTATTTTGAGATTAAAAAAACTGCTGGGCTTCCACAATTTACAACATAGTTCAATGCCATTCGTAGCTACTAATTGAGGAAACGGATGAGGAATATTCACTTCCCATAAACATCAACAGAAGCCTACCATATCCTGTACTTTAATGACTGCAATGACCTGAGGTCCTGGGTACTGATGGATGCGGGCCAGGGCTACCCAAATGGAGCTGGGATTTGAACACCAGTGGGTGCTCTGGTCTGGGTACCCTGTCTTGCACACCAGCAGTTCTCAGCTAAGTGCAGTTTTGCCTTCTGAGCAGCTGCTTGTCAGTGCCTGGAGACAGGGTACCAACCACATCATAGGCCAGGCTGGTCTGGAATTTACTAGGTAGTTCCTGTTAGCTGTGAATTCACAACAATCCTCCTTACCTCAGGCTGGGATTACAAGTGTGTTTATTTGGGGCCAGAGACATTTTTCACTGTCACTTGGGGTGGCACTTGTACCCGGAGGATAAAATCAGAGACTCTGCTAAACACCCTATAGTGTGAGAAGAGCCCTTAGCACACAGAATCCCTCTGCCTTACATGGCGGTCGTGCAGGACAAACAGAATGGCCAGGGAATACTTAGTCCTTGGCAGGGGTCTTGAGAGTTGCCAGAAATCAGTAATAAAATCCTTGTTCCACCTCAGACTGGGAGAAGAGAGGTCAGGCATGAAAAATTCTTCACACATCCACAACAAATGCATTCTAAGATTGTTCAGCTCCGAACTGCACTTTCAAAACCCAGGAGCTGTTTCCAAGGCCACCTGAAGCTCTTGATGGCCTCCTAACATATTCTACACCATGGTTTAGAGAGTAGAAAGCACCCTGGCTTTCCTGAACATTCTTTATTTGTCTTCTAGAATATTAAAGTCTGGCACCTCATAGAATACAAATAAGAGGTTAATGTGATAAGAAGCGGAACTGAGGGCGTCCCCAGAACATTTAAGACTAAAATGTCAGTTGAGAGACCGAGGGAGATGGGGCGGCATTTGCAAAACCTCGCTGGTGAAGATAGGATTTTCCTAACAAAATGTTTGGAGCTAAAAGCCTTGCTGAGGGATTCTGCATCTCAACCAGCTAACCAGCATTGACTAAGGGGGGCTTAGTCAAACCAAGTGGAAAAGGGGCCTGCGCCACACAGACAGGACGCAACAGTGTAGCAATGTTGCAAGAATTCTAGAAAAGGCACAGACGAGCCTGGCGAGGAAGAAGCCAGGATGGTAGCCTGACTCTTCCCAAGAGAATCATCATACTGAGCCTCTAGGATCTAATTTAAAAGGAAGTACCACCATGTCGCAGCTTATAAATTCAGTTGGCAATCTTGCAAGAGCACTAAGGTATTTTGCTACTTTTGCTCATGTGTGAATTATGGGAAGATAGAGGGTCTGGGAGGCTCCAGGTCTATTCCATTACAAGAGCTGACCCACTGGATGGGATTCTGCAGTTCTGAAGCTTGGCAGAATCGGGAGTCCCCAGAGAAGGCCAAGGCTCCGCGCCCACCTGAGGGCCTCTTAGCAAGTGCTCAGTTTCCAAATGTTCTCTGGACTGCTGCTCCCAGTCTGAGAAGAGAGTCTCATGGCTGGCAAAGACATTACTGTGGAGAAATGGGCTCCAGGGGGAGCTTAGGAAATCTGGCACTGCTCCGTGCAGTGAGCCTAGCAGGCAGCCCCAGTGATGTCTTCAGCAGAGAATCAGAAACCATGCATTTCTGATCGGAGCTGTGAAAGCTGCGGGCTGCTGCTAATAGTTTAGTGAGTTTAGTGAGATAATGCCTCCATGCTAATCGGTTTTATTTTCATTCCAACTTTAATAAACATACATGTGCCGAGCTAGCTCTGAATAATTTAAAATTACAGTGTTCGGAAGTGAGAGACCTTCTCGATGATCTGTCAGAAAGATTTTTTAATCATCTTTAAGTAAACTTCAATTTCTCTGAAATTGGAGGAGAATTATTTCTCCACTTCAAAATCCAGAACGGATCCACTGAAGGGCCTTTCTGTCTCCCATGGTAAGTGAAAACACGAGTTGATTAGCAGAAGAAATACACTGAAATGGGCATAAAGTACTTATTTTTAAAAGGCGGAGCTTAAGATACTATTATAGTCCATAGGTGGGGCAAACGGTTTACCTTAGGGATAATCACAAATGACCTTTACTCAAAGCTATTTCTCAGTGTTATTTCAAAATCCTACACTTAATCTTGTGGGTGATTCACAAGGTACAACCTCCCGACAGAGGATCCTGAGATGAGATGCTAAACAACATACCAAGCTCTGGGCTGTGCACTCACAGGGCGTGGGGTTGCTTTTCCATCAGGGACCCCAGGACCACCTGCCTTGGAGGTGGTGACCTGGAACTCCTGGCTTCTACAGGCTCGGTCTGAGTATCCGGATTCCTAGTTGGAATCACCTCCTATTAATTCCCAATTTTTCTTTTTGAGGCATCTGCCGACATGGCAACCGCAGAGGCAGACAGGGAGAGCATCTGAGAGGCGGGAGTTCTCACCCCTTTAATTATGGACACAAAAGGTAAACACGATACTTGTCTAATTCTATGCGATCCTACCTCTCATCTGTTTCGAGTATCTTCACATTAGACTGACATTATTCTCTTTACCATAGAGATGGAGAAGTTGGAGCGTTGAGAAGCTAATTGGCTCAAGGTAAATAAAAGTGTCCAAGGTTAAGAAAACAAGACCTTCAACTGGATGATGTGCAGAGAGTGCGGGGACCTTGGGGCGCTCTGTGCTAAATCAGATGTCCTCATCAAATCCCTCCCCTCACGGATCTGGGATCTAATTGGAAGAAGACACACAAAGGTTCTAAGAGCCGGGGGTGGTGGATGATTCTGGCGAAACATGATGCACATATGAACTTGGAGAGTCCACAGGAACATGCACAGGGACTACACAGGTTCAAGCCAGATTGGGTCCCGGCACTGAGAAGGGTGAATGGACATGGGCTCGCACCTCTAACCCAGAAGATATCTGTAGTTGATACTGACAAAGGTGAAAAAAAAATCAGTTTTCTTCAGTGGAGTATCACTAGGTATATTGACCACACTTTGGGGTAGGGTCTTTGTCTGGGAGTAGGTGTTCATCAGAAAGCAAACTTCATGGTATTTTAGTAGATATTTTGTCTCATTTTACTTTGGGCATTTTTTTTTATTGTTCTTTTGTCGGTTTGTTTTGATTTCTGATTTTGTGGTTTGTTTGTTTTCCTGAAGAGAGAGAAAGAGAAAAAGAATACTGAATTGGGTGGGTGGGAATATGGAGAGGATCTGGGAGAAACTGTGAGAAGAGGAAACACTGTAAAAATATGTCATATGAAAAAATTTGGGGGTGGGACTGGAGAGATGGCTCAGTGGTTAAGAGCACTGGCTGTTCTTCCAGAGGTCCTGGATTCAATTCCCAGCACCGACCTGGCAGTTCACAGCTGTCCTTAACTGCAGTTCCAGGGGATCCAAAAACACACACATGGGCAAGACACCAAGCACATAAAAATAAATAAACAAATGAAAGAGATTAAAAGCATGAGGAAATAATTTCCATACAAAATTAGAAAGAAAGAAAATGAATAAGGATTAGACTCAGGGAAGAACATTGTCTGACACCTAAGGTCTTATATACGATTGCGCCAGGGCTAGTGTCATGGAGTGGACATATATTGAATAAATCAAAGCCACAGAGTACCATGGTACTGAGAAGAATGGCAGAGGCCCCCAGTAAATGCATACTTGAAGATAAAAGTTCATCATCTTATGTTCTTTGTCATAATGAAGGAAATCTATCGATAGTTTTACAAAGCTCACCGCAGAGATTATTCATCACACAGTGACAGTTGAGAGTCAGGGTAAACACTTCTGCGTGAGTCACTGTTCTACTGCTATGAAGAGACACCATGACCAAAGCAACTCTTAGAGAGGAAAGCACTTAATTGGGGCTTGCTTACAGTTTTAGAGGCTTAGTCCATTATGATCACAGCAGGGAGCATGGTGGCCGGCAGGTGTGGGTGTGGACAAGTAACTAAGAGTTGAATCCTGATCTCTAGCTAGAGAGAGAAAACTAGGCTTGGCATGGGCTTTTGAAACCTTAAGGCCACGCCCAGGTACATGCTTCCTCCAACAAGGCCACCCCTCTTAATCCTTCCAATCCGTTCAAATAGTGCCACTCTCTCGTGACTAAGCGTTCAACTATATGAGCCCATGGGAGCCATTCCTATTCAAGCCACCATGACGGCTGATTATACATATGACTAGTTTTTAAAAAGGTACACTAGCTTTAATGTTGATAAAAATAAGTGTTTTGCCTACTAACATATCACTGAACTGAAAGGACAGGGTCAAGGAAATGGAGACGACATCTCCAGCCTAGACCCTGAACAGAGAGAGGTCTCCTTGTGTGGGTGAAGGTCTTGTGTCTGTAAGTGATGTATGTTGGCACCAGTCACCTGGACCTGTAAGTCACACTGCGTCTGACTCCATGCATAGAAGCTGACTGTGAGGCATATGAGTCCCTGAAGACAAAGTGTGGGCGGTGAGCATGTGGGTCACATACTGACATACTGCCAAAGCCAGGCCAGAGGAGGGCTCCAGATCTCCCCTCCCGTAAGTCCCATCCCAGGACAAGGCCTGAGGGAAGGTCATTACTGAACATCCTAAGGAGAGCTCAGTCCTGGGTGAGGTTCTTAAGTTCTCACCTCGTTCCCTGCACCTCGTAAGAAATGAGTAAGTCTATCTTTCACAAAGATATCTTCGCTGAGTAACATTAAGAACTTGAGCTGTCAGAAATTTGGTCAAATCAAGCAAGCTGCCTTCCCAACCCACGTGTTTGTGCCGAGCCCTTGGGTTTCTTGGGTCTGGAGGGTGTGCTGACATCACCCCTGCCGGTATGCACTATTAGTCTACTTAGGTTAGACCTCTGCCTTGGTGCCTGAGGTGCTCCAATGCCAGCAGCACCCCCAGCACAGATAAAGGTGCGTGTGCAGCGGGTGTTCAATCAGCAAATATTAATTGATGTGGTGAGGCTGTGCTCTGAAAGGCTGAATTCCTCCCGTGAGGCTAATTCACTGTGTTCTACCTGTCTGCGGGTAGCAAGGGCTTCAGAGGGAGAGAGAGCTTTGCAACAAGAGCTACCATGGTGTGGGAGGGACGTTTGTTCCAGCGATGGAATGGCGCTCTTGACATAGTGTATGGGCAGAATCCTTACATGTAATTTATTTTGGTTTTCTGTTATTTTGGAGAGAGCACCCCTGTGGTTTCGGCCGGAGATATGTATAAGCTATCAGTCTAATGGGCTTGTTCCTGTTTGGTTGAGGTGATAGTTTATGAGAAAAGCCCTCACATCGCTCTGGTTTGCATTTTCGATTATTCGGACTATGGTCTCACTAATTAGGATATCTGGCACTGTTTCTACCTGCCTGAGTTTTACTCTGGGCTGCAAGAGCGCCTACACTCGTTTCAGAGACCGATACATTCTTTAGCAACCTGGGATCCTTGAACCCCACCTTCCATCTTGCCAAAGCCCAAGTCCGTAAGTGCTTCCGCCTACGCCAACCAGGAAAGGATGGGGTGACAGGTCCACACTTTGTGATGCCCACCAGGAGGCTGATAAGGACAGTGACCATCCAGCATTAGTCAAACAGGTTAGTAGGGGCAGAGCAGCTGGCCTCGGGGCACCTTCCCCACAAGTCATACTTCTGCGAGGGCACAAAAAAAGCCTCCTTTCTCCAAGTTTGAGGGAAGACCCCTGTGAGCCTTTTGGTGAACTTCGGAGCATCTTAGCGTTTACTGGCTGCCCTCTCCGTGGTCCCCTGGGAGTGGCGCACCTGCACCTGCTGCGAGTGGTGAAGCTGGATGGTTCAGTATCTGTGACGCCAACATGTTCTGGTACCTGGCAGTGCCGTTGTGTCCCTATATCTGGGGCAGCTGAGCGCCATGAAAAGATAAGCCTGCATTCCTGCCGCCAGACCCCAGGGGACTCAAAACTTTACTGGGGGAGGAGGGGGAAAGGGCTTTCTTCCTCTGCTGGGAGCCTCACACAGGACAGGAGAGGAGGGAGGGGCCTCCTGGCCACAGGGTTCTCCCATCTCCCTCAGTCTCTACCTGTTACGGGGGTCCTCCTTACTGGAATATACTGCCCCCTACCCTGAACTCGCCGGCCCGGGGACTGGGCTGCCCTTCCCCTAGCTGCTTTCCCATATAATCCAGCCATTTTGGCTTTGATGGCCCTTTTTTCCCCTATTGCCCGTTTGGTTTCTTGGTCTCCTGGTCACCTGACTCTCCGATCTTCCCTTTCCCCTCTCTACCCTCTTCTCACAGGGCCTGGCTCAGTCTGGCCATGTTCACTCTGGATTCTCCCGGATGATGTCTCTGCCTCTGGTTATCCTCTCCTTCATAGCCGTGATAAACCTTCTCCTCCACCACACCTAGGAGAGGTCATGTCCTCCGTTTTAGGAGGGTGAGCTAGGGCTGGGGTCCTCTGGGGAAGTCCTGTGTGGGGGTGAGACTTGGGGAGAGCTGAGGATTGCCGGGAAAGTCACAGAGACTCAGGGCTTGGGCCTGGGGCCAACCCAGCTAGGCAGCTGGAGGAGGCCAAATGCACACCGTGAGTCAGCTATGACTGTTCGGAAGCGGGGGGGGGGGGGGGAAGGGGGGGAAGAAACAGGATGCTTGGGGCATCGGACAGCAGCGGAAGGGATTCATACCTGTTCTGAGGGCAATCTGTTTTTAACCTTGTTAACCTAAAGCGTACTTTGAAATTTAAACCAAATGGAGCCTCTTTTCTCCCCGTGATTTATTAGGCCTCCCCTCTCTATCAAATTGAAGCTCTCCACAAGTGAGACAATTTATCCTTATCTAATTTCCACCCACCCTCCCACTCGGGGGACACGGAGCCAGCGCGAGGGAGGCTCAGGTCGGAGGCAGTCATGGAGCAGTCAGCTCTTTGAGTTTCTTTAAATTCGAGTTTCATGCCATCTACCAATCTATTTTCCTGCCGTATGCACTCGGAGGGACAGTGCCACCCATCCCCCGCGAAATATTTCTAACTCTGTTTCAGCCACTCCGTGCCCTAGGGTACAGGTGGCCTGGGGACAGAGGCTCTTTCCTCCTTTAAGGCTAAGTAGAAACTTCTGTTTATCCAGTGCCGGGTAGGTGACTTCTAAATGATCTTTTAAGGCAAGAACCTGAGAGAAGGAAAAACATCCTTTTTTTTTAAATCCTATTTTCCTCCTCACCCCACACCGAGCTGTTACTATGGCAACACGCTACCTGCTACTAGGACAGTTAAGTCCCCCTGTGAAGTTAAGCAAAGCTTTTTCACTCAGAAAGGGACTGCTGTTCACTGGCCATTTTGCCCCTGGCGGGACTGAGTTCTTCAATTCTCTATGACATACTTAATCCAGGGTTTCCCACAGCTAAAACCTAAAATTCACTTTTAGCCCACAAATTCACTTTTAGTCCACACACAACATAGAATATCCCCAAACCTTTCCAGAAACGAACTCAGTGGAAATGCATTGACATTTTGTTTTAGTTATGGGTAATTTCCTTCTCTGTATTGATTGAAGTTTAGAAAAAGTCCCTCCTGTATATGAAATAATACGGAGGCGATTGCATATTCCTATCCTATCTCGCTTCTCCTTCCCAGGTCTCTAAAATCATGTTGGTGTCTGTGCGTGCATGTATGTAGTATGTAGGGACATATTTCAGACATGCAGAAAACACACAGGTTGATGAAATAACCACTCTATGGCCACTGCCCAGCCCAAGCACCTGCTGATACAGAGGCCATTTTTACTTTAACCACACAAAAAAATATGACAGATAAAGCTAAAGACCTCTGGCTCCATGCCCAACCTCCCTCCCCCCCCCCCCGTGTGTGTGTGTGTGTGTAGTGCATGTATGTGACTGTACATATGCCTGTGTATGCTCTTATACATGGAAGCCAGAGCACGACATTGTGTGTCTTCCTCTGTCTCTTCGCCTTGGCACAGAGTCCACACTGAACAGGGAGCTCTTGTTTGAGCTCGGATCTGTTTCTGCCTCCCCTCTCCCGGGTTTGCCAAGAATCTGAGCTCAGTTCTCTCTGTTTGCTGAGTAAGCACTCTCACCTGCCGGACCACCTCCCCAGACCCTTTCCTCCCTTTCTCCTTCTGTCCTTACCCTTTATCTCTGCTTGCCAGGAGCTAGCCTGCGTCTTGAGGTTGCAGTTCGACATCTGAACCTATATTGTCACCTGTACAGTTCACACTGAAGAACTGTTTGCGTTAACAAAATAAGGAGGCAAGCTCACCCCAATTTCATAAGGTTTAAATAATTTGCCATTTTGCATCGGGCTGAAATCATAGCTAGGGAAGGGGACATGCAGCTTCCTGGGAGACGGACATGGTTGACAGAGCTTTGCACCCAAGTCTCTACATCTTTGTTATACACATAGGTGCTAGCTCTTTTAACCTGTGTCCTCCTAGCCCAGGGCGCCCGGATGGGAATGGAAGGCTCTGCAGCACAAGGTCACCGGAACTGCTGGAACCCCTCTCTTCCCTTCCTTTGACTTACTTGGTAATCCTTACACCCCAGAGTGCAGACTAACCAGCCCAAGTGAATGCCATTGTCTCTTTAAATGGAAAATATTTTAGGTGGAGGCTTCTTCTGGGTCTCCCGCTCACACAGAGAGCCCAGTGTTTCCGCCCCGAGGTCGGGTGAAGAACTTAGTTGGGTCTGACATTTTGTCAGTTGAAGCTGAAGTGACAGGGGTGTCAATACGGAGGAGACAGTTGTCACCCGGGCAGATGGCTTTACTTGTGGCATTATGAATGAGACCATCAGGGTCTGGGCCAGAGCATTATCTTGGATAAATGGTTTGTGGTTATTGATCTCATCCAACCTGACAGAAGAGGAAGCTCAATGTATGGTGGTTACAATCGCCTGATTCATACCTGCAATTTATAATTTGTGTGCTCTGTCGATTCTGTCAATATCAAACAGCCATGCCCGACCTTCAAAAACCTGACAACTTGCATGCGGTTTCCCGATTTGGAATATCCTTTAAGCCAAAGAATTGCCAAACTGTGGCATTTGCTTCCAGGACTAAACACACATAACCACCGGAGAGAAACAATAGAACTCAAATTGGATGCCTGATGGCTGATTCACTCGGACAGCTTGCTTGGATAAGGAAGGAACCAACCAAGACATCAGTGTCACGTACTTTTAGGTATGTCCATGAGGGAGGGTGCTTCTGGAGAGGATTAACCGATCCTTTCTAAGCATGGTGGCAGCATCCCTCGGGCTGGGGGCTTGGATTGCAGAGGAGAGGAGGAAGGAGAAAGCCATTGAGGAGCAGCTGTCATTCTCTCTGCTTCCTGACTGCAGACAGTGCGGTCAGCTGCCATGCCTTAACCACCATGATGGGCTGTATCCCTTTAAACCACAAGCCATATACGACGACGACAACACCCATACTGCAAAAAAGCAAAACTAAACAAACACATCCTCCATCTTGGCCAAAGTTCTGTTGCTGGGAAGAGACACCATGACCAGGGCAACCCTTATAAAGGAAAATGTTTAATTAGGGCTGGCTTATAGTTCGGAGGCTCAGTCCATTACAGCCGCAAGGGCAGATGGGGTACGGGAGAAGGAGTACAATTCTGCATCTGGGTCAGCGGGCATCAGGGAGAGATGGAGACACTGGCCCTGGCTTGAGTTTCTGAAACGCCAAAGTCCACCCCTGTGGTGACAATTCTGGAATTTTGGGCCCTTAAAAAAAAAGCACAGAAATGTAAGAATGTGCTTTTGCTTTAATCCAGTGGGGGCGTGGGGCCGCTTCAGACTGCCTGTGGCAGCTGGCTGTGATTTGCCCTGGCTGTGCTCTAGCAGAGGCATAGCTTTGCAGCTGCAGATGGTTTCTGGGATTGCGTGATGTTTGAGATTCTGGGAACTTTTCAGAGGGTGTACAAATCCTAGACCTCAATAGGCAGGGGTGGGTGGTTGTTGGTCATTCGGGGAAGTGTGTGGTTTCGGTTTGTTGGTGGTTCTGCTCAAAGAAGAAACAAGAAGAAAGAAATTGGACTTAAGGATCTCTCTCTCTCTCTCTCTCTCTCTCTCTCTCTCTCTCTCTCTCTCTCTCTCTCTTCTCTCCTATCTAATGATAGGAGGTAAAACTGAGTTGGGAAGGGATAAAGATTGGGAAAAAGAAGAATCCACAAAGTATTGAAGACCAGCTATACACCCCAGTGACAAACTTATTCCAGCAAGGCCACACCTCCTAATCGTGCCATTCCCTATGAATCTATGGGGACCATTTTCATTCAAACCATCATACGTCCCACCAAGCCAACCAAGCTCCCCCAAACACCCTGCCACAATAAAATCCTTAAATTGTGTGTCTTGTCAGGCAAACAGTTCTAGCAACAAGGAAGCTAATAGAAGACTTTGAGGTTTACAAACATACAAGGAAAGAAAAGATTCCCTCCTCTGTCCTTATACGCTTCGTCATCGTGCCTCATGTGCCCCAGGGAAAGCTTGTTTTATTGAGAGTCAGCAACTCGGAACCAGTTAGGGCTGCGAGGTGTTACTTCTCTTGCCAGTGCCTGATGGGTACTCTCTTCTCGGACTACATAGAAACTAAAGCCCAGCCTGAGTAAGGCAGCAGAGATGCCCACGTGCCAAAGAAACAGCTCTGGGGCATGTTGGAAACTGATGTCTGGACTCTAATGAAGAACTCAGAAGCCAGCAGTCAAGATCTGCCCTGCAAGGGTTCGGGGAAGATCTTGTATTGAGTCTGGACTGTCGGGCATGGCCCGGTGAGGATGGCTATGGCTTTGCTCATCCTAAAGGAGATCATAGTACAGAACCAGAGTGAGACTAGAATAAACATGCCGAGGGAAGGAACATCTCTGCCTCCTTTTCACCGCACTACCCCGTTCACATCCCCGCCGGCACCCATGAAGGAGTCTGCTGGTTGTCATGGAGCCAAAGACAAGAGCACTAGCTTTGATCCTCTGGTGGTTAGATGTAGGAGGTCTGGCTGTATCATATTTCTCCAAACAGCATCTAGAGGATGGAAACTAATGTTTCCATTAAGTAATCTTAATAAACGAAGGCACATTTACTCCTTGAGGTGCAGGCCCTGCTGTATGTTGTGAATCAAAACCCCTGGAGAGAAGCTATGCTCGCAGATGCTGATGGAGTGATAGAGTTACGATACTGTGAGGAGGTTGGGATGTTGCAGGTCCCAAGACTAGTTACCTCATCTTGGCCTAGTTCTAGTCCTCTGTAGGAACCATTCCTTGCCCATCTCTTTGTCTGAACTAAGTTCCTGTGATTAATTGATAAATCCCCTCGGAATCTATTAGCTTATCTAACCACTAGCTTCCCCAAACCCAAGAGCTAAGAATGTTATCATATAACATGTCCGGCCTATAGACAAGCCTCCCCTCTCTCTCTGTCCCTGCCTCTCTGACATATTCACTGAGGTATCTTAAACTTGTCTTGATTTATGGTTTTCTCCATTCTGTAAAACTATGGCACGTCATGAAACTACTTCCACGTCAGAATGTGGCTTTTGTGGTGACCTAAGTCTGTGTTCCTGGAACATGATCACTCAAATGGCTGCAGAATAAACTCTCTCTTTGTCCCTTTAAGGTGGAAGCTGTGGTTTTTCTGTTGGCAATGTTCTTTACACACTAAAGTCCTTTCTGAAGGCGCCATGGCTTAGCTATGGCTTGAAGGAATCCTCTAAGGGTTGCCATGAGAGAAGCTTTGTCCTTGCTGTGTGGCGTTGATATAATGGGGCCTTTAAAAGGTGGAGACTAGTGCAGGATAATTAGATCACTGTGGTTACTGTCTTCTGCAGGTTTTGAGAAGGAGATAAGTTCTCGGGAGAATTGGAGAATTGTCTGCTCTAAAAAGGCATGACAGGCTCCTTCCCACTCTCTGGCTTTGGGTTCAGCATGTGGCATGTGCCTCTCGGAAGCATCCTTTCCCATGGTGCCATCTGCCACAATTCAGTGTGGCCAGTGGGGCCATCATCAGACACCAATTTGGCTCCCGCATTTTCAGCCTCTAAAACCTTGAGCTGACTAAACCTTTCTTTCCTTTAAAGTCATACAGCTTCAGGTATTTTGGCATAGCAGTGGAAGGTTGATCAATATAGCATGCTTTCTTTTCATTCAAGAGGTAGGTGGGTGATATCAGACTAACATATCACTGAAATGATCTTCCTAGAAACGGGGATGGAGGGGTAGCCTGGTGGGGATCCCTTCTATGTGCCCCATTTCCATGTCATTCCACTTAAGTTTTGGTACTTTGAACCCCACACAAAGCCTGCCTTTCACCATGGGAAATGCACTACTGAGAAGAGTAACCCGGCTGGGCACTGTGCAAGATAATAATCTCAGTATTTGGAAAGGGAAAGCAGGAGAATCATGAGTTCATGGCTATCCTTGGCTACAAAGTGAATTTTGGGCCAGCCTGGGCTAACCGCCCCCACCAGGGGAAAAGAGTAGTCACTTCTATCCTCCCAGCTTCAAACACAGACAAAATAGCATCAGTTCTTATGGTAAACTTTGTAAAATTCCACTTGGTCCCAAAATCTAAATCAACTTTCCAGCTGAGTGTTAGCGTTGACGTCCACGGGCTGACCTACTTTCTCAATGAGCCACCTGTAAACACTGACAGTTGGTGGAGTTCTACATTTATGGACTTTTCTAATGTGAAATATTATGGCTTCATTCTTGTAAGCATTTCTCTGCTTCTCTATCTCTCGAGGGTCAAAGTGGCCGAGGACAACATTGCCTCATCCTGCACAGGTTTTGCCCTTTGGGGATTGCCTTCTAAACTTGCTTAAAGCTGCATCAAAAGCCACAGTTTCGGCTGGAGGATTGACTTGAATCTTTACAGGTCTGAGCTTTACTTAACGTTGTCATCATGATTCCATCATTTGCAGGACGTGGACATGGAGTCTTTGACTTTAATTCTAAGTTTGATTAATTTATTTTAAATTTTGAGTGTGTATATGTATTTGTGTGTGTGAATGTTTGTATGTGTGAGTGTGTTTGTGTGTATGTGTGGGTGGGTGGGTGTGTGGGCGCACGAGTGCATGCACGTCCATGAGTGACAAGAGTGCAGTTGCCCGTGGAGGCCAGGAGAGGGCATCAGGCCCCCTGTAGTGGGAGTTACAGGTAGTTGTGAATTACCTAATATGGGTAATGGGATCTGAATTCAGGTCCTCTGGAAGAGCAGTAAATGCTTTTTAGGCACTTCAGCTCCTAGTTTTACAGGGAGACGCTCTTCAGCTTGTTTGAGAATACATCCCAATAACTATGTCATGAGTTGAAAATACCATAAGTCAAGAATGTACTTAATACAACTACCCTATGAACATTGCAGCTTAGCATCCCCAGACACTGTTAGTAATTGCAACACAGACCGCTAGCCTCATATTAATCATATTAATTTATTTTAGTTTACATGTGACCAGACAGATTTTTTTCAGTTATGAAAATATATCTAGCTAAAAATTTAAAATAGCACATGGCTTTGTCTTGATAATTAAGTGCCAAGATCTAAAATTATTTAATTCATATAATCAATTTAATGAGAGCTTAAAAATGAGAAGATTGGATTCCGTGGGGTCCATGAGGGGCTTCAGCAAGTGTTGAATACACATTAAGAATGTGGCTTCTGGAGTCAGAGTCCGGGCTTAAAATTGTTGCTGTCAGCATTCACTTTTGCCCTGTAACCATTATACTGAAGAAACGCTTGCCCTTGCATGTGTGTGCTTGCATGTGCATGTACATGGTTGCCCACGCATGACATCTCATATTCCTTTGATTCCTTCCAGCCTCAGACAGAGCTCAGTAGATAAAGCATGCATAGAGATTAGTTATATCAATGTCCCAGGGCTACCACACCCAGTGGGTTGACTGAGCATCTTTCTGGGTATTTCTGTGAAGGTATCTTGTAGATGGGATTGAGATAGTCATCAGTTGACTTTAGGTAAAGGAGCTAAGTCTTGACAGTCTCCATGTGTTGCATCTTATCATTTAACAGGACTCAAGTGACATTTCTTACAGGAGGGGAAATTCCACCATAAGACTATGACATCACTGCCTGCTCAGTTTCAACCTCACGGTCTGCCTTGCAGAATTCAGAACTGCCAGCCCTTCGGTCATGTGAATCAAAACCTTCAAGCTGAGAACCTCGACTAATGTAGTTTGTTTCCTTCCCTCTTGTCTTTTCCTTCCCGATCCTGGATCTGAAAGTATGAGCTTCAAGGAAGCCAGGAAATTTGTGCATGGAGAAACCGGTTGGTTGAGCATAGGGCGTGCGTGTTTGCTTTTTCTATTTTCAAGGAAATGGTAACAAGAGCTAGGAGTCATTATTTGTGCTGGCACTCGAGAGGCATTAGCAGTGTTTTGTTGGTGGCTCTGTGGGACGCAGCACGCAGCAAGATCACATATGGGATACATAAGGATTAGTGGCATGCATGCAATTCCTCTGGCATGCTTCTCTTGTGACTCTGGGTTCTGGAGATGGAGGAAAAAGCTTTGGCTTATACTATTAGCATTGCGGGTAATGCTCAGTGCTCTGAAATTCCTGCAGTGCTGGGGTGAGGGTAACCTTGGGAAATCCTTCATTGTAAAAGAAATCCTCTTCAATTCCTTCCTTAACTTGGAGGGAGGCATAGCAGGTCATTCAAGATCTCAGGTCCAATTTTCAGTATGGTCTGCCGTTCTTGTAGGCCTCTTAACTGAACCATAATGATAACCACCAAATTCTCCTACTGACTAGACTTTGGAGGTTTTTAGTATCTCAGGAGTGCCTAAGTTTACATTGCACCAATATTACGTTTATACTGGAGTTTAGGACATGTGAATCAGAAAGTACCAAAGGTGGTTGTGAAACCCAATGGCAAGATCAATTTACTGATATCAGTGTCCTAGTTTCTTATCTGTTGCTATTATAACAAATCCTGACCGCAAGCAACTTGGGGTTCGAGAAAGGGTTAATTTGGCTCACCATTCCAGGCCCAGTATAGGAGGGGAGTCAAGGAAATGGGACCCTGAAGCATTTAGTCACCTTGTATCCACAGCCCAGAGTAGAGAGCAATAGACTTGCCTACTTGCTTGCTTGCTTTGTTTTCAGCTCAGTTTCTCCACTTCTAAATAGCACCCTCCCCACAGCCCCTGAGTAGAGAATTGTGCCACCCACAGTGGTCTGTGCCTTCCCATATCCATTAACTTAATGAGCACAATCCTTCACAGACATGCCCACAATCTCCAGGTGACTCTAGGTTGTGTGAGGTTGTCAATTAAAGCTAACCATCAAACCCTATGTCCTAGTTAAGTTAGTATTGCTATGGGGGAAACCATGACCAAAGCAACTTGTTGAGGAAAGGATTTGTTTGGTATTGTGCTTCTATATCTTTGTTCGTCACTGAAGGAAGACAGAACAGGAACTCAAACAAGGCATGAACCTGGAGGCAGGAGATGATGCAGAGGCCATGGAGGGGTGCTGCTTATTGGCTTGCTCCACATAGCTAGCTCAGCCTGCTTTTTTACAAAACCAAGTACCACTAGCCCAGGGGTGGCCCCACCCACAATCAGCTGGGTCCACACACATCAATCACTAATTAAGAAAATGCCCAATTTTCTTAGAACCAACTTACACCCAGTCTTACAGAGGAATTTTTATCAATTGAGGGTCCTTCCTTTCATATGACTCTAGACCAGTGGTTCTTTTGGGAGTCAAATGACCCTTTCACAAGGGTTGCCTAAGACCACTGGAAAACAGAGATATTTACATTATGATTATTTTTTTTAAATTTATTTATTTATTATATGCGAGTACACTGTAGCTATCTTCAGACATACCAGAAGAGGGCGTCAGATCTTGTTACGGATAGTTGTGAGCCACCATGTAGTTGCTGGGATTTGAACTCAGGACCTTTGAAAGAGCAGTCAGTGCTCTTAACCACTGAGCCATCTCTCCAGCCCCTACATTATGATTTGTTAACAGTAGTAAAAATTACAGTTATGAAGTAGCAGCAAAGATAATTTTATGGTTGGGGTGGGGTCACCACAACATGATGGATTGTATTAAGGGCTACAACAGCATTATCAAGGTTGAGAACCACTGGTCTAGACTGTGTCAAGTTGACCTAAAAATATCCAGTACACCCTATTAGCTATCCTATGGGGCCCGAGGACAAAGCTGGAACAGACAATGAATACTGTCTTTCATATTTGTGCCTCTATCTGCATATGTTGCTTATAGTAACATATGTTTATAGTTGTGTGAATGGTTAAAGAGTCAATGAGTTTTGAGGTATACTCTGCAACCCGAAGGCTGGAGAAAACTAAAACAAGAAAATGGTAGGTAGCAAAACCAATAACTATAAGACTATGAAGGGGTGACCTTTATAGACAAACAAATAGAGGATGTGTTTGGGAGGGCCTCTTCCCTCCTTCCTCTGTAGGGATTGAGAAAGAGAGTGTTAGTGATCCAAAGAGATGCAGAGATTGCAGATTCGTGTTCGTATTGTAGAGGTGTGTGTTCTTAGTGATGGAATCCAGGTTGACAGTGAGAAACTTTCAGTAGTGTCTGGGCTGCTCAGGAGTCTGGAGAGAGACACAGAACACCGTCCACACATGTTCCCATTCCATGGCTGGAGAGACTATCCCTTTAAGGAAAGCCTTTGGGGACAGAACCCAAGAACATAAATAAACCTGAAATGCAGCTGCCTTGTTCACTCTCTAAAGAAGGTCGGTGCCTCTTATGCCTCTTGCAGATTTGGAAGCATGTCGGTCCTTCTTTAATCATGATCATTATAGGAGGGAATGATTGAAATTTTAATTATTAAGTAGAAGGGAGTGGAGAGTGCTTTCACGGAGCACATGGCTTGCAGAGGCCATCAGCTTGAACCTGGAAGTTGTGGAGGCAGCCTGTGACCCCTGCCGTGGCAGAAGGAGCAGTCTGTCTCCCTCCCATGGCTGCCTGTCTCCTAAAATGTTTGCATGCTGTGTGCTGCTGAGCCAGTGTTTAGACCAAATGCTCCATAATGGGAAACCATCAATTATTCCCTTCCTCTAGTCAAATGATATATGACTGCCCTTGATTTAATAAGGAAGGAGCATTTCTGAGGCATGCAGACGTTTGAACCGCGGAGCGCAGAGGTTGTGCTGAGGATGCAGGGTTGTTTTCTTCTTTTGCAGCCCACCAGATGTTAGCTTTGTGCTCATGGTGATGCAGGACTATGGCTTGCCTCCACCTCTGCTGAGTCTCACCCTCTGTGAGGGGCTGTTCAGTGTGCAAGGCCATCTCGTCCAGGGAGGAATGCCTATTTGTAAATGGTGGGTGAAAAGAGATGAGGATCTGTCTGACTCTTCAATACCTTGATGGAAAAGTCTTATGACCACCAGAAGCCACTATTTTTTTTAAAGCTATAGTGGATATGATTTGTATGTTACAAGTCTCTGCATCTGCCTTGGCTGGAGGAAAGGAGTCAGACAGCCATCCCTGGAAGTGATCTGGAGGTAAGGCTGAGCTCACCGGGGCTGGCTAGCAACTCCATGCCCTGGAATTGGTTCCTGCTATCTGGGGGCTCTCACGGTGGCCTAATCACCAAAGGAAGCCACCATCTAGGGTGAAAGGTTTACTTTCGTCCTAGGCAAGCACCCAGAGTACAGGTAAAATTTGCCTCCTAGGCTAGCAACGCTGGGAATCAGATCACAGTTTACACTGTATCTTTTGCAGTGTTCATTTTTGTCAGGAGGCATAAGACAAGATACACTTTCATTTCTCTCCATAAAGAACACATCCTAAGCCAGGTGTGGTGGTGCACACCTTTAACCCCAGAACTTGGGAGGCAGAAGCAGACAGATCTCTGTGAGTTTGAGGCCAGCTTGGTCAACATAGTGAGTTTCAGGACAGTCTGTCTTCTCTCTCTCTCTCTCTCTCTCTCTCTCTCTCTCTCTCTCTCTCTCTCTCTCTCTCGTACTGTTAGGAGGGTTAGGGAGGTGTGACCTTATTGGAGTAAGTGTGTCATTGTGGGGGTTGGCTTTGAAGCTCTGTCCAGTGTGGAAGAGTCAGTCTGCTCCTTGGCTTCCTTTGGGTGAAGATGTACAACTCTCAGCTCCTACCGTGTCATGCCTGTCTGGGTGCCACCATGCTCCTGCCTTGATGATAGGGGGTTGAACCTCTGAACCTGTAAGCCAGCCCCAATTAAATATTGCCCTTTATAAGAGTTGCCTTGGTCATGGTGTCTGTTCACAGCAGTAAAATCTTAACTAAGACTCTGTCTGTCTGTCTGTCTGTCTGTCTGTCTGTCTGTCTCTCTCTCTCTTTCTCTCTCACACACACACACACACACACACACACACACACACGCCAACAAACAAACAAAACCCCACAAAAACAACATTAGAAACCTACCATTGTAGAAGATATATCTGTCTTCCTACAGTATTTGTACCTATACACATACACTAAAAGTAAAAATGGAGTTATCCTAGAACAGGACAATGCTCTCCTAGACACCACAGGCTAATAATAAAAATTACAATGCCAGGAATAGGTTGCTTCTTTTGAAGTTGTTGACCAGAGAGGTCTCATAGACTCCCAAACATTACAGCCTTCTGCAATTTCTCTTGGTTCCCCTGAAGAACTTGATGATGAGACCCTAATGCTTCAGCTACCACATACTTTCGTCATAGAACATGGAGAAATGAGAAGTTTCGTTCATACTGCATAGCTTTCACAGTGCTGGAGAGAGCTATGTAAGTTATCAGAGGAGAAAAGTAATCATCAGTCATACCCAGCTTTGAACCCTGGGAGTTACAGTAACGATTGGCTTGGCAAGTCATGGACCCCAGTGCAATAATGGCATGGATATCACGGCAGCCACCATCCACTTTCTGGTTGGATTTATGTCCTATTCCATAAAATAAAACCCATACTCGGCATCAATAACAGGCTAAGAACCTGGATCAGGAAATGTCAGAGGCCCTCAGGGAGAATCTACTATTATTATTCTGCTAAATGGATATAGTATTAAACTGACTTTTAATGACTTATTGTTATACCCATAGAACAATGCATCTCTCATTCGAATACCTCATCTGAGGAGCTTCTATTTTGCAGTAGATAGTGATATGCATAGAGCTCCATAACTGTCCAATGTGCAGAAAATAAGAGACTGCAATATGTTCAGAACTAAAAGATATATATATATATGTATATATATATATATATTTATGTATGTATTTATATACTACACTACCCCCTTATTCTTTGCATCTTCATGTAGCTATTTCACCTATAAGCTATATCCTACTATCATAAAAATCTAATCCACGGGCTGGTGAGATGGCTCAGTGGGTAAGAGCACTGACTGCTCTCCCAAAAGTCCTGTGTTCAAATCCTAGCAACCACATGGTGGCTCACAACCATCCGTAATGAGATCTGACACCCTCTTCTAGTGTGTCTAAAGACAGCTACAGTGTACTCACATACAATAAATAAATAAACCTTTGGGACAGAGCAAGCAAGGACTGAGTGAGCAAGGTTAACCGGAGCAAGCAGAGGTCCTAAATTCAATCCCCAGCAACCACATGAAGGCTCACAACCATCTGTACAGCTACAGTGTACTCATATACATAAAATAATCAAACAAATAAATAAATAAATCTTTAAAAAAATCAAATCCATATAGAGGTGAAAAGCAAAACCAAATAACTTGTTTCTTGGGTTATTTTATTCTTATTGATCTCTCTCTCTCTCTCTCTCTCTCTCTCTCTCTCTCTCTCTCTCTCTCTCTCTGTACTGTGTATACATACATATGTATGGGTGTCTGCTGGGGCCGGAAGAAGGTGCTGGTTCCCTTGGAGCTACAGTTACATGCAGTTGTGGGCTGCCCAATGTGGGGTCTAGAAATCAAACTCTTATCTTCCGGAAGAATGACAAGTACTCTTAACTCCGGAGTCAATCTTCCATCCCCCAAATAATTTACCTTGAACAAATTTTCCTGTATTCTTCTAATTCTAAGCACAACATCTAGAGAAGACCCAGATTTTCAGTGACTGAGGGCATTTTTTTTTTCTGTTGAAATATCATCCAGGGAGGTATTTGAGAATCTTGTTTGTATTCAGGTAACATTGTAGCATATGTTCTACTGTTTCCTAGAAGCTAATGACTAGTTAAATTAGTTATATGGCTCAGAGCAAAGCAAAGGTGGTTGGCAGGTTTGACCAGGGTATCAAATATCCCCTTGAGTTAAATATCCCCTTGAGTTAAATAACACTGTGATATTCTATCAGCAGACTACCCAACCCTTATTGAAAAGGTCGACTTTTGAATATCTCTCCAGGGTAATTATATTTAAAAGGGAGACTCAAAATGTAACATGTCATGAATAGAGTTTTGACTTGCAGAAAAATAAGCAGAATTAGTTGGAAATTGTTGCCCAAACATTCTGCAGCTGGAAAATAGGACTGATTCTCTAGAGACTTTTAACAATAAGAAAAAGATGTATTTTTGCATCTTAAAAGTGGCATACATGAAATAATTATTTTAGTTGAAAATTGGCTTAATAGAATCTATATAGGAAGACCATGGCCTGATGCTAAGGGCACTTTTTGTTTCTTCTGGATTCCTTCGCTCAGTTGGTTTGTATCCCTGATGGAGCATTTACTATATAAACAAGACACCACGGCAGGCCTTGTGGCACAGGGATATTTGAAATCCCTGTGTGTTCTAGATTAATATGTACTAAAGGTACTAAGATAAGTAGGAGGTAAATATTTATCTAAGTGAAGCACTAACTCATGATAGTTACAGTGGACTGAGTTCTACAAGGGTCCCTGAAACCTGGTAGTTGGAATGGTCAGGTATCTAGGGAGAAAGCAGTCTCCCGTGCCCACTAGAGTGCTTGAGGCACCTTGCCTTGGGCTTGCCTCTGGAGGAGACACTACATGCTCCCTTCAGCAGATACTTCTCCCAACTCCTGTTCTCCACTTGGCCAAAGCTCTTCCAGATTTCAGTATTTCGGTGGTGTGGGTTATTTTGGGTCTAGCTGTCCATTTACTGCAGTTTTAGGCTTTCCATAAGTTGTCTGAGTTCGAGAAGGTACTGGTAACCAACCATGGACTGTTTAAGTCTGCTTCCTCACACCTCTGGGGAAGTGCTTTGTGAAAGAGCCAGCTACCTATGGTGAAAGGCCCTTTGGGCTGACATGTGCACAAGATGCCCTCTCAGGCTACTCTGGTATTCAGACAGGGAATATTCTAATTTCCTGGTTCTTGTGGACTAAAATTTTATGTTGAAAGGCCAAATGTCTGATTTAGTTGGGATCAGAAAGTCAATAGAATGGAAGACTGAGCAGTTTTGTTCAAAGTCAGTCCTACATCTGAGCCCCGGGCATAGAGCTAGCTATAAGGGCCAGGTATCCCATGCAGGTCCCTCAGAGGAAAATCCTTACCTATTGATGACATTTCCCCTGCCCTGTTGAACTTAATTAATTAAGCCTAGAAATTACTTTTGTCAGTATTTCTACCTCATCTTAGAAGCGCCCACATCTGACTCCTCTGATTGTCAAGATCTATCTCATCCTTGCCCCTGTCAAATCAGAGATATCTTAAAAATAATCTTTATGGAATGAGATGAGCTCATTTGAATGCTGACGTTTGATGAGCTCTGGCAAGCGACGCGCACCATCGTAAGTGGCACTATGATCCAGAGGTGTGACATCTGCAGCACCCACAGGAACGGTGTTTATTTCGGACCCATTTTTATTAGGTTTCTTATCTTTATTACTGAGTTGTGTCTTCATATGTTCTGGATATTAGCCCTTCTCCACATGTAATAGAAAATATATTTTCTTAGCAGATGATGGTTTGCATTTTCATTTTCTTGAGCTATCTTTGAAAGAGTAGTTTTGATTGAAATATTTGATACAATTTAATTAATCTGTTTATTTTTTTCATCTGTGTTTCGCACTTCACCTACTCCAGGCTTACAAAGACCATCTCCTTGCTTTCTGTTAGAAGTTTTATAGTTTAGGGCTCTTGAATTTATGCATGCAGTCCTGTCTCACAGTGAAGCTCTAGCTGTCCTGAAACTCACTCTGTAGACCACATGGCCTTGATCTCATAAAGATCTGTCTGCCTGCCTCTGCCTAGATGTATGTCACTACACCTGGCCAAAAAAAAAAAAAAGATATAAAAAACGATTTAATTTTAAGTGTGTATGTGTGTGATTCTGTGTGAGTTTATGTCCCAAGGAACCACCTTGGCCTATTTACCATGACGACTTGATCATGTATGTGTGAGTTCTGGGCTATTTTTTCTCTTTATGTCTGCCCTTATACTGAGAATAACTATATGTTACTTGGGCATGCAGGGAGAAGAAACTCAAACAGAGAATGCTGTTCTTTCCTTAGCACGTTGAGGACACAGATTTTGGAAGGTTTTGGTGTTCAAGTAGAATACCGGCATGAAGAGAGGATGCTGGGAGCTGTAGAAGTCTGTATAGAGGTTCTAGTGGGGACACAATCGTGGGATGAATAGGAAGGATCTCCTGCATGCAGCCCATGGGGATTCAGCCAGTGTCCCTTTCCTGCCTGGTCCACGTTTGCCTGGATTTTTTTTTATTCAAGACTCTAGGAATAAAGCCCAAATCAAACACTATCTTAGGAGAAACGAGGAGCTGACCATCCAACCGATACCTGCACATCACATAATAAGTGATGGTTGTTAGGTTTTCCTAGTTAAGTTTCATATATGTATATATATATATATTTTTTTTTTCTTCTACTCTGTTGATTGCTTGAGTTACTTACTTGTGGTCAAAGGCTTTCTGATAATTTCCAAAGATTAGTCCTAACCCTGGAAAATACACATATCCCTTACTTAACACAGGGTGAATGCTAACTAACAAATCACAAATAGCATGGCATTTAGTCTAAAATGGCTCTAATTTTTCAAGGTCTGTGGGAAAGAGCTATACAGTAAATAGCGCTCTTCTGAATCTAAGATTCCATCAATAGCTAACTCCTCAGGTACATCTCTCCCTATACAATGTTCATTTAGAGCATTCATATAGTTAATTTTGTACATAGTATTTTATTGTCTTTCTTTGTATTAATATGGGAACCAGGGAGAGAAGGGGAATTGAGTTTTCAAAGTTAGTATTTCCTTTTTTTAAAAAAAGGTTTGTTTATAATAATAATAATAATAATTCTATTATTATTATTGTTTATTGGGTTTTTTTGAGACAGAGTCTCTCTGTATAGCCCTAGCTGTCCTACTTGCTCTGTAGACTAGGCTAGTCTTGAACTCACAGAAATATTCCTGCCTCTATTTAATAAGTGATGGGACTAGCAGTGTCTCCCATCGCACTGACTTTGGCTTATCTTATTGTATTTTAATTGTGTGTGTTTACTTTTGTATGTGTGAATATGCTTACATGTGTGTGTACTTGTGTGAGTGTGTCTGTATGTTGGGGAAATCTGCATGTGTAAGTGCAAGGTCTCTGTAGAGTCTGGAAAGGTGTATTGGATTTCCTGGAGTTGGAGTTACAGGGAGTTGTGATCTGTCTGCAAATGTGGGTTCTGGGAACAGAACTTGGGTCCTATGGAGCCATCTCTCCAGCCCCCCCAAAGCGAGTATTTTCTGCCAACTAATGAGTTGACTTACTGGAAAGCTATGGAAGATAGCACCAGAAAGAGAGAGCTCCCAGGGTCCCTTACTATTCTCAGCCTGGGCGCAGACATGTCGCTTTCTATGATATCTGGGAAAAGTTAGGCAGTGATCTTCTGTCTCGTTTTGTTTCTTTCTGGTCACATCAATGAAGCACTTTTTTTTTAGGGTAACAGTAAGAAATCTAGTCAAGAGATCCAGCCAGTCTGGTGCACAGTCCTTGTGAAGAAGCCCTCCTCTCTGCCAAGCTCCTGTAGTAGAACTCCCACTTGCTGCTCTGTGGTTTCTGTTGGATCCTCCTTCTTGCCTCTGGATTAAGAAGCCTCTCTCATTACTGCTCATCAGAGTCCTGCTGTTTCAGGAGCCGTTTGTGCTGATGAATAGTTTTCTTTTTTAACACACTGGGAACGAAGCATTTGGAGGAGGGCTTCTCTCATCCATCCCTACGGCCGTAACCATCATCTGTGTATCCATCCATCAGTCAATGCTATTGAGGATGGATGGTGCGTCTGGCGCTGTGTGTCGTTTCATACAGATACATATAGTACTGACGCAGTTCCAGCCCATACAGGGCACATAAATCATGGGGTTCTTAGGAGTTCAGTTCGACATACCTTCAGCTATCTGTATAATAGCAGCATAATGACTAGTGAGATGGGCATCTCAGCTTAAGCATATAGACCAGAGGAGAAGCCTCAAGCGTTTGTGGTGTCTTAACACTAGCAACGGAGAAACACATGGGTTGTTAGGGGATGTAGATTGAGAGGTGCTGGGGCCCAAGGAAAGCTTCCTGAAGATGAGGATGCTTGAGGTGACTCTCAAAGGATTCAGAGAAGCCAGCTTGGTGACAGCAATCGCCCTGGTCCTCCCATTGGGCAATCGCACTCCGCTCCATCCTCATCATATCGGAACCCAGCAAAGACTCCTGGCTGCAACCTCATCTGTATTTGGTTAGCGAGTTGTAAACAGAGGCTTTCTTTAAGGATTCCAGGAAGAATTGTGTGCAGACAGGTGGTTCAGAAGGAGGGGTGGTCATGGATGTTCCTGTAGCTCTTGTGCCATTCCCTCAAATTCCTATGTCTAGGATTCTTTTGAATAGCACCGATGAGCTTAGTGCCTTCTAACATACTTACTTCCACTTTCCTTTTGAGAGCCAAAGCCTGACCGTTCACTGGAAAGCAGCCCACTTGATAAGGTAGGTAGGAAAAAGAGGAGAGAGAGAAAGCCTGGCAGAGAGAAACTGGGGTGGGGGAAGAATGTCTTTGAGAAGCCCCAGCACAGAGCAGGTATCACCTAAGGTGGGTACTATGGTGTTCTGGTATTCCTAAGTGTAACATGGCAGCCAGAGTCTTGTAGGAAGTGGATCTGGGGTGATAGGTGGGAGGGACTCCAGTGTCAGGCTAAGAAGACTGGACTTGATGCTTCAAGGTGGCTAGGTGATGTCAAGCTCACACCTTCCACTTAAAAACACAAGCTGGGAGGAGGGAGAACAGATGACTTGCGTAGGAGAGTTTTGGAGTTGATCTAATTAACTATGAGTATGGACGAGCACAATACTGTTCTGGTAGGAGCAGTAAGGAGATGGGATAGTTCAGGCCTTATGGTGAGCAGAGGGGGGAGGAACAGAACATGTCCTTAAAGAGTGCATTTAGAAATTCGAAAGCAAATGGAGCTAACTGGGAGTGACAGGCACCAGGATGCTGGCTGCTTCGGATTGTGATGAGATGCAGGGAGGCTTCTGAAATGCTGGAAATTCTCAGGGATGAGATACAGCAAGCAGAATCAGAATGTGATCATGCTTTTGTGGGGGAAGGGATAAATGGAAAAGAGTGATGTTGCAGGCCAAAAGGTATCTTAACTGTCCTGTTTCCCATCTTTCAGTGCCACATGCCAGTGCCCTGTGTCTCACCTGCCACAGGGGAAGGGATGCTGTGGTACCCACCAGTGGCATCTTTATCTTTCACCCTGGGCAGAAAGAGTTAGGGTTTCCATTGCTGTGAAGAGACACCATGACCAAGGCATGAAGTGGAAACTTCTAGTTTCTTTGGTAAGTTAGTTAAGTCAAATGTTGTCTCGCCGGGGGACACAGGTGAAAGGATGTCTTGCTAAAGCAAACACTTGAAAGACTGTTTTCCTGAAGCAGACACAGGTGAAAGGATGTTTGGATATAGCAGACATGTGAAAGGACCCTTGATGAAGGAGTAGAAATATGACCTCACAGACACTGGGAGACAATCACTGAGCATTGGTTTGACTTGCTCTGTGTAGTGGCTGTTCCTGGTTGTCAACTTGACTATATCTGGAATGAACTACAATCCAGAATTGGAAGGCTCACCTATGATCCTAATCTGGAGGCTCAGAGATACAAGTTTCTGACCTGGACCTTGGCATGGAGATCTTGAAGCATAGTGGCTATGAATTCCAGAAGATTAAGACAAGGAGATCTCTGAGTTCAAGGTTATCTGGGATTAAAGGCGTGGTGGCACATGCCTTTAATCTGGGTCATACCCTCTGTGGAGACCTACACCCTTTAATCTAGGCCACACCTCTGCTGGAGACCTATATAAGGACATTGGAAGAAGACTCTCTCACTCTTCCTTGCCTTCTTGCTTTGTGGGACTGAGCAACTGCTAGATCCTTGGACTTCCATCTACAGCTGCTGCTGACCATTGTTGGGGAGTTGGACTACAAGCTGTAAGTCATTGACAAATTCCCTAACTATATAGAGACTACCCATACATCTGTGACTCTAGAGAACCCTAATACACTCTGCCTCATTATTTTTCAATAACACACAGACACACATGTATTGGTTTGGCTTACATAGAGTTGTTGAGCTCAATTTGTGATACCACCATTGAGAGAAACTCGGTCAAGAACTGCTTGTGAGGTTCCTACAGCAGCTAGCCATTTCTGTGGCCTTGCCTCAGGCCGGTTGGCAAACCTGATAGTTTCTTCAGGATTGAACTACAGTTGCCTGGTGTCTGCTTGCTGAAGGGACTGGACTGTAGCTGCTAAGTCATATTCGGTGTTTGCTACGGGACTGAACTGCTGCCAAAGAAGAGTGAGCTTGCCTCCAAAGACCTCTTGCTGAACAGGTCCACTTCCCCTATATCCTAATAACTTTTCTCTTCCACTACCTCTGCTGGCTAGAGGAAAGGTTGAACCCTTATTAAAAATAAGTTGCAAAAAATTTATGCCTACAAAGGCAAGTCTTATAAAGGCAAGCATTTAATTGGGGCTAGCTTACAGTTTCAGAGGTTCAGTCCATTATCATCCTATCAGGTAGCATGGCAGTGTGCAGGCAGACATGGTACTGGAGAAGGAGCTGAGAGTTCTGTATCTCATTCCGAAGGCAAACAGGAGACTGGCTTCCAGGCAGCTAGTCAAAGCCCATCCCCACAGTGACATACTTCCTCCAACAAGGCCACACCCACTCCAATGAGGCCACACCTCCTAATAGTGCCACTTCCTGGGCCAAGCATATTCAAACCACCATAAGAAGTTTAAAAATTACAGAAATAAATTTCCTATTACAGTTTGGTTAAAAAAAGAGTCTGAGTGACTGAGACAGATTATGCTCAAAATAGGAACCTAACCTAAGGATGACCTAATGATGTAGGGTCAGTCTCAGGAGACTGAGCAAAATGATACTGGAGTGAGCACTGGATGGATTCCTCAGGTTACAGCCTGATGCTTTTGTGCAACCAATGTAAGGATAAATAAGAACTGGCTCCAAAATTGGATTCTATTTATGCATTGTGCAAGCAACTCAATTTCAGGGTTGTGTGTTCTATATTGTCTGTCTGTTTGTAGTTCATTACAAAGGCTGGGTAAGAATGCTGGGTGAATGGTGTTCCCCTGGCAACTCTGGGGAGACTGATGTGGTCCAGAAGGGGAGAAGAAGCTTCACAGTTCAGAGTGGATACGTCAGGTTCACAAGGAGGTAAGATGAGGAAGAGCACTCTGTCCATATGTACTGCATCACTACTGCTACCTGTGACCTAGCCACAAAGACCAGACTCTAAACCAAGATGCTGACTATTGAACAACCTTGAGCTGTCGGCCCCAACACAGAAATAAACATCATGTCCTCTAAAGAGCAAGAGGTACCTCCGCCTGCCAATTATACCCATAGTCCTGCCTCTGCTTGCCCACATGTGTTTCTGGACTCTTTGCCAGCTTAAGATTTGGTGTAGAGGGCATGGCAGAGCTCATAAGGTATTGGTGGGTACCACGAAGCCATCCTTCACAGGATGGCCGAGGCTTCAGAATGCTCCAGAATGGTAGACAGAGGATTTTTGCTAAGTATAAAGAAAGACATTAGAGAGATTAGAAGGGTTTACAAAATGCAATACCTGTCTCAGAAGAGAGAATGCCTTGATTCCAGAAAGTGTTGAAGTTTAAAGAAAGCTGGGCAGTGATGGTGCATGCCTTTAATCCCAGCATTCAGGGGGGCAGAGGCAGGTGGATCTTTGAGTTTGAGGCCAGCCTAGTCTACAGAGTGAGTTCTAGGACAGGCAGGGCTATACAGAGAAACCCTGTCTTGGAACAAAGAGGCAAATATCATTCTCACCTGAGCTTGAAAGGGAAGAAGGGCCAGATAATATTTGATAAGTGCTCCAAGAAGATATCAGAGGGAAAAGGAGAACTCCCCACCCCCCCCTTCTTTGAGACAGGATCTCATATATCCCAGGCTCTTTTTGAACTCGCTATGTGAACTGGTAGAAGATATGTGGTAAATCATTTATGTGATTAAAGATTGGTACTAAGCAATATGAAGAATGCATACAGTTCAGAAGTAATGCTATAATTGCTACTAATAAGAGGAGCCTGGTTAAAATTAGGCAAAGGACCTCAATGGACATTCTCCAAAGAAGGCACAGAGGTGGTCAACAGATATATGAAAGCATGCTCAATATCACTAATATCAGAAAGGTAGAAATTGAAATTCCCTCTTACCATAACCACATGCATGAGTTTTATACACACACACACACACACACACACATACATATATATATATATATATATACATATGTACACACACATATATGTGTATTCAGCCTATTAATGAGACTTCATGAGGTCTGTGTGTTCCAATGAGGAAAAATTATGTATTCTGTTTCACTAACCTCTAGCTGAAAATTGGCATTTCTTTCAACACACATGTTATATTAAAATGCTCTCAATGAATGCACAGAAGGAAGGTGTATGTCAAAAGGAGTGTGGCTTTGTGTTTAGAGACTCGTTCCCATCAAACCGAGTCTGGCTATGTAAATACTACAACATCTAAGCAAAAACCTCAAATCTGAAATACTTCTGGTCCTTCCCGAGGCTGCCTTCTTGTCCCCATTCTTTGTGTGCCCCGCTGTCTCTCTCCCTCAAGTGTGTGCGGTGTCAGAAACAGACGAATGTGTGTTGTGTCTTTCTACAGTTGGAATTTGGTGGAATAACACAGTCATAAATCGTATCAGTTTTGTTGGCTGCGATTTGATGGGTATACCGTTTTCTCTGTATAGCTGGCTGTTGGCAAACAAGTTCTTTTATTCCTATCTTAACTGTTAATGTTAATTCTTAACCATCACATACCAAATATATCCACATGTGTTTACACAGAGCCGGGCTACTTCAAAGAGGTTTGAGAGGCTTCTCCTGAGTTCAAGGTACTCAAGGGGGGCATTCCTTCAGGTAGAGGCAGAAAGCTGATTGAGATACAAAGAAGGCTTCTGTGGGGGGTCAGCAGTGGGAACTAAGAAGTGCTGAAAGCCCTGGTACAGTCACAAGTCCTCTGTATGTTGGTACATATCCCTGATGGCCATATGATGGGTCAGTGGGAATCACAGACACAGCTTGCCTCTTCCTTCAGGGATCCAGGTGACCACGTCTCAGGACTGTGACTTGTGTGTCAGGACTGGTGACAAGTCCTTGGTTCAGGTACTTGTAAGTTTCTGGACCTGTTTTTTTTCTGAGGTTTTAATATGCTTACATGTTCTCACATGGCACAACAGCCTTTGGTAAGGTTATAGGTGGCATACTCTTTACCTTTAGGAGTCAGCCGTTCGTCAGCCGGTGCTTCGTGGACTGTCTGCACAAGTGTTTTTTATGTGCACAGCAAAGAAATGGGTGGCCTGCCTCTGGATTTGCATTAAGAATATATTCAAATCCAGGCAGTGGTGGTGCAACCCTTTAATTCCAGGACTAAGGAGGCAAAGGAAGGTGGATCTCTGGGTTCGAGGTCAGTTGATCTACAGAGTGACTTTTAGGACAGCCAAGACTGTAGAGAAACCCTGTCTCAAAAAAAAAAAAAAAAGAAAGAAAGAAAGGAAGGAAGAAAGGAAAGGAAAGGAATAAAGAATGTTTTAAAGGCTGTCTGTGAACTGTGAAACAGAGTCTTCCAGGGCAAGGTATGAAAAACCTTGTGAAATGTCACTGTTTTACACAATATGGAGAAACCTGGTGCAGGGCACAGGCTGATATCTGTCCACACACATACATAGACAGTTACAAAGCTGGCCTCAAACTCACAACGTTCCTACTGTAGCTCACTGAGTGCTAAGATTGTAGGCATGTGCTGCCACTTGGTCTGGTTTCTTGTAAGGGATATCTATTGTGTTTTAAATACACTGATTTGTTATTTAAAGCATCAGCAAAGGGATGCATTTTAATCTATTTAATCTGCTTTTATTATTTGGAAAATTGTGTTTCCTTCGACTTTCATATATTTTATTTTATAGATTTAAAAATGGCATTCAAGATAGTGTTGAGGGAAATATTAAAAAAAGACCCTGCCAACTTCCCACACTCTTGCTTCTCTCAACCTGCCAACTTCCTGGTGGGGCCACACCAACTGGTGGGCCACAGGGCTCCAGCTGGATGATCTCAACTCAGAGGTTTCTCTGCCCCCAAACTTTCTGGCGGGGGGGGGGTGAGGGGGAGTTCCTCTCACTACCATGCAACGCCCCACACACCCCAAGGTCATTTATCTCAACACCCATTTACCCAGTAGAATTAAAACTCTTAAAGCTTATAGTTAACCAATCAGATTTATGTATCAATAAAATCACAATTTACAAGATGCCAGTACAATAATTTCAGAGCCAATCGATAACGATAAAGCTTTATCCCAATTATTCTAACCTTATGATATCATCATGTCGGCCTCCATTTTCCTTTCTCCTCCTCTCCCCTGAGATGCTCCCTGTCTCTCTTACTCTTAACTCCGCCTCCATTTTCCCTGTCCAGTCACAGGCCTCTTGCTGCCCTAATGAGATTGGACATTGAAAAAAATCCTGCAACATTGCACCCTTTCTGTTTAATTAAAAAAAAAAAGACTTTCTCTCAAAATATAATATTGAGCACAACTATTACCATTTTGTAATTAATAAAGTACAAAATAGACCTAATAGCCAGTCCAACACTTTTGTTAATAAAATAAAACACTGTCCTCTATCCTGACTTCTGCACCTGACTTATGTCCAGGCTTTAGATTGAATGCCATCTGAAAACCATCCTCTCAAATCTGTTCTCTCAAAGTAAATCACCTGGGTTGGCTAGGAGACTGTAGTTTTTCAACCTCGTCAGAAATCCAAGAATGACTAATATTATCTGAAAAGATGAGAAGCACAAAATATAGCTTCCAAAACAGCCTATTTATAGAGACTGATGATCACCTGGGCAGTCCCCTACTTTAAAACGTTGGAGCATCGGGGGAGTTGGTGGGTTCTTTTTTTTTTTTTTAATATTTCCCATAACAAGATAGAGTCTGAATTTTCTACCAAATTGCCAAAGGGATTCATTCATGGCATGTAGTAGCTAAGGACACTTACTGTCAGTGTCAGAATTTCTACCAAGAAAACTATCGAATTCTGGAGACAAGCTACTTCTGTAGAAAGTTAGAATATAAGAAGGTTAGTGCAATTTCACCTCTTTTTTTTTTTTTTATTTTATTTTATTTTATTTTATTTTATTTTTTTAATTTACATTCCAAATCACTTCCCCTTTCCCGTTTCCTCCCTCCCCGAAAGTCCCATAAGCCCCCTTCCCTCCCTCTTTTCTCCGTTCAACCCCCTCTCATTACTCTGTCCTGGCGTTCCCCTACATCCAGTCTTTCCAGGACCAGGGGTCTCTCCTTCCATCTTTTTAGAAATCTATTGATATGCTGATTGTGTCTAGGGTATTCTGAGATTCTGGGTCAATATCCCCTTATCAGTGACTTCATACCATGTGTGATCTTTTGTGATTGGGTTACCTCACTAAGGATGATATTTTCAAGTTCTGACCATTTGCCTAGGAATTTCGTGAATTCATTGTTTTTAATTGCAGAGTAGTATTCCATTGTGTAAATATACCACATCTTCTGAATCCATTCCTCCGTTGAGGGACATCTGGGTTCTTTCCAGCTTCTGGCTATTATAAATAAGGCTGCTATGAATATAGTGGAGCATGTGTCCTTATTGCATGCAGGTAAAGTCTCTGGGTATATGCCCAGGAGTGGTATAGCCGGATCCTCCGGAAGTGTCATGCCCAGTTTTCTGAGGAGCCGCCAGACTGCTTTCCAGAGTGGTTGTACCAGCCTGCAATTCCACCAGCAGTGGAGGAGTGTTCCTCTTTCTCCACATCCTCGCCAACAACTGCTGTCTCCTGTGTTTTTGATCTTAGCCATCCTGACTGGTGTGAGATGGAATCTCAGGGTTGTTTTGATTTGCATTTCCCTAATGACTAAGGATGATGAACATCTCTTTAGGTGCTTCTCAGCCATTAGATATTCTTCAGGTGAGAACTCTTTGTTTAGCTCTGTACCCCATTTTTTAATAGGGTTACTTGCCTCTCTGGAGTTTAACTTCTTGAGTTCTTTGTATATCTTGGATATTAGCCCTCTGTCGGATGTAAGGTTGGTAAAGATCATTTCCCAGTTAGTTGGTTGCCGCTTTGTCTTTTTGACAGTGTCTTTTGCCTTGCAAAAACTTTGTAATTTAATGAGGTCCCATTTGTCTATTCTTGATCTTAGAGTATAAGCTATTGGAGTTCTGTTCAGGAAATTCTCCCCTGTGCCCATATGTTCAAGGTTCTTCCCTAGTTTCCCTTCTATTAGTTTCAGTGTGTCTGGTTTTATGTGGAGATCTTTGATCCACTTAGAATTGAGCTTAGTGCAAGGAGATAAGGATGGGTCAATTTGCATTCTTCTGCATGTTGACCTCCAGCTGAGCCAGCACCATTTGTTGAAAAGGCTATCTTTTTTCCACTGGATGGTTTTAGCTCCTTTGTCAAAGATCAAGTGACCATAGGAGTGTGGATTCATTTCTGGGTCTTCAATTCTGTTCCATTGATCTACATGTCTGTTACTGTACCAATACCATGCAGTTTTTAACACTATTGCTCTGTAGTACAGCTTGAGGTCCGGGATACTGATTCCCCCAGAGGTTCTTTTACTCTTGAGAATAGTTTTAGCTATTCTGGGTTTTCTGTTATTCCAGATGAATTTTTGAATTGCTCTTTCTAACTCTATGAAGAATTGAGTTGGGATTTTGATGGGGATTGCATTGAATCTGTGTATTACTTTTGGTAAGATGCTCATTTTTACTATATTAATCCTGCCAATCCATGAGCATGGCAGATTTTTCCATCTTCCGAGGTCTTCTTCAATTTCTTTCTTCAGAGACTTGAAGTTCTTGTCATACAGATCTTTCACTTGTTTGGTTAGCGTCACGCCAAGATACTTAATATGGTTTGTGGCTATCGTAAAGGGTATTATTTCTCTTACTTCTTTCTCAGCCTGCTTATCCTTTGAGTATAGGAAGGCTTCTGACTTGCTTGAGTTGATTTTATATCCGGCCACTTTGCTGAAGTCGTTTATCAGCTGTAGGAGTTCTCTGGTGGAGTTCTTTGGGTCGCTTATGTATACTATCATATCGTCTGCAAATAGTGATAGTTTGACTTCTTCCTTTCCAATTTGTATCCCTTTGACCTCTTTTTCTTGTCTAATTGCTCTAGCTAGAACTTCAAGTACTATATTGAAAAGATATGGAGAGAGAGGGCAGCCTTGTCTAGTCCCTGATTTTAGTGGGATTGCTTCAAGTTTCTCTCCGTTTAGATTGATGCTGGCTACTGGTTTGCTGTAAATTGCTTTTACTATGTTTAGATATGGGCCTTGAATTCCTGATCTTTCCAAGACCTTTAGCATGAAAGGATGCTGAATTTTGTCAAATGCTTTCTCAGCATCTAATGAGATGACCATGTGGTTTTTTTCTTTGAGATTGTTTATGTAGTGGATTACATTGATGGATTTCCTTATATTGAACCATCCCTGCATCCCTGGGATGAAGCCTACTTGATCGTGGTGAATGATCGTTTTGATGTGTTCTTGGATTCGGTTGGCAAGAATTTTATTGAGTATTTTTGCATCGATATTCATAAGAGAGATTGGCCTGAGATTCTCTTTCTTTGTCGGATCTTTGTGTGCTTTTGGTATTAGTGTAATTGTGGCTTCATAGAACGAGTTGGGTAGTGTTCCTTCTGTTTCTATTTTGTGGAACAGTTTGAAGAGTATTGGTGTTAGGTCTTCTTTGAAGGTCTGATAGAATTCTGCACTAAAACCATCTGGACCTGTGCTTTTTTTGGTTGGAAGACTTCCAATGACAACTTCTATTTCTTCAGGGGTTATAGGACGGTTTAGATGGTCTATTTGATCCTGATTTAATTTTGGTACTTGGTATCTGTCAAGGAAATTGTCCATTTCCTCAAGATTTTCTAGTTGTGTTGAATACAGGTTTTTGTAGTAGGATCTGATGATTTTTTGAATTTCCTCAGTTTCTGTTGTTATCTCTCCCTTTTCGTTTCTGATTTTATTAATTTGGATACTATCTCTGTGCCCTCTGGTTAGTCTGGCTAAGGGCTTATCTATCTTGTTGATTTTCTCAAAGAACCAACTCCTCGTTTTGTTGATTCTTTGTATGGTTTTATTTGTTTCTACTTGATTGATTTCAGCCCTGAGTTTGATGATTTCCTGCCTTCTACTCCTCTTTGGTGTATTTGCTTCTTTTTGTTCCAGGGCTTTCAGGTGTGCCATTAAGCTGTTAGTGTATGCTGTCTCCCGTTTCTTTTTGGCGGCACTCAGGGCTATGAATTTTCCTCTTAGCACTGCTTTCATTGTGTCCCATAAGTTAGGGTATGTTGTGCCTTCATTTTCATTAACTTTCAAAAAGTCTTTGATTTCTTTCTTTATTTCCACCTTGACCAAGTTATCATTGAGTAGAGCATTGTTCAGCCTCCATGTGTACGTGGGTTTTCTTTTGTTTTTGTTGCCATTGAAGACCACCCTTATTCCATAGTGATCTGATAGGAGGCATGGGATTATTTCTATCTTCTTGTATCTGTTGAGGTCTGATTTGTGACCAATTATATGGTCAATTTTGGAGAAGGTACCATGAGGAGCTGAGAAGAAGGTGTATTCTTTAGCTCTAGGATGAAATGTTCTATATATATCAGTTAGTTCCATTTGGTCCAAGGCTTCAATTAGATTCACTGTGTCCCTGTTTAGTTTCTGCTTTCCTGAACGATCCATTTCAGAGAGCGGGGTGTTGAAGTCACCCACTATTATTGTGTGCGGTGCGATGTGTGCTTTGAGTTTTAGTAAAGTTTCTTTTACGAATGAGGGTGCCCTTGCATTTGGAGCATAGATATTCAGGATTGAGAGTTCTTGATGGTGGATTTTTCCCTTGATCAGTATGTAGTGTCCTTCTGTGTCTTTTTTGATGACTTTGGGTTGAAAATCAATTTTATCCGATATTAGGATGGCTACTCCACCTCGTTTCTTGGGGCCATTTGCTTGTAAAATTGTTTTCCAGCCTTTTACTCTGAGGTAGTGTTTGTCTTTGACACTGAGGTGCGTTTCCTGCATGCAGCAAAATGCTGGGTCCTGTTTACGTATCCAGTCTGCTAGTCTATGTCTTTTAATTGGGGAATTGAGACCATTGATATTAAGAGAGATTAAGGCATAGTGATTATTGCCATCTGCCATTCTTGACGCTATCTTTATGTTTGAGTGGTTATCTACTTTTGGGTTTGATTCAAGAAGGTTATTATCTCATTTTTTCCAGGGTGTTGTTTCTCTCCCTGTATTGGAGGTTTCCACCTATTATCCGTTGCAGGGCTGGATTTGTGGAAAGATATTGTGAAAATTTGGTTTTATCATGGAATATCTTGGTCTCTCCATCTATGGTGATTGAGAGTTTTGCTGGGTATAGTAGTCTAGGCTGGCATTTGTGCTGTCTTAGTGTCTGCATGAGATCTGCCCAGGATCTTCTGGCTTTCATAGTCTCTGGTGAGAAGTCTGATGTGATTCGGATAGGTCTTCCTTTGTATGTTACTTGGCCCTTTTCTCTTACTGCATTTAGTATTCTTTCTTTGTTTAGAACATTCGGTGTTTTGATTATTATGTGACGGGAGGTATTTCTGTTCTGGTCCAGTCTGTTTGGAGTTCTGTAGGCTTCTTGTATGTTCATCGGCATCTCTCTCTTTAAGTTAGGGAAGTTTTCCTCCATAATTTTGTTGAAGATGTTTACTGGCCCTTTAAGTTGCAAATCTTCACTCTCATCTATACCTATAATCCTTAGGTTTGGTCTTCTCATTGTGTCCTGGATTTCCTGGATGTTTTGGGTTACGCGTTTTTTGCATTTTGCATTTTCTTTGACTGTTGAGTCGATGCTTTCTATGGAATCTTCAGCACCTGAGATTCTTTCTTCCATCTCTTGTATTCTATTGTTGATGTTTGCATCTATGACTCCTGATTTCTTCCCAAGGTTTTCTATCTCCAAAGTTGTCTCCCTTTGTGATTTCTTAGTTGTTTCTACTTCCTTTTTTAGTTCCTGGATGGATTTGCTGAGATCCTTCACTTGTTTGTTTGTATTTTCCTGTATTTCTTTAAGGTATTTTTGCATTACCTCTTTCAGGATTTCTTCCTGATGACCCACGTTCTCCTGCATTTCTCTGAGCGATTTTTGTGTTTCCTCCTCATGGGATTCCATCTGTTGATCCATCGTCTCCTGCATTTCTTTAAGCAGTTCTCGTGTTTCCTTTGTAAGGGCATCTAACCGTTGATTCATTTCTTTAAGCAATTTTTGTGTTGCCTCCTTATGGGCATCCGTCTGTTGACCCATATTCTTCTGCATTTCTTTATGCAAATTTTGTGATTCCTTTGTGAGTGCATCTACCCGTTGATTCATCTCGTTAAGCGATTTTTGTGTTGTCTCCTTGTGCGCCTCCATCTTTTGATCCATGTTCTCCCGCATTTCTCTAAGCGATTTTTGTGTTTCCTTTGTAAGGGCTTCTAACCGTTGATTCATGGTCTCCTGTAACTCTTTATGAGATTTATTTGTGTCCTTCTTGTGATCCTCTAATAGCATCATGAGAAGTGATTTTAAATCCAGATCTTGTCTTTCGGGTGTGGTGGGGTATCCAGGACTTGCTGCTGTTGGAGAGTTGGGTTCGGATGGTCCCACATTACTTTGATTACTGTTAGTAACATTCCTACGTTTGCCTTTTGCCATCTGGATACCTCTGGTGTTAGTTGGTCCTGCTGCCACTGGCTGTTGGTTGGACCTCCTGTGAGCTTGCAAAGCTATTTCTGCCCCCCCCTGGATTACCAGGATTCCCCTGGCACCGATTTCTGGGGCCTGCCTGCTCCTGAGTGACTTTGGAGCCCTAATGTGCTTTGCCCCAAGTGATCTTATATTGGGGAGGCCTTGCACATCTAAAGGCTCAGCCTAGTGGATTCCTGGAGCAGAGGTCGCCAAAGGGAGGCTGGCAGGCTCCTGCCCTGTGCAGGGATGTGTGATCTCTCCTGGGGGGGGGGGGCGTCCCTCTGCCAGGCAGAAGTCCCACAGCAGATCTGGCGCGCTGGTCACTGCAGATCAGCCCAGCACCTGGGAGCAGGTTACACACAAGCTGCCTGAACCCGAAGCGATATTATGCCTGTCTGTCTCTGAGCCTGGTGGTCCCAACTACCTGGTCACTGGAGCAAAGATGGCGGAGGGCACTCTCCTTGGCGCTGCTCACCCTGTGGTCACGATGGCCCGCCGATCTGGCACCCAGACGACCACAGCGCCAACCCGCCCTCGGGCACAGACGGAAGCCCCAACAGGCCGTGTCCCAAGTGATGTTATATTGGGGGGAGAGCCTGGGTACCGGTCTCTCCAGCGCAGTCCGCGGGAACAGAGGTCGCGGAAGGGAAGCTGGCAGGCTCCCTCCCTGCGCGGGGTCCCTCCACCAGGCAGAAGGTCCCACCGCGGAACTGGCGTGCTGGTTACTGCAGATCAGCCCAGCACCTGGGAGCAGGTTACACACAAGCTGCCTGAAACCGAAGCGATATTATGCCTGTCTGTCTCTGAGCCTGGCGGTCCCAACTACCTGGTCACTGGAGCAAAGATGGCGGAGGGCAGTCTCCGTGGCGCCGCTCACCCTGTGGTCACGATGGCCCGCCGATCTGGCACCCAGACGACCACAGCGCCAACCCGCCCTCGGGCACAGACAGAAGCCCCAACAGGCCGTGTCCCAAGTGATGTTATATCGGGGGGAGAGCCTGGGTACCGGTCTCTCCAGCGCAGTCCGCGGGAACAGAGGTCGCGGAAGGGAAGCTGGCGGGCTCCCTCCCTGCGCGGGGTCCCGCCACCAGGCAGAAGGTCCCACCGCGGAACTGGCGCGCTGGTTACTGCAGATCAGCCCAGCACCTGGGAGCAGGTTACACACAAGCTGCCTGAAACCGAAGCGATATTATGCCTGTCTGTCTCTGAGCCTGGCGGTCCCAACTACCGCAATTTCACCTCTTAAGATCCTGCCTGGTGGATTATTATTTTCCACTGTAATTGGGATATGGCTTAAAAGAAGACCATGAACGCAAATACATCACATGTATGTCTCTGAGAAAATCCAAATATTTATGCCTTCAACTGACATTCAAAGATACCCTTTCAAGCCTGAGATATTATTGAGAGTTCCCGCTGTTGATGGTGGTGATTAAAGGGACCTTTAGAAATGGCTTCGAGGGAATAAGCAGCTGTCAGAATGCTGGGGAGGTGGGAAGGAGGCCACCATGTGTTTCTGTGACACTTGCGGTTCAGTCACACAGCGATTGATTTCTGAGGACACTGGGAATGTGCTGTGGAAATTCTACACTCTCCAGCTCTAACTGGGACATTGCATAATTGCGAAGAATTGAGGCTGGGCTCCACTGTTTCACTTTGAGAAGAAGTTAGCTAGCATGAAAAGGAACCGAACAGAAACAGAGAGGCGGCTTGCGGGGGGGGGGGGGATTGCTGACAGTCACCGGCGGGGAGCTGAGGTGAAACAGCTTTGATACAGACCAACACACTCGGTTCTAATTAGTAAAACAGGCCATGGCGGTGAGCTCGGTGTCTGCTAATTAACTCAGATGTTGCTGGATAGCCCAGCTTCCCCAGGAAGAGCCAAGAGCATTTAACTCACCAGTGTGGTTAATTATTAGAGAACATTGTTCCTGTGTAATTTCCCATCCAGTACTTCCACAGGATGCCTTGCTTTAAGCCTTAAAAGCATCAAGTGACAACTTCTTACAGGCTATGACAAGCTTGTGCTGGAGATGAAAAAGAAGGGCTAGGTGTTTCATTTAGTGCCAGCTTAATGAACAAGGTGAGGGAGATCTCTTTCCTTCTCTCGGATGCAGCATGGTAGGACAAAATTATCTACCTTTATTTGGGGGAAGGTCAGAGATGGAAAAGGAGAGACTGCTGTGTTGTGTTAGGTAGGAGACTCTGGTGTGGGTATGTGTGTACACAAACACATATACATGTTCATGTGTGTGCATGTGAGGCCAGAGGACATCCTTGGGTGTCCTTCTGGGCTGTCCTACCCCCACCCCACCCTTTTTCAGGAATGGTTTCTTGTTGTCCTGAAGCGTGCTAAGCAGACTAGGATGGCTGGCCAGGGAGCTCCAAGGGACCCATCCACCTGTCTCCACCTCCCTAGCACTGGGATTACAAACGCTTGTCACCAGGTCCATTGTTTTAAAAAATGGGTTTTGGGGATCAAACTCAGGTGTTCAAGCTTATACACCAAGTGCTTTACTGACTGAGCTGTCTCTCCAGATAGAATAATGTTTTTTTTTTTAAAAGATTTATTTAAATCTTCCCAGAAGAGGGCATCAGATTTGATTATGATGGTTGTGAGCCACCATGTGGTTCCTGGGATTTGAACTCAGGACCTTTGGAAGAGCAGTCAGTGCTCTTAACTGCTGAGCCATCTCTCTGGTCCCCAGATACAATAATCTTTAGAAGGCCTCTTACAATTTTTCCCCTCTATGACAAGGGGAAGGACTTAAAATTAGGAATAACTGGATGGATCATATGATTGTAGTGCATCAGCACTGTGGACACAGTTACACTGACATTAGCACTGAGCGTGGGAAGACGATGGGGCACATCCTCCTGCTTCTCCCAGCAGACTGGAAGGGAAGAGAGACAGATTCTGCACTGTCCCATACAGAAGATGATGACCAGGTTCTGAGGTAGGAAAGAACCGTATGAAATGTGGTCTTTAAAGAACAGCTTTGCCTGGAGTATAAATATAGTGGATTGGACCCAAGCTGTAGCACTGACCACATAGGCAAGACTGTTGTCAGGAGCCATTTACCACTTCTCTGAAGCAGAGGGAGGAAAAAAAAAGGGGGAAGAAAAAACCTACCCGTCAGACAGAGTCAAGGCAGGTCAGGGTTTGTTAACAGACTTCATGGCCTGTTGATGCTGAATATTCTATTGACCATGGTGGGAGGAACAGAGAGATTTTTGTGTGAGAACAAATGTCTTGTGTGTTGTAGGGTTGTAGGCCTTCAAGGGGAGTTTGACTGTGATTATCTCATGCTATGGCTGGGGCAAGCCGGAGCTGGCTCGGGGGTCCTCGGGCCTGCGACAAGGCTGGGCTGTGGGGTTCTCAGACTCTTGGATATCCAGGTGCTTCTGGGAGTCACAGCAGAGCAGAGAAAAGAGTCGGGGGCCCGTGGGCTAGCAGAGTCTAGCCTGGGTGGGACTGTTCTCTGCTTTTCTGTGACTCCCCAAGGCAGGCCTGGGGACCCCTGAGCCAGCTCTGGATTTCCCAGATCCTGGACTATGCTTTCCTACCTCCAGAGTGGTGTCTTGCTGTTTCCCTGTGGCCTCGTACACTCCCTGGTGGCAGTGTGGGATAAGCACATTCAAACATGCCCTACTGCTGTGGACTCTGGCCTATGGGGTATATTTTAACAAGGCGTTTCTGTTAGCTTGTGGCTTTGCTTCCCATGGTACTATAGCATACAAAGGCTATGAGAAATACAGTTGCTGCTGGTGTGGTATTGACCTACAGCCCTCCCATTAACTCTCTCTTGCATCTTTTTTTCTGTCTTTCCTATAATCATCCTCACTCCCTCAGAGGACTGTTCAACTTCATACTGGCCAGACCAGTATACACGACTCAGTCTCAGCATCTTCCACCTTAGCTATTTTGAGTGACAGAATACACAGACTGGTTAAGGATATCTTTGTTTTAAGATCTCAAGATCTGGGACCTGGCTAATTTATTCCAGAGTGGGCTCACCCCATAGCACAACTGAACAGCTTTTCAGATGAAAGCGAATGTGTCAGTGGGTGCTTCAGGATTGTGAGACAAATCAGCTTCCTTTGGGCAACTCCCAAAAGTGTGCTTCTCAGTGCATCTTACTCTGTGTTGAGGATTTGTGTGCACTCTGCCTCTCCTCGTAGTGTGATTTCCATCAGAATGTGAGATTAGCATAGAAGAGTTAAAATAATATTGTTGAACCAATATGAAAAGTCAATAGATACTATCCTCTATGAAATAAATAAAAATAATGATTCACTATATTAAGGTTATAGAGATACTAATAATTGAATTAAAAATATCCTCCAATGACTATTAGGTTACTCAAAATAGCTGTTGAGTGGGCTCTGTAAAACATTCTGGAAGGCTTGTCCCCTAAGAAAGTTGGGACTGTTATTAGGTACAATGGTGCTGTGACAGAGATGATTACCATGTATGTACACCAGATGGCTTCAATGATCTCTAATAATCAGCAATATGACTTCATCTCTCCTAATGTACTCTAATAAATGGCCAGAAGAATATAGCTTCCTATACAAGATTAGGTTTTACCTTGTTGTTTGGACTAGCTATACTGCCCAGATCATCATGTGTAGGTAGCTCATTAAGTAAATTTTGATGTATTCATAAAAGGGAACTATACAGAACAGTTGGAGTGATTTAAATGGTTATCAATTCTTCGAGAATTTGTTGCAGCGTATTTTGATCATACTTCTGCATCCTTCCCCAACTCCTCCCAGCTCCGCCCCCACCTCCCTACCTACTAACGTCTTGTCTTTCATTTTAAAAAATAACTCACTGAGTCCAGTTTGTACTGCCCACATGCTCCTGAGCGTGGTCCGGTCCACTGGACCATGGCCGACCTACCAAAGTCCGCACTTTTGAGAAAGACTGACTCTTCCTCCCCTAGAAGCTGTCAACAGTCTAGAGTTCGTCAGTTAGAGGTGGGGGCCGCGAACCCCCTCCCTGGCTTCGTGCTGGTCTGCAGACTCATTCCATCTCATGCAGGTTTTGAGCAAGCACACTTGCCGTGAGCCCATGAGATGAGCAGTCCCGGTATGCCCATAACTGTTTTGTGCTGATCCTCCATGACCTGTGGCTCTTACAGTCTTTCTGCCCCTTGCTCTGCAACGGTCCCTGCGCTGAGGGGTGCTGTGTGTAATATAATATACTACTCGTGGCCAAGTTGAAACTATGCATAAACTACAACAATGTGGGTGGAGCTGGAAAACACATTTTTTGATATATGAAATTTTTTTTTGGATAAATAACTGTTTAGTGGTTTCCCCTAGAACCTGAAACTGGGGTTCAAAGGGAGAGTAATGGATCCTTGGGGGTGTTACACTGTTTTGTGATTGTTCTTCACAAAGATGGCCTTTGAAATAAATTATTGTAATGACGTTTAATACAACCACTTATAACACAGCGTTTTATTCAATACTATGTGCAAATTTAAATGTATCACAATGCTAATAGTTTTTAAACATTCAAGTGTGGGTATGCTCACATAGAAAGACAGAATGTGAAAGTGAACACAGGGTTGTTCCTGACTAAACCAGCTTTATCTGCGCCCATCTTGTTTGGATATTTTTTTAAAAAGATTTACTTATTTATTATATCTAAGTACACTGTAGCTGTCTTCAGACACACCAGAAGAGGGAGTCAGATCTCATTACGGATGGTTGTTGAGCCATCATGTGGTTACTGGGATTTGAACTCAGGACCTCTGGAAGAGCAGCCAGTACTCTTAACTGCTGAGTCATCTCTCCAGCCCTTGTTTGGATTTTTTTTAATTAGATATTTGCTTATTTTATTTATTTATTTATTTATTTATTTATTTATTTATTTACTTCAAATGTTAACCCCTTTCAATGTTACCCCACCGAAAACCCCCTATCCCATCCCCACTCCTCCTGCTAACTCCCCCCCCCCCCAATTTCCTGATTTGCATTCCCCTATTCTGGGGAATTGAGCCTTCACAAGACCAATGGTCTCTCCTCTCATTGATATCTGAAATGGTCATCTTCTGCTACATATGTAGCTGGAGCCGTGGGACCGTCCATGTGTACTCTTTGGTTGGTGATTTAGTCCCTGGGAGCTCTGGATGTACTAGTTGGTACATATTATTGTTCCTCCTGTGGAGCTGCAAACCTTTTCAGCTCCTTGGATCCTCTCTCTAGCTGCTCCATTGGGGACCCTGTTCTCATTCTGTTGGTTGGCTGTGAGCCATGGGTGTTTTGATCCACTTTCCAATAAGGATCGAAGTAGCCACACTTTGGTCTTCCTTCATCTTGAGCTTCATGTGATCTGTGAGTTGTATCTTGGGTATTACAAGCTTTTGGGCTAATATCCACTTATCAGCGATTGCCTACCGTGTGTGTTCTTTTGTGATTGGGTTACCTCACTTAGGATGATAGTTTCTAGCTCCAGCCACTTGCCTAAGAATTTCATGAATTCATTGTTTTTAATAGCTGAGTAGTAATCCATTGTGTAAATGTACCACATTTTCTGTATCCATTCCTCTGTTGAGGGACATCTTTTCAGCTTCTGGCTATTATAAATAAAGCTGCTATGAACATAGTGGAGCATGTATTCTTATTACATGTTGGAGCATCTTCTGGGTATATGCCCAGGAGTGGTATAGCTGGGTCCTCATGTAGTGCTATGTCCAATTTTCTGAGGAACCGCAAAACTGATTTCTAGTGTGGTTTTACAAGCTTGTAATCCCACCAGTAATGGAGGAGTGTTACTCTTTCTCCGCATCCTCTCCAGCATTTGCTGTCCCCTGAGTTTTTAATCCTGGCCATTCTGACTGATGTGAGGTGGAATCTCAGGGCTGTTTTGATTTACATTTCCCTGTTGATTAAGGATGTTGAACATTTCTTTAGGTGTTTCTCAGCCATCTGGTATTCCTCAGTTGATAATTCTTTGTTTGTACCCCATTTTTAATAGGGTTATTTGGTACTCTGGAGTCTAAATTCTTGAGTTCTTTGTATATATTGGATATTAGCCCTCTATCAGACGTAGGATTGGTAAAGATCTCTTCCCAATCTGTAGGTTGCCAATTTGTCTTATTGACAGTGTCCTTTGCCTTACAGAAGCTTTGCAATTTTATGAGGTCCCATTTGTCACTTCTTGACCTTAGAGCATAAGCTATTGGTGTTCTATTCAGGAAATTCTCCCCTGTGCCCATGTGCTCCAGGTTCTTCCCCACTTTCTCTTCTATTAGATTCACTGTATCTGATTTTATGTGGAGGTCCACTTGGACTTGAGCTTTGTACAGGAAGATAAGAATAGATCAATTTGCATCCTTCTACATGTTGACTGCCAGTTGACCCAGCACCATTTGTGGAAAATGCTGTCTTTTTTCCACTGGATGGTTTTAGCTCCTTTGTCAAAGATCAAGTGACTATAGGTGTGTGAGTTCATTTCTGGGTCTTCAATTCTATTCCATTGATCTTCCTGCCTGTCTCTGTACCAATACCATGCAGTTTTTATCATTATTGCTCTGTAGTAGAGCTTGAGGTCAAGGACGGTGATTCCACCAGAAGTTCTTTTATTGTTGAGAACAGTTTTTGCTATCCTGGGTTTTTTGTTATTCCAGATAAATTTGGAAATTGCTCTAACTCTATGAAGAATTGAGTTGGAATTTTGATGGGATTGCATTGAATCTGTAGATTGCTTTAGGCAAGATGGCCATTTTTACTATATTAACCCTGCCAATCCATAAGCATGGGAGATCTTTTCATCTTCTGAGATCTTCTTCAATTTCTTTCTTCAGAGACTTGAAGTTCTTGTCATACAGATCTTTCGCTTGCTTGGTTAGGGTCACACCAAGGTATTTTATATTACTTGTGGCTATTGTGAAGGGTGACATTTCCCTAATTTCTTTCTCCTTATCCTGAGTATAGGAAGGCTACTGAATTGCTTGAGTTAATTTTATATCCAGCCACTTTGCTGAAGGTGTTTATCAGGTTTAAAAGTTCTCTGGTGGAATTTTTGGGGTCACTTAAGTATAATATCATATCATCTGCAAATAGTGATACTTTGACTTCTTCCTTTCCAATTTGAATACCTTTGACCTCCTTTTGTTGTCTAATTGCTTTGGCTAGGACTTTGAGAACTATATTGCACAGGTAGGGAGCGAGTGGACAGCCTTGTCTAGTCCCTGATTTTAGTGGGATTGCTTCAAGTTTCTCTCCATTTAGTTTGATGTTGGCTACTGGTTTGCTGTATATTGCTTTTACTATGTTTAGGTATGGGCCTTGAATTCCTGATCTTTCCAAGACTTTTATCATGAAGAAATGTTGGATTCTGTCAAATGCTTTCTCAGCATCTAATGAAATGATCATGTGGTTTTTTTCTTTGAGTTTGTTAATATAGTGGATTACATTGATGGGTTTCTGTATGTTGAACCATCCCTACATCCCTGGGATGATGCCTACTTGATCATGGTGGATGATTATTTTGATGTGTTCTTAGTTTCTGTTGGCAAGAATTTTATTATTTTTGCATTGATACTCATAAGGGAAATTGGTCTAAAGTTATCTTTCTTTGGTGGGTCTTTGTGTGGTTGAGGTATCAGAGTAATTGTAGCTTCATAAATGAGTTGGGTAGTGTTCCATCTGTTTCTATTTTGTGGAATAGTTTGAAGAGTATTGGTATTAGGTCTTCTTTGAAGGTCTGATAGAACTCTGCATTGGACCCATCTGGTCCTGGGCTTTTTTTGGTTTGGAGATTATTAATGACTGCTTCTATTTCTTTAGGGGTTATTGGATTGTTTAGATCATTTATCTGATCCTGATTTAACTTTGGTACCTGGTATCTGTCTAGAAAATTGTGCATTTCCTCTAGATTTTCCACTTTTGTTGAGTATAGGCTTTTGTAGTAGGATCTGATAATTTTTTTTTTTTGGATTTCCTCAGTTTCTGTTGTTATGCCTCTCTTTTCATTTCTGATTTTGCTGATTTGGGTACTATCTCTGTGTCCTCTGGTTAGTTTGGCTAAGGGTTTAATCTATCTTGTTTGTTTGTTTTTTTTCCCCAAAGAACCAATTCCTAGTTTTGTTGATTCTTTGTATAGTTCTTTTTGTTTCTACTTGGTTGATTTCAGCCCTGAGTTTGATTGTTTCCTGCCTTCTACTCCTCTTGGGTGTATTTGCTTCTTTTGTTCTAGAGTCTTCAGCTGTGCTGTTAAGCTATTAGTGTATGTTCTTTCCAGTTTCTTTTTGGAGGCACCTAGAGCTATGAGTTTTCCTCTTAGTACTGCTTTCATTGTGTCCCATAAATTTGGGTATGTTGCGTCTTCTTTTTCATTAAATTCTAAAAAATCTTTAATTTCTTTCTTTATTTCTTCCTTGACCAAGTTATCATTGAGTAGAATGTTGTTCAGTTTCCATGTGTATGTGGGCTTTCTGTTGTTTTTGTTGTTATTGAAGACCAGCCTTAGCCCGTGTTAATCTGATAGGGTGCATGAAATTATTTCAGTCTTCTTATATCTGCTTAGGTTTGTTTTGTGACCGAATATATTGTCAATTTTGGAGAAGGTACTGTGAGGTGCTGAGAAGAAGGAATAGTCTTTTGTTTTAGGATAAAATGTTCTATAGCTATCTGTCAAATCCATAACTTCTGTTCATAACTTCTGTTCGTTTTACTGTTTCTCTGTTTAGTTTGTGTTTCCCTGATTTGTCCATTGATGAAAGTGGGGTGCTGAAGTCTCCCACTATTATTGTGTGGGTCTACAATGTGTGCTTTGAGCTTTAGTAAAGTTTCCTTTTTGAATGTGGGTGCCCTTGTATTTGGAGCATATATGTTCAGAATTGAGAGTTCATCTTGGTAGATTTTTCCTTTGATGAGTATGAAGTGTCCTTCCTTGTCTTTTTTGATTACTTTAGGTTGAAAGTCAATTTTATTTGATATTAGAATGGCTACACCAGCTTGTTTCTTGGGACCATTTGCTTGGAAAATTGTTTTCCAGCCTTTTACTCTGAGGTAGTGTCTGTCTTTGTGCCTGAGGTGAATTTCCTGTATGCAGCAAAAATGTTGGGTCCTGCTTATGTATCTGTTAGTCTATGTCTTTTTTCTGGAGAATTGAGTCCATTGATATTAAGAGATATTAAGGACAAGTGATTGTTGCTTCCTGTTACTTTTGTTATTAGAGGTGGAGTTAAGTTTGTGTGGAGAGTTTTGCTGGGTATAGTAGTCTGGGTAGGCATTTGTGTTCTCTTAGGATCTGTATGACATCTGCCCATGATCTTCTGGCTTTTATAGTCTCTGGCAAGAAATCTGGTGTAATTTTGATAGGTCTTTCTTTATATGTTACTTGACCTTTTTCCCTTACTGCTTTTAAAATTCTTTCATTGTTTAGTACATTTGGTGTTTTAATTATTATGTGATGGGAAGAATTTCTTTTCTGGTCCAAACTATTTGGAGTTCTGTAGACTTCTTATATGTTCATGGGCATCTCTTTCTTTAGGTTAGGGAAGTTTTCTTCTATAATTTTGTTGAAGACATTTACTGGCCCTTTAAGTTGGAAATCTTCACTCTCTTCTATACCTATAATCCTTAGGTTTGGTCTTCTCATTTTGTCCTGGATTTCCTGAATATTCTGGGTTAGGTGCTTTTTGCATTTTTCATTTTCTTTGACTATTGTTTCAGTGCTTTCTATGTTATCATCTGCCTCTGAGATTTTCTCTTCTATCTATTGTATTCTGTTGTTGGTACTTTTATCCATGACTCCTGACTTCTTTCCTAGGTTTTCTATGTCCAGAGTTGTTTCCCTTTGTAATTTCTTTATTGTTTCTACCTCCAGTTTTAGATCCTGGATGGTTTTGTTCAATTCCTTCACCTGTTTTGTTGTGCTTTCCTATAGTTCTTTAAGGGCTCCTACCTGTTTACTTGTGTTCTCCTGTATTTCTTTAAGTGAGTTATTTATGTCCTTCTCAAAGCCCTCTATCAGCATCATGAGCTGTGATTTTACATCCAAATCTTGCTTTTCGGGTGTGTTGGGGTATCCAGGACTTACTGTTGTGGGAGAATTGGGTTCAGATAGTGCCATTTTGCCTTGATTTCTGTTGGTAATGTTCTTATGTTTGCTTTTTGCCATATGGTTATCTCTGGTGTTAGTTGGTCCTGCTGTCTCTAGTGGGTGCTTGTCCCTCCTGTGGGTCTGCAAGCCTGTCTTACCACTCAGTATGAGTGGGTCATACACTTTAGGGATCATGGGCCACAGCAGTATTAACATGACCTTGGTCCTGTTCCCTAACTTCTCTATCTCTCTGCCTGCTGGGTTCTGGCTCTTCTTATCTGCTGTGGAGTTAGACCAGGTATATGATTTGTTTTAGATGGCTATGAGCAAGGTGAGTGATGCCATTCCATGGCCAGTGTTCAAGTCTTTATGCTTTTCTTTTAATATGAGTATGGTAATCAGGGCCAACGTTCAAAAACCTCCTTCAGTCTGCTGTACACACCTCATGCTTGCATGAGTGTGAGCAAGAAACCTGGTGGTTGTTGTCTTTGTTAGGGTTTCTTTTGCTGTGAAGAAACACCACTACCGAGGCAACTATTAAAAATAACAACATTTAGTTGGGTCTGGCTTACAGTTTAAGAGGTTCAGTCCATCATCTTCATGGTGGGGAAGCATGGCAGCATGCAGGCAGAGTTGGTGCTGGAACAGCCAAGAGTTTTACATCTTGATTGGAAGGCAGACAGGAAGAGAGACTGCCACAGGAGAGACTCATTTCATACTGTGTGGATCCTGAGCATAGGAATCCCCCAAACCCACCACCACAGTGTCACACTTCCTTCAACAAGGCCACACATATTCCAACAAGGCCAAACCTCCTAATAGTACCACTCCCTATGGGCCAAGAATATTCAAACCACCACAGTGGGTTAAAGCACTGAGACATCAAAGTGCTGAGTAGATTTTCCATTGCAGTGTTTTCTAGCTTCTTCTGACATAAACTTTGTGAAGTATGGTGTAAAACACACACACACACACACATACACACACACATACACACACACACACACATACACACCCCATGTTTTTTATTTACTTTGTGTCTATGTATGACATGTGTGTGCACTTGTGTGCTTAAGGCATTTTGATTTCCAAGTGTTCAATGTATTATTATCATTATAGTGTTTTCTACTTATCCTGACATACAACCTTGCAGAGCATGGTATAAAACACAAACCACAGAACCTTCTTTTCTTTCATTTGCTTTGTATGCAGGTGCACACACACGTGCTTGTGTGCATGTGTATATTTGCATGGTTATCGGGCTGAGTCGTGAGTGTCCTTACCCACTGAACTACCAGCTGGCCACACAGAATCCTCATACTCAGATATTAGTGGGCACTGCAAGACTGTGGCTGCAGAGCTTTGAACTTCACAAGGGCCCTGGGGGCAGACAACACTCACTGTATGGTTGCATATGTCATATCCCTGTGAAGCAGGGCCAATCTCTTCTTTGAACCGTCGCAATTCTGGAAAATGCTTCTCATTCCCTTCGTTTGCATATGAAGGGACTTAGGGCTTAGGCAGTATTGTTTAAAATCCATTACATATGTTAGATGCCAGGATTGGATAATATTGGCTAATATTAGTTAGTGCTAATAATGCTATCACCAGTCTTTATGGATTTATGATTCTGGAGTTTCAGAAAATGAAAGAGTCAAGTACAGAACTCAGACAAGATTCAGGAAACATGGGATCTTTTCTTGGAAATCACCTGACCAGAACCCCAGAAGAAGGTAGGACAAGGGTTGAAGCTACTGTGCTGAGCACTAAGTGAACTCCTTTTATCAAGAAGTATAATTGGTGACGTCAGTCCTCAGTAATACCGGCTTCTGCACATGCAGAAATATCTACAAAGTAAGTGGGTACAGTCACTGATTTCGGCACCCCTTAGTAAGTAATCGGCATCAGAGAAATCTTTTTGTGACCATTTCACTAACAACCTCCTGGTTACTGGAGTCAGAGGCAGAGGGATGCAGTGTTCGCCATGGTAACCAGGCATGGAAAGGCACATCCGGGAACAGCTAAGTGGGGAAGCCTGAGGGGAGGCGGCAGTTAGTTGCTCTGAGCAGTGAAGAGGAGCAGCGGGGAGCACCACCCTTTAACTCCACATACCACAGAGAATGCGGAGAGCTTAAGTCAAGAGCAGGGTTTTGAATTAAATTTATCATGAGCTATTGTTGCCGTATTTCATATGCATCCCTTAAAGAACACAGAAACTTATCATTTTAAAGGCTCATCCTAGTTAAACCAAGAGGCTTTTCCTGCCAACATCCACTCCTGCCTGTACCTTTCTCCTCTTTTAAGGAAGCTGCTAGTGAGGCGGAGGCCTCGGGGAGGGTCATGAAAAGGCACAGGCAGTGAGTTGGATGATGGAAAAGGAGTCATTAAATCTTGTTCTAATTGTTCCTTTCCTTTATTGGTTGTATTCTAGAACATAGCTGTGAGTCAACACGAATCGTTTGCCAATTTCTCCTCTTTCCACCGAAATTCTGGGTAAGCTTTCCAAAGGAAGAGAAGGAGGGAAGGTAGGAAGACAAAGGGGAATAGAAGTCCAGTGCATTAGTGTTATGTGAGAAAATTCCTAGGGGACTGGTAGCAGATATGTTCATGGGGCAGGGGTGGGGTGGAACAGCATACAGTAAACCCTAATTTCCAATGGTGGATCCACCAGTCTCTTAAAATACAAACATAGATGGACTTCCAAGGAAATACTTCGTCCCGTCGCTATCTGTTAACTTAAAACTGTACTCAAGCAGAGGAAACCAACATCAAGAAAATGTAGCTCATGTTGAGGCAGCATGGTGAGACAGATAATTAAGGGCTGGGAGAAGGGAGTTACTTAGGGATCTGGGTTTCAATGGCTCATCAAGAGCTTCCAAACAGCCCGCAGAGGGCTGTAACCCCCCGACTGAGATCTCATAAGCAGGCTCATGGGCCGTGTTCACAGTCAAAACATTCCCCTTGACTTCTTCCTGACCTACATACAGCGAGACATTTTTGTCACCTTTGTTTTTACCTTATCAGCCTGGCAACCTCCTCGATTCACCTTATAGTCTTATTTACCGAAGGAGACTCGTTACAATAAAATTGAGTATATGACAACGTTTTTACTCAGTCATTTAAACTCTTTGACTAATTTTGCTTCAAAATCCATCACATTCACACACATACACACACACACACACACACACACACACACACACAGCTATTGTTAGGAAATGTTGTTAAATGGATTATCTCCTAAGTCCTCCCTTGGGTGTGTACCACTGTCCTTTTGGTAAATGTGTCTCCAGACCCCGCTCAATGTCTGAACTCCATGAAGATATTTTTGGAATAAATTCTGGAGTCTGGCTTCACACTGACTCCTCCTGAAATTCTCTTCTGCAGCTTATGTCAAGGTCTCAGCTTCGCTTAGGAAAGGAGAGGTCTTGCGGCGCTCTTTGGATGGCTGGCCTGGCAATGTTGGGCAGCTTTTGTGCTGTAGTGGACAATACTCCTCAGCTGGATTTCATAGTAAATCATAAACTGAAAGCCTGAGGACTCAAATATCCCCTCTCCTGCCTCCATGCTGGAGAGCAAACCTTGTCTATCTCTGAGTTGCATACCCAGCCTCAAACATTCATATTTTGGGAGTTGGGTGGACTGGTATTTACTTTATAACTCTTACTGAATAGTTAGGGGCATTTGTTAGTATGCTATATCTCTTAAGACTTTCCTATAGAAAGCTGGCCTGCCCCTGTTCCTAAGTCAAGAAAATAGCTCTTATTTATTTGTTTTATAAGATTTATTTATTATTATATGTAAGTACTATGTAGTTGTCCTCAGACACACCAGAAGAGGGTGTCAGAAGAGGGTGTCAGATCTCATTACAGATGGTTGTGAGCCAATATGTGGTTGCTGGGATTTGAACTCAGGACCTTGGGAAGGGCAGTCAGTGCTCTTAACCGCTGAGCCATCTCTCCAGACCCGAGAAAACAGGTCTTCCTTCAGCTTCCTGTCAGGTTTGAGAATGAGTGTGGATTTGTGTTTCAACACTGGAGTTGGAGATTTATGGGCTACTCAAGTGTCCTGTGTGTGCATCAGACAAAAGAATATTCTGATTTATAACAGTCAACAATTTGGTTTATTTTTAAAAAAAATTACCTACACGTTGTTAATGAGATTAACCTAGAGATTTTGAGGGCTACTGGGGAAACAGAAGCGGCTATTTTTGGTGCTATGTGTTAATCGACGAAATCAGCTTCGTCTTTACAATCAATTCGAAGCAAACAGTTACACAAATGTTTGCAAGGCCTCTCTTTTGGGTCCTCCTTCTCTCTTCCCCCAAATCCATGAAAGACTGAATGTGGTTGAGAGATTTCTTGTGCCCAAGTGTTAATTAGTCCCGTGGTGCTTGCCTCAGCATCTTGCCAGACTTAGTCTATAAGGTTAGGGAAAGGGTAATAGCCAGGAGAATACGACCTGCATTAATTTCTGCACATAAACCTGTGGACTGTCCACAGAACCCACTAAGCCTTAACCACCCCCTACTCTATCCTTACTTCAAACATCACATCCTGAAGGGGACATACACATTCAAGTCCCGACAAATAGCACGTGGACAGTTCAATAGGGCCATCACTCACTTCCATACACTTCTAGGACAGATAGGAACAGAAGATCGGGGTAGAATTTTAGAAATAAATAAGAGTCCTGCTTTTAGCATGTGGGGCAGTCTCTTAAGGTCTGAGTTTGACCTTTGGAGTTCCAGCCCTGCACGGATGTGGAGACGCGTTGTCAACCTCCAGCTGCGTCGGCAAAGCTGAAGAGAGTCTTTGTTCTTGCTGTTTATATCGTTACAAGGACTAACTGGGCTGTGTGGAGCATGTCACGCGTGGCAGCATTTACAAACTCAGCTGTCTGGGCTCTGCGACTGTCGGAGCATGCCGTGAGGTGCATGAAATGAGATTCACTCCGCTTCTCGGTGAGGCACCAGGGCCATGGGCAGCCTCACTCGCTTACCTCAGCAAACCATCATTCGGAGGGAGAGACAGCTACATGAGGGGAGCTTGACTCAGTTTCCCTGCCTGGACATTGACCCTTTGAGGCCTGATGGTGTTTTATGGTAGGCTTGCCTTGTTCTTCAAGACATGTGGCCGCCTTCCTGGCTTCTGTCCACTAGATGCCACCATTGCTCTCAGCTGTAAGGATCAGAACTGTCCTCAGACATCCCCCAATATCCCCTGGGGGACAAAATACAAAATCACCTGCCGTTTGAAACCACCCGGTTCTGCCAGTGCCTGGCTACCAGGGCTCTGACTGGCTTCTTGCCTTGGCTGCTGGAGGGGCAGCTCCATCAGATTCACAAGTGTGGAAGGGGCGGGCTGACCAGCTCGTGTGGCAACTCTGACAGATCCGGCACATTTAGCACATGTTGGCTCTGAGAATAATGGGCAGAGGCTGGGATGACATTTTCAATAAATCAAAATGTAGGCTATCACAAATCTATTAATATTTTCTGGGAGTTTATTATGTACCAAATCAGTCATTCAAATGACTGCATGCCTTAGGTGCTTTCGTGAAATAAATTGGATTTCTTTCGGTAGGCTAGGAGCAGTAGGCAGGGAGAGCCTTTATTTCCTGGCCATACTGCGCTGGGTGGGTGATAAATGCATAGGTAGTCTCCACCAGCTAGGGCCTGTGATTTCCCCACTGACTCTCTTTTCAAAATAAAACCCATGCCCTGTTGCCCTGTGTCCTATTCCTAATTCACGTTTGATCCTGCATGGCTTCTAGCGCCCGTTTCTCCACAGCAGCACAAAAGTGAGGGGAGCAGATGACTAATAACAGGCTCTGCCGGCTTGGCTAGCTTTCTGGTGTGATTTAATTATAAATGAGAATACGGATCCCGGGTGGTGGGATCAAGGGTTTGAGGAGGATGAGGATATCTCTGAATATCAAGATAATGCTCTGACTTGGGGAATGGTGGCCCTCTAAACCTCACATTACAACTTGGTCTGGAGGGGGAAAAGTATTAAAGGGCATGGTCTTTGGAAGCTGTAAAGTCGCCTCAGGGAAGGGATGCACATCTGTATAAAGGAGGGTAGAAAAGAAGCGCTCTCTCTGTTACTTGGCCAAATAAGTTCACAACAAGAAGGCGCCATCTTGGAGGCAGTGGCCAACCCCCACCAGTCATCTGTCCTGCTAGATCCTGGACCTTGAGTTTCCTGGCCTTGAGACTCATGAGTGTTGGACATAACACTGTGGCCATCAGTCATGCAGGGCCACGCTCCAGGCCCCGAATGTTCTGGCGGGACTCCACCCCCATAGTCACCTGGCTACAGCGAGGTTTGCCCCACCCCACAGTTACCTGGCAACAGCCAGGTAGCCCGGTCCACTATAAAAGGGACTGCTTGGCCCCTTCTCGCTCTCTTGCCCTTTTCCCTTGCCCACACTCTCTCTCTTGTCTCTTGCCCCTCCTTTCCCCCCTCTCCCCATTCTTCTACCCTCTTTCCACGTGGCCATGACCAGCTCTCACTTCTCTATCTCTTCTTTCTCTCTTTATTTTTCTATCTCTTTTCTTTTCCCCTACTTTTCTATAATAAAGCTTTAAATCATGGGCTATCTCTTCTTATCAAAACCTGCCTTGCTGGAGCAATCGAACAGGCCTCACAGAGTCTCCAGTCGCCAGACCAGATCAAGGACTTCCTGCCCCCCTGCCCACCCCAGCTCGGTCGCCTCCCTCAACAGGTAAACAGGCCGCAGACACACCCCACCTAGCCATGTCTCCCTCTGCAGGTAAGTGGCCCGCTTCAGAACGGCCCAACACATGAGTACATTTATATATTTGGCAAATTACCAGCCTCAGGCATTTTGTCACAGTAGCACTAAGACTCTGATGCAGTATGTCCGACAGTGCAGTTCCTTCTTACAGTGACTTAATGGGAGCCAAGGCTCTGAGAACTATCAAAATTTACTTAAGAAGGTGCAGAAAGTGCCAGGAAGAGAGAGATCCTGGGAAACACCCCAGCCTGGACTCAAACACAATGAAAATCTGGAAACATTCTACTGGTTTATAAGGTACCTAGATTTTAAATCATTCTGAAAGCCTATAGAATTAAAAATAATGGGTAGGGAGGTCTCATAAGGTCTCGCTCCTAGTTGAGGAGCTGTTGGCAGTGATCAGCCCTACCATGTACATATGACTATCACTAACTGTACTCAGCAGTATACATACATATACATATGTGTGTGTATATATACATCTATATGTATATATGCACTTTGTGAAAAATAAGAGATAGAAGCTACCTTAAATATTATCTAGAAGAGATAGCAAAATACTTCTCAGAAGTCTAGTTATTTTTTAAAAAACAAATACACCCAATTAATTTTTTTTTAAATAAACAGAACACAGATTGTGGCAGAGGCAGGAGGATTTCTGAGTTCGAGGCCAGCCTGGTCTACAAAGTGAGTTCCAGGACAGCCAGGGCTACACAGAGAAACCCTGTCTCGAAAAACCAAAAAAAACAAAAAAAACAAAAAAAAAACAAAAAACAAAAAACAAAAAAAACAAAGACAAACAAAAAAAACCCCAAAAAACCCCCAAAACACAGATTGTAAAATATTATGCACGTCTGTGTTGATGCTTGCATGCACCATGGTAGACATGGTGGTCAGCAGACAGCTTGAATAATCAGTTCTAGAAATTGAACTTAGGCCATTTGGGTGAGTGGCAAGTACCTTTATCTGCTGAGCCGTCTCGCTGGCCCGGCATATGCTTTGGAAACAATGCCATCACTTTGAATTTTCATACACCAGATGAGCTGAGCTGACACACACAAAAAAAGAGGATTCGTTGATCAGGGGACAGAAGCCTCCTAGATCACAAGATCATGATGTTAAGTCTGCAGTCTTTGAAACGTTTGCTCTTTCTGGATCATACTGTCTCTGTTATTAAATTACTTAATTTATCAGAGCAAAAAGCAAAACCTCAGGGAGGCCATTAGCAATTTACTATTTCCAGTCCTTTTGGGAATCTGTTAATTGCCCTTTCATAAATGCTGCTCATTATGATTAAGACTTTGATTAAATGTGGAAGCCTAGCATTTATATAATATTACAGACATATTTAAAATGGATTTAAAGCTCCAGACTAGCATGGGCTATGCATTCATACCTATGGGTCTATAAGACTTACTGCTAATCGGCCTGGAATGTTCCTTTTTCCTTTTTTTAAAAGACATATTCTAATGTGTGTGGGTATTTTGCCTGGATGCATGTCTGTGCACCACATGCCTGCCTCATGCCTCAGAAGTGGACTTACAGACTGTGAGCTGCCACGTGGGGTTCTCTGTCACAGCAGCCAGTGCTCTTAATCACTGAGCCATCTCTCCAGTCTCCAGACCTAGGATTTTCAAGAGCTGGATTTGGGATAGTTATGACTGGCTCCCCTTGGAGAAGCTTCTGATGTAAGGACAGCTCCGATGGTAAGTCACAGACATTAGTGTGAGGAGCACTTGCCAGAGAAGCAGACCGGCTTCATGCGTTTGGGAACGCTTGAGCTTCAGGGACAGATCTGGAATTGTGAGAGGGGGGAAGGGCGCTGTGGTGAGAACGTCTGTGGAGTCTGTCGTGGACGCCATAGAGCTGTTATCCATGTCCGTCGGAATTCAACAGTACCCATTTGCAGCTTATAGCACCTTGCCAGAGGAGGAGACTGAAGCGAAGGGTCATGGAGTAGGTCTATTCAAGAGAAGGGATTGGAAAAACTGGCCTGTGCCCAACCACGGTCTTCTGTCTTCACTTATCTGTGCACATCAGGCAAGAAAGATAGTCAGAGGCTACAAGGAAGGAACCTTCCAGAACAGAGGGCATGTGGTAAGGAAAGGGGTTTGAGAGCGTATTCTCATCATTTGTAGGTCATTTTACTCAAGTTCAGAAGATCATTGGGTGAAAAAGAATCTTGCTGTAGCCCTTTATATACTTGCAAGGAAGAATTGGGTGGATAGTAATAAATTGATTATTTAACATGGTAGCATTATAGTATGATTATACACAGACATATGCATATATACGACATAAATCTAAACTTATTCAGGAGGTAAGAGATTATACTGCTTTTTTCCATTTAGTCAAGGAAGGTCTTTCCTGAGGGCTTGTTTGGAGAGGCACTGAACCCTTCCTTCTGGGTGGACCTGCCTACACTGTGCCTAGACTATGCCTACATTGGGCAGTTAGCAGCCCATGAATGAATCAATATTTCCTGGTCCTGTCCGGAGTCTTCCTTCCTACCACCCTCTCACCTTCCTTCTTCTCTGTCTTCACCCCACTCCTTAGACAAATATTTATCAAATGTCATAAAATTTGTTTGAAATAAGAAGGGGGGGTGTGTCCCTAAAACTGGGCTGGGAGGTAGAAAATAATTTAAGATACTAAATGAACAACAGAATTACACAGTTTGTGATAAAGGTTTTGGAAGAAATAAGGCAGAATTATGGAATAGATTGTGCCACGTTGGGGAAAAGAGGCTCAGAGAAAGCCTCTCTCTGTAGTAGGCATATAGCAGGGAGCTAGCCACATAGGTATCAGTATGCAGATTCCTCCAGGAGGAGAGTAGAGGCTATCCAAAGGAACAACTTGAGTTTTCCTGCTTACAGAACACTAGGAGAGTCCAGGACAGACATGGCAGTGACTAGGGCAGACGCCAGATGGCATTAGTCTTTGTAGATCGGGAATCAGGTCTTACCTAATAGGAGCTACTGAGGTTGTTCCTATAATTCTCAATAGGAGGCCAGCTCTGTCTGTAGTGAAGAACAGCCCACCTCCATCTCAGGCTTAAAAGCTATTTGATAGGAAAGACAAACGAGGTTCTTATTCCTGTCTATGACTAAGTCTGTTTCTTAAGACAGGGCTCTGTCCCACTTAACTGCTTCTTCCAGGAAATGACAGTCATGTTTTTGTTTCAAAAAAGTTGTAATCATCGATGATCAATGTTGACAGAGAGGAAACAACTGGCCACACTGGGCAGTGAAGAGAAATGAGGGAACCGGATACAGATCATAGGAAGCCAACAGGCTGCTGGTTAACTCTGCTCATAATTTTATTGATTGTAAAGACATATCTCAGGGAAGGGGAGTTGGCAGATGAGGAAAAAGGAGCGGGGGGGGGTCCTCAAAATTCTCACAACACCGTTCATAGGGGTCTGAGAAATAAGCCCGCCTGAGCACACTCATATCTCACATATCATTTTATCTCCCTCCCTCTCCCCTTCCTTCCTTCCTTGTCCTAAGGGGACTTATATTATTTACGCTTTCTGTATTTTAGTCTCCTTGCCAGTAAAGTTACAGTCTTCATGCTGGAAAAAGTCAGAGCAACATCACCATCAAGATTTTTCTTTTCAAATGCGGAATATAATAACGATTCAATTTATTATACCTGGAGACTTTTTTTTTTTTTTTTAAAAATTAACCTCCTAGAGATCAAAGTCATGAATTATTGATGATTGTTATGATTGTGACATTCCCCGGTAAATTTCCTTCTTGCATTGTCAAGGCTTGGCTTAGTCGCTAAGAGAAGCCAAGCCTTTACAAACCAACCATCCTCGGAATGGAAAAAGCTTTGCTCCACAGGAGCTCCCAACTGATTATGCGAGCATCAAGCCCTGGATTCATTTGCCTTCCAACGGCTCCTGCCACGCTGCTTCCAATTACTTTAAACAGGGCGTCCCATTCCCTTGTACCTGCTGGGTTCTGCCTGTCCATCTGTCCCCGCAGGGGCCTGAAGCCCCAGAAAGACGGTAGCAGTTAGAACGTTTCAACCTGATGTACCGTACAATACAATGACATGAGACTTCACCTCCTCTAGGTGAGTTGGAGAACGGGAGAGGAGCTGACAGAAATAAGGCCAGTGAGCGGAAGGAAAGGAGTCCCGCTGGGGGCCACTTCCTTTAGTGAGCTCAAGAGTTCTGAGGTGTGGTCTGTAGGCTTCTGCTAGAAACCGGTGTGCTCAGGTCACGGAGGCTTGAGTTGATAGCTTTAGAACACTTTAAGGGATTCCCCCCGCCCCCCCCAGAAAGTCATATGTCTGGGTGGATGGCTCCACTGTCAGCAGAGCGGTTCCGAAGGGCCTGCGTGTATTTATTTCCCCAAAGCTTTTTCTGTTGTTCCGTGGTAGGCAGGAGGCGATGGAGCAGGCTGGCTCTAGGAGTAAGTTTCTAGTATTCTCAGGGGAGAGGGATTGCAATGGTAGGGGCTACAGATAAATCTAAGAGAAGCAATCTATTCGATTTATTAGTGATTACTTGATACAAGTAAATCTTTTTTTTCCAGTGTGCGCACATGTGCCCGCGTCTTGTGGTGCTAGGACATTAAATAAAGGCATGTGCCTCAGAGCTGACCATCTAGAACTTAAAGACAACAGTTCTTTCTCATGTCTTTCTGCCACTCTATGGGGTTCAGGTTACTCTACCCCTCCCCCCAATCCCCACCCCCCCCCAAGCTACCTTTCCCTTAAAAATTCCTGGCAGAATTAAGTGAGATATAACTTAGCACAAGATCTGTCATAGAGTAAACATTTAACAAGCAACAGCAGCCACACATCTGTGCTGCTGAGAAGTGAATTAAATATTGCTATGTGAGGGAAGCCACTTTAGAGAGCCACAGAGATGACAGTCCTGCCCTACGCTGCGTCCTTGCCCGTGAAAGACGGAGCAGGTGCACCCGACAAGCTGATGGAGCAACGCTAGACTGCGTAGCTGGGGGACTATGTCCAAAGTCGTGGCCTTAAAGTGACAGGCTTAAATGCGGAGAGGATAAGTACCAATTTTTTTTTTTAGACTCAAACACAAAGTGAGTGCGGGAAGTTCCACAGGCTTCTGCTAGTGACAGGCTCACGCTGCCTCCCGGTGCTGACTGAACCTCTAAATGCTAAGAGGTACCAGCCCCATTGCTTTCAGGCCCAAACACCTGAGAACTGGAAGTTACTACTGTTCTCTAGGTATCGTGTTTACGGAGGGGGGTTTGTCTTCTTAATTACATTACAAGGAGATCAAACTTTAGTGGGTTCTGTTCCTAGTTCCATCTCCTGCAAGGTTGTCTGGCATATCTAGTAAGGCAAAAAGTACTCAGGTGCAGGTACTTGCTTTGATAATTCAGTTCCTTTCATTTAATGATTCATTTAACCATCAGATCTGCTCTACCAGGCTGGCACTGGCCCTCTCTTGCTTGAAATAACAATAATAAAAAACGGATGTTGCCAGTCAGAGCAACTTAAGTAGTTTGTCAAAATTAGGTAAGTTCTATAGATGGGATTTGAACTCAGGAAGTTTAATGTTAGAGTCAGTTTTTATGGTTTCCCTACATTGCTACTCTTTGAAAACTGTACCATGCCAGTATTTATCTAACCTATGGATAGTCACTGGAATAGTATGACCAAGAGGGATCCAGGGTAGAGTGATCTGACATGTAATACTAAGAAGGGGGCAGATCAGACCAAGAGGGGTGTGCTCAAAGCGGGGACAGAGATAACCCCTCTATCACATTCTGTCCTTGGGCAGCTTCTGTATCCAGCGGGCTGTGGTGCAGGAGAATGATGTATGTCAGCACAGAGGAACAAGACCACGTGGGCCTCTCATCTTCCTTTGCAGGGGAGACATTTCCCATCAGGATGATTAGTTAGAAGCCAGCAATGAAGTCCCTCAATTAGCATTCCTTCAAAATGCCATCTGTGAGTGACTAGAGAGGTGACAGCCAGCAGGCAGAACGCACAGGGCTAACTCTGCAAAGACAGGAGCCCAGGGAGGCAGAGTGGCTCTGTCTACTGCTGCCGGGCATGTTCAAGGGTCCACCCACCAAGCAAATGCCCCCTTACCATGGAGACAGAGTCAGAAGCTATGATTGAGTGGGTGCTTAAAGATGCAGCATCTTCTTATTTTTATACTCGATTTGACAGAATGCGGCTAACTTTCCCAAGCATCTGGAAATTTGCAAAAAAAAAAAAAAAAAAAAAAACCAAAACCAAAAAACAAAAAACCCACAACAACAAAAAAATTAAAAAACAAAACAAAACCTAAAATCCAACCGGGTTATGGAGGAGACGCATCTCAGAATGCATCAGGACTTGATAGCATCTGGTCTGCTCTCTCCCAGGCTCTGTGTACACAGCACTTCACAACTGCTATCCTCACAGGAGGGGGAGCCACCATACTTGGTTTTATTTCAAAACTGTAGTGAAATGCTTTGGTGTTGTTGTGGTAGGGAAATAGGAGAGGCATTGAGATTTCAATATGGGGGAAGCCAGCAGACCCGTTCCTACGGGGGCGGTATATAAAGGACTGAGCATGCTCAGGTTTATAAGCATGCATGTATAAATATGGGAGAGGATGGATGTCATGTAACTGGCCTCAGGAGAGTCACTATTCTTATGGCTTAAAGCCAACGAGCTTCTATCTTTTCCCAGCTCTCTGGTCGACTCCATTCTTGGCGGGGGGGTGGGGGGGGAGATAGTGGGGGCTGGGAGTGGGGAGATTCTCTTTCTTAATCTATTGTCCTCGATTCTGTCACCATCCATGTGTCTCTGGTGCTTTTTCTTTTTTGTTCTAGAACACAAGATCCTGGAACTCTCAGGGGTGTCCTGTGGACTCTGACCCAAGCTTATAAAACCACTATAATTGCTTGGTATCCATGCAGCTGAGAAGCCCCGTTGGTTCTTTCCATGCCCTGTGATAATAGATTGTGTCTTAGGGAAGAGTTTGAGATCTTGTGTTACTTAGATTCTGCATTGAAACACAAACAAACAAACATACAAGGAGACAAAGGCAAGGGGTCGCTGCTGCGAGTCTGAAGCCAGCAGGGTCTGCACAGTGAGTTCTAGGCCAGTCAGGAGAGACTCTCTCCGAAAAGCAAAACACAAAACCCCTAGGAACTGTTCCTATGGAGTTTAGTGGATCAATGAATTTCTTCACCCCCTAAATGTAGTACTTGAAATCTGCTTATACGGAAGCACCAGATGGAAGGGAAATTTCAGTGTCTTTACCCTGGTTTGTCCATCCGTTCATTCATTCTCTGAACGGATTCATTCACTGTGTTCACACTGTTAGAACGTTACACAGCTAATCCAATTTGATTTTTCTCACTGAAATTAGCATATAGGTTCTTGCCTCATGGGCTGGAAATGCTTTAGTTATATGCCTATGAGGGTTAGGCTCCATTGGAAGAGGGTTTTGCTCCAGGCGAGCCTGTAAGATCCATCTTTGCTACAGAATATCAAAGCCTCTGAGATCTGTCCTCAGCCTTCTCTGACACCCATGACCTTCTCTCTGTCCTGCCCTGCATTGAATGCTGGTTTGCACGAGTCTCCCTGAAGTTACACTGCACATTAGAAATAAATGGAGCCTCAAATGGAATGCTGCAATTTCTGGTACCTCCATGAGGTGACCAGAAAAGGTGAAAGTGGTTTTGACACTAAGTTTTATTTATCTCTTGATATAAAACCGCTGCTCTCATCTCAAAGGGACGGAGAGTTTATTCTGGGATATGCCAACCTGGAAATCTGAGTGCCCCTGGCCCAGACAAGTGGGTTCAGGTTTCTCTGAATACCATGCTTTGATGTGGTACTAGCTTCATGAAGTTTTTGTGAAGTTTTGTGAAGACAGAAAGAAGAAAGTCATAAATCAAGGTAGTTTTGAAATGCACTTGTGGAACTATCAGATGGGTTGGTTACTGCAGAGAAGAGGAATCTCTACTGAAGGCCTTGACTGCTATCTGATAACCTTCTTGGCCTCTGGGTCACTAGAAACTACAGTCAGTTAGTACATTTGAAAGGATTTACCTAATAGTCATGAGAAATGCAGCTCAAGGACAGAGGTGGGCAATAAATAGCTATTAAGAGGGCTAAAGATAGCCTCATATAACTTGGCTCTGAACCTAAAACATTCTAGCTCTCTGTGGTCACAGAGGTTCTAGTCAGTCAGTCAGTCAGCCTTGGAGAATCTTTGACACAGGTGAGGGAACCCCACCCCCAAACTTCAGTTCATATATCCCAACAAAGAATTATTATTTATGTAGTCAGTATCAAGAATATTAACAGAATATTTTATATCATCCTTTTTGAGCTGAGCCTTTGAAATCCGGTTTGTGTTCTGCATTTATGAATTAGGTCAGCCATGTTTTAACTGTTCACTGGCACCTATAGGTAGTGGTTATGATACTACTGAGTACAATTTGACCTAGTGGCTACCATGCCAGCAACACGTGACCGTTTCTAGTTGTCCTATGATGCCTACTCTTTCTTTCTCCTGAGATATGAGTCTTACCTGGATATGCAGTTGTTAGGCTAGAGACTACATTTCCCAGCCTGCCCTACAATTTATCATACCACATGACAATGACTGTTAGCTGGAATATAAATAGAAGACAAGCCTGCAAGTTTTGAGTTATTCCCTTCTCTTGTATTCTCTTCATTCATGCTAAAGGGTCAGACATAGTGACGAACCTTAGGTTTCAGTATTTCGGAATATGATCTTATTTGAAAATGACACTCTAGGTATGAATAGTCAAGGCTACAGTACATGCGGGTAGTCCGAAACAATATGGTACATTCCTGTAAGAGGAGAAAAGACCCACATACAAGAGAAGATGGCCTCGTGAAGATGGAGGCAGAGACTGCCAATGATGGCCAGTAGATACAAGGTACTGGAAGAAGCAAAGATTTCATTCATGGTTTTCAAAGAATGCATGACCTTGCTGGCAGCCTGATTTCTAACACTCAACCCAAAGACCTTTGAGGCAGTACATGTTGTTGCAAGCTACCTAGCTTGTGGAGCAACTAGCTATTCCTTCAGAGTACAGCTGCAGAGTCTGTTGTGTAGCAATTTCCTCTGAGATAACCCTTCCATCTTGGAAGGAAGTCTTTTAAGGCTCAGGATGTTCTAAAGGGAGATGAGACAGTTCAACTTGCCGGGAAGCAATCAGGAAGTAGACAATTCAAAGGTTTCAGGAAGTCCCTGAAACTGACCAGATACATCAGTTTCCTCCCTCTCAGAGCTTACATAAGCAGTAAGGACTACCGAGAGATACTCTCAAACAAGCTGAGCTACCTAGGGGAGGCTCAGACCAGCCTAGAGACCTAGACAAGACAGATCAGTCAAGCTGCCTTCAAGAAGTTGAGACCAGCACAGCTGCTTGGAAGATGGAAAGACTGGCTAAGCTACCTGGAAAGAACACTCTCCAACTGGTTGAGCTGCCTGCAAGTTATATACTACACTCTATGGTTTCAGTTTTTGGGAGCTGTCACCCATGCTGGGGTGGGCTTGGCTGATGGCAACCATCTCGAGTCATTTCTACTCCAGTAAGAAACCACCCATACTCCTTCCTATAAGTAGTCCTGGTAAAACACATTGGCTCACCAAGCTGGGCGTTAGTAGCATTCTTACTTTGGTTGTTGTTGGTTTCCTGTGTGGGGTGAGCAGACATTTTCTTTTTCATGTCTCTCCAAGAGCATTATCGCACAACACCACTGCCAAGGATCAGCCTCATTGTTGGCTGGAGGCCTTCAGTAATGGCCCCTTGTCAGCTCTCTGCCACTCCAAGCATGGCTCAGGCTGTGAAGCACAGGGGATGTGGCCTAGGAATTAGAGGTGCCTTAACCTCCTGAGGATAATCTCCCAGGGAAGAGTGATCAGAGGACAGAGCGTCCAGATACAAGGGCTTGGAAGGGTATATCTTTTCAGTTCTCATAAAGACAGAGTGCTCTCCTTAAAACAGACCTCATGGCAAACAGCACCATCTTAGGAAGAAACCAGCTCGCTCTTTGGTTTAGGACTGGGAATAAATGTGGAACAATGGACCACTCAGTCCCTCTTTGCGGATGCTCCGTGACTCCATTGTAAAGTAGGGTTCTCAGGTCTACCTGCATCATACTTTTCCTCCCCCCCCTAAAGCGTTTCCTCCCCAGAGACCAAGTAATCTGAAACACAAAGAATTTTTAGACGTTGTTTTCGGTTTTCTTTTGGAATTTAAGAAAATATCCCTTTCTATTTGACAGAATGCATATCAAGAGCTGACATGAGGAGCCCAGGATTTTGCTTTGCTCACTGCCAAGGTGGGCGGACAGACAGCAGGGATGAGTAGCTGCACTAGGTCCAATGTTCGCCAAGGTTAGCACTCCCATACCGTCTCTAATAGAAAGGCTCATTTGTGATGTTCTACAATTGTTTTCCTTTAAAAGAAATACTTTAATATATTTCGTTTAAATTGTACGATGGCAATTATGCTTCTAAGTCTGATTAAGTGGCCTGGTAGAAGGAATCTCTGCTTCCATAAGGAGTATTTGTTTTTCAATAGATGGGTCTAATTTTCCATGGTGGGAGGAATCATATTATAAGCATCGAGACTGCCTTTTTTTTCATTAGTTATTTATAAAGCTCTTATTAGGCTGATTAAATGTACAAAGGGGAGAAAGATAAGTTATTGTTAATCAATTTCTCATCTATTCATTATGGAGCTGATAGAAAATGAAGCTCACTGTGGGGGATTTTTTTTTTTTTAAAAATTCAGACTTCAGATCATTCCAATGCCATGTATCATGTCAATAAATAAACAGAACCTTTAACTTTTTACCATTAGTATCCTTGATCCTTGTCTGTCTGTCACATTTGTTATGCCATCTTCCTCAAAATTCCTGCTGTGATTCCTCATTGTGCGGTAGGTGAAAACATAGTCTTTGGGTAGGAATGTAAGCTGGACAGTTTCTGGTCGATGTTAACCCTGTCCTGGTACTTTATTCCCTCTCTTTTATGAGATCTCACGATGGGTGCTGTCTTGTCCTCACTCTATGAAATTTACTGTGGGCAAATGACACACTTGGCTAACGAGAGGAAGTGGAACAGATTTATACCGGGAGACCACAGTCTATAATTGTTGGCATCCACATCTCTGTCCCTACCCTTGTTGTGGCACATACACATTGGGTATAGGTAACTATAACAGTCAACAGGCTGCTGTCTTTCCCATGTGGCCCACCTGAGAATGATGAGGAACAGAAGTCCTTGCTAACTCAAATGGACACGTTTTGTAATTGATAAAGATACCCTTGTCTCAAACCATTAAAAATTGGGGCTGTTTGCTGTGGCAACACTGTTTAACATCGGAGTTCCCTCTTTCAAAACTTGATCAGCTCCATTATGTTTGCAAGTGAGGTTTGACTTGGAACTTCTACATATAGTAGAAACAATAACGTCATCTTTCTGAGAAAGAGGAGGAGGAGGAGGAGGAGGCGAAATTTTGTCTTTACTGTCCAATACATCCTGGTGCTCCCTTAAAAAACTTCCTAACATTTTTTTGGAACTCAACCTGAAACCCAACGAACTAGAAGAAGCAAAAATCTCTCCAGTTAAATTTGGGCACAACAGTCACAATCTGTAGCTTGTAAGAAGGAAGGATCTGGACAAACACAACATATTTTCTTTTGTCCCACAGAGTGTTTCAACAGAATCTAAGACACTGCTTGAAGATGGGTGGTTTACACATACAGCTTGGGTTTTGAACTTCCCTTAAGCAAATGAAGCGTTAGGACATCATCGCCTTTCCCATAGTCTCCCATCTTCAGGATCATGTCAGTTGCCACTGTCATTATTCTTACACATCTGTGATACTTGGAAAAATATCCCCCTGTCCCCTGTGGCTATTTGAAGTAGCAGAATGTATTCAGGAAAGGTTGAGTTATCCTAAAAGTCAAAGGATGCATTTCTCTCTAGCACACCACTGCCGAGTGCTAAAGCTGAGATTGTTAATGCTTGGCAGCCATCCTATCAGTTACTGGCACTGTCTCTTGCCTTTTTTGTAAGTACCAGAGTTTGTGATGTCTCTTCTGGTGTCTTACATATGCCCTCGTGGTCGGGTTCTGAAGACACGGTCCCTGGTGCCCCCGGCTGCCAGTCAGCTGGGGTGCTCATGAGGAATGCAGGCCACGGGATTTCAGAACCGCTGAATTAGAGTTCCTGCCATTTTTCTGCGTCTTTTATAAGCATCTCTCTTCTCCAGACAATCCCTGGGCATAATTCACTAGGATAATCACCAAGCTGTGGCTGAAAGAACTGCGAAACACAGTACCAAAGTTCTAAGAACTGGGAGAGAAGTTTTCTTTCCTTTCTGGTACTGCTCGGCAGTACCAATGTGATCAGTTGCAGGCTGATTGGCACCTTGGTCGCCTCTCAGCCTTGGCATTTATAGACAAGGCCACCGTAAATATCCCTGTCAAAGCTGAGGTGTGGGAATGTGTTTTCATCTAATTTTGGTAAATGCCAAAGACAGAGTGACAGTTGGGTGTTAGGTTTTATAGGAAACAGTGACGTGATCCTCAAAAGTGTTTACCATCTACGCCCCTCATGGCAATGACTCACTGCATGCTCCTGTGACTCTGTGTCCTTACCAGAATTCAGTGTTTTACAGTCTGGTCACGTTAACAGGTAAGACTTGTGGTCGAGTGATAGGACGTCCATCTTCTCAGATGTTAATTGGGCATCTGTCTATCTTTGGTGGGGACTCTGCCCCTTTAAAAATCAGATTGTTTGTCTCCTAGTTGTTAGCTTTTATAGTTTGTTTATTCCACATAGCAGCCCATTATTGAGTATGTACCTGGGCAATATTTCCCTCCCAGTAAGCCGTCATTTATGGTTGGTCTGTTTGAAGGAGTCCGGAGCTGGGTCCAAACACAGTTGCTCACAATGTTGCCTGCTGTAAGTCTCTGCACTTGTAGCAATCTCTTTTCCCCTTCAGCTTCATGGTTCTGATTGGTCATTTGTTTTTTTTTTTTTGTGGTTTCTGACATTCCAAATTTGTCCCTTTGCTTCTCAGAGGTGTCTTGTGGGTTGACATGGGTCTATAAACCAAAGGAGTGGGGATGGGTAAGGAAAGAAGGGACCTAAAAGTACAATTTATCCATAGCCCTACTTTATGCTGTGTCTGGGAGTAGACGGGAACCACATTCGTATGGTATAACTCCAGCTGGACATCCTGCTGGAGATGTGGGTAAGTGTGTAAGCTTATTATCAGCCACCAGAGGAAGCAATGCCTCTACCACTGAATCAGTGTCATGGATTATATTGAAGCTGCTTTCCATAGTTCATGAGTGCATTATTGTTACTGTTGCTGGTAGTGTCCATCTTGTGCTCTGCTCTGCTCAGAGAAATTAGTTGAGTTGGTATTAAACTAGTTGATAGCAACACCCTTTATGCTCACGAACAGCTTTTTGCGTCTTTAAAAACCAACTCACAGTTTCCGTGAGTCAAGATAATTGATGAAGAGGACCATTTCTTACAAAGCTGAGGAAGTAGGTGAAGTTCTTGAGGCTCCAAGAGGCTTTCTACCTCTTGTCCTCCAAACTAACATCAATCGGCCCTAGAATTCTTCTCCAAAAAAACCGGCAAAATACCGGCAAAGCCTGGTCAGTTAGTTATGCTTATTGATTTGTGGGACTGGGGTAGCTAGAGTTCCCTTAAAGATGAGACCAGGCAGAGAGAAGGCATAAAGAAACACAGGGGTGGAAAGCACAGAAGGCCAATAGTCCTGACATGGAAGAATCCTGACTGGAGGAACGAATTCTGAAGAGACACATGTGACCTCTCTTTGGCTGTCAAATGGAATCTCATACTGGGGGAAAGGGTAATACTGAAGTCCCAGTGTCTGCCAGATGGGGGAGCTCGTCTGCCAGGAAGAGACTTCATAGAGCTGACAACTTGCAGAAGAGACTAGTCCAGACAGTGACCTTAGTGGTTGCTGGGATCATACCTTGACCAGCATTTAGTTATGCATACCTCTATTTACATCTAAACCTCATGCCAGCATCCTAGGAGATGGACTGGAAATTGCTAGAACTCTTTTCATCCTTCTTCCCCAGGTGGCCATGTTGACCAAAATCTACTTCCGTGCTTATTAGTATTGCTTGAATGGTAGTCAAACCTAGCTTATTAGCGCTGCTGGGGTCCAGGTGTTGGCCCGCAAACACATCAATAGCCCTGACATAGTGTGTGCTGATGCTAGCAATGACAGAGTGCTGGTGAAGGGGTTGCTTGGCCTAGGTGTCTGCCCAGGATAAACAAGTGGGAAGGACAGGTATGTGATAGTTATGAGTGGTTGACCTGGAAAGGACAGACAGATCCGGATTCAAACACTCTACAGCTCAGTGGAAATGCAGCCTATGGGCGCCACTGCCTTGTCTTAGACCAGCCTTTCCCCAGTTTAATTTTGGGTGCTGCTGGTAAGCACTGAGTTAGGTTGGATCAAACATTAAGCCCGAGCTTGCCAAAGACACTTCTCAATATGCTGATATTAATTAAAGGAGCCATGACTTTGAGGGTGTCATGGCTTCCAGCCTAAGGCAAGCAGTAGTGGTGAACTCAAAATGCAAATGGGAGTCTGTGGTCGGAGAAGGACATGGGATACAGGCATTGTTTATACTAGACTTGTTATAGTTATAGGGATGGTAGAAAAGGTGTGCATCTGGCTGCTGTCATTGTCACAGAACCGCAGAGCTCTGGGTAATTTATGGGTGTCATTCCAGAAACGTCCATGTTTTTTGAACAATACATATATGTCTTTCACGCAGTAGCCACTGCTCACACAGTTTATTCTTTGCTGCTCAAGCTGATGTGCTCTTTTGCAGGCTTCTTTAGCTTATTCTCAAACCAGACAAACGGGGTAAGAACCTCTTCCATTCTAGATAAACTCTGCCATTGCTGCTGCTTGGGGCTTCTCTTGCCAATCTTTCGAAGCTGCAGTGACTCCTGGAGACAGAAGCTTTTCATTATTTGCCCTCCTGTTACAGAAGTGATGCGAGGTCAGCCAACAGGGCCGGAGTTGGGGCTTTTGGGTGCTGGGGCTTGGTTCTTCCACTGGGCTCGGCCCCAGCACATACTTTGAGGACCACCGCTCTTCTATGAAGGTCATAGGCAGAAGCAGTCTGGCCTGCACTTGATTTCTTTTTAAAGATTAGAAATATCATTCATAGCACCACAGGGTGGCCTCTATATAATGCCAGATGTGAGGATTCTTTTCCAACCTTCTGTTAGGGATTGTGACAATGATGATGACATTAGGAGCCAGGCTCCCTTCCTACCTTGCAAGTCAAGACCCTCCTCAGCCTCTTTGCAGCAGCATGGGGCCTGTGGGGCCAGCATTACTCTTCCTCTTCATTGTTCGTCTGGATTTTTAACCTTGATGTCTTAATTTGTTGCCGTGTTGGTCCATCTACTTGTGTAGCATGAAGGAAGGTATTAATATTCCTTGAAAGTCACATCAGCGACATGGTGTGGGGATAGGAGATAAGATTTTTCAGATCTGGAGCCACACAGTATGCAAAGACAGAGGCTTCAAGATGTAGCCCAAAGAGTCTCAAGGGCTGGGCAAGTGTGTCCGTAAGAGACTTAATGAGGAGAGCGTTGGGAAGTGTGACTTTTCTGAAGACTAGCCCTCACTGTTTGGACTGGTCAGTCGTCTCTCTCTCTCTCTCTCTCTCTCTCTCTCTCTCTCTCTCTCTCTCGATCCCAGGAGACAGGGGTCACTGGCAGGAAAACTCAGGAGTGTGGAAACTTGTCTTTGACTGTTTACCCTAATGACAGCTACCATCATGGCACGGGGCCTTTTCCATAGTTCAACCCAGTGCAATCATGATCCAAGGAGGTAATTTTTAATTTTAATCAAGGAACTGAAGCTAAAAGTGAGGGGAGAGAGGAAGTGCCTATAAAAGCTATATGTGGAGCGGTTCTCCCAGTGTGCAGAGGGGGGAGGACCATTCTTTGACTCTGTCAGGCTAAGGAAGTAGGCCTGTTTAGGTGCACATGGTTTTGTCAAGGTATCTTTCTGCTTGGTATTTGAAAGCTCACTCGTCTCCTGGGAATGGGATGGTCTAGCTCCTCTCAAGGGAATTTAAGGCACTGCCCATCAGCTTTGACTCAGTGTCGTAGGCAAAACCATTAAATCATACCATGTATTTGTCTGCTCAGGTAGGATGGCCAGACAGAGGGCGGTGGTGCACAGACTCATACCGGTGGTCTCCTGGTTGAGCTATTAGGGATGGCCGGTCCCCCTCTTACTGCTCTGTGTAACCCCCTCCCTGCATTTGGTAAACTATAGCTGAATAGTAAGTGTCGACACCCGAGCTGAATGAAGCTCCTCCCTTACGGGTCCCCCAGCAAGCACTGTAACTTACTTTTTCATCTTTGCAGGCCAATGTATGAGACGGGTCCTGGTTTGTAATAAGGGTTCAACAATAGTAGATGATATAAACGACCTACCTTTCAACACGAGGGAATGTCTTCTGTATTCTTATTTCGGGGAGTGAAGTTTTGATCCATTGTATCCATGGCAACACTTCACTAATAGAAGCACTGTACACATTGGGCTTAAAAGCCGTTATCTTTTTTTTTTCTTAAGTGCCGTGATAGACTAATAACTGTTAGTTTGCAATCACAGACAACAAAAGAGATGATTGCACGGATGTCTGAGAATCCAGGTGTTAATTCAGCAGCACAGAAATGTGTGTGTGCCTGCACTTTAGTTTCTTAAGGCTTGGGAGCAGGTGTGTTCTTGCGTTGGAATTCACTGGAGTCAGATTCAAGACCTTCTGTAATTCTCCAGACTCAGAGGAACAGATATCGCCTCCAAAAGGTCACCCACCACGAGCCCCCTGCCTTCAGGCAGGACAGGAGATAAAATGCCCGTGGACCTGCTATCCTTTACAAACCTGTCTCAAGGAGAATAGAGATGAGCGCGCTCTACTCCGGCTGTGCTTCTCCAGAGGGAGAGCCCTTCTGGTCCGATTTTACTTGATAACGAATTCTCCCCTGCTACATTGTAGAACCACTTCCCTTTGCTCGATCCTCAGCAGAGCAAGACATTGGTTGGCACCACGCACGGAATGACCTTCAGTACACAGAGCAACTCCAGCTGGACTCTTCGCAGCCTCAGTAAGACCAGGTCCTTAAGAATGTTCTCACGACTGGCTTTGTAAGCATCTATCCTTGCAAGCATTTTTGTCTCTTTCAGTTGAAGAATTTCGATTCACTCGTATCCCACTTACTTTTTTGCCTTAAAATTAAACACCAGGGTAATTCAGAACTGACCACAGCTAAGAATAGGGCTAGTCCAGATAGTATCTCGGGAACATGTCACATTTTTTTTAAAGTAACAGTGATACAGAATGCTAGTGTAGCATGGCTCTAGGCATCTCTATCTTCTAGGTCTTTCTCAGCAGAACTGCCTCCACCCTGTAATGGCTGGGGTTACAGGACTGTACCAGCACACTTGGTTTATGTAGTACTGTGGCTCAAACCCAGGACCTCATGTATCCTAAGCAAGCGCTCTAGAACTGAGCTACATCTCTAGTCCCACATAATATAAAAATTGTATTTCTGATGTGAATGGCCTGTGCTGCCACCTGAGCCCATGGCTGCCTCTGAGGGCCTTGTCTGGTTCCGTGATTCTACTTCAGTCAGGGGCCGTGCTCGTGGCTGGTGCTACTGTGGAAACCCTGTGGAAGCCCATTATCCATGCTCTAGATGACTGAACAGAGCAGAGAAGCTTCTTTTGCTTTTTGTATCGATGACCACGGATGCACAGTTGAGAAAGACATCTGTGACATCCCCTACTCCCACCCCCCCAAAAAAACATAACAGCCTAAAAAGGAAGCCATCAAAGAGAGCTCTTTAAAACCCGTGATAATGATGCTGAAATGTATATCCCTACGATAATGGCTCCTGGTGGGGCTGCAGGTCGAGAAGGACTTAGTTTTCTCTAGGGGGCTGGCTACTGGAAATTCGATCATTCTCCAGTGAGTATATGAACAACACAGACTGGACTTACTTTTTATTATCATTTTTATTTTGTTGGGGGGCGGAGGGTGTGTCACAAGGGTTGGGGGCAGACATGGAAGGACCGGGAAGTGCGATCGGAGAGGATGATGTGAAATTCCCAAAGAGTCCATAAGAATAGTATTTGGAGAAAAAGATTCATTCTCTTGTACTATAATTCTGCTACTGGTGATGATTATTTGTGGGGGTGAGTCTCTGCACCGTGCAGTGATGGCTGCCACTGGGTGCTGGCTCACCGTGGTGCACAGGGTGTTGTCTTTGTTTCCCAGTTCGCACAGTTGCTTCAAGTTAATCTGAGATCGATGCAAAACGGCAACACCGACTGAAGAAATGTACCCATTTGTGCCTCGTAGTCTAATTTCCAAACCCAGCAGGTTCAATTTACTTACAAAGGTTGGTCTAAGATAGAGTCCTCAGTGCAGAAAGGCAATTTAACCAAAATGCTTTCCTCTAATTACACAGCACAGCTATTTGCATAAGTAACCAGTCTGGGGATTCAGGGGACCTTGAGAGACTCGGTGCTATTAGAGCGGAAGTTATATTTTTGATAATTTTAAAGAAAATAATAGCAAGTCAAGATCTGAAACGCTTCGTCTTTCTAGAAGTAAATGGCAGAAGGTCTAATCATATGTCACTCAAGTCAAGTATGTGCTACAAAGAGAGTCCTCTTAATGGGGAGCAGTCAAATATAGATCCCTTATCATCCACAGTGGCCATAGCTGTAGCACAGGATGTTGGTCATACTGCATGAGGGTAAAGGACAGTTTGTGCCAATCAAGGCGAGCAGTCCAGACATTATTTTCCTCTGCCAATATGGAAAATGCTACTTTTAAAGCCTCTCCTGATCTCTTGTCTGCTGTAGAAAATGAAGTCATTTCTTAGGTTAATGGGCTCAGGTTATCACAAAAAAAAAGTTATCTTAAAATTCGCTAAGACATTTCCAACATATTGATAAACAGTGGCATTGTTTACTAGGGATGAAAATAAATGTTCTTTGTAGAGATTTTTTTTTTAAGTAGACAAAACAGTTTCCTGAAGGAATGGGCCTATGAGACCCAAGTCTCTGTGCTGCAGCGGCAGCCAATCTGTCAGATTGGAACTAAGACATGAACGCAAACATGGAAGCAAATGAACACAATCTAGGTTCTCCCTTCTGCATCCTTAATAGATGATTTAAAGATTTGCAGTATAGCGTTGCATGATGTCTGCCAACTTTCCTTCCAGTAGAAAACAAGCCCCACAGGCTTGATGCAAACCCAAGAGGGAGCTCTTGGCTCTATAAACTCTCAAGTCCTTGGCCACAGAGATAGAGTATCAGCAAGCGTCCCAAAGAAAAAGCAGAAGAAGAAATGTCTTTCACAGCCTCCATGGGCATGTCAGGTCTGTCATTTCTGCAAAAGCTTTGGTCCATGACAATGGACTGGACACACTAGGAATTAAGGTCAGGTTGTCACCAACTCTCCAGGAGTAACCAAACCCACCCAACAGGACCGAAGAACAGTTGTGACCTATCCAAGTGGCCGGACAATTCTTTAAAGGCATCGCCAGAGGTCAAGATGAAAAAGGACAGCCTAGACAGTGAGTTGCAGGTTACCAGGGCACAGAAGTGGCAGATGGGTTGATCTTAAGGAAAAAGAAAAAAAAAATCTGCTAACTGGTGCGGAGTTAAACTAGGAGAAGGATCTCTCACTTTAGTGGAGATAGCTTCAGCGCCATTCATTACAGTCCCCCAACACCCAAGGAAGGGCTGACCTCGCTGTGAGGACAGCCTGGACTTGGGGCTCCATCTCCCCTGCATGGACACACTAAGCAGGCATGACTTATCATCATCATCACTGTAGACCTTCAAGGGTCATGGGGTCACAGAGATGGGAACAGAAAAGAAATGTGCCTCACCTGTCTTGGAGATCTACAAAGGTCGGCATTGACAGAGCAGTAATGGGCGTGGTTTACTGGCTATTAGAAGGGCCCCCGGACTGAGGTCCCTGAGTGTCACACACAAATGCACATAAGCAGAGGTGCATCCCAAGCCCACTGTGTGGCTTAACTCTCAGGAAGGATGAGCCATGGAAATCACCCTTTGAATGGCAGCTCACAGCAATCCTCCTCCCTTAGTCTCTGGGAATTGGAATTATAGGTGTGAGCTGCTACACCCAATTTTGACCTGCCCCTTTGACTGCAATGGGGATCTAATCCAGAGCTTTGTATTTGTTTAGGAGGTGCTTGTCCACTAGCTGAATCTCCAAACCCTTTCCCATTTTTGTAGTTTTTTTATAAAAGAGTGTTTACATGATACCTTTTCTAAGGCAAATGCAGGCATGGGTACTCAGAGGAACAGGAAGCTGGAGTTCTACGGGAACATGCCTTTCTGACATGCCACACTGCATGGATCTTGCTGTTGCTGCTGTGTCTAACGAGCCTGACTTTCCTTGCCTATCTTGTGGTAGAGACCATGACAATGATCCTCCACAGTGACCTCAGAGGTGACTAGGTTCCAGATCTGTCACTGAAAGCTGGACCCTGGGCAAAGTCCTTCACTTTCCTAGCCTATGTTTCCTCCTATATAACACAATCACAACATGGCCCATCCTGGGATGTCTAAAGATCACAGGTAAAGGCAACACCTAGGTGTACTGTCTAAGTTACATAAGGGTCCATGAAGGGTTAGGTGTTGCACTGAAATAGGCACTCATGGGCTGACAAGATAGACTGGTGTGAAAAGGTACTTGGTACACAAGCCTGATGACCCAAGTCAGATGATAACTAGAGCCCAGGAGAACACTGACTCCTAAAGGTTGTCCTTGTATCTCCACATACAGGTGTACTTGCACTCACAGATATGCAGAACGCACACATGCATTACACATGTACATGCGTACATGCACACACATACAGTGAAATTAAACTATAATCTGCTCTTGCTACAAAGCACCAGGTCCTCTTGGGCCAATGAGGGGATGTGACGCTGGATGCAAGCCTGCTGTCTCCGCCTTCATTTTGTGTCTGCCCTTCAAACTGAAGGCACAGAGATAGCCTTTCCACTCTAGTTAGCTTGAATTCCCCCAACCCTCTACCCCATAAGAGGCCGATTCTCACTGAGGTTGAGGCCACAGTCTCAGGGACAGATCTGCTCACAAACTGAACAATCTATGACATCACACCCAGACAGACCCCCTTATAGGGATGGATTAGAGATGGGCAGGATCTCGTGCTGACCAGGACTGCTCAGCTATGTGTACCGGTTGCCCTCTGCTTAAAGCTGAGCCTCATGTCCACACCTTCAAGATGGATTTGGGGGCAACTGGACTCCTATTTGTTCATCTTCCTGATGTGGTCATAATGATCACATCTCCATTATTGTCTCTCTAATGGGCATGCTGGGAATGGGTGAGAGTCTGGCCTGTAAGGGCTGCTGTAGGCTGGGGTTTTATCTTAAAACCTCTGCTAATGGTCCAGTGACCAGAATCCCAGTTGTTACTGCTTCAAGGAGCGCCCAGGTTGTCCCTGCCAGGGTCTCTGTCTCCTAACAGGGTCTAGCCCAGCTCTGAGGGTCTCTGTCCTTCTACTGGGTCTGTTCCTCCTCTCACTGCTCCAGCTGCCCTTGTTCCCGGCTCCTTGCTGGGGTCTGTACTGGAGTCCAGGGGACAGCACTGATGGCTTCGGCTGCTTTTGGTGTCACTGGGAGGAGAGCGCCTTGGAACCCTGATCTTTTCAAAGCAGAGAGATGGCTCTCGGTTATGATCATGTGCCTGTCTTCACACACTTAGCCTCTCAGGAACTCTAAACTCGTGCCTGAAGGCATGTGTGGCTGAAACAGTGAGACCACAGAAGTAGATCTGTGAGAAGAACCAGAGAGGGGGACCAGAGGAGGAACAGAGAGGGAGACCAGAGGAGGAACAGAGAGGGAAAATCCTTTTTCCTTTACCTTCAGCAACAGAGAAATAGTGACTCATCTGCACTTGGCACATATAGGTCAGCTGTAGAGGCGGCCATTGTCATCCTGAGAGATAGTATTTACCTAGGGCCTTGTCTGCATGATAGACCGGCCCACAGGAGGCTGGCACTGGGACTCTGAACAGTGTGGAAGGGGATGTAGTTCTATTCCAGGGATGGAGGGAAGCTCTGGCAGAAGAGGCGGAGGAGGCAAGGCTTGGAAGAAGAACAATATTGGGCTCAGGTAATTTGAAGATGAGCGTAAGCCGATCTCAATGCAAGGGTCAAGGAAAAAAAAAATAGGGCGTGAAGGTCCAGAGTTGTGGGGCTGTGACTAAGGCTCCTGTGGGAGGAAACCTGAAACTAGCAAGGGGTCTCCTGGAGGAGGAAGCCTGAGTCTTCTCAAGTTTCTGGACCAGTGGGGCTTAGAAGCTGAGACTCTGGGAGCCAATGATGAAGCCTATACATCCAGGGGAATGGGACTCAGTTGCTAGGGACAAGAGGAGAACTTTGTTACTATAGCAACTAGTCACAGGCAAAATGGGGACAGCCCTTGTCCCACAATTCAGCTAACTCCTGGGTTCCTTTACCACAGAGGTGGCTGTGAGGCTCCTCAGTGCCCCTCCCTCCTCCCTCCTGAGGCTGTGTGGTCTGAAATGAGGTGAGAAATGAGGTGGGAGTTAGGATGCTCTGCCGGAGGAGAGGGACCTGCAGACATGGTCATCGCCAGCCAACCCTGTAGATGGGGCAATGCCACATGGCTTGTTTCCCCAGAGAGAGAGAGAGTTTCTGCAGCCTCTCCCAGGCCAGTCTCTATAAATTATGTCTCTAAAGTGTAAACTGAACCTGCTGACACGTCCCCTTTCTATGGGTATGCCTTTCCCAGACTGCACGCATGGAACCCCTGTGGTATGCAAGGTACTGAGGAGAGAAGCAGACATCAGCCGAGATATTTCCCTCCTCTGCATTATAAGGAGATATTAATGCTTAAAAATTATAGGCATTACTGGCTTCTTAAAAATAGGAACAAAAATGACCCATAATATCACCATATTAAGCCGTTATATTATCTTGATTCTGGATTCACATGTGCCTGTGTTCTTACAGAGTTATACTCATAAATATGGCTTTGTGTGGCTTATTCTTATATGGCTATATTGCCTTTAGAAATTATTCTTTTTTTTTTCAAGGCCTAGGCATGGGATGCTTAGGCGATGAGAAATTGGATTTTAGCAGCAAGGAGAGGGCCATTTAGAAGGAGGAGCAAATGCTATTACTTCGTTTGTATTTTGTTTGAAGGAATGTTTTATTCTACCGCTGTAATAACTAAGGCAACCTCTTTTGAGCAGAGATTTGAGCACTGGGGAAAAAATGGAATTAAAGAGGACACTGGCACATTCTCAGGGCTCCTCAGTGTCTGATAACCACCAACCTGCAAACCTAGTCACACTTCCATCTCCAGGCACCACAAGTCCTTCCGCTGGGACCCCGGTCAGTAGATACTGACACGGATGACACCCGTTACATGAAATAGCAGGATGTCTGAGGGAGAGGGAGGGAGAGGGACAGGGAGAGGGGGAGGAAGGGGAGAAGGAGAGGGGGAGGAGGAGAGGGAGAGAGAGTTCATGGCATTTCAGACATACATTGACAAGAACTAGTAGCCTTACAATCTTCACAGAGAAGACATTTGTCTCCCCAAGACTGAAATTCTACAATATGGGACTCTGACCTGAAAGCTCTGAGTGCAATTACTAAAAGTCACTAAGATCGAAGCCAGGAGTGGCTCATGCCTGCCAGCCCAGTTCTTGGGAGGCTTAAGGCAGGATAAGTCATGAGTTTGAGGGCAGCCTGGGGTACAGAGTAATGCCCTGTTTCAAAAGATGTAACATTGAACAAAATAGACCAACCATCAAGCCAGCTATTGGAAGCCTCTTGCTGTGATCTTTCGCATGCAGAGTGGAACTCATATTATTACGCCCAAACAACCTTAAGAGATGGAACTGGGCCATTACTAGTGTTTCAGAGGCATTATTTTGAGAAATAAAGAACAGGAGTGTGGCCCTTAAACAAACTGTCATTTTAGTACATATATTTATTATGAAGCTAGAATTGATGCCTTTACTATGTTCTTTCTTACTAGGTATGCTCTCTAAAAAGACATGTGGAATTCACAGGTTGAAATATTTTTTCTTGCTAGTAGTATGCATTATATACTTTAATTATATATATCACACATATGTGTGATAGTGTTCTTGCATTTACAGTAGTGGCATTGATTTTAGAGCAGCTGTCTATGGAGTACACACAGGTATTAAAGCTGCTCTGGGAAAGTCTGACACAGCATAGATAAATCTCTCTGCATCACGGTACAAAATGATCAGTGCCTGTTTTTTACTTGGAAAGCACATGTCAATCATGAATCTTTGACGGACAAAGACAAGTCTATTGGCGTAATGTTTGGTGGGATAGATGTCTCTGCTTAGATCCGTCCATGTGTTAAACAATCTTTGTGGATCTTGGAGCAGTGAGACTCTACAATCACTGACTTTGGTCTTTCATACAATAACTCCACAGAGAATCAAAACCATGGACTCTTGAGGTTTCCCGAAATTGTGCTTTGGAGGAACCTCACTGCACAGATATGAAGTGAAAACGAGATTTGAGGTTGGAGTTATGGTAACCTGCATGGGCTAGAACGGCATCGAGTGAGGAACTAAGCAAATTCATAAGATACTGTCTCAAAATAATCTCAGAATAATAAGGGAAGAAGAGAGTGGGGGATTTAGCTCATCAATAAAGCACTTGCCCAGCATAAGCATGAAGAAGACTTTGGATGGCATCTGTAGTCCGATGGATAAATATATAAGCAAATAAATAGTTGGCATACAATGTGTGGTAAGTCCATTTCCTGACCTTGATTTTGACTCCAGCATACATAAGGTGCCATTCTCCTGGAGGACAGCAGACAAAAGAGACTTCCATCTTTACAACTTCTGTGTAATTACACAGTGGTGGTTGGAATAAGAACGGTCCCCATAGGTTCATGTATTTGAATGCTTGGTCACCAGGGAGTGGAACTGTTTGAAAGGATTAGAAGGATTAGGATAGGTGTCCCTATGTCACTGGGGAGGGGGTGGTGGTGGTGGTGGGAGGGGTTGAGGCCTCAAGAGTCTGTGCCAAGCCCAATATTTCCCTCTCTGCCTACGACTGGGATGCATCTCTCAACTATGTCTCTAGCTACAGGCCTGCCATGCTTCCTGCCATGATGATAATAGACTAAAGCTCAGAAACTGTAAGCCAGACCCCAACTAAACTTTTTCTTTTGTAAGCATTCCCTTGGTCATGGAGTCTCTTCATAGCATCAGAACAGTGACTAAAGACGCTCACCTATTTCAGAATAAAAAGTAAACTATAAACGAGATAAAGGGCTTAGGATCTCTCCTGGGAGAGGGGAGGGTTCAGGTGGGGAGGAGTTCTGACTTCTAGAAAGCTGTGTATGCATTTGATGTCTGGATGCTGTATGGTCCAAGCACAGCTCCCTGGAAAGTTTGGAAAGCAGGGTTTGATGAAGGGCTGGCGTCAATTCAGCGTGCTTAGTAGAGCCCTAGGAGCGAGGGCTGTGGGTCAGAAAGTGTAAGAAAACTTAGGAGGGTATTACCAGAGGCATCTTTATAAGAATATATACACATTTTGTTATTTTGGTTTGTTTTGAGAGAAGCTGCGTAGCCCTGGCTTTCTCCAAACTTTTGAGCCTTCCACCCCGTCTTTGCAAGTGTTGGGATCATAGCCTGTGCAGTCTTACCCAGCTCTGCTCAACATTTTTGTGTGTACCTTTGCCATTTAAACATCTGTGCACCTTGGAGAACCTATAGCAGCAGCCTCATCATGCTCTCGTGAGCAGAAGGGGACAGCAAGACAGAACTACCACCACAGCGGATTTAATGTCTAAAGCTGAGTGGCAGGCAATGTCAAGTGGGAGGGAATGACGTCAGAGCGGGGAGGGCAGGGAGTGGTGTGAGAAAATCCTTTGCCAGCTTGCAGTCTCACCTCAGGATGGACAGCTTGCCTGGGACTGCTGAAGGCAGCTGTGCAGGCAACATGGCTATACGTAGGGGTCCTTGGTGATGCTCTCAATGTAGGCATGGGATCCTCTGAACTTTCTAAGCTTCTCTATATGTGCAAATCTTTAAAGGAGATCAGCCTTTTACTCTGGAACATTCCATGAGGGGGCAAAAAAAAAAAGTCTGACCATATCCAAGAGTAGTGGTTAATAGCTAAATATCAGCACAAGAACTATGCCCAAGTATCTGGAAAGACTTAGTCCCAGGTCTAATTTAACTGTCCACTCAGATATCATCTTTGAAGGCTTGCTTATGAATTTATAGATGGTTTTCACATTGCTCTGAGTAGTGTAATAGAATACAATGAATACAATGTGTATACAAAACTCAGAGCCATGAGAACACTGGCCTTCTCAAACAATATGGTGAAGACATTTTATATCAAGACTACATACTCTTCCCACAGCCATCTCTGCCCTGCAGATGAATACCACATGTGTGATCCAGGGTCTGGGCCCATCAGCACTTGGTGACACCAAGACAGGGCTCAGGGAGACCCAGGATAGGTTATGGGACATTGTTACGAGTTGTGTGATGGTTACCAGTCCCCCTTGCTATATGTCTGTCCTTGCATTAAATCTGGAACTGAAGTAAGTTTGTCTTGTCCACCATTTCAAAGTTGTAAGAAGTTGCAAGGAATGACACTCAGCAGAGTGTCGGCGCTGGGGTGAGGCTTAGTTGGGTTAATGAAGCAGTGAGCCTCTGGTTCCAGACAGTGATGAATAAGGGAGTGATGGACAGGGTCCATACACAAGCAATTTATTATTCATTTGCCTAAATGTATTCATTTTTCACTCCGGAAGAACATTGCTTTCCATTTCAAAGACTCTGTTACTGATCCATCTTTGCAGGGCTGACAAATTACCAAAAGGCGGATGAAATTAGGGTAGAAATCTCTTTGTGACAAAGCCCCCGGAAGAACCATGCTGAAATTCTATTGCATAGACCAGTGCATTGGTGGGTATGCTAGTTGCCCTGGGGGAGTTTGCTTTCTTCTTGAGAATCAGACGTGCCGTTTTAATCCTTGAACGAAAGTCCAAATCAGCAGTGTCCTCAAAGACTTGAGACATCATCTCTGGCACGTGCATGGTACAGGCATCGCGGCAGTCATGTCTGTGAGCATTCTGAACCTTTTCGTGAATGTGAGGGCAGTGACATTTTGTCATGTATGTCACCAACTTGGCTATATGTGATGGTCAAGGAGTGTCTCTTGGTTTTTAGCTACATCCCATTTTGTATATGCCTCTGTCTCTCTCTGTCCCTCTTTGTCTCTGTCTCCTTCTCTGCCTCCCACCCCACTTCCCCTCCCTCCATCCTTCCTTTCCCCCCCCCCTTTTCTTTATTTCTTTTCCTTGGACTTTCTTTCTGTTGTGGATCAAACCCTGGGCATCACATATGCCAAGCATGTAGTCTAGCCCAGGGTCATATTCTCCAGGCTGCCTTTTACTTGTGAATTTAAGACAGGGTCTCACTAAATTGCCCCAACTGGACCCCAAACTTACCCTGATGCCCAGACAGCACTTAGACTGATGTCCCTTCTTTAGCTTCCTGAGGAGCTAGGATCATAGCCCTGTACTACCAGGTCTGCCTGGGAGTCACGTTCATCTTTGGACCCTAACGGCTTTTCCCGTAAGAGCCTGGTGAGTACCTCTGGCTCATGGGATCGCTTCCAGACAAACTCTGGCCATCCATGGTGAGTGTGAGCTTGGGGCCCAGTCACTGCTCCTGGTGTTCTGGTTAGAATCAGTTATTGAAGGCTAACTTTATTGGAATAGACATGCAAGCTGAGCCTACTGAATTTTCCAAGTCTCATTTAGAATAGAGCTTTCTTGGGGCTGGCAGAAGAGACATGAAGAACAAGTATTGACTATATATAATATATGCTGATGTATATGATGTATATGTATATGATGTATATGTGTGTATGTATATGAATATGGTGTATATGCTGTATATATGTGTATATAATACACATTTATATGTGGGAAATATATATATATATAATGTTTTGGAGAATTTTTTTAAAATAAAAAGTTGAGTTGGTTTAAATTTAATATTTAACGAAATGCTGTCAGAAACTGCTGCCTTTCAAGGACATTAGAAAAAAGTCCACTAACATCATGTGTTTGCTGTCATCACAATGTCTATTCTCCAGCTTGGGCTGTGTGTTGGGCTGCCTCCCTCCGAAAGAGCTGCCCAGGCTAGGGAAGGCAGAGCAGAGGGCTGATGGATACAGGCTTCCATGTTGACAAGGAGAAGGACAAGTGGGTCGAAGGATCAGTAAGATTTTCCCATTAAGTCAAGAGAAACACAACTTGCCCCTAACATCACCTCTGATGGCTTCCTAGACCAGCTGCTTCCCTGACACCCTACTGAGGAACAAATTGCTTTCCTGGCAGGGCATTTGGACACTCCTGCATTAATAGATACAGATCCCAGCATGCCAAGCCAAGCGAGAAGGCAATTTAATATGAACAACACTGTCATCTCAATTTAGGACAACAGCGAGGATGCCCTACAGGGCATCGCCACAGCTTCTAGAAGTGCACACCATAAGACATTCGTGCTGTCTTAAGGCTATAGAAAGCTGGTGTTTCTAGTAAACAGTCAGAGCAAGGATAACGGAGAAGGCACCGCCAAGACAATGGTAGCACCGTCCTATCTGCCAGCTTCAGTCTGAGGTAGAGATGGAGGCTGGGCGGAGACTCAGAGCCCACTGTTGCCTGACAAACACAGAAAGGCTACCTCTAAGGGAGCGATGGTGCAGATGTAGGTCTGAGGGTATTTCACAGCAGATGAGGGGAATTTTCATTTCAGTTTCAAACTTAAATGTCTACCTGTGCTGCTAAGCAAGTCAAAAATAAATTGGAGGCTTTTTTAATTTGCATCTCGATGCTGGGCTGTATGCAAAATAATAAAAAAATTGCTTTTGTAAAACTCTAAAGGCTTTCTATGTTGGTATGCGCTTTAACAATGGTTTCTATTTTATTTTCTCCACACTTTGGATGTGGCTGAACCCCACCGACACATGTATTATTCTAGGATCATGTATATTGAGATATTATCTTTGGCAAGGATTCCCATGATAAATCAGCTGTGTGCAGAACTTTCAAAAACTGTAAATAAGTATATTTTTACATAATATGGATTTTTTTTTGCCACCTTTATCCATCCGGTCAATAAAGGTTTCTTAAGAATCACACTGAGGATTCTCTTACATAGGTTAAGAAGAAAGATATTTGTATGTGAGGTGCTTTGAATGACTGATGTACCCCTCTCCCATAGGCTTACGCATTTGACACTGTCTCCTGTTGGTGGCGCTGTTTGGGAAGATGGTGCTGCCTTGCTGGAGGAATTGCATCATTGGGGTGGACTTCGAGAGGTTAGAGCCGCCCCTTCCCTCACTTCCGGTTTGCTCTTCCCTTACTTCCGGTTTGATCTCTGTTTTGTGTTTGTGGTTGGAGATGTGATCTCTCAGTGTCCCGCTCCTGTCCAGCCTGCTGCTCGCTTCCATGTACCCCCCCGCCCCCACCCCTGCTGCCGCCATGACGTTCTCCCTCTAGAACTGTAAGCCAAAGAAACTCTTCCAAAAGTTGTGTTTTATCACGGCAACAGGAACATAATTGATATAACATATGATAAGAACAAAATCATTTCTTGACAAAATATGTACACATGCATACATATACGCACACACATGCACATATATACATGCACACATGCACACATAGGCACATGTGCACGTCTATGCTGAGTCACGCTACTTGCCATTCTTACCATAGAGTCATTTTTCAGTAGACACATTGTAACACGCCTGTGCTATAGTAATTACCATGGATCACCATAGAACTATCTATGGGATGGAGCACAGGGTCACTGCATCTGTGCCCCGCTGGCTCATTTGCTGGGTGGCGCATAAGGTCTTTCCCCATCTTCATCTTCAACAAGGTGCCAAAGTTTAAAATGGAATTCTATGGGAATTAATACTTTATTTTTCAAGATTTACTGCTTATTATATCTAAGTACATTGTAGCTGTTTTCAGATGCACCAGAAGAGGGTGTCTTTACCGATGGTTGTGAGCCACCATGTGGTTCCTGGGATTTGAACTCAGGACCTTTGGAAGAGCAGTCAGTGTTCTTAACCGCTGAGCCATCTCACCAGCCCTAAATACTTATTTTAAAACACATTTTCCATCCTCCTTTTTTAAATCTTTGTATGCAGGTACAGTCATAGGTATGATGTATGAGTATGTGTGTGTGAGCATATGCAGACATGAGCATGCGCGTGTGAAGGTCAGAGGTCAAACTCATGTGTTTTTAGATAGCGTCTCTTGTAGTTCATGACTGGTCTGCAAGGTTCTGGGGGTTCTCTGATCTCTCTCCTGTGTGGCCATAGGGGTGCTGGGATTACAGATGTGTGCTACTGTACATAGGCCCTGGGGATTCGAACTCAGGTCCTCAGGCTTGTGTAGTGGGTGTTTTAACCACTGAGTCATCTCCAAACTGCTTTCTCTCTTCTGTTTCCCTTTACAGATGTTTGTGTGTGTGTCTATGAATTCATACCTCTCTAAAACACAGCCTTGGGGGAGGGGATTATCAAATGTGGAGGGCAGAGGAAGCTCACAGAAGGGTCACATTAGGAGCTCACACTTCTCATGTTTGGGAATTTCCGGGGGAAACTTGAGTGCAGTTCACTCTGTGAATTTAAAAATATGATATCTATCTAGACAGGTTTTCTAATTTCTTTAACTATCATCATCATCACCATCATTTTTTTTTAATACAAAACCCTTTATTATCACTATTGTCTGCCAGGGGAAAACATGATAAATAGTAGCAGTTTAGGGCTTATGCTGTGTTGTGGTACTTCTAAAAGTTTGCTAGGACTACCTGGGAGATGCTTTCCCGAGAGCTATCAGGTCCATGTCTTTAGCACCGATAAGATGCCCAGCACACCCCAGCCACATACCTTTCCTCACATACAGAACTGCTTAGAACCCAATGTTTTCCAGGAGAAAGCCTTGCTTGGTAGACTCATCAGGAGGTATCTCAAAGCCAACTTTATTCTCAGCAGCAGAGTAATCTGAAGGTTTTAAATTCTGTATGGAATGCTGGCCACACGGCTGAGGTTTCCCAGACAACTGCAGCCCCCTGCATCAGGGGCCGAACAGAGAGCCACAGGCTCCAGGAGGTAAAGAAATGCATCTCTAAAGGATGCTCCAAGATCCAGGGTTTTCAGGATCATAGCTCCACCCATTATCAGTACACAGCAGGGTAAGCGTTTCCCTCCTGGCTTGGAGCCTTCTGCTTCCCTCCTGGTCTGTGGGCACAGCAGCATGGGGCCTGTCAAGCTGGGGGTGCTGGCTGTGGTCCCCACGTGGGGATTCACAGGAGGCTTGGTGGGGAATTCTAAAGCTTGTTTTTTCTTTTTTTAAAAAAACAGAACACACTTCAAAACATCAAATGTGTTTGTTTCAGTTTGGATTTTCCTTCTATTCTGCCCGAGAAGACGATGTTTCAATTTCTAAGTGTGAAATAAGACTTTGGGATCACAGCATTCGTGTGTGTGTGTGTGTGTGTGTGTGTGTGTGTGTGTGTGTGTAGGGTTTAGTGTGAGGCAGATGGAGGAAAAGAACACATACACACATACTCCACACATATCCTATTTATATGTGCGTGTGTGTAGGGTTTAGTGTGAGGTAGACAGAGGAAAAGTGTGCATATACACATACACACACACCACATATCCTATTTATATATGTGTCTCTGAGTGTGTGTGTATAGGGTAGACAGAGGAAAAGTATGTATATGCATATGTATATGTATGCGTATATGTATATACATACATACATACCCATCACATATCCTATTTATATATGTGTCTCTGAGCATGAGTGTGTGTGTGTGTGTGTGTGTGTGTGTATGTAGGGTAGACAGAGGAAAAGAATGCATATGTATATGTATGTGTAGGTGTATATACATACATACATACACACCCACCACATATCCTAATTATATATGTGTCTCTGAGTGTGAGTGAGTGTGTGTGTGTATAGGGTAGACAGAGGAAAAGTATGCATATGTATATGTATATACACACACATTCACACACATCACATATCCTATTTATATATTTGTCTCTGTGTGCATGTGTGTGTATACTAAGGACACTCATTAAAAGGCAAGATGACCGGAGCTAGAGATTCAGCTCTGTGGTCAAGAACACTTGATGCTCTTGCAGAGGATGTGGGACAGGCTCCTGAACACACAGGGTATCTCACAACTGTCTGCTACCCCAAATCCAGGTGATCCAAAACCCTCTCTGGTCTCCATGGGCATTGTGTCATGTGACTGGCCCACTTCTATGCTGGCAAATCATTAAAATTTTTTTAATGGAAAGATGATTGTAAGCCTTGCACAAAGCTCTTGCATTTTTCAAGAGCTGAGGCCTGAGTGGGTGAGTGAGCCTAGCATGACCTGACTCTGGGCCTAGGATGACAGCCCCTGTCTCATGGGCCCTGTGGGCATTCTTCCCATTGACTGGCCTTCCCTCAGAGGACTGCTGTAAGCAGGAGCTGGAAGCTGACCTGGGGCTCGGCCTGGCTTCTCGTCTTCTGTGGGCTGTCTAGTGGAACAGGCCCACAGTGTCCAAATCCAGTTTTTCCTCCTGAGAGATGACAAGAAGGCAGGCATGCTAGAGTTAGTGACAAGAGCCTTGGTCTTTGTAGCATCCAGAAGGGAAGAGAGCGTGGTACACGCCTGCTACTGGCTTGTTAGTGCATTTTCCTCACATTGCTGAGTTACTTTCCTGGTCAGGTCCCAGCTGAGTACATCTGAGAAATGGAGATGTTCCCTTCTATGTATGAGAGGGAATCCAGCCAGGTTTGTTATAGATATCTAAACAAGCTGGCCCCCTGAAGTCATGGCACCCTCCTGATGGCAGAGCTGAGTTCCTTCTTCAGTGAATGGAACACAGATAAATTATTGCCAGGAGTGAAGCCCAGTCATAGGACAGAGCCCAGCCCCTCGTGTGGCAGAGTACTCATTGAACCCAGGCTTCCAGATGAATACTCTTCTACCCCTCTCCTTAGATCCCGAAATGTCTCTTCCTGACAGGTTATTGTTACAGCGATCCCTGTCTGACTAGCCCATCTCATTCTAAATCATATTTAAAATGGCTGAACTACCCGCTTCTCATAAAATCAGACAGCAGATGGCATCAGGGTAGAAGGAAAATGGACTGCATAGTCAGGTGTTATGATGACGTAGAGTTCCCACCCAGAACATCCTCTCCATCACGGATTGCCTCTGAGGTTCCCAGGCACTGAAGCGAAATAAGAAGAACAGCAAACCATACTTCTATGATTCGTTAGCCAAGACCACACTTTCATAATCATTGGGTATCCAGGACAATCTCTGTGGAAGGAGAGCCAATCACGTGCCACCAGCCATGTGCCAAATCTTGCCACGGACCAACCCGGCACATACTAATGCCAGGTAGGCTCATGCAGTTGGTCCTGCATTAAGGTTTGAGGAGTGTCAGCCTAGGTTTGGAAAAGGTGACATAAGTCCACACTAAGTCGTAATGGTTGTAATTGCTTCTGAGGTAGAGCTGTCTGACAAAAGGGCCCTGATTCTCACCCCGGCTTTATAAACTTCTCCCATCAATAAGTAGGGTCTTGCATGCCAGTCTCTGAAGACAGAGTAGACTTGTGATATGGCTAAAATAGCGGGGTAAGATGGATACTCTGTAGTTCAAGGGACCTTGCCCACCTCTTCTCTCTTGGATTCCAGTCTCTACCACAAAGGCCAGGTTGCCCTACTGGAAGGGCCTCTCCTGTGACAGATGAGTTAGGTCTTCTGTCCCACCCAGGCAGATAGTAGCCGTCCCCTGACTCACTGGCTAGGGACAACTGAGGCAAGCCCAGACCAAGTCAGCAGGAGCAGAGTGGTCTAGTTGGACCAAAGACTTGGGAGTAAAAACAGTTTGATGTCTATATGTTGCCGAGAGCTTGTGGGTGATGTGGCTGAAGGTAGTGAGTATAGTATCCATGTTAAGACTAATTTCCATCTGTGTGTGGAGAAACATTGAGCATCAGCAGAACCCTGTGTATTTGGGCTTGAGATTAAGCCGTACCTATAGGGATGGCTATTTTCAAGTGGTCTCTTATGAAGTGTGTGGTCAGTAGAATGATTGGCCTCTCAAAAGACACTTTTTATTCCTGGAACCCAAAGATGTGGTGGTACCCAACATAGCAAAAAGATCTTTTCGGAATGGGCTAGGGCTATAGACTTCAAGATGGGGAGGTGGTTTTTGTGTCTGGGTGGATCCAGTGTAATTCCACAGATTGTTCAAAGCATAGATCCCCTTCCTGCCTGGAGGGGGAGGGGAGAGGAGGCAGAAAAGGGCAGGGAGGAGGAGCCTTTGCTGCCCTTGTCCATGGAGGAGGGGACCACAAGACAGAAGACACAGAAAAGGAATTCTTTATAGAACTTTGAAAATGGGTGAGGCCCTGTCCACACCCCAATTTTAGCCCATCAAGAGCCCCATTAGACTGCTAGCCCATTTAATGTCATAGTAACAAGTTTAGATAGGGTAAGTCTTTGAATTTGAAAAAAGTTTACAGAAATAACATTAAATGAATATAAGCAATAATTTTCAAGTGTGGCTTTTGACCATAAGAGCAAAGTTATATTATTTGTGGGGGAAATGGATACAACTGAATATAATCATATTAAGTGAATGAGACCAGACTCAGAAAAACTTGTTTTCTTTCCCACCTGGATTTCTTATAGGCACATAAAATCAGGTATGTATATGCAATGATTAGTGTTGTCAACTTGATAGAATCTAGGACCACCTGGGAGACAGACCGGCCTTTGGGAACACCCATGGGGATTATCTTGACCACTTTAAGGGAACAGGGAGACCTGTACACTGCGGGTGGGACCATTCCTTCTCTGGGGCCTGGGTGGTATAAATGGAAGGAGGGGCCTGAGAAGCATGCACTTGTCACTCTCTGCCTCTGTAATGTAGACGTGCCATGAGCAGCTGCTTCAAGCTCCTGCCCTCTGACTTCCCCACCATGCAGGTTTGTGAGCTAAAATAAAGTCTTTCTCCCTTTTGTCAGAGTATTTAATCATAGCCATAGGAAGAGAATCTAAGACAGTATGTATATATACATGTATATATGTATATATATGTACATATACAGAGTGTGTATGTATGTGCATGCACATATATATACACACACACATATATAATCTTGTGTATTATATGGATGTATTACTTGTCAATTAAAAAGCTTATGGCCTATGGCTTAGGCAGGAAATAGAAGGTGGGACATCTGAAGGAAAAAAGAATTCTGGGATAAATCCAGGCAAAAAAATTTGTCTCGAGAAGATGTGAGATGGCCACCTGGTACCTGAGCACAGGTGACTAGCCACGTGGCAGAATGTAGATTAGAACAAACAGGTTATCTTAAGTTATGATCTAGTCAGAGTAGAGCCTAGCTATATGGCCAAGGCATTTGCAAATATATTTTTAAGTCTGAGTTTTATTTATGGAAGTATGAGGCTGGGAGGAAGAACTGGACCTAAACATATACATATATATATACATACATGTATATACATATTTATATACTCTCATGTCATAAATATGTATATATGACATGAAAGTAAAACTGTCAGGCACAGATGTTCAACTTGCTGACATTGTCACCACCACCTACAACTCTGTTGAGTTCCATTTACCTCTCTTCTGGGTATGTGTGGCCCACAGGTCACAGCTGGGCATGCCTGGTAGGGGGATAAAAGTGAGAAAAGTGAGAGCAGGGGCTTATGGGGGAATATGCTCCATGTTCAATATATGCTTATGTGAGAAAATGTCCTCATGGAACATAGCATCATGTACAATGAAAAAAATTGATTTTGTAATAAAAAGCAGTTTTAGGTTTCAAATGGATAGGAGAGTCTAATCCCATATTCTCTGATAGAAACCTGCCTTCCCTGCTGCATGGTGGCAGAAGACAGGTTTGCAGATTACCTGAACATGAACCTAAAACTGCACCTCGCTGCTGACAAACGTGGCTGTATGGTGTGGAGAGCAACTCACATCGAGAGCTGGACTCTGAGAGGCCTGGTAACTATAAGGTGACACTCTAAGGAATGCAAACACAAAATGCCAGGCAACTGGAAATGGGAGGTGGGTGGGCAGAGGGGTATGCTAAGTAACTTCGTCTGTAATGCTGGATGAATTAATGGCTTCTCTAGATGCTAGAATTCTGTCATTTTTGAGTGACCCCTGTAGAAGATACCATTTGTCTTGCCATCTGACCTAATTTTAACAAAGTGAGCTCATGGTTTTTGATTCATACTTTTGGCTTGAACTGGCTGGCTGGCTTGAACTGAACTGGTCCATTCTGCGGATATGGGCTCTTCCTGCCAGGCCGGTCGTGTCTGCTGCCGCTGCTGTGTTGTCCCAGTGACTTGGATTCTGTCTTCATTCTAAGTTTAAGGTGGTTTAAACCTACTCCTTTCCTGATAAAAGGAGAGCTTGACTTCATGTTGGAAATTAAGGAGCGAACTGGACTCCACAGTTATTAAAATGTCCCTTCAAGGCTTTTACAACTGATTCTGCATCTCGTTCGGAGAGTGTGGGGCTGCTTCTAGCTGCTGTGCCTCAAGCTTCAGCAGGCGCTGAAGTACATGCTGAGGCTGTCTCCAGAGAAGGCTTGACAATGAGGCTGGGCGACGAGGGGTCCTGGGTAGACAGTAAAGCCACGGATGGGACCATGAGGAAAAAGTAAATGGGAAAGCTATATTCCTTGAAGGCCTGCTAAATGAATTCCAGTCCCGGGAACCTTCCTAATGGCTCCCATTCTTCAAAATTTTGTCTATGCTTCGGTCACGGAGGCTGCGATTTTAATTACCTGAATGTGTTTCTGAAAGATGAACCAGGGATGCAAGAGAGATTATGGGAAGAATTCAGCGAACGCTTCGGAAGGCAACGGTGTGAAAATACGGCGATACTATTGTCCCTTGTAGACAGCGAAATGGAGAGGTAGGTTGTTTTTTTTTTTTTTTCTACAACACCAGGGAGGGGGCAGAAAAGATCAGGAAGGAAGCAGGAAAAGTGTAGACTATCAAGGAGAGAGTCAGTCGGTTCTCAAAACCTAAATCTTCCCAAGACAAAGAAGTAATCCCCATCTGGACTTAATGTTTTGGTCCTTGGGATCTTTGAAGGCTTTGATATTATTGAAATTATTACATCCAGGGGCTGGAGAATTGGTTGAGCAGTTGCATTGACTGATCTTCCAGAGGACCCAAGTTTAATTCTTAGTACCCACACGACATTTCACATCTGTACTCTAGCCCCAGGGGATACAATATCCTGTTCTGATCAAGTACTGCATCCATGGGGTACACAGACATACATGCAAGTAAAACAGCCATGCACATAAAATAATAATTTGTAAGTAATTATTATACTCAATGTATTATCATATCTGAAATGCAACTATTTTAATCTACAAATTTGTGTTTTACCCAGATTCTAAAAATATATTTGAATATGGAATAATCAGCAGACATAATTGAAAAAAAATAGAGTTTTAAATTAACTCTTGGTGAGCAAGATGGTAGCTTAGGTGATGCTATTGATACATGTGCAAAATGGATTCTACTTATACTGATGGCCCAAATATATAGAACGTAGAGTCAAAGATGAAGAGAAACATAAATGTCAGTCGTCTGTTAACCAAGGCAGCCTGCATTCTCAACTTAGTACCATCTACCTCTTGGTGATCCTAGCTTCCCTATATGGTAATTGAATACCCATAGATAGTGTACTTATAAATCAGCTTCCCTCTAGCATCCAAAACAGCTAGCCCCATGAGTGCTCTTGACATATCCCATTTCACAACATCAACATGAAGTTACTGAGCAGAGTCGGAGGAAAATGTGGTGATGGGCAATCTCAGTTGTCAAGTTGGCTACAACCAGAATCAACTAAAGCCCAAGATGTTGGGTGCCTGTGTGGTTATTTGAGGCAGGAAGGCACACACTAAATTTGGTCCACGCCTTCAGGCGACAGCCTAGGTAAGAAGGTCATGGAGGAAGGAATCTTCTGCTTGTTGTCTAATTACTCTCACATTCTCACAGGCAAATCAACCTATCGTGTTGCTGAGGCATCCTATTACCAGTGTTAGGACCACCTGCTATGGGATTCTAATGTGGACTGGAGATCAACAGCTCTTCAGAAATCTTCCAGGACTGAGACTGATGGGACACCCAGTGCTGTGGATTGGATAGCTACCAGGTTATTGGTTTTTCCAGTGTGAGTGCCATTGACAGACTGCCCAGACTGTTAGTCTGTGATCCAGTCTAACAAATGAATGCACACACACACACACACACACACACACACACACACACACACACACATACACATATACATACACATATACATACACATACACATATACATACACATATACATACACATACACATATACATACACATATACATACACACATATACGTATATATGTATATATACGTATATATATATATACACACATATGGGTCTATATATCTATGCATATATATATTACATATACATCTATCTATACACACATATGTATATATTATACATATATGCCTATATGTATGTATATGAATATATATGTATATATATGTATATATATATATTTATTATTCTATCATTTCTGGACTTTTGGGAGCCCTGGCTAACATACTTGAGCACAACTAGCTTCTGGGAACTGGTACCACTAGTTCCATACTCCGACACCTGCATGTAGTCACGTACATGTACGCACATTCAGCAGACTGCAGTTGCTTGCTTCACTGAGCCAGAGTCTTGGACAACTGTGTCTTATTTGTGACATCAAGGACACATGTTACAACAATGGGCACAAGGTTTCTTGAATGCAAAATAAAATAGTCAATGAATGTCTCTTATGAACTTCCTTTCTATTTGTTCTAATAATGGAATCTTCATTTACTATGATGGTTAGACGTTCTAATAACATTCTCAAATATAACTGCAACATGGTCCATTTTGCCATGGGCCCTGCTATAAGCTTGGTTTATTTAATTCCCAAACACAGATATGTAGAAATATCAAATGTGATTTTGAATCAAAGTTTCTGTGCTTTTGTGTAATTTACACATTGCTAGGATAATTCCACCCACAGGGAGTTCATTTCTAGATTTTTCACCTGGTAAGGGCCACACCCATATGGGGAGAGATGCCTTTTAATTCACAGCAAGGTGTTACCTGCTGGTCAAGTTCTATATCCAAGTTCTATGCCTGCCTGAGGGATACTGAGAGACACAAGGGTGTATTAGTCAGGGTTCTCTCGAGCAACAAAACTTATAGAATGAATATCTCTTTATATATAGAAAAGGGCTTTATTAGAATGACTTATAGGCTTTGGTCCAGTTAATCCAATAATGATGGCTAAGAATGGAAAGCTCAAGAATTTAGTAGTTGCTCAGTCCATGGGGCTGAATATTTCAACTGGTCTTCAGTATATATCAGAACCCCGAAGGAACAGGCTATAAATGCCAATGAAGACATGGACTTGCTAGTGAGGTAAGAGCAAGCAGGCAGAGACCAAAAGCTTCCTTCTTCCATATCCATATATAGGCTTTCAGTAGAAGGCGTGGCTCAGAGTAGAGATGGGTTCTCCCAGCATAAAAGTTCTGGATTAAAGGGGTGTGTGTCTTCCTACTCAAAGATCTAGATCAGAAGTAGGTCTTCTCACTTTAGATTAATCAAAGATCCCTCGCAGGTGTGCTCTCTATTTTTGGGTTTTGGTTCATTCCAGATGAAGTCAAGTTGGCCACTGAGAATAGCCATTGTGAAGGGCAGCCTTTAAAATCTGCTTAGAGGAGGTCAAGAGGATGCACACTGAGAAGCATGGAGTTGCCTCTTCCCTTCATGGTCTAATACTTCTACTTAGGCCCAGCTGTCTCCCACTGCCTCCCCGTCTTCTCTGGGAGAATTTGCCTATGCTACAGATAAGTACGGAAGGGTCCTGGAGTAGGATGTAGGATGGTCCTGCACAGGGAGCCTCTTTAGGTTACGTCAGGTTACCTAGGACACCGTGGTCCCCTCAACACAACGCCGTTTTAAAACATTTCCTTTTCTCTGGGTCTCCCAAGACTCCGAATTAACTTGAATAAATTCTCCTAATCTGAGCCAGTGTTTTAGAAAGCTTTTAATACTCTAAATCACTTTGCACATACTAACAGCTTAACACTCAACTTGTGATTGGGGAAATCTACCTCGGAACATGCGTAGATCGAAGACTGTTCCAGGAGTCTTTGGGGACAAGGGCTTTCCATCTGTGACGTAGCAAAGTAATTCAGCAACTCGGGGAAATGGAAAGGTTTTATTCTAATAGATATTTCCTAGTTGCCCCCTTTTATTTATTAATAAATACTTCTTGGTACAGATGTATCTGTGTTGGCACAGGTGTAGGAATGCATCGTGGCCTCCTGTCCTGTCCTGGAGCTATTTATTATTCTCCCAAAGGCCATTCCATGGATGAAAGGTGGGTTCCTGAACACTGGAGGGAGGCTAGTACTCCAGAGACAATGGGAACCAGATGGGAACCCCTAAGCTCAAACTGAGGAGAAGTCCCAAGATCAAGACAGAGAAATGGGTTGTCTCAGCCACATCCGCTAGTTGCATACAAATAGGGTCCCAATGGCTCCAGGGCAACCAGAATATCTGAAGACTGTAAGACTTCAAGAACGTCACATGAGAAGTTGCTACGTGATATATTGGATTGAGACTTCAGTCAGGGCTGAGGTTAGACACTGAGTTACTTCTTGTCAGCCAAGGTAATTAATTGTCGCCTCAGGAGATAGCATAATTACCTCCTAAGTAGAGATGCCTGCTTGTCGTGAACGATTAGGTGAAACCCTTCATGAAGTGGGAGGCTGGAGACAGCCATCCTTGCAAATTTAGACAAAACAGAGCAAAACCAACCAAACAGGGCCTTTCTTACAACCCCATCCCACGTGCCAAGCGACAAACGTGTCCTTTGGCTTACTTTACTTTTTTTACCTTATGAGGCGAGACTCTGTTTTGTGTTTTTGAATTATTATTTCTATGCCATATGAGCAGCCCAGTTTGAGTAATTGTAATTCAGGGGTCTGCTACTGGAAGCACATACTGCACTCGAACTTACCTTAATGGCCAAGAAGGGGTACCTGGAGTAGCTATTGGAGTCAGGGGAGCTGTGTCCCAGTGGAAAAGGTCTGGGGATCAAAATGGAGAGGTCAGGGGAGATGGCAGGCTGGCCATTTCCCACCATTTTTTGAGGGGCTGTCCACATTGGCTGTCTGCCCCGCATGCAGGGAATGGAATGGTTCTCCTTGGAGAAGAGGTGGGATACTACAGAAAAAGTCACATTAGCCTCTCTGAGGAGGAAATTCATAGTAAGAGGACTGCATGATTCAGTGTTGGGTAACATCTTAGGGTTTCTATTGCTATAACATACCAAGACCAAAAGCAACCTGGGCAATGGAACTTATTTCACCTCTCACCATCAATGAGGGAAGCCAGGTGTGAACCTGGAGGCAGGAACTGGAGTAGAGGCCACAGAGGAGTGCTATAGCCTTCTGGCTTACTCCCCATGTCTTGAGGCTTGTTTTCTTATAGCTCCCTGGACCACCAGCCAAGAGATGGCACCACCCACGGTGGGATAGGCCATTCCATGTCAATCATCAATCAAAAAAATGCACCACAGTTTTGCCTACAGGCCAATCTGGTGAGAGCATTTTCTCAGTTAGAGATTCCCTTTTCCAAAATGACTCTAGATCAGTGGTTCTCATCCTTCCTAATGTTGTGACTGTTAATACAGTTCCTCATGCTGTAGTGAGCCCTCCAACCACAAAATTATTTTTTGTTGCTACTTCATAACCGTAATTTTGTTACTGTTATGAACCATAATGTAAATATCTATGTTTTATGATGATCTTAGGTGACCTCTGTGAAAGGGTCATTTGACCCCTAAAGAGGTCATGACCCACAGTGTGAGAACCTCCACTCTAGATTGTGTCAAACCATTGTAAAAATAGTCAATACAAGTAATCTAGGGTCCAGGAGCTAGAGAAAGATGGGATTGAATGAGAGAACAGCTCTGAAGAGAGATCTAGAATTTGTGGATGGATCCTACTATTAGGGACTAAGTAGAAATATATTTGCAAATAATCAGAAATATAGCAAATGCAGTATGTTGACTGAATACAGGCCAAAGGTTTTTCACAGAGGAGTTTTGGTAAGATTTGGAAAAGCTTTGCTTTGCTCCCTTTGAGGTTTAAAATTTCCACTGTGATTTCCTTTGATAAATCTATGAAACTCATTTCTCAGGAAACATTGGCCTTGAGATTTGAATGCTTCAAACATCCAGGGAACTAACAGAGTTTTAAAGTTTTGAGGTTCCTTTCACCTTTCGCCTTAGAAATGCCAAGCTCTGCTGTGTGCAATTTCACATATGGTGGTATGTTCCTGAAGTATTTGTTTGTGGGTATAAAGGTCTGTGTACTGGTATGTGCAAAGTGACGTGTGTGTTCACGCACCTGTGTGTGCATGTGTATGCTTTGTGTGTGCGTGCATGTGCGTGCACGCTTGTGTGCGTCTATGTCAGTGTCTCAGTGTGACACTTGCTTCCTGCCCTGAGTGAGGTTGATGCTACAGTGAATGTGGCTTCAGAGTGGGCCATAGTTCTCCAATATATACTAATGGGGAGTGGCTTAGAGACCTTGAAACTATCTAGGGTTGTTGAACATTAGCTTGTGATTTTTTTCTCTTACTTTAGTGTTTTCAAAAGAATGATTTAGGCACAAATGCCTAAACTAAACAGCAACTCAGAAGATAAGATGAGGATTGCTCATAGGGAACTATGATGGAGTCTCTCAGGATTCTTCTGGGGACAAAACTGTCTGTTAAATGCCTCTTGGCAGTGTGCTCTTTAAGACCAAGTATGTGGTACCAATGTGTCCTAGCAGAGGAGGAGAACACTTACCCTTCACCATCTCTCAAACATCGTTAAAAATTCCTCTGCAAATACTACTGAAAGACTTTGCCCATGGAGATTTTTACCCACTAAGTCAGGGTCTCACTCTGTAGCCCAGGTGGGTCTCACCATGTGTGGCCCAGGTGGGTCTCACTATGAAGCCCAGGGCGGATCTCATTATGTAGCCCAAGGTAGACCTTAATTTTCCAATCCTCTTGTCTAGGCCTCCCAAGAGCCAGGATTATAGTTATACACCACTAAGTCTAGCCCGTTAGGGGACCTTTACACATGAAACCCTTCTATACAATGTCTTTTCTTTGTGTGTGTGTGTGTGTGTGTGTGTGTGTAAATGAGGTCATAGGTTGACATTGGGTACCTTCTTTGATTGCTCTTTGACTGTTCTCTATTTTCTGAGGCAGGCCTCTCACTGAGGTCAGGACTCATAGATTCAGCTAGTCTCCCTTAGCCATCTTGTCCAGGGGCCACCCCACCCCTATCTACAGGTTTGGGGATTATAAGCAGGCTGTGGCATTCACTTGACCTCTGAGTGTGTGCTGGGGACCTGAACTTGGCCCTCATGCTAGTGAGGCAAGCATTTCATCCATAAAAATGTCTAGATACCATGTTTAATATTGAGAAAACAAGAAGGAATACTTACTGTTTAAGAATTCAAAATGCAAGGCATTTTATTTTTAGAAGAGCAGAAGCAGTCAATTGTGTAGTGTGACGAAAATTGCCCAGTAAATACTGCTTGGTACATTATCTCTTAAGCAAACACAAGGGGTTACAAACTCATTCAAGCTCCAAACCAACCTTAAAATAAAAGAGTGATCCCACTTACCCACATCCTGGGTATTTGCTTTAGATGAAGACGATATTGATGTGATGAAAAACTAAAATTTTAACTAACTCCTAAAAAATAGAAAAACCCAACCCAGTATGTGGAAAAGGTATTGGTAGATATGTGTGGTAGGTAAGGGTGTCAGGAGTGTCACGTGTTAATTCAGGATCACACTGGTGAGTCTTATGTTCTCCTCCAGGGTTGCATGAAATTTCTTCAGGTCTAATCCCGACACTTAAGTCCTTCTCTGGTCTCCATGGGACCACAGAGGACGCCATCTCCCTCCCTTTCTTGGCTAGTGCTCCTGTTCCCTGTTCCTAGCTACCCGTAGTCTCTCCCATCAGGATACACTGGCTGTGTTTTCTGTAGTCTCCTGGTTTACTCTTAACTCTGGCAGAGAGTCTCCTGCCTGAAATATTACTGATCCCATGACTGCACAAAATGTCATCAACCTTCAAGGCCCCAACCAAGTTCCCTTACCCTTCTACAGTTCCGGTCTTCTGCTCTGTGGGGAGCGGCATGCATACAATGTGATGCACAAAACATGGGCATGTTCAACGTAATGTGGAACAAGGCTGACAGGTCCTGACTACTCTGGATTCCTGTGTGACCTCATTCGGTATGATCATGCCTTGCCACATGGATATGATATCCTTTGCACGTGTGTCCTGTCTCCCCACTAGTTCATCTGTTTCTTGTGCGCTGTGGTCATGTGGCCATATTGTCTGGCTCAGAGCAGCACACGCAGGTGACAGGCAATTAATGCAAACAGTATGCATAAATGATTTCCCCTACAAGAGTTCATTTTAAACATAACAAATGGCACACTAACATTTTCCCCGGTGAATGTTTCTCATTAGACTAGCGTGGTAGATGAAGACAGTGCAGTTTCCACTGGTTGCAGCAGGAGAAGAAAAGAGCTCTGAGGATTTCTGTCAGGAATACAAATCAGATGCACTGCTATTCCAAGTGGGACACGAGGAGGCATGTGCAATATGCAACTCGGGAAGCTTTAATCCGGGGTGCGCTTGGGTCTACCTGACTGAGCAGAGCATCTGCATGGGGAACGGGGACAGAAGGGACAGCAGGTGAAGATGTCAGTCCCACCGAAGAATCTTCTAGAACGGTGGCTCTGCTCCCAGTTTATGGTGACGCAGATGCTACTCTATCTGTACAAATTCCAGAGGGCTACTGAAGAGACACCTTTGTGTGAGGGGCAGGTACAGCTTTAAGGGTAAGATTAGGAGCTGGAGGTCTACTGGTTCATGCCTGGGAAAACATGAAGCAGAATGTGTATTTATGTGAGGAGAGATAGCTTAGGCATTGCTTACCAAATATGCAGCCCTGTTAGAAATGAGAAAGGGGTGACACCCCCACATACAAGTCCCCCCCTATGATAATATTAAAAAACCCTGGAGACCAGAAATATGTAGAGAGTGTTGAGGTCTAAGGATAAATAGACAGAGAAGAGAATAGATATAGCTGTGGTGGACATGAGTCCCTGTAATGTCCATCTGCCCTTTTGTGTTTGGGAAAAATCTCAGCCAGGAACAATACATCGAGACGAGGCCATTTCTGATGTCTTTGGGACCACACACACACACACACACACACACACACACACACACACACACACACACGGACATGCAACCCATGTTTCTTCAGTGGGTGCCGGACTGTGTACTGGGTGCTATGCACGGGCATCTGCAGGGCTCTGGCCTGGGCTGGAGTGGCCAAAGAGTTGCAGCTCTCCTAGGGGAAGCCAGAGTGAGGTAGGCTGTGGGGCCTCTTCCATGACCTTTGCTGCCCTGGAGTTGGTGGCTGGCGGTGGGACAAAGTGGGCAGCTAGGAGGTCAGGGCTACTGAATTCATTGTGGGTAGATTCTTATAAACATTTTGGGGTAGGTTGGGGTCTAAAGGCTTTCTACTGGCTTGGTTTGACATATGAGGGATGCCTCATGTGCATGTGGAAGAGCTTCAGGTGTTGTCCCTACAGTGACTGATTGTCACAGTCTCTCCATGGGGTGTCATGGTCCCCTGTTCCAGGATAGGAACCTGGTCAGGAGTAGGTTTAAATGCCTACTGTTCTCAATTATAAGGATTTCTGGGGTTTCTCAATCCACGTGATCTCACCAGGTTTTCTGTCTGGTAGCACTGTCCACTGCCCCATAGGTGGGATTTAATGACATTGTTGATTTCTGGATATGACCTGATTTAAAAACGGAAGTGTCCTTTTTTCTCTTTGTTCCTAACTGATGTGGGTTTGGCCACTACAGATCGGAAGCTGCCATCCCATCTCCAGACTCTTAGGAGCCAGTAGTAAACTTCAGTCTTCTTGAGGCAATAGTTACACACCAGGGAAACAGAATGTAGGTCTAGAGCCCATTTAGCCAGAGAGGAACAATATGGCTGTTATAATAACAATGGGCACAAACATTATTATGGGTTACAACCTGAATATGGTTTTGTCTGATACTACAAGTCTTTGTTCAATACCTGTTTCTTTGCAGTTATCCTTAGCAAATGAAGTCTTTCACCCACTATTAAGGAAAAATGAAGGGTTTGGGCAACTGACTTAATGGCTGAGCATTTGTGTGAGTGTGAGGGTGACAACATGGGGACCTGAGATTGATCCCTGGCACTCATGGAAAAAGTCTCAGGTCATGCTACATTCTGCAGTCCCAGCACTGGACGGGTAGAGGCAGACAGATCCCTGGGACCTGTTGACCAAGGAGAGAGACAATGTTTCAAAAACAAGATGTACACCGCTTCTGAGGAATGACTCCTGAGGATTCTACAAACTTGTGCACCTACCTACATGGGACACATGCCTACCAGAGGGGTGGGGGTTGTCTGGAGAACTGGAAGCTCCTGTTCAGCTGGGTTAAATGGAGAAGACATATACTCTCCTCTAGTGCAGGGGGCTGGAGTGCTGACTTACTAAGGCCTGCAATCAAGGGCTGAAAGGACTGAACCTCCTCAAACCCACAGCAGCAATGATCCTGGGGCTAGTATGTCCCTGCAAGGCCACTCAGACTTCCTTTCCCACTTAGGAATGGGTCTGCGGTCCACAAGGTGAACACTTGTCAAAAGGGGGCTGGGTGGGGCAATGGATATCTCCAGAGAAGGCAGAGCTGGACTCCAGCCTGCTGCCACCCACATCTATTCTATCAGTGACCCAAAGTAAGTCAACCTGATTGGGCTGGGCCCCAGGAACTGGGCACCAGGGGCCATTTCTACTTAAGAGAGGGTCTGTGTAGGTTGGGAAGGTAAGTGGATATATGCAGAGACTTCCTGTTTAGGTTTCCTTAACTTTCTGGAATTACTGTGTCCCTGTTGATGTCTGATTATATATCGATGGCATTTAAAGTGGTGCTCAGAAAAGTCAAAGCCTCCCCAGTAAGTGGTTTCTATAAATCATGTTCCTTATGGAAGTTTGGGGCTTTAGGGGATGTCGTACAGACACAGTCTCTGGTCTCTTCAGAGCAATGAGTTGATAATATGCATGGACCCTCAAAACATCAATTTTGAGACTTTTTTTTTCTTTTCATTAAAAAAAAAAGAATCTGTTAGCATCTAAGATGTGAAGTGGTTTCCCTTCAGCCCATCGTGGGAAGTGGATTCCTGGGTCAATAGACTCAGGGTAGCAGAGATTTTTATCTCTTTAATCCTATCTCTCCACTCCAGCCTTCCTCATTGATTAAATACCTCCTGCACTTCACAGGGGCACAATGCTGCCCACATAAAGGCCTGGTGGCCCGTGCCTTCTGAAAGGGCCTTTCAGAGGCTTGCTTTGATTTAGTCTTATTTCTTTCTGAGTAGCAGCCATCTCCTAAAAAATCAGCCTTTGCTGTCATCTCCCCGAGTGTAAAGCCGCTTGCAGGGATGGTCTAAGGACTGATGAATAAGTAAATAACTGCTGGTTTCTTGTCTGAGAGGCATCTGTCCAGAGCTCTGTATGTTCTTTAAAGACTCAACAAGTGACATTTCATCTCATTCTCTCACAGGACCGACTTACACAGTGATTGGCTCAAGAGCTTCTTCTCCTAATAACTCTTCCAAATGATGGGGCTGGGGACAGCATGCAGGCCTGCTTACATGAAGAAGCATATTTCATATTCATAGAGGTGGGATACAAAACCCCTACTTTTGATTTGGCGAAGAATTCTTTGGGACATAAGCTCTATATGTGCCATTGAGTGTGTGTGCTAGGCACAGAGCACTTGCCTGGCACACACACTCAATGGCACTGAAGAAACAGGGTATAGCAATGTGCACTTGTAGTTCCAGGACTTGGGAGACAGGATGGTGGTGGGGATCAAAGGTTCAAGGTCAACATCCTACATAGCAAGTTCAAGACCGGGGACTCTGTCTAAGAAAATGAAAACAAAACCACGAAGTGAAACAAAAAAAAAAACCCCGAAATCCTTTATGGCTTATGACTTTCTTTCAGAGGAAGATCGTCTACGTAGGTAGCTACAGGAATAGTTAAGGGAGGCTGTCTTGATGACAGACCTGTCATTTAATACTCGTACTTGAAAAGAACTGGGAAAAAAATTTGGTTGACATCAAATTCCTGGGTTGTCTGTAAGAGTGAGACTATATAACCAATATGGCTTTGCAAGGAAGAACTTGTGAGGGGGCAGTCCTATCTTCTTCCTAAAGACTGTGGAGGGCAGTGTGACTGGCCTCTGAGGAAGCAACTGTCCTGGGCCAGCTTCCATTTCTACAGAGAGAAAGGAGAGAATTGCTTTCTTTGTGGAAGTGCAAGCCCACTTGACAAATGACATCCTGGAGGACTTCAGAAGTTGTGCCTCCCTCAAACCGCTCCTTCCTTCAAGATTCTTCAAGCCAGTTCAAGAGCAGAGGGAGGCGGGCAGAGGACATTCATTTTTGCCTGTGTTTCAGCCCCACAGATTGGCAGCCTTAGTGGATTTTAAAAGATTCTCTTTACAAAACGAGTCTATAAAATGGCCATTCAACAAACAAACAAATGAACAAAAAACTGCCTTGCTTTTTAGTCTGTTCAGAATATAAGCTTCCATACAGATGAGTGGGTCAGAGCCTGGCGTAATAGCCTCACGTGTCCCTGCCAGAAATGGATTCCATTGGATCTTCCTCATTCCTGGCTGAGGGGCAGAAAACTTTGAGGAACCAGCTGACAGGATCCTTGGCTCAAGTGAGCCAAGCAAAGCAAGAGGAAGCAGAGAGGAAGGCCAGTAGCCACATGGCTGACAGGGGCCACCGGCAGGTTGAAAAACAACAAGGGACAAAACTGTGTTAACTTCCAGGAGTCTGGATTGAACCCTTCGGGTCTGGAATGTCTGCCAGTGTGAGAAAGGTGCTCTCCTACGGAGCTGAGTGCTCCCCCAGATGTGGAAACGCAGGGAGAGCTGTCTCCTGGTACCAGGAGTGGGGTTGACCATGCGTGCTATGTGCTGACATTGGGTCCTCATTTGGTCTGAAAAGTGAGAGTGTACTGCTTGGCTTCTCCCATGCATTGGCACACTGGGTTCTGGGTGCCACAGGAGTCAGTCCCCAATCTGTGGAAAGGGAGCTAGATACACAAGACCCGGTAATATAACACTGTGAAGTTGGAGGTCCATGAAGGACAGGAAGCTGCAGCAAATGCAAGGCCAACATAGGTAACTTAGTGGGCTTTCAGGCCAGCCTGGGCTACAGAGTGAGACCTTGCCTTAAAATTAAAAGTAAAAACAAAACAAAACAAAACACCCCACCACCAACAAAACAACAGTGAGAATATAATACCTAGAATTCGGACATGTGTAATGCAGCATTGGGATGCATTTTCCTATAATTTAGGAATTACTTAAACTATTTAAGGATGACACAAAAATATTGAAATTCATTTATGTGCATCCGGCCTCCCAGTCCTCCGGATGACATGTTTCATGAAGCTGATTTTGAGAACGTAAATTAAATCTCCCAGCAGACTTCATTCCCATTTTTCTTAACTATGTCATTCAATTAAATTGGTATGACAGGAAGGTGTGCTTGATGCAGATTACAGGCTTGACAGGATGTTGAGCTGGGCCACCTGCACATTTTGCTCAAGCTGAGAACAATGGGCAGGTTGGTGGATGTGGTGCCCACACCTCAGCCTTGGCCAGGGCAAAGCTCATGCTTCGACCCCTAGCCCTCCAATAAAACCCAAAGGAAACACTCTTCCAGGATGGTGGATGGGTCTACCTAATGCAGTTACTTGCCTTTGTCTATCTGTGATCTTCCTGCTCTTTTTAGAATGTATGACAGGCACAACAATTGTATACAGTGTGCTGTTGTGGTGTGATGACTCCATGCATGGGTTGTGTAACGATCAAGCTGGGGTAGCTAGCCTTTGTGTCTCCTAAAACTGATCATGTCTTAACCTACAAACACCTTCCTTTCTCTTAGTTCCTTACAAACTAGATAACCAGTTATGAATCACAGTAACTCTAGTGTACTGTACAACAATTGCTTGTATTATTATCATTATTGTGTGTATACAGTGTGCATGTGTGTGTGTGTATGTGTGTGTGTGTTGCACTCGTACCATAGCATTCTCAGAACAATGTCCAGGAGCTGGCTGTCTTCCCTTCTGCCCTGGGTTCTGAGGCTAGAACTCAGGTCAGCAGGCAGGCAAATGCTTCTACCTACTGAGCTATCTCTCAGGCCCCATTGCTTGTATTTAACACATAACATTAATAAGTTCCTTTAGTATATATTTCAGGCGTTTAATTAAGAAAAATTGTAGCTCATAATCTCAGAAACAGTAGTCTTTTATGTTACAATAAAGTAAAAATGTTCTAATTACATGTTTGGAAACCTGAGTTAGAGAAGGCTTTAAACTGCAAATAAAAATCTCCTACTCTCATACCCTTCCCCCCATACTCAACCAACCACCTTTAATCGTTAATAATAATAATCCAGATAAGATTTTTATAATTCTATGAGGATCAATTTTATTCTTGACTCTTTTTATTTAATTCTATTCTATTAAAAATTAATCTACATAAAGGGCAGAGACTGACCTTGTTCATTGTTACAGGGTTAAGTCAAAACCATATTTAACCATTGTAGTATTAGTGAAAATTTTATTGTTTCTTAGTCATCATCTATTGGAAAAGAGTGTGACAGAGGATATCCTGTGAGGAGCTAGGGATGTATCTCAGTTGGTAGAGTTGCTGGGTTCACAAAGTTCTGGGTTCAAAGCTCCAACCCCTTAAACCTAGACATGGTGCCACATACCTGCAACCACGGAATAATTCTGGAGCTAGGAAGACCCGAAGCCCAAGGCTACCCTCAGTGGCACAGCGAGCTCAATGCTTGCCCGAGATACCTAAGACCCTCCCTCAAAACAACAACCACATGGCTCTTAAATATTCCTCAGAAAGACCTTGACAAGCCTTTATGATTCTGTCCGTGGGGCCCAATTCTAGCAGAATTTGGTCTTATAGAAGGACCAGAGGTTAGGGCTCTGCCACACGAGGAAGCATGGAGAACTTTGTTTCGGATGGATGATTCCACGAGGAACCTGAGGTAGACGGACACCAAATTCCTTATATTCGAGGCTGGTTGATTTCTAGCATTAGATTTCTAAAATCAAATCTGAATGTTGATGCAGTAGATCCTTTTTAGGGCTTAAAGGAAAATGGGAGATATCAGTTATTACTGAACTGTCAACCTGGAGAAAGAGGTGAGTAGAGTCAGGACTACAGGTAGGACCTGATGAGTCCTCAGAGTGACAAATGACTAGATCCACCCATTTGGGGTTCCTGCACTGCATGCGCTGGCAGGAGATTTAACATATCGAATCAAGTTCGTTATTTGTGAAAAGGTGTTTTAGGCAGATTGATATTGTACTTGGGACTTGAAGCGTTTTTGACTGTTTTTGGAAGCTTATTTCATTTTTATTTTATACAATCATTTAAAGTATGTCTTTGTGAACTATCAAGTAATTTCCATAATAATAAGAATTCTTTGAGATTTGTTATTCTTGTAGAATTAAAAGAAAGCTACTTCTTAAAATCCTTATTAAGCCACATTTTGATTTTTTTCCATTTAAATAACGTTGAACTGTGTGTGTGTGTGTGTGTGTGTGTGTGTCTTACTTTAATTTGGTTTTTTTACTTATTCACTTTACATCCTGTTCACTGTCCCCTCCCAGTCTCCCCCTCCTACAAGCTTCCGCCATCCCCTGCCCCATTCTCCTCTGAGTGGGTAGGGTTCCACTCAACCCCCCTACTCTGGCACTTGATCTTTTAAACCACTGACAAGAGACTGAAAATCAGAGATTCTGCCTAATTTTGGATCCAGAGAGCTACGCTCTGTTGAAAAAAAGAAGTTAAAGGGCAACAAAGAAATGTTACGTGATACAATGTATGTGCCTATTGTGGGGACAGTATTTGGTCATATGAAGAATGGGACACACAGTAACAACATGGGAGAACCTCAAATACTGCTGCCGGGACAAACAAGCAGGACGCGGTAGTGACCCTGCTGAGATGAAATACCCCGACGGGAGTAATTCACAGAGCCGGAAATGAGGAGCATGGTTTGATAAGCTTCCGTTCAGGATGAAGCGACATTGGAGCAGAGAGCGGCTGTGCCCGGATAACGCTGCGAATGTTCTCAGTTCTATCAGCTTGACAAGCATGTGCCTGATTAAAATGGAAAAATTTGTCATCTATATCTGCCACGATAAAAATAATGACTGGGCGAGCCAAGACTCCTGCTCGGATGGTCTCACTCTGTTACCCGTGGAGGTGGGATACCGAGTGGAGTGAGAGAAGCTGGATGGAGCGAAGGACCCGGAATAAGCATCAGGAGGCCATTTTCCAGAGCTGTGGGGCCGGGCGGGGAGGGGTGGGGTGGGGTGGGGCAAGCAGTTTGATGCAGAGGAAGGCTTCATGTAAGATGTGGGATAAACAGGCAGGAGGGAAGCTCCCTAGGGGCCTGGTGTCCTGGAGAGAGCAGAAGGAATCACTGGGCAGGAGAAAATCCAGGGAGAGCAAGGTGTGTCTGTAGGGTTCCTACGAACTGAAGACAAAGGACTTGGGATAACGGCCTAACCTATATATAGCATCCTAAGAGGGAACGCAGCTGCCTGTGTCCCAAAGAATCATCAACAACCTATGGGCTGGAAAGTGGAGAGAGGGTAGTACTCAGAATGCTGGGATGGTGGAGGACTTAGACCCACATCAGACCCACAAGGCTCAGGATCATTTCCGGTTGGCTGGGCTCAAGCTGTAACTGCATGACCTTTCTTCTTGCTGTGCAGAAGCGATTTGTTCAAATATAAAAATAAAACCAAATCTCTAAATTCAACAGTCCCTTTGTGATTGCCATAATATCTGACACAGTGTTTTATGAGATACATATCCACCGTGAGAAAAAATTCTGCTCCCTGCAGTTTATCCTACGAAAAGTCGGAATATGCCATTCATTTAATAGAGACTCTTTGACCATTAGTTGTAATTCACGGCACACGGTCAATTTATGAAAATGCATCTTATCTTCCAGAATTGATCTTAAACCTATTAAATGTGTCTATAGCAGTTTTAGAATTAAAAGGATTTTTACTATAGAAATGGACTCTCAGAAATGCAATTGAGCCCTGGGCCAGGCCCAGCGACAAGCTTTGGTGACTAGTATAACTCTACCATTCATTAAAACAGCTTCTATTCTTAGCAGATAGACGCTGTCACAGAGACCCGCATCTGGTCATAGTGGTGAGAAGAAGTGACTATTGCATGCTCAACCCCAAAGGGGACGTTTGTAACGCTAACCCAACACCCAAGACATCATGACCGATGGAGGCTTAGGGAATTCAACGGGTAGAGGAGCAGGGGGTTTGGTTGCAAATATCTCCTAGGTATGACAGACACGGTGCACCTATGAACTCTTCATAACTATGGTGACTTGCACAAGACCCACGAGTTAAGAGCCCAGCATGGATGGCAGACAAAGGCTCTCCAGGTGAGGAATTCCAGGTTGTCAACAACTTTGAGGGAGGGGCAGTTTTCTTCAGTGACAAGTCTTCTGATAGACTTGAGTATGCTCCACTACACCCATAAGGCCAACACTAATTAGATTCAATAGGCCTACACGTGCGCGCATGCGCACTCAGGCACGCATGTATGTACGTATGCACGAATGCATGCACGTACACATGCACGCAACAATAAAACTGCAGGAGAACATAAATTAGAAAAGGGGATGTGAGGGAGGCATGGGGAAAGGGGGTAGGAGCTGGCAGATATGATTAAAATGCATTGTATGCATATGAAATTCTCAAGAAAGAGCACTAAAAATACACGTGAGACAAACATAGCATATGATTTGAAAATCATTTATCAGTTCTCCACGGAGAGGAAAACACGTGGGCCTGCTGGCTCTGAGGCTGAGATCTCCCAAGCACATTAGAGTCAGGAGGATGCTACTTAGCACTTTGCATAAAAAACCAGGAAGGGAACAATAGGAATCTCAAGTTGTTTCGTGAAACACCTGTCTTGGAAAACACAGCGCTCAAAAGGCGGTTCCTGGACTCTGGAACTGAGAAGATGAACTTCCAGCATTCCATTGCTCAGGAAACTGCATGCTCACACACCAGAAACTTCTAGTCCTACAGAAAGTAAAGTTCTCTGCTCCAGGTTAACTCATGCCTGCTACACAAGTGGCCATACATCTATCACTTCATTTCCAGTCAAGGAAGAAAAGCAAAATGGAGTCACCTTGGTTCTAGAACACTTAAGGTAGAAAGGGAGTGTCTCTGTTGGAACAGGTTTCAGAAGGTGGGTCAGGCTGGCTTTGATCTCCATCCATCTCTAACATCCACGACCTTGGACTTGCAAGTGTTGGGATTCCAAGCATGGACCACCACCTCTGCCTTTAGGTGGTTCTGCTGCCTGACTCAAGGTTTCATGCGTGCTAGGCGAATCTTCTGCCAACCGGGCTACATCCCCAGCTATGAGGACCTTTGGAGTGAGGGCTAAGAGTTCCCAGAGACGCTAACAGGAAAGAACTGCGTGGTATGTTCCCTCTGCCAAACACACCCAGAGGCTGAGGCTGGACCCGGCCTGGAACTTACCAAACAGTTTGACGGTAACCTAAACCGGTAACACCACCCAACAAATGATGCAGTGGCCTGCTCCTCTCCTGGTTTAGACCCTAACCGCAGAGACCCCTTTTTGCTCGGCCTGTGTTTTCCATGCTGCAGTCCTAGCAGGCTCCAAAGAAAAGTAACATTTCTTTGTTTCCGCCTGGCTGATTTTTATTTTCCATCTGTACTTGTACTGTAATCCTGTCCCTCATTTCCTCACCTCAGCCTCAAGAACCCATGTTGCACGATCCTCGGTTTGCAAAATGCACCCATTGCCCCCATGTCCCTGTGCAGTTCAGGTTGCCTTGGAACTCTGATAAAACTGCCTCTGCCTCCTGAGTGCTGGGATTCGGTGCCCACGGCACCAGGCCTGGCCTGTTCTGTATTCTTGTATTCCAGATTTCTCTTGTTAAACACAACTGCTGAGGTTAAAGTGCAAGACACAGGAAGCTTCAGGGTTGCAATGCTACCTCCTGGGACTGATATTCCCCCCCCCCCCGCCGTTCTCCAGCAGAACAAAAATAGGCTGTGTCTATAACATTCAATGCAGCTGCTACCTGCCCCGTGTGACCGCTAAGCACCCAGAATGGGGCTCCTGTAAGGTTCTGAACTGTTGACTGTATTGAGTTTGGAGTAAGAAGCAGCATATGTGAGTGTTGAACAGCATAACCCTAGAGAGAAGTCAGGGCACCATCAAAGTGAACCCACAGATTCAGTCCTCTCTCCTGTGAGAGTGTATTCTGTACTGTTCTGGACTCTCCATGTAGCTAGTTCATAGAGCGAGACCAGGCGTCTTCAGTCAGTTTGTGACCACATGGCTTCCTAACACAGAGAGCTAGGGCTTAACGATCTGAAAGGCTAAAATTAGTTCCTATGTGTGTTAGCTTTCTGTTGCTGTGATGAAATGCACGATGAAGAAACATGCAATGGAAGAAAGGGTTTTTTGTTCGTTCGTTTGTTTGTTTAGGCTCACTCTGTTGGTGCTTCCTGTCTGTAGTTGCATGACCACTTGCATCACTTCCGTGCCCTGAGTGGAGAAAAGCAGCTTACATCAGGGCAGGGAAAGAGAGGGAAGAGGGTTGCCTAGGAACAAGCTATTATTTTCAAAAAGATGGCTCAAGGGACTTTCTTCCTGCTACCAGTCTATACTTCCAATGCCCCCGTTCGGCTATGACGTGGTTCCTTCCCTGACACCCATCCTGCCCAGCCACCCCATCACCCTCGACAGCAATCCTAGCTGGGGACCACGCCCAGGAGCATCCCAGAAGATAGTTCATATTCAAACAGAATAATACTTCCCTTTATTTAAACAAGAACCTAACTAGAGACAAGTAGAACGGTCAGATCTGTGCTGGATTATGAAGCACACACTACACATTGTGGAACACCACCTTTCGAGGAACATTTGTCAATTGACAAACATTTTGCAGAGGAATGGTATGCGGGAGCTTGCTTGTACATTTGCGAACGGCTTCTTTAATTAAAATAAATACTCTCCAAAGCTTTCTATCTTTGCACTCCAAGCTGTCTCGCAGGCAGAAAGTCTAGCAAGACTTATTTCCAATCTGCAAATGAGCCAGTCTTGGAGTTGAAATTAGATTTTTTTTTTGGACACATGTCAAATAAACAAAGAATGCATATTTTTTTTGACATTTCCTAGCATTGATTTTCTTTCATAAATGCTTTTTGATAAGAAACGCTTTATAGATTAAAAATTAACGTATCAACCTTGTCATGGTTCTACTTGGGGCATGTTTGTAGATTGGGGCACTTATGACAAAGGTGGTATGGCAGAGCCTGGAGTTCTTTTGTGCTCAATGGCATCTATTTAGTCATCCTGACAAATGCTCATCTTATCTGGTGTCTCCTTGAATACATCATGGTGCAAGCCACATCCATGTGGAGTCTAGATTTTAACTCCAGTTCTTTAAGAAAGAACCAACCCATTATAGTTGACAAAATATTTCATTGTAATTTATGTATTTTTATAAAAATAAGCCAAGATCTCTTTAGAGAGAAGCAAAGGAAGGCAGGCATGGTGGCACATGCCTATGGGTCTAGTGTGGGCTTCCTTGGCTACCTATTGGGTTTAAGGCTAACCTGGGGTATAGAAGAGCCAGTTGCATAATCTGAGCAGAAAACAAACAGAAGGAAGAACAAAGGAAATGACCCCCTTGTCCTCACATCATCTAACACCAACCGCCTGTTGCCTTTCCATTTCTAAACTCAGCATATTGTTAAGGGGCTCTATATCCTATTGGCTAATTTGAGTTTTCATTCAATCATAACTTAAATCTTTGCATCTTCACTGACTCCTTCCCTACACAAAGACTGAAGATAAGGGTCAAACTCTCACCTCACTAAAATCCCCAATAGGTTCCAAGTCACTGTTTTTCACCCACGGATGCAGCATAAACATACGCTGCATGTGTCTATGTACGTAGGTTTGATGTGGTGTTTACAACTTGGAGCTTACGTGATTTTAAGACCCGATCTGAGGAAAGCAGTACAAAGAAACAGCTTTGCTTTAGAGGACTCAGGAGGGGCCTGTGTTGATGAGGGACAAGGGCACATGCCACAGTGTCATTCTCTGAATCAGTTCTCTGCCATGCGGGCACTATTTGTTAAAGAAAGGGGTGACTGTTGAGGGCCTGAAGAAATGCCTTCTCATTTCCTTAGCAGAATACGGTTTTAAGAGGAGGAGAGATGGCTCAGTGGTTCAATTCCCACTACCCACATGGCGGATGACAGCTGTCTGTAGCTCCAGTTCTGGAGGATCCAACACTCTCATCCATACATACATGCGGGCAAAACCCCAACGCATGTGAAATAAAAATATATTTATAAAAAGAATATGGTTTTAAAGGGCTCTTATTCTTTTTTTGATTTCCTTTTAGTTGAAATTAAATCTTGTTCCTGGATTTCTCATTTAAAACAGAAAAATATTCATTCAATTCAGTTATTATAAAAAAAAATGTCTCTCAGGTGCATTCCAGTCCAAGATAGTGCCACAGAAGACAAATATGCTTGGTTTATCAGAGACACAGGAGGTTTGACTCTCATACCTCCCTTCATTCCAGGTCAACGACTATGGTGGTACTTCATATTTGACTACTATTTTCCAGTATTAAACATGTCAACATTTTGTATAGGAGTCATAAAAGTTAGTGAGGTAGCTCTGAGGCATTGTGAAAAGGCCGCAGAGAAGAACAACACATCACAGACATTCCTCAGGAAATCAATTAATGCTTTTATGAGCCATAGTCCAAACTACGATCAAAGGCTTAGCTCAGAATAGGGATCTAATCTAAGCTTCTGTGTTGGAGAAGCCCAAGCCAGGCAAAGCATCCAAGTTACTTTCTTCAGATGGAAACTGATGCACCTTGCTACTAAGGTTGTAGCCTACTATGTCTGGACAGCTTTCCCGAACTCTGCATAAAATGGAAGACTCCCTTTTCTTAGTGGGATTTCCTCTTCTCTGTCTCATCTGGGGAGCCCGACCCACACCCTACCTGAGGGATGTCACGTAATCCCTGGGGAAATTATAGGTTCAACTTCCTGGAATGCCTCTTCATGCAAATGAGGAATCCCCAGTACCTTAAGGCCCAGTCAATGAAGTCTTCACCCCACGAGGAATCCCTTTCCACTCTCCAAGGTTCATGTGCATAGCCCTGGTTCACCCTGAAGTAAATGTATTTGAACAAGGCCACCCTGAATAAAGCCATGTGCACAAACTAAGATCATCTCAGAGAGCTATCTTATTGAAGATCGTTAGAGAAGGTCTTCATCAAGAGAGCTGGAACACTAAGATCCTCAAAGAAGCCTCCTCTACCCCCTGCACTTATTCTTGAGAGGGAGGAAATGGAGGACATGGAATCACAGCTGGACCCCAACATGCATATCACAGAAAACTCTACACAGTAGTAGTCATAGGCGCACGTTGGTCCAGGCACACACTGGCAGTCACATGAGTAGCTGATGAGCACCATTGCTAGTCTGGGGTTCAATGCACAGGTGACTATGAAAAGGAGGCTGGCTGTGTCACGCGGTGATACACCCCTGCTTAATTTGCAAGTTCTATGTCGTGAACCACAGCGCAAACCAATGACATCACTTCTAAGAGTTAGTCAGGAGAAGCAACTTTTTCAAGACTTAAAAGGCCTAGGATACCTCTCTCTCCTATAGATAGGGCCTGATTCAGGGCAGATACTAGACGATATGAGGGAGTGGATCAAATGAACGTTGTTTGAGCAATTTCTCTTGAATATCAGGCCTTATAGGTAAGTGTTCAATGAATATTGACGAAGCCTTTGGTGACTATCTTAGTCACTGTTTTATTGCGGTGAAGAGACATCTTGGCCAAGAGAACTTCTAAAAGGAAGCATTTAACGTTGGGGACTTGCTTACAGTTTCAGAGGCTGAGTCCGTGACCATCATGGTGGGGAGCCTGGCAGCAGGTAGGCAGGCATGGTGCTTGAGCAATAGGTGAGAGCTTGTAGCAGATACACACACAGCAGACAGAGTAAGAGAGTGGGCCTGCTGTGGGCTTTTGAAACTTCACAGTTCATCCCCCAGTGGCACATCTCCTCCAACAAGGCCAGACCTAATCTTTCCCAAACAGTTCCATGAGCTGGGGACTAAGGACTCAAATATATGAGCCTCTGGGGGCCAATCTCCTTTAAACCATCATAATAGCCTATTAAATATATCTGTATTTACTGCACATCAAATAACATTTTAGCTAATTTGTTATTCACAATAGTCTTATATTGGCTGTTGTGACATATACTGTTCTGGAGTAAGAAGACTAGAGAGAGGGGTTCACGGTAGTTAGTAGTTGGCAGGGCCAGCAGTTGCAATCAAGATGCACACCTAAGCTCCTGTCTAGGTGTTATGGAGTCTCTTCAGTATTTCTACTGGGTTAATGTCCTTTTGTGAAAGCTGAGAATCTGAAGCAAAGGGCGAAGATGGGGTCAATTCATGTCTGTCAAGAAGCTAAAGGTATGGGAACCAACAGAAGCTGGGAGAGAATAGGAGGGAGAGGGAGACAGGAGGGGGAAAGGAGGGAGAGGGGAGGGAGAGGGGAAGGAATGAGGAGGGGAGGAGAGGGGAGGCAGAGGGATAGAGGAGGGAGTGGGAGGGAGATAGGAGGGAGAGGAGAGGCAGAGGGAGAGAGGAGGGAGGGGAGGGAGAGGGAGACAGGAGGGAGGAGGAGGGAGAGGGGAGAGAGAGGGATAGAGGAGGGAGAGGAGAGGGAGAGAGGAGGGAGAGGAGGGGCAGAAGGAGAGAGGAGGGAAGGGGAGGGAGAGAGGAGGGAGGGAGAGGGGGAAGGGAGGCAGAAGGAGAGAGGAGGGAAAGGGAGACAGGAGGGTGAGTGAGATAGGAGAGAGAGAGGAAAGGGAAGGGAGGGAGGGGGATAGATGGGAAGGGGAGTAGAGGGAGAAGGGAGGAACAGCAGGAGGGGAGAAGAGGGAGAGGGAGAGGTCAATTAAACCCTTATAAACTCATTTTATTCTTTGTTCTCTTTTCAGCTTTAAATTGCATGTGACCAGTGACAAGTGACAAGTGACAGAAGTTTAAAACAGGCTCACAGATTCTTTCTAGCTTCTTTCACAGATTCTAGTTTCCTTCTTGCTAAGGCCTAGTTCTCTACCCTTTGAGGTCTCAGGAGTAGACTCAAGCTGAAGTGATGGTGAGGGACTTGGAGGGTAAGACCCCACCGGTAGGAGTCTCTCTTTGTTCTCTCACTTGGGTCACATGCTCATAGAAAAGTTGGCTGCCATCTTGGACACAAACAGCTGAGAACAGGGCCCTGTGGTGAGGGACTATGCCTTCTGGAGGCAGCCAAGGCAGAACTGAGGTGTTTTTTTTTTTTTTTTTTTTTTTTTTTTTTTTTTTTTTTGCCTCCAGACACACGGTTGGAGGAGCCATCCTACAGGCAGGTCTCTCTGCTTAGTCAACCTCTCAGAGGGATGTTCCCCTTGGACTGCAACCTCATAGGACACCCTGAAGCACAACTCCCAGCCAAAGCCTTTGTTTGTGATTCCTGACCCTTAGAAGCTCTGGGACATAATAAATGACCTAAGAAATGAGGGAATGTGGGGCTATTTGTTACACGGCACTAGCTAATGAACACCAACAATTCTACTGCCGGAAACAATGAAACAGAACAATTCAAATTAAAACAGAGGCTCATATTACCTGGATTTCCAAAGGACAAAGGGACGCCTAAATATAGCCATCCTCCCTGAGGTCAAGTTTGTTCCCAAACTCACATAACCCAAAGGCACTACAACCATTCAGACAACTTCTAAAGCAAATTCCGGAGGCAGGGAGATGGTTCAATGGGCATTTGGCACCAAGTACAAGACTCTGAGTGTGACCTCCAGAATCTACACAATCAGAGGAGAGAATGATTCCCACAAGCTATCCTCAGATTTTCACCCCCAATATTAAATAAATTCATTAATTTTTTTAGAAAGTAATTTCCCAGGATTTGCAGTTTAAATACATAGGCTATTCACATTGCCACGCTGTATTTAAAAAAAAAAGACTCCAAATACACAAATATCACATGAATGTTTCCAAAATACAAAGCGACTTAAAACCTTGAAAGTTCTCAGAGCAATGTAAGAAACAATGTAAAAACCAGGTCAAAGAAGTTATCTTTCTCATGAAGTAGTATTAAAATGCAGCTTTATAGATAGAGCCATTAGGATAACAGCAGGCAGACATATGAAATTAGCCATCAGTCTAAAATGACTACAGCTCATGTGACAAGAAAGTATTTGACAGGATTCTGTCCTTAACTGTGGCAGCCAGCCTTAGGCCATCCACAGTCAGTGTAGACTACACGGTGCCTGGTGGAGACCAAGGCTGGGGCTAGGGCTTGATTTACCGGCTTTTGAGGACAGTGGACTTACCTGAGTCTTCATTTGCACGAAACTATGATTATTGCCCAGAGGCAACTTTGGCTTGTTTGTTTTTTGTTTTCCTTTTGGGGCACCACTGTGTCTCACTATTTTTCAACTCTTACTTCCTCTACTGCACAACACTGGTTTTGTGAGGCACATCACAGGACACACAGTAAGCTTACTAACGTATGTACGAGAGACTTAAAACCAAGAGTTAGGCCTGGGTGCTAAGACTTGGCTAATCGTAGCTTCCTCCAGAAAGCTCTTCATGAATCTGCAATTCTACAGGAAATGTTTCCCATCAAAGATCAATAGCATTTTGTCAAACTGTACCCATTTTTCCTACCCAGCCTGTTTGAGATTTAATATCGGCGTTAGTAGCCATTTGTCGCTGGAACCTCTAACTTAGTGAGGGTTTGGGGACTGGAATAAACTTCCCCTTGAGGGACAGAGGTGTGTGTGGGATCTGCTCAGCTCATCTGCTGAATGACAGATGACCTATCAGGACATCTTTCATTCCTCTTCCTTCTTCTCTAACAGGTGTGTACTTCATTTCAAAGTGCTTTTGAGCTTTTCCGTACTAATCATTCTATTTCCTGAAACGAGGAGGTGAAACGACTAAACCACCTTGGTGGGGACCTCGGTTCCTCCTCCACTTTTATTCTGAGGGTTCTGAGAAGAGTTTCTCTCCCCCCCTGCATCAAAAAAAACATGGCAAGGAAAGTGGAAAGGTCTGGTGTGGGGGCTTCGCGCATCTTAAAATAAACATCTCAGTAAACAGAGAGCAGGATATCCCATCACAACTCCTCCTTCCGAAATAAATACAAACAGTTTCATAGGTCGATTCCTACACAGGAATGAAGAAAAAAAAACCAATCTGTTTCTCTGTAATCAGTTCAAATATGTCTGGGCCTGAAAGGAACATGCAAACGGTCTGGGAGAATTGACAAAAGCAAGGCGCACACCACCAACACCACTGGATGTGGTCAGTACTCACCCCGCAGCCCAGGCCGTTGCCCGCTTCACAGGTGACTTTCCTCTGGCCCTGTTCAGGCAGCAGCCCAGCTCCACAGCCAGGACGGGGGCACAACACACCTCCCATCTGCAGCACGCATTCCTCGGCACCATATTGCTGGTACCTATTGTACTGGAAGAAGCGAAAGGCAAGGTGAGCTTCGCGCAGGTGACCCAGAGCAGCCTCCCAAGACTTATTTCTGCCTGAGGCTCCCTTCAGTGGAAGGACTCTGGGGTTGTCATCTCAATTTGGTTCAGGAAAGGACACACATTTGGGGGGGGGTGAGGGGTTTGGGGATGAGGATAAAGGTGTGACCTAGCACAGAGAAAGTTTTCCAAACTCAAAATGAAAAATGAATTAGTACATAGCCAGACATGGTGCCAAATGCCTGTAATCCCAACACTTGGGAGGTAGGAGCAGGAGGATTAGGACTTTGGGGTTATCCTAGGATACAAGAAACTTTTCCTGAAAACCCAGGGAAAAGGTGATAAAATATTTAACATATTTTTTTTCTTTAGAAAACAGATTTTTTCATCCAAATCTAGTATTCTCTGACACTGTGCTCATAAACTGTATTCTAACTTTTAAGTACTATGTGTGTATATTAACCGATGCGTTTTATCCATCTTTTAAGGTGATATTTTTGTATGTATCTATTCCAGATTTGACGAGGCTTTTATAATCACTTAGAAAACGGACCTCACAGTTGCTGACCACCTGCAAGTTGACAGTGGGCTTGAAGAAGAGGAATGTCAATCCAAGAGCGATCTCCTGCTATTCTGCCTGGTTCCCTTCCCACTGTCTTCATTAAAACACTGAAGGCTGAGCAGCCCCAGCACGTCATTACCTCAGCCCCACCTACACCATGGTTTCTGAAACTCCAACCCTAACCCATCCTCAACCTCAGCATCCTCAAAACCTGCAGTAGAGAACCCAGATACGATGGTTTAAATGAAAATGTTCCGTAACGGCTCACGGTGGGTGGCACTATTAGGGGGTGTGGTCTTGTTGGAGGAAGTGTGTCATTGGGGGTGGGGTTTAAGGTCTTAGATGCTCAAGCCAGGGCCTGTTGCCACTGTCTCTTCCTGCTGCCTGTGGATCCAGATGTAGAAATCTCAGCTACTTCTCCAGGTCTGCTTTGCCATGCGTCCTGCCATGATGGACTGAACCTCTGAACTGTAAACCATCCTCAAATAAATGTTTTCCTTTAGGAGAGTTGCCACGGTCATGGTGTCTCTTCACAGCAATAGAAACCCTAACTAAGACACCAGGCCAGCCCCATAGTGCATCCAAAGCTTCCTGAACAGAAATGCAAGCAGATTCAGACTTCTGTGGGGCCGGAGAGTAGATGCAAAAAGGTATGAGAGGGAAGATGGGTGGGAAAGGGTCTGGGGAGGGAGAGAGGAGTCCAAGGGATAGGGCTAGGTCAGAAAATCACTGTCTCTGTGTGTACATGCACATATCCATGTGCAGAAGGAAGTACTCTTATAAGGAATGAGCCTTCTAAAGACATCTCTTCTAGGCTCCTTTCCCAGCCTACGTCTATAGCACCAGGCTCCAACTTGGGGACAGTCTTCAGGCCTACCCACTACTGGAGACACACGCTTAGGGCAGGGTGGATTCTGAGATCTCTGCCTTTATTCCCTTTTTCCCCCAGCATGCCTGAGGGCCATTTAATGTAGGAGTCAGGAGACAGGGGAAATGTCCCCTTCTGAAGGGATGGATCCTGGTCTTGGGGTTTAATTCTGGAACACCCAGGGGATACACACTTCACCTTTATCTCGAGCCCACTTTACAAAGAAGAGTGGGTGACCCAGGCTCACTGAGGTATCCTCCCTCCCCTCCACTGCCACTACAAATCCACACACTGGTGCCTTTGGGGTTTCTTCCTTGTCTGGGTTTGGGGTAGGGACAACAAGAAGCCATTTTCCCTTAGGTCATTTACTGAGTACACATTCGGGGGTACCAGACCCTGAGGCCCCTTCTGTCAGAGTTCTAGGTTGTTCACTACAGAGACTTATGTGCTTATGTGTTGTTGTGATAAAAACAGTGACCCAAAGTGACTTTGGGAGGCAAGGGTTTACCCGGCTTACTGGTCATAGCCCATCATCTGGGGAAACCAGACTCGAAACAGACTCAAGCAGGAGCCTGGAGGCAGGAACTGAAGCAGAGACCCTGGAGGACTGCTGCTCTCTGGCTGGCTTCCTCTACCTAGCTCAGAGACTTTTCATGTGTAGTCCGGACCCACCTGCCTAGGGATTGCACCCCTCACTGTGGGCTAGGCTCTCTTATATCAATCAGTAATTAAATAAAACACCCCATAGACATGTCCACAGGCCAATGTGGTAGAGGTAATTCCTCAATCGAGGATGCCCCTTCTTAGTTAACTCTGGTTCATGTCAAGTTGACAAAAACTAACCTGGGCTCTGTGCTTCTGGAATGTTGTACTCGTGACTTCTTGTCTGAGATCAGGTCCCCATAGTAGTGGTTTCCTCGGACCATGGAGGAAACCTGGAATTCCACGGGAACACAGCGCTTCTAAGATACTGTTCAGACATTATTGGATCATTTTGGCTTCTAATCTCAGGTCACTGAAGTGGATTTGCTAAGTTATTAACTGATTTATGCAGCCTTTGCTGAGGGTCCGCCCTCTATCCTTCAGACACCCCCGAGAGTCCAATTTGAGGATGGAGCACTGAAGAAAGTCAGGAGCCCTGTCCTTGTCTACTAGACAATCGAACCAAATGCTGAAAGATGAACATGAACAGCGTTTTGAGGGGCTGCGAGTGAGGAGAATAAGAAAGAATGGGATGGGCTGCCTGGGAAGACAGTCATCACGAGTATAAGCAGTGTCTGGGGAAAGTCTTACAGACAAGGCACACTTCAGTAGATATCAGAAGGAGATGTGAAAGTAAGCCTGCGGTTCCCCAGGGAAGAAGTTCTGCAGCCCGAACAGCAGATGGTACAAAGGTCCTGAGGCCATAACTACTTGGCTGTTTTGAGCGGTGCTTGTAAGAGCAGTGGGAATAAAACTGACTGAGCCAGGAAGTATGAGAGACAGTGAAGGCAGAAGGTTCATGGGGCTCCTGGATGTCGGGGGGTCCCTGACGGCTGTTGTAAGAACTCTGACTGCTTCTCTAAGAGATACCAGGAGCCTTGGAGAGCTCCGAGCAGAGGACTGGTATGACTTGACTGATGCTTTAAAGGCATCTGTCTGACGGATGCACTCAAAATAGACTCTAAAGGGCACAGGGGAAACAGGAAGCAGAGATGCTTGTCTGAGTTCTCTTTGGCAGTCACTGTGAGTGCTGATGGCAGCCTGGACCAGGGAGGTGGTGAGGAGGTGGGATCAGTGGCTGAAGCTGGACATGTGGAAAGGTGGAAACGATAGAACTTTCAGGCTGATTGCTTGCCTTGTATGAGACAGGGGAGTCAAGTTTGAGTGTGATAGATTTCTCTTAGAAGGTGGGGAGGGAGGGAATATACTGGAATGAGGTATGGATGTGTGTGTGTGTGTGCGTGTGTGTGTGTGATGGGAGTACAAAAAAGAAGTCGTTACTTCTGTCACACTTATGTTCAATTTTGACACTTGATACACAAGTAGCTGGGAATGTGGCAGAACCCACTGAATGGCTTAGTTAGTTTAGAAGGTGCAGGTTGTGGGTACAAATTTAAAGTTCCCCTCCATTCTCTCACTGTTCTAGTCCCATGGAAACAGGACAGGAGACCTGGATGAACCTCTTCATGTACATGCTAATGATCTCTACACACAACGGTATGCACGGACAATGTGTGTCCTCAAAGACACAGTCTAAGGTCACATATAATAAGCAAATCTTCATGGGAGATGACTTTCTGGAAAATGTAAGCTATGTAGTTATTAGTGTAGGAAATGAGGTATTTCACTGAGTGATTAGTTGTTTATATAATTGAAAGACTATGGATTTTCTCTCTCTCTCTCTCTACCTACCTATATATGCAATGAGAAATTTACAACTAAGCTGTCTTTAACCCATTGTGCTTGTGAGATAGAGCTCATACTGGGGTCCACACCGGCCTTGACCTTGAGGTAGTTCTCCTGCCTTGGCTTCTCAAGTGCTGGGGTTCCAGGTACAAGTCAAGCCCCCAGTTTTCTCACCCATGTTTTAAACTAGACATCCTCTTTCCCTTTCCCCCTTTCTTCCATACAGATTTCTCCTTAGGGTGGGGCTTTGTCTTGAGAAGAAAATTTGGCCAGTTAGAGTTTTTTGAGACTGGGGGAGGTCAGCCTCTTTGAAGTGATTTTATGAAGATTCTCTACATCCATCCAGTATCTATCTATCTACCTACCTATCTATCTATCTATCTATCTATCTATCTATCTATCTATCTATCTATCTATCTATCTATCTATCTATCTATCTATCTATTGGTACAGGTACAGGTACAGGTACAGGTACAGGTATAGGTGAACTTCAAATGATGGTTTACCAATAGTTTGCATACACTGTAAGAACAGAATGAGTTAGTGGACTCCATTAATTTTCAATAATTAATTCAAAAATTATAATAGCAATGGATATTAATAACAGTGATTTAGGCTGGTTTTATCTATATAAATAAGTTTCAAAATAATTGTTCTTAATTGGGGGAGCAGTTTACTGGTAGAACCCCTATTTAGCATGCATAATGTCCCAGGTTTCAGTCTCAACAACAACAACAATGCACATACACACACCACAAACCACACACACACACACACACACACACACCCCATATATAACACACACATACACACACACTACATATAACACACACACGTGCACACACACACATGCACACACACATGCACACACACACATACACACACACACACATGCACACACACACATACACACACACACACACACACAAGTAACTGTTGATCTTATCATCTGACAAATGCTTCTTCAGCTCTTTAATTTACTCAAAGAATCTCACTTCTCTGATCCTGGGACAAAGGCTGTTTCCTAGGCAGATGTTAACCTACAGATCAAGGCTGAGAGCAGATCAGAGAATCTTACTGACTTCATTCATTCATTCACGGTTGTCTCAAATGCCAGTGCTGTGCACAAAGTTATTCTCCTCATCAGCTAAAAGTGTGACTGCTATTTTACTTCTGATAAACTCAAGAGCGCTGGATACACAATTTGTTTTCTAAGGGAAGACAAATACTTCAACATATGTCTATGATTTCCAGTGATTAAAAATCACATGCAGAATTTGAATGTGCCAACTGAAAGCATATTTGTGTGTGTGTGTGCGCGCGCACGTGTGCATTGTGCCATGCATACAGAAGCCAGATGGCATTGGATGTCTTACAATATCAGGTTTCATTTTATTTGCTTGACACAGGATCTCTTAATGAACTTGGAGCTTTCTAGGTTGGCTGGGATGCTTGGACTGGGAGCCTCATTTGTTTTCTGGTCTCCTTCCCCACATCCCTGGTGTTATGGTACTTCAAGCCTCACTCAGGTTTTAAGTGTGTTCTGGGAATCTGAACTCAGGTCTACATTTTACTCAACAAGTACTCTTACCCATTGAAACATCTCCCCAGCCCAGCACAGCCCAGCCCACACACACACACACACACACACACACACACACACACACACACACACCATTATTCTATGAAATTTGTAAGAAAAACTTTTGACCTAAAACTAATAATGTGATAGTATTTGAAGAAAGCTTAATGCCCTAAGGAAATAATTTAGGCATGTAATTAGCAGACGTCTTGTTTAGTTTCTTTCAAGATATGACCCACATTTCCACAGACTCCTTTTAACCTCTTGTGGTCATGACAAACAGATTTTATTGGGAGCACACCACTCTCAGTTTCATGGAGAGTAGAGATCGAGTGCTAAGTAGAGCGGAATATCTATGTTTACCTCAGTGTAAAATTTATGGAATTGTGGTAGGTAATTGACAAATGGATTCCAAAATGGCAAACACCAGCTGCTCCTTTAACGTTTTTCGCATTATCTCCAATATGGGTATTTTTATTTTCCAACCTTGGATATCACTTTATCAACAGACCTAATTTGGAGAATGTGATTACACGGTAACATAGACTAGGCCTAAGAAAACCAAAGCAAGTAATTAGCCACAAATAACTTATTGTTTGCCTTTGGAATACATGGTGTGTGTGTGTGTGTGTGTGTGTGTGTGTGTGTGTGTGTGTACTGATATTACATTGTCAAACTTCTAATTTAAGCTTTGATTAAATCTAGTCTGCAAATTTTCAGATATGAGTCCATAAAGTGGATAGTTCACAGATAACTTCTATCTTACTTTTCCTGTTGTCAAAATAACCTGGAAAAAAAAAACAACCAAAGAGAGAAGGGTTTATTTTGGCCCACAGTTTCAAGTATATCGTGCTGGGCAAGTCAAATCAGCAGGAGCTTGAAGCAGCTGGTCATATTATGCCTGCTGCCAGCAAGAAGGGAGTATCCAACACTTGCGCCCAGCATGGGGAATGGTGACGCCCACAGTGGTCAGGTCTTCTCATCTTAGTCATTCCCCATAAGCATGACCTTTTCCTCAGCGATTCTAGATCTCAAGTTGATAATTGAGATCAACTACTGTGTCTAAAATAATTTATATTTTGTTACATAATATTTGCAAAAGTTTTTTTTTTTTAAACAATCATGCCAAGAAAGCTTGTGACACTTCATCCAAGGAAAATAACAAATCATTTGCTTATAGTTCCATGGAAACATAATGACAGATGCATTGTTAGAGTGCCTCACCTCAGTTAAGATCTTAGTTTATTGTTATGCTTTTTCTACCTTATTTGTGGAATAAAAATTCTATCTTTTTGTGTGCACTCTCATAGATGCTCTTAAACACAAGAAGTATTCATTTGAAAGTACCAGGCTCGCTGGGGTTTCAACAAAATCACGTTTTAGGATTCTAAATAATGAGTCATGGGACGGTATGATGAAACAGATCCTGTATTTTGTTGGCCTGAAGGTAGTTAGAAGAGTTATGCTGAGCAGATTATCATTCCATAATGAGGCAGAGGTCACTGGTTCAAGCCCCTTGTCGGCCAGTGATCTTTCTTTCTTTTCTTTTTTTTTTTCCCCGACCGACTGCATGCTAAGTCCATGAAAGAACATGGGTGATTGCCTGAGGGGTCAGGCTAGGAAAGAATTGTACTTCTGTGGCCTCCTGTTTTCTGTTTCACTCTTGGGCTTAATTTGCATGCTTTCCTGGGGGAAAGCAAAGCAAGAGAGGCAAGTTAGATTTTTAAAAGTCAGAGAGAAATGTTAAGAACAGGGGAAGAAGGCTGAGACTAGGATGGGGGAGAGCTGGCAGATGTTCTGTGAAAGTGAGTCAGGACTTGTCAGCCATCCAGGAGCTGCCTGCCCCCAGGCAACTGCTTGGAGACTGGTTCTGTGCTGTCTTGGTGTTTTCCAGAGCATCCTTTTGGGGGCACTCAGGTACAGCTGTTGGGCCTCTTTTGCCTTCCAACATGGATTCTGGCTTCTGTTAACTGAAGCTATGGGGGTGCTCCTTGGGGCAGGCGGGTGTGGCTCTTACCCTCCCTGAGAGAAGAGCTGCTGTTGGGGAACTGGTGCTCTGTGCCACACACCCCTTGCCTGCCCTTTCTTTACTTCCTGACTGAATCCTTCCCATGGGAGGTGATGGGTGAAGCCTTGGGGTTACAGGGATGCAGTCTGACTTCCACGCTGGTACTCTGTGGGCCTTCCACATTAGAACTCAGCTCAGCACAATACCTCCATTTTCCTCCCCTTTTCCATTTTGATAAAAAAGAAAAAACAAACAAAAACCATTAGCTCACTGTTCCTTAGTTACTTACTAAAACCCATTTATTATTTACTTGCTTCGGTTAAAAATGCCAAGAACAACTATGCAAAAGACCAGTAACTTTTCCTAAAATATTTCTCCTTGCTATGCAGAGAATACCCTATTTTTCCCACATGCATTAGAAGGTTTTTTATTATTATTTTTTAAAAGTCACTCCTAAAATCATCTGTAATCTCCTCCTTATTTTTCCTCATTTGCAGGTTGTTAGTCTGAGAGAGGTAGTGATGGTCTCAGTGGTGGCTCCTGTCACCTGCTGAGTCTGTCTGTTCTCTGTGCCATTTCCAGTAATGTTCTTTGCATCCCTGGACATCTGTCAGCTGCTGATGAAGTGAATTGGCTAGAGAAAGGGCTGGACCTTGTTCACCGCGTCGGAAAAGCCATTATTAGGATGGCGAAATCGAATGCAAGGAGGAAGCACATCCATGTACGCCTGAGAAATGACTGGGGGGCAACAGACAGAATCCTGGGTTGTAATTTAGGAAGCCCTTCAGATACTTGACACGAGATGGTGCCAAGGATTTCTATCTCAACTTCCGGGGGTGGTAGAATCTTAGGGAAGGAAATGGAAACTGACTAGCTTCTTTGTTTCTTCTGTGCTCTGTTAAAAACAGCAGGGTATCTTCGGGGAAGACAGAACTAGGAAGGCAGGAACCATGCAAGATCTCTTCCTCCCAAGGGATTTTAGCTGATGTGACTTGCTGAGACTCTGTAAGCCGGAGCTCCTATCCATATTGATGGGCACAACTCTGGCACTGCCACCATTATGTACAGTATGTTTTCCTCTGCCTATGTTCCAGAGCAAAAGCTTGGAGTAGGGTTAGGTTAGTTGGCAAGTCCAAGCCCCATCCTGCAGAGAAGTAGAATTTGGCTCTAATTTTCTCAGAAGGAGCTGTGGTCCTTACGACTGACCCCACCTTCCTTCCTCTGTCTCCCTGGACACCTTCTCCAGTTCAGGATGTTCACGACTCTCCCTTCATTTCAGAAGATGTCTCTTCATTCAGTGCTGAGGCAGGCCTGAAGGTTTCCAGGTGGTTAAGAGGCCAGTCAAAGGGAGCGGCAGGGTGCCGTTTGTTCACAAGCTTTGTGTGAAGCTGTGGGTGAGACACTGGAATGGGTTCGTTCCATTGAACACTTATATAATGAACCTATCAGAACCTAAAGGACTCAGAGGTGCTTATAATGATCTTCTGGTCTCGTCTAGATGGTCTCATATCTACTGTGACCTACCCTTGGACGTGAGCCAGCCTGTACTGTGAAGGGGGACTTCTTCAGTGAGAGATGTGGGTGGTTCAGAGGACCACGTGTTTTTCTGCAGAGATCAGTAGAGGGCATCTGTCCCACTCCTCACATTGTGCCCTGCTGAGGGTTGACCTTTGGTGTATGTCCCGTGTCACTGTCACAGTCTCCAGTGTCATTAACTATTCTCCAGTATGCATTCATTTTGGCTCCTCCCCTCTCTCCTCCATCTTTCCTTGTGGTCCTGATCCACGAGAAACAAACTGAACTATGTAGTCAGCTTCTTAAAATGTTTCCTCTTTTCTTGACTTACCCAAAACTCTTCCACCTCCCTCGGCCTTCTAGACTCCCTGGAGCCCTGTGCCGTCTCTTTCCTACCTTTCCCTTTCCACTGCTGTCCTTGTGTAGGGATGCTTGATACAGCCTTTCACTCTTGGAAGAGTAGCCTCTGGTTCAGTCTGCAGCTCAGCTCCTGGCTTTGTGGTTACTCTAGGGAACTTGAACTCCTTCCTGTTTGGTGAACCATTTACTGACGTGCTCTTTCAGGCTGATCTCATCATCTTTGTGATGTTTTCTGCAGTTTTCTTTAGGCCTTATTCCTTCAAGAGGAGGGAACAACTCCTAGTATTTCCCTTCCAAGGAGCATCCCCTATTTTTCTAAACGTTTAAATCAATATATGCATATGACTTAATTCAATCTCATGGAGACTTTTAATCATCGGGTCTAATATTTTCCCTTGCCATTGACCCTCTTTGAGTTTAATTTCTAGTCTGACTTAGATTTTCATTATCCACCACCATAAATGCTGCCTAGAAAACATAGATATCCACAGCTCTGTTTACCTGATAACTCTGGGGAAAACCCTAGGCTTAGTAACATGTCTTCCACTTTGGGCCTTGTGATGTTTTGAATGAGAGTAGCTCCCGTAGTTTCATATATTTGAGTACTTTGCCCTGTTAGCAGAACAGTTTGGGAAGGATTAGGAGGTGTGGCCTTATTGAAGTGGGTGTGGTCATGCTGGAGGAAGTATGTCATTGGGGGTGGGCTTTGAGGTTTCAAAAGATTCCTGCAATTCTCTGCTTTGTGCTATGGATCAAGATGTAAGCTCTCAGCTACTGCTCCAACGCCATGCCTGCCTACCCACCATGATAGACATGAACTCCTTCCTATCTCTCTGAAACTGCAAGCCTCAAATAAACCCTTCTGTGAGTTGCCTAGGTCATGTGTTTTATCCGAGCAATAGAGAAGTAGCTGACACAGCATGAGCCCCCAACCTGGCTACTCTCTATTGAAATGATACAATTGAGTTCCTAATCATCCGTCACAGTTTCCAAACTGACCACACACATCAGGTGGAGGTGGAAATTTCCCTTGTGGTGTTATGCTGTTTCTCCAGTGGCATGTTCTCTTTACTCTCTTCCAAATCTGCTCATGTCCCATCTCCCTTCCACTGGTGAGGGAGCAATGGATGGTATTTCCTTCTGCAGAAGGCTTGGGAGTAAAGCATATCCACTCTCAGGAAAATGTCACACGTCTTCCTTTCTGTGCCTGCAGCTCACTGGCATCTGAAAAGCAGGCCTTCCAAGGGCTGTCCAAACCTCATATGCTTCACAGGTGACACCTGCTTTGGGACTCAAATCAAACTTTATAGTGACTCTATTCATCTGTGATGTTTAAAAATCCTTGTCCAGTGACTGGGTTTCTGAGACTGAACTATGGGCAGAAATCAGAAAAAAGAACAAGAAGCTAAAATAAACAAATCAGGAGCTGAAGAGATGGCTTGGTGGTTAAGAGCACTGACTACTCTTGCAGAAGATCCAAGCTTGAGTCTCAGCACCCACAAGGTGACTCACAACCATCTGTGACTCCAGTTCCAGGGGATTTAATGCCTTCCTTCTGTTCTCTGTGGGCACTGCATGGATGTGGCACACAGTCATACACACAGGTAAAAGACAATATTAAAAAGGAAAATGAAAATTTAAGCTATTCTAAATTTCAAGGAGTTTAAGTTTTATTTTGGAAGGGAATAGTTAATAGAACTTAATGATTATTTTGTGGATTTGTGTATGCACATTTGTGTGTATGAACACGTGTATGCATATGAGTATGTAAATGTGCACATATTTGTGTGTGTTTATGTGTGTATATGTTTGCATGTTTGTGTGTACATGCTTATGTGTACAAACATGTACACACAAACATGTTTATATGTTTTCATGTTTGTGCATATGTGCATGTGTATACATATGTGAATATTTATATGCATATACATGCATGTTTATGTGTGTACATGTGTGCATATTTATGTGTGTACATGTGTGCATGTTTACATGTATACATGTTTATGTGTGTACATGTTTATGTGTACACGTGTTTTCATGTTTGTGTATGTGTGCATGTATATACATATGTGAATAATTGTGTGCATATGCATGCATGTTTATGTGTGTACATGTGTGCATATTTATGTGTGTACATGTGTGTTTATGTGTGTACATATTTATGTATAAATGAATTTTCATGTTTGTGTATGTGTGCATGTGTATCCATATGTGAATATTTGTATGCATATGCATGCATGTTTATGTTTGTACATGTGTGCATGTTTATGTGTGTACATGTATGAATGCTTATTTGTGTATATGTTTATGTGTACATGTGTTTTCATGTTTGTGTATGTGTGTATGTATATATGTGAATATTTGTGCACATATGCATGCATGTTTGTGTGTACATGTGTATGTGTGTATATGTTTGTGTGTACATGTGTTTTCATGTTTGTGTATGTATATATTTATGTGCTAGCATGTGGAAGCCAGAAATCAACCTCAGTTGTTGTGCCTCAGGATACCATCTACCTTATTTTTTGAAACATATTTCCTCACTGACCTGGAGTGTAGACTAGCTGGCCAGTGATGCCAAATCCTCCTGTCTACACCTCTATGCCACCCAGCACTAGGATTTCAGGTGAATAGCATCATACCCAACTTTCTTTATCTGAGTTCTGGGGACTGAACTTGGCTCTTTGTGCTTCCATGGAGAGCAATCTACCAATTGCACTATCTTCTCAATCTAGTGTGGTAGTTTGAATATGCTTGGCCCAGGGAGTGGCACTATTAGGAGTTATGGTCTTATTAGAGTAGGTGTGCCCTAGTTGGAGGAAGTGTGTCACTGCGGGGGTGGACAAAGAGAGTTTCCTCCTAACTGCTGGAGGGTGCTAGTCTTCTCCTGACTGCCTTCAGATTGTAGAACTCTTGACTCCTTCTTGAGGACTGTGTCTGCCTGGATGCTGCCATGATGATAATGGACTGAACCTCTGAACCTGTAAGCCAGCCCTAATTAAATGTTGTCCCTTATGAGAGTTGTCTTGGTCGTGGTGTCTCTTCTCAGCAATGAGAACTGAGACACCTAATGATACATTTTTAATCCTAATCTCAAAATGCCTAGTAAAGACTGATGAAAATAGAAAGAAGCCACACAGGAAGAAATAATAGTTGACTTGTATGTCTGTCATGCAGCACTGGATGCAGGCAGGAGCCAAGATCTGTGTCAGCCCTATTAAGTTATATGTTAGATGGACACTAGGCTTATTTTAAGGTCTACTCTGTTGCTGCTACTTGATTGTATTGGTGGATGTAAACAATAGTTACAATCAGAAACATGCAATCCTGCTTGTTACAGAAGCCCTGAGAAATGTCTGAACATTATTCTTTCTGAAAGAAGGAAAACCCCAGTTGCTGAGACCAAGTGATTTCTCCGAGGACAACGTGACACACATTCGTATGAAGGTTTCATTTTGTTACCTACTGTACGCAGCCTGGAGCACACAGGAAAGCTGGAGAGTGTCCCTAGTTCCCAGGAGCCATCCCGCCCCTGCAGAAATAGACTTGCTTCTTCTCCAGACACTTATGGTAACATGCATGGCATGCTGCTGGTCTTGTGTTCCATCAAAATGTCATTGTCCACTAGTGATCTGCCCTGTTTATCTCAGTCATGGAAGAAGTCCAGAAGTGCATGTCATCTCTTCTTAGTGATCCTGAACTTCCCACAAGGAAGACTGTACACACTGCCCCTCCTCGATCTTTTAGCTGCCTCAGCCTCTGAGCCTCTTGTCCCTTGTCTCAAGACTGCAGCCCCTTCTCCATAAGTACCTTTTCAGATTTCTCATAGTCTTATTATTATTCACTCTGGATGGCAAGGGCCCACGGACACCCTCTCTCCTCTTCTCCTAACCCATCAGCATTCATTCCTAGCCACCAGGCTGTATATGCTGTGTTCTACCACTCTTTCCCCCATTAGCTCCTGGCTCCTCCCTTCTCTCCTTCTCCTCCCAGTTCTTCTATGGCTAGCCCACAGTTAACCTCCCAGTTTTCCGCAGCGAAGGTTCCAGATGAGCCTAGTGTCTACGTGGTTATCCGTCCCAATTCAGTAGCTTCACTGGTTCTGCCCTCATCCTGACTCAGCCAGATAGAGTCCCTGGATTTCTCTTGACTTTGTCATTTCTCACTAGGCTCCTCCCTCCATACCCTGGATCCAGTATTCATTCTTCAGCCAATAACTATTTTTTCAATTACCACCCGCCAAAGTGCCCAAAACCCAATGGGGTATGCAATTCTCTATGTCTTTCTTTTCTTCTTTCCCCCCACCTTTCTGCTTCCTCAGAGGAAGTCAGAATACCTCTCCTGGATCTACACTCCTCTGTTCCCTGATCACCCTGCGAGGAACCTGAACTCTCCCTTGACCATTCTCTCTCTTTAGCTTTATATTTCTCCAGGACACCACCACTACCAATACATACTCAACATGTCTATGTCTACATAGCAGAACTCCCTTTCCCAGCCTGACGTGATTCTGATGGGAATTCCTTCTTTTTACACCTCTATCCACTATAACCTAAAATGATTTCTGGCACACAGTAGGTGCTGAAATTCATAGCATACAGTAGGTGCTCAGTATTATCTTCTTTCCCATCTTCCTTGGATTGAAAGGAGAGAAGGAAGAAAGTTTGGGTTTTCTAGGACATAGACATCAATATTACAGTGATGTACTTACTATATTGCCATAACTAATCAGGGCAATATTAATTTTGATTATTGCTTGATTAAATTCTAGGAGAATGCAAAGTGGCCCAACTTGCATGCAAATCTAAGAAGATTATTACAGTTGGCTTCTTTCCCTATTAATTACACAGTAAGTCTGAAATAAATATGGAAACAATTTGCAAACATGGGTGTAAGTTAGATAGAAGGCTCCATTATCTGAACAGAGCACTCGGGGAACAGAAGTTCTTTCAGGAAGTTTAAGGTTCTCAATGAAAATGGTTCTGAGGTTATCGTGGAGATGAATGCATGGAGGACCCAAGTAACAACTCGTGCCTGTAATGCAGGGAGATGCAGCTTGGACTTGAGTAAACATTTATTCTAGAAGCTTATACTATAAGGAACCGAGGAGGCATACTATGACTCGTTAACTCAATAACGTGGAAAAGACCCCATTGCTTATCTTTCCTGGCCCTTTCTGGTTTTAATCTCTTATTGGTAACAGGATATGATGCTTTGCCATACACACATATTGTGATGGTTGACTTCGCTGTCAACTTGGTGAGTTCTAGAGCCACTTGGGAGATGGGCCTTAGCACATGCCTGTGAGGGATTATCTTTGTTGCAAGAATTGAGGTGGGAATCTACACCCACCTTGGGCAGCACCATTCCCTGGCCTGTGAGTGGAGAAGGAGAGCTGAGCAGTGGGAAGCAGTCATCCCTCTCTGCTTCCTGACTGGATGTGACCTGAGCAGCTGCTTCCGGCTTCTGTATCCTTCACTTACCTTCCTTTACCCTTGAATGGAGGGGCAGAATAAACCCTTGAGTTGCTTTTTATAGGGGTGTCTTAACATAGCAACGAGTAAAGAAACTTAGACACATAACAAACCAAATCACAACCCAGAATTCATTGGCAAAACTGAGTCAATGCAGTTCCAATTGCCCTTGGAATTGGTTAGGATTGGTAAAGAGTTAAGATTCAACAGCAGAGTATCAGTTGGACCAGTCAAAACTTTGCCAATTATTTAGTGCAAGTATTGCAAGGGCAATTTAACACCAAGATTAACATACTGATATAGACTCTGTAGGTTTCTAGAAGGACTAAGAGAGGTTCAATTGTCCCTTGATTTCACTGGATACAAAACACTGGGGATACTCAAGTCACTTCCTTTCATAGATTGGTGGAGTAGTATTTAGAAACAATGTATACACACCCCCCTAGTGTACTTTAAATCATTCTCAGAGTACTAATAATGCCTAATAGAATGCAAATACTATATACATATTCTATAATATCTACAAAATTTGTACTAATTTTTGTTGTAATGTTTTTGTGTTCATCTATGTGTACAGGGGGCATACACATACTATAGTGTATATGTGGAGGTCAGAGGACAACCTTGAGTGTCAATTCTCACATTTTCCCAAACATTCTCACATTTCTCCTTGTTTGGGACAGGGTCCATTTGTCACACATGGCTGTTGTGTGGAGGTTCCCCTTGTCCTGATGTAGAGACACTAGGATTATGTAGAGCGCCTTATTGGGGTGCCATACCACCTGGCAGGAACTTGACATTGACCAAGGTGAAGTTCCTCTCCCAGCCTTTGAGCGGGAACTCCTGTGTTAGCCATAATCCCCTCCACCTAGGATGGGGCACTCAGACCAAGGTGAAGCCCATTGTTCTTCAAGGACCTGCAGTTTCCTGAGAGACACTAGCCACTTGCGGAGCAACCCAACAGGTTCTGCGGAGAGTTTCCAGCCTTTGGGGGAAGGATTTTCCCCCCACCTACATATTTGAAGACCCCCATTAAACTTTGAGCCTTGATCAGAAAACCTTTTGTCTTGGCTCCATATTCTCTCTCGCAAGCCCGTTCTATCCCTAGCTTTCCTTCCAGGTAACCCGTTTGATGTAACTGTGGGTAATTACAGGATTAGCTATTGTGTCTGGCTTTACATGGGTCCTGGAGACTCAAACTCAGGTCACACTTGAATGGCAAGTGGCTTTATCCTCTGGGTCATCTTCTCAGGCTTTTTGTTGCTGATTCGTTTCCTAAATATTTCCATTCTGTGATTGTCTGAATCTACAGATTCAAATTCAGCAGTACAGAAAGTCAACTTTGTTTTATGTAGTCAAAAGTATAAGCAAGAATGTTTGTTTGTGTGTGTATGTGTGTGTGCATGTGTGTGAGTATGTGTGCATGTATTTGTGTGTATGTGTGCGTGCATTTGTGTATGTATGTATGTGTGTGTATATCTATATGTGTATATGTGTATGTGTGTGTATATGTCTATATGTGTGAGTATGTGTGTGTATATGTCTATATGTGTGTGTATGTGTATATGTCTATATGTGTGTGTAATTGTGTGTGAATGTGCATGTGTGCATGTGTGTATGTGTGTATATATATGTGTGTATGTATGTGTGTATGACTGTTTGTGTATATGTGTGTGTCTGTCTGTCTGTATGTCTGTATGTGTATATGTGCATGTGTGTATGTATGTGTGTATGTATGTGTGTGTATGTATGTATATGTGTGTTTGCATGTGTGTGTATGTCTGTATGTGTGTATGTATATATGTGTGTGTGTATGCATATCCATCCTTTTTATGTCACATAGTCACCAGCACATATAGCGTGGCTGCCATAAAGTATAAGCACCACATTGGGTACACCGGAGCCTGCATACCCACTCACAGACGTATCAGGAGCGTCTGTGCCTATTGATCCCTTAGGCATGATTTGTCTCTTCATTTGTTTGTTCATGTGCCACTATGCAGGGCCTACTTACTACTCCAGTCTTGAGATGAAATGCTCTGGCAGGGAGCAGATGTACCAATTAATAACCTGTCAGGTCTGATGGCTAGAGGAGGGGGAAGGTGCCCCCCCCATGAATCTTTGGCATGGCTTTCGTTCCTATTTCAGGGTGCCGTGGGTCAGGAGACACACGCCGCCTCCCCAGGGAGGGTCCAAACTGTCTCATTAGTGTCTATCTTTCATGACACTATGATGCGGCCTTTGGAAGGTTGACTCACCTGTTCTTCTCCAAGGACCCTGAAGTGATGGAGCTCTTTAATCAGGGAGTTGGGACAGCCAGCTGTGGGAGAGGAGAATTAATCACAAAAGTGTCACTGTCATTCTGTACAGTGGTCCCTTTCTTATATACCATTGTGACTACCAACAGCTGATGCCATGCTGACAAGGACACAAACGTGCACCTGCAAACACATGTCTCACCAACCACAAAGGAGCCAGACCTTCAAAGCAGAGTCAGTTGGCCTCTGCCTGGGCTCAGACTGTCATTCTTTAGAAAAAGGCCTGCATGTGAGTGCACGTGAGTGCAGCCTGGCCTGCTCCCTAGAATGAAGATTGTGACCTGGCCTTAGGATACCATGCTCTTTCTGGCACTCATAAATGTGCCCTGATACAAAGCTGGATTCTGTGGGACTGGAAGGGGACAGTCAGTGATTCTAGGTTCTCACATGCTGATCCAGTGGCCTTTCCTGACCCCCAGGGCCAGTGTTCTGCTCACTAAGGCTTAGGAATGGAGGTATCCTGTCTTAGCAGGATCTGTCATCGTCTTCCTTTAGTCATAAAATGACATAAATAAATCATATACGCGTACTACGTTTATACATGTATACATCTGTGAATGCTTCGCATCGTCTAAGACATGTTCTGTCCCGACCTTCTCAATGGAATTATTCCACATCGTCAGGTTGGAGTCATTCATAATATTAACTCCAGAAACAAATTTGATATTAAAAACCTGTTCCTTTGAGATAAGCCCCACGGATAGCATAAATTCATTGACATTTCCATTAAGGAAATTGGATCGTGTGTGGAACCCATCAAAGAAGCCACTTAGACAATTCTCCTTCACTGGGCATCAGGAGGAAAAAACAGAAGGGACTGAGAGGGTCTTCTGTGTGAGGGCAGGTTAAGGAATGACAAGATTTGCCTTCACACGGGTGAGTGAGTGTTTGTGTCTTGTTCTAGACTGTAGGTCAGAATTACAGTGTACACTAGTGAAGAGAGATGTCCACGCAAGGCTGAATATTGACACGGGATGTTTCTAGCATTCGAGTTGGTGGGTCGAGATAGGTTATTTCTCTGCCTGTGAAATGAGCCAATTCAAGCAAGATTAGATTATATTAAATGCAGATTTACTGAGAAGCTGCTCTTGGGCAGGCAAATTCACTGGGCCCAAGGAAGGAGGTGGGGGGGAGGGGGCGGTCACCATGGGGAGAGAGGGGGTGGGGAGGGGGAAGAGGAAGAGAAAGCATTCATGCACTGAGAGCAAAGAGAAGGAGAAGAGTGAGAGAGACCAAAACATCCGGATAATATAGGGAAGAGCCTCTGGGAGGAAAGTTCAGGGTTGGGGGCAGGGGATGGGTGCCAAGTAGGAATTTAGGGATGCTGGCAGAACCTGGAGGCCAGCTCTGCTTTGGTACATAAAATATGCACCTCAGTCTCTGGTCCTGGGAACTGAAACCAACCAGGTTGAATGTAGCCAATCTGCCCTGGTCTGTGTGTGAGCATCCCAGCCCATCCAGGGCACTGGACATGAGCAGCAGAAGACAGTGAGGCAGGCTGGGGCCTTGTGGACCAGGGGCATGTTTCTCTTCCTGCCTTCAGAGCTCAGAGCCCCTAGTCTTTGGTCCTCTGACCTGGGGCTTGTATCATATCCTGCCCCTAATCTTTTCCCTTTTGTTCCCAGGGTGAGTTATATCCCGCTTCCCTGGTTCTATGGCCTGAGAAGGGAAGACTGAGATTTCTCAGCTTCCGTAACCATGGGTAGCTGTTCCAACACATCCTCTCCCAGATGTTGTTGTACGTGTTAATCCTCATTGTTGACTCGACTGGGATTTGGAATCTGCTAAAACACAAGTCACTGGGCCATTCTATGAGGGACTTTCTCCTCCAGGTTATCTGTAGCGGGAAGGCCTGCTGTAACCCTGAGGAGCACCTTCCTGTCACAGCTCAGACCCAAGGGCAGGGAAAAGGGAAGCTTTTGTTCTTTCCCTGCTTGCCCCCACTTTTTCTCAAAAGTCCATTTATCCTGTGGCTGCCACATTCACTCATTGGTATTAACCCTAGACAGAATTCACATATCAATAGATTTCTAAGAAGATGGAAGGAGAGACCCCTGGTCCTGGAAAGACTGGATGTAGGGGAACGCCAGGACAGAGAAACGAGAGGGGGTTGAATGGAGAAAAGAGGGAGGGAAGGGGGCTTATGGGACTTTCGGGGAGGGAGGAAACGGGAAAGGGGAAATCATTTGGAATGTAAATAAAAAAAACTTAGAAAATTAAAAAAAAACAAAAAACAAAAAACCTCCGCCTACAAGCTTCCAATGCGAACTGTAGACCCCACTGGAAATGCTGAGATACTCTGCCTTAGGGACTGGGCAGATTTCAGTCTCTCCAGTACGAGGCAGTTATTGTTGGATTACCCAGACCACGTCCTGTAAGCTGTGCAATAAATCCTGTGTGTGTGCGGTGTGCGGTGTGCGGGGTGTGTGTGTGAGTGTGTGCACACACGAGAACCATGACTAATATAGTGACCCTCACTTATGTATCCTACTGGCTTTTCTGAGATGCCTTAGTAATATACTTGGGTCAGTTCCAGTCCTGAATTTCTGTGGCCAGCACTGGTACACATTTAGTCTTGGATATTAGACAACACTTCATAGTGAGAAGGTGGTTTATAAATATTCGCTGAGGTAGGACCAGTGATTTCTTTTTTTTATTAAAGGAAATGAATGAAAGTCCGGAGGCAGATATTTTGGTGGCAAACATAATAAATTGTCAAAGTCATAGCCAATACCATGGGGGAGGCGGTTTGGCTTCTTGGAGTGCGAGCTGAGGAAGGCTCTGTTTGCAGTGCTTCTCACGTCTGGGTTGCTGTTCTGATGAGCGTCTGAAGAACCAGCATGCGCTGTCTGATTGGCAGTGTGGCTGAAAAGTGCTTTGGAAATTCAGCCACACGCCAGTCTTCCTACTTCAGAGAGCTTCAGGAGCAGGAGCGACGGCTTGGTTTTCTGAACCGGTGATGGAAACAGAGATGGATAGGACGCAAGAGATGCATCGTCATGGAGGTTTTACAGTCTCAGGGTCTGCCCTGAGGGAATGGAAAGTGGCTATGGGAGGAGGGCTGGGAAACTAGGGGTGGCCCACAGCTCGGGGGAGGCAGGTGGAGATGGAGAGGGAGGCAGCTATACTGCCAATCAGGTCTTTAGATGTTCATCAGAACAGCAATCCGGAAACGCTGCTCAGCGTCAGTGGAACAGCGGCGCTTGCCACGGTAAATGAACAGTTAGCTTGCTCTGGTCTTATGGCTTCATCTGCACTCAGCTTACAAGTTTTTACTTTGTCCTTTTAGCTACATAAGCGGAAAAATATTTATACCTCAGTTTATGTCTAGGCGTACTTAAAAAAAAACCGTAATCGTGAAAATAAAGCCTGTCCAATCTAAAGGTTTTGGAGTCCCCTTTCTCCTTTATAAGCGGTGGTTGACATCACCCAAAAGTGAAAAGAAAAAATGATCTTCACTTATTTTTACGCCAGGTAGAACAAGAGACAGAATTTGAAATTAGCTCATCTTCAGAATTTATATTCTGGCGCTCCCTGAAGGCACGAGGATTGATGCCGATGATAGCTCAAAGATAAACATCCTGAACTGAAGACCTAATAACCACCTTTAGCACCTGCGAGATGCCGCAAGCCCCAGCAAACAAGGACGGGTGCAGCATATAATGAGAAGTGGCTAGAGTCGAGGTGTTTGAGATATGTACGGAGTAATACCCATTGCCTGTGACCAACATGGGGACATAAATCAGGGAAGAGACAGGTACAGATTTAGTGTCAAGACGGAGCTTAAAACCCAAAAGGCAAGAGATGTATGCCAAGTGCACAGAGTGTCAGTGGAGGGTACGTGAAATTTTGTTTGGATAAAGCTGGGTTCTAATTAAAGTACTACAAGGGGAGAAAGTTTTGAAGGACGAGATGCATTGCCCAATAGCAAGAAACACAGAGAAACTGCTAGGCCTTTAATCTTACACAAGGTTGCCATGCGCCTGCAAAGGGCGTCTGCAAGGCTGTGTGCTCAGCAGATGCCTGTCCAAGCATGGACTGTGTGGCCGCTGTTAGTGAGCGATCCCCGTGACCAAGGATTAGTGTCTTCTAGGAGTCTCCCCGTTTTGCCTCCAGATCTTCTCCTCCCCTCCATCCCTTCTAACATGCTCGTTAGTTATGACACTAACAACATCCAAGACAACGTTCTGCCATTCCCAGATAAACTCACTCACTGTCAGGGCGTCTTCTTTCCACATCTTATTTAGATTAATGGGAGACAGGGGGTGGGGGGTGGGGAATGGGTGGGAGTCGTCGAAAGAGGAAAAATGTGGGGTGGGTCTCAATACACCACTTTCTTTTCATTCATCTCAACTGTCCTTCTCGGCTCCTCAAAGGCCCAACTTCCCCCTTCTCCCCCCTCCTCCATATCTACAACTGAGTTTGTTCAACTGTATATTTAAATATTCCTCCTTAGAAATCCAGCCTAGAGTACAATTCCTGCCTCCTTCCTCTTGACTTTTCCTTTCACTTAATTTTCAGAAAAGAATAGCCTATGGCCACTGTCACCACTGGACACAGCAGGTAGAGATACACACTACAATGCAGAACAGCTTATAGCTACTGTCACCACTGGACACAGCAGGTAGAGATACACACTACAATGCAGAACAGCTTATAGCTACTGTCACCACTGGACACAGCATATAGAGATACACACTACAATGCAGAACAGCTTATAGCCACTGTCACCACTGGACACAGCATATAGAGATGCACACTACAATGCAGAACAGCTTATAGCCACTGTCACCACTGGACACAGCATATAGAGATACACACTACAATGCAGAACAGCTTATAGCCACTGTCACCACTGGACACAGCAGGTAGAGATACACACTACAATGCAGAACAGCTTATAGCTACTGTCACCACTGGACACAGCATATAGAGATACACACTACAATGCAGAACAGCTTATAGCCACTGTCACCACTGGACACAGCATATAGAGATACACACTACAATGCAGAACAGCTTATAGCTACTGTCACCACTGGACACAGCATATAGAGATACACACTACAATGCAGAACAGCTTATAGCTACTGTCACCACTGGACACAGCATATAGAGATACACACTACAATGCAGAACAGCTTATAGCCACTGTCACCACTGGACACAGCATATAGAGATACACACTACAATGCAGAACAGCTTATAGCTACTGTCACCACTGGACACAGCATATAGAGATACACACTACAATGCAGAACAGCTTATAGCCACTGTCACCACTGGACACAGCATATAGAGATGCACACTACAATGCAGAACAGCTTATAGCCACTGTCACCACTGGACACAGCATATAGAGATACACACTACAATGCAGAACAGCTTATAGCTACTGTCACCACTGGACACAGCATATAGAGATACACACTACAATGCAGAACAGCTTATAGCCACTGTCACCACTGGACACAGCATATAGAGATGCACACTACAATGCAGAACAGCTTATAGCCACTGTCACCACTGGACACAGCATATAGAGATACACACTACAATGCAGAACAGCTTATAGCTACTGTCACCACTGGACACAGCAGGTAGAGATACACACTACAATGCAGAACAGCTTATAGCTACTGTCACCACTGGACACAGCATATAGAGATACACACTACAATGCAGAACAGCTTATAGCTACTGTCACCACTGGACACAGCATATAGAGATGCACACTACAATGCAGAACAGCTTATAGCTACTGTCACCACTGGACACAGCAGGTAGAGATACACACTACAATGCAGAACAGCTTATAGCTACTGTCACCACTGGACACAGCAGGTAGAGATACACACTACAATGCAGAACAGCTTATAGCTACTGTCACCACTGGACACAGCATATAGAGATACACACTACAATGCAGAACAGCTTATAGCCACTGTCACCACTGGACACAGCAGGTAGAGATACACACTACAATGCAGAACAGCTTATAGCCACTGTCACCACTGGACACAGCAGGTAGAGATACACACTACAATGCAGAACAGCTTATAGCCACTGTCACCACTGGACACAGCAGGTAGAGGCACACATTATAAGACGGCATCAAAATTGGGGGCTTCACCGCTCCTGATCCAAGTCTTGGCCTGACTGGAGTTCTGTATCACCTATTTTGTTTTCTGTAGATGGTCAGATATGCCTTAGAGTGAATATGCTAATGTAAACATCATTTCTTTTATCCTAATATCTGCTTTGAACTGATGTTTTGAATACATATAAAAGAAAGCAAGATCCTCTGCCACCAGGACATGAAAGAAAAAGGCAAGCAAGCACAATTATTGCTAACGCCATTAACTAATGCTGCTCCCGTAGCTAAAGCTACTTATCTTAGAACAGTGTTTGTCTTCAAAGGGGATGCGGCTATTGATAGAATCACACCACCATCCATCCTGCCAAGCAGCACTGGTGGGGCTTCTTGTACTCCTGTTCTAACATGTAAAGAGTTAGAAGTCGCTACATGTGTCCCTACAAGAAGAATGGTCTCAAAAAACCAAATGTCAACCACTTCTCTTGGGCCCATAGGAGAACTGATGTCACTGGGTAAGTCTCCAGCTCTTCAGCATCTGGTCCTCTTACCATTTGGACAGACAGGCCAGATATGTCAACCAGGGTCAAAATAACCCTATAGGCAGGATTAGCTGTTGATTCTGATCTGACCCAGCTGGTAGTGTAGAGTAGTTAGGGGTAAGAATCATCCTGGAGACCAGTCACCCATGGACTTTTCTGGTCTCTATTCCCAGGGGTTTCTGAGGATCTGTGGCTCTTCATAACAAAAGTCTCCTCCTTAGAGAAAAGGACACAGACAGCTCTAGCTCTCTAGCCTGCCTGTCTCTACTTGGGATTAGGTAGGGGTGGGGCAGTCAGCAAGAGTGAAGGCTTCCTGTGAATCCATGGGTAAGGGCTGGTTATGACAAGCTATTCTGAAGGTTACATTCCCAAGTAACAGC